>OY759221.1:9161683-10361683 GCA_963662175.1 Aradus depressus | reverse complement strand
CATTGGTTTAGCAGGGACTGAACCCACCTAGGCTAGCCGGTATACCGAAATAATTCAAGTATTCTATAAAGGTTACCATTCTCTCATTCCATTTTCTATTAGGTTTTAGTTGTTTTATAGGTTAGGTTAGGTTTTATGACTCATGCCCGGGCTTTAACAACGAGGTCATATCGCCTACTACCAGAGCGCTCTTTCGTCACTCTGGTGGACATGAGCCCGACTCTACTCTGGGAGTCCTAAATTTTGCCTACCCTAAATTTTTATTCATCTAGGGTAGGGGTCTTTAACGAGTACCTGACATCGTACAGGCTCGGGACCATCGCTTAACGTCCCATCCGAAGGACGGCGTGCTTAAGTTTATTTTACCTCCCAGATAAAATAAACTAAGGGCCTCGGTCGGGTTTCGAACCCACGACCTTGAGCTCAGAAGTCAAGCACGCATACCACTGAGCTACCGGCGCCCTCAGTTGTTTTATATAAATTATAGTTATATAGATTATAGTTATATAGATAATTATTTATTATTGAAGTGAAACGTTTTTAGCGAGACTAGAGAATCGGAATTACCTCGACATAAAAAATCAAACATGAAACGCTAAGGAGAGGGGGATGAGTAGCGCATGGGTAAAAGTCCACTACGAGTTTAGGTCGGTGTCGATGCATCAGCTGTTGTGTGCTACGTGTTTATGCGTTAAAATAATACGTTTGATTATTAATTTAATACGTTAAGTTTTATTCTGAGTTAGTGTTGAATAGTTAAAAATTCCAAAAACTTCAACGGAACAAGTAAACAAAGGCAAATACAGCAACAAGAAAGTCAACATAAAGGTAATTTTTATAATTATGCTCCATTTGTATTTTTAAATTATTAAAATTATTGATTTCTTATTGATTAAATTTTATTTATTGATTAAAATGTTTCTATTCAAAATTAATTTAATTCAATTTACACAATGTGTGATGTAAACTTGAAGGTTCACGAAGAGTAATTAGGCCAGGCTCAGGACGACCCAGGAGGACAAAAAAAATGACAAAAACAACAGCTGAATTCGGCAACGTATTAAAAGAACATCGTGAACGTCTTATTCAAAACGGTTTAATGAAGGCAAAAGAAATTTCACTTCAACCGTACACTTATGTGGATGAGGCACACCTGCATTTTTGGGTTTTATAGATAATTATAGTTATATAGATGCCGAGGAACGCTGTCCTTTTGATGGAACGTTAAGCGATGGAACCGAGCCTGTACGATGTCAAGTATTCGTTAAAGACCCCTACCCTACGTGAATAAAAATTTAGGGTAGACAAAATGTAGGACACCCATGGTAGAGTCGTAGTGGACGATAAGACCTCGAAGTTAAAGCCCGGGCATGAGACACAATTACGAACTATACTTGTTTATTACTCTAGTTCTTAAAATAAATTCCGACTTTATTCTTAGTTCCCCAGTAATATTAAGTATGGGGGAAGTTATGTAATCTGACATTAATTCGATGTTGAGTTTTACCCGGAATTTCGATCTTTTGATTTCAAAAAATAAATAAAAATCGGTGAATCACAGGCTAAATGCTTCCCCACTACAAATTAATAAATTACGTTTTTGCTTCCCCAGAAGGAAGACTCAACTCAAATATCCTAATAACTGCCGATCAAATAAATATATCGATACATTTAGAAAGTAGATTTCGAAGTCACAATGAAAATCAAATATTGAGTTTTACCCGAAACGATCGATTCGCTTTGAAGGTAGAACGAAAACGTAATTGATTATTGTGCTGGGGAAGTTCATAGCCAGGTGATTCAACTATGAATTTCCATTAGAGAGCGCTATCTGTGAGGCTTAGATCTCTCTTCCAGTGCTCTTCCAAACTGATATTTTTCATTATTGTAATTGAACCTTTTAAATGTTTTCAAGTATTTCTCACTCTTTTGTTATATTTCATTATAAAAGTTCATTTTCTATGGTTTATTGTTTTAATTCTTTGTCTTCAAAATCATGTTTTATTTAATTTTTTTTTTGAGAAAAAAAAAAAATGAAGAAAAAACCCTTTAAATTGTGCTGGTTTCATTACAAAAAGTTGGACAAAGGCTCTGAGGCGGCTCCTCAGACCAGATAGGACACTGGACAGGTCGTCACAAACGTTTTCATTTCAACTTCAGTTTCCTTGACTATAATTTACATTTTTCTTTACATTTCCATCCAACATTTATATACAAAAATGTCGTCGCTGAATCACCGGTTATGTACTTCCTCAGCAAGAATTAATCAATTAATTTTTCGCTCATCCTTCAAAGCCAACCGACCGTTTGGGCTAAAACTCACTTATATGACTTACAACACGTGGCTTCCGAATCATCGAACTAAATTTTATGTCGATACATTCATTACATCGGCTGTTATTAGGGTGTTAGGCCGGCTACACACGTACAGTTTTAACTGTACAGTTATAACTGTCAGTTAAAACTGTACGTGCGTGGGATTTCAGTCTCATTTCAACTCAACTGTACAGTTTAATTGAGAAAAATAAAATTTTAATATTTTAATTTGAAAGGATTAACTGAACTGAGTGTGTGTGGGCGTTCAACTGTACAGTTCTCAGTTCAATTTGTGTCGAGCGAGAGTGCATGTCATGTCGCGTAAACAGAACCAAGTGATGGTTGATTTCATTGCAATATATAGATCTGAACCTTGCCTATGTATCTAGCGAGTATCATGACCGCACCAAAAAATATGCTGCCTACAAGTTAGCGAAGAAGTTACAAGAACTAGAACGTGGTGCGACAAAGAAATCTGTTGTGACAAAAATAAACAGCTTAAGATCTACTTTTCGCAAAGAAAGAAATTTATATGGGAAGATAAATTTCGTTTTGTAACCTCTTCTTGCACCACTGTTTACGCTTTTTCTTTTTTGTAAAATTACAAAAAGAAAACCGAGAGCGGCCAAATCGTCCCGCTTGTTCGAATCCATGGAAAAAACTGAAGAATTGAACTGTACGTGTGTGTACATCTCAGTTCACAGTTAAATCTGACAGTTATAACTGTACAGTTAAAACTGTCAGTTAAAACTGTACGTGTGTGGCCGGCCTTAGAATCGAGCCCCTCTTTACATGTCCCCCCTTTCCTTTAGACGGATTTTGCGGAAATATAATAGGTATCATCCTTATGAGGTTCTGAAATTCATCGTCGGTAAATGGTCGAAACGTATTCAGGGGATCTTGAAAGATAAAAATCAGTTGAAATTCGATTTCGAATTTTCGGACGATTACAATCCTTCCTTATACTCTAGGAATAGTATAGTGAGAATCGGACCATGGTTTATAAGACTTTTACATTCCCAGCTATACTATGTGTAGGAGACGTAATCGGTCAAAAATTCGATGCGAGTTTTCAACGGAATTTCATGTTTTCCGACCTCTAGATTCCAATATGAAAAAAAAAATCAGTCTGTGTTTCTGTGAACACGATAACTCCCAAAAGGATAAATTTATTGACACGAAATTTTATATGTAAATCCAGAACGACAACACCTATAGTTTTTTAGCCATACCGACCGAAAGGGGGGATTAAGGCGGAGACCCTCTCACAACCCCACTTCTGTTAAAAATTTTGAGATGTCACACACCCTATTTTTTAATTGCCTTTTAAGAATACTACATGTGAAATTTCATGACAATCCGACCATCCGTTAATGAGTTAAAACAATTTTTTTGCTTAGCCCCCTCACAAATCCCCCTTCCGTTCAAAATTTTCAGACGCCATATAGCCTATTTTTCAATCTGGCTCAAAAGGATGTTACATGTGTATCGATTGCCAACAGAACATATTAGATCAGTCTTTTTGTTTAAACAAAAACACTGCTGTTCCGAATTTGATAACATTTCTTTCGGATCATATTGACGATGATACGCTTCGACTGGCACCAGAGCGGAGTCGATATCATTTTTCATGTGCGTTATTTCGTGCAGGAAAAAATTGAGCAAGCACACACTCTTTTTTTCAAAAACAGTGTAAAAGTACTGTGTAAAATAAGGTCACCTATATGGGAAGTTAATAATTCTTTCTGGGGAAGTACATTGCCGGTTATACACCGTCTTGTTATAGTTATTATAGCAGATAATATATGCTATTATATATAATGTTATATATATGTTAAAGATAGCTGCTTTAGGAACAGGTCTATTGGTTATATATAAGACCTGATAAGATATCAGAGAGGTGCTAAAGAGACCAAGATCCCACCCAATACCCTCTCAGGTCCTATCATATCATGCATAAATTAAAACATTTTCAGATTAGGAGAAGCCAGATTAGCTATAATAATTGAACAGACTCCCTCCCTGTTCTATCTAGGTCAAATACTGACACCAATTTTGGTTATGTCCCTTTTTTAGTGTCTAGTAATCACTGCTAGATGTCCCACGCGAAGGATCATGTGCTCATTTTTTTTTTAGGTAAAATAGCTAAGGGTCCCGACCGGCTTAGCTAAAGGTAGACTTCTTGTGTTGTAATAAATAATCCACACCTAAAGTGAGCAACTCTTTAGTCACTAGTTTTCAATTTTACACACTTAATAACTCGGTCAGACCGGAAGAAAACTTGACCAACTCAAAATATGAGGAGAAAACAAAGTGTCTTTAGGTTAGGTTTTATGACTCATGCCCGGGCTTTAACTACGAGATCATATCGCCTACTACCAGAGCGCTCTTTCGTCACTCTGGTGGACATGAGTCCGACTCTACTGTGGGAGTCATAAATTTTGCCTACCCTAAATTTTTATTCACCTAGGGTAGGGTTTTTTAATGAGTACCTGACATCGTACAGGTTCTGGACCATAGTTTAACGTCCTATCCGAAGGACGGCGAGCTTAAGTTTATTTTACCTCCTATATAAAATAAACTAAGGGCCTCGGTCGGGTTTCGAACCCACGATCTTGAGCTCAGAAGACAAGCAGGCATACCACTGAGCTACCGACGCCCTCCAAAGTGTCTTTATATAACTAATAAAAATCACATTACTTACGTTTTATATAGTTGATTCATTCTAAAAAATTGACTCAAATAAACACAAAAATAAACTAGTATTTACAAATACCCAATACCCTCTCAGGTCCTATCATATCATGCATAAATTAAAACATTGCCAGATTAGCTATACTAATTGAACAGACTCCCTCCCTGTTATATCTAGGTCAAATACTGACACCAATTTTGGTTATGACCCCTCTGATTAGGACACTATCAATTAACTGAAGGGTTCATAGGGTATTGTACTTCTCCGGTCCGAATTAATCAATTAACTTTATGCTCCCCCTCCGAAACCAATCGAGTTTGGGCAAATAACGAATAGCTGACTTATATAGGGGCTTCTAAATCCATAGAGTAAGTTTTGTGTCGATAAATTTATTATATTGGCGGCAGTTATTAGGATTTTTGAATTGAGCCCTCTCTCATGAAACTTACCTTCCGTTCGGCTGATTTCGAAAACTAGCAGGTATTGTCCTCATGGGGTTTTGACATTAAATATGATATTTCAGAGTTAACTTGTTCATTCACAGACACACACTCACACACACATAGAAAACCGGTAAGTTGTTAGTGTTATTTTGACTCAAGCCCAGGCGTTAACTACGAGGTCATATTGCCTACTACCAGAGCGCTCCTTTCGTCGCTGTGGTAGACATGTGCCCGACTGTACTGAGGTAAATTTTGCCGATCCTAATTTTTTATTCACCTAGAGTAGGTGAACGAGTATCTAACATCCCACAGGCTCGGGATCATCGCTTAACGTCCCATCCAAAGGACGGCTTAAGTTTATTTTATCGGATGGGGATGGACAGAGTTCCTCGCCTCATGAGAAGATCCAACAGATATTCCACACTCTTCAGCAAGCTCCCTGACGGTCAGACGTCGATTTGCCCGCACCAGGGTGTTGATTTCGTCGACGTGTGGGTCGTCAGTTGACGTGGAAAGACGTCCAGGACGCTCATCGTCTTCAATCGACTGTCGACCACCCTTAAAACGTTCATGCCACTTCAAACATGCCGTATACTTCATAGCAACATCACCGTAAGCCGTGTTGAGCATAGCAAATGTTTCAGTCGCAGATTTTCCAAGTTTAACACAAAATTTCACAGCAAGTCGTTGCTCATCCAGGTCATTCATTCTGAACCCCGACAAACGAAAAAATCGCAATTCACTAAAGAAGATATCTGCAAGCGGGAAACAGCATTATCATCTGTACAAACCTAGGGACACCAAGCGGATTCCCCTGGAACCAACTGGAGCCGCGCAATTCAAACCTAAACCTCTGTATTTTTTGAACAGACCTAAACGATCTAAACCATCCAAGTATTATCCTAAAATTTCTATTGCTATTGTGAAGACGTATTTGTGCTAGCAGTCGAAGTTTTTCAATTAGGTAGTTCATTAATGTAATTATAAATAAGTGCTTTTAAAAAATAAGGCCGGATTATGAGGATTATGGGAGTGGGGGGGGGGGGGGGGGGGAGCAGCTGCAGCTGAGGGCCCCCAAAGGTACCTTAATCCAGCACTCATACAAAAAGAAAACTGGTTTTTCTTTGAGGATTCATTTTTATATTTATAGAAAGGAAATATGGGAAACATTTATAACATACCTGAACGATCAAAGGAAAATAAATTTCTGTATTATACCATCCTTAAAGATTACAAATAAAGTCAAACTTCAAAGAAATAACTACATTTTATTAAAAGAAAAACTTCTTCTTTTCCAAGACTGAGTTATAAATGGCATGAGATTATATAAATTGACGCTCTGTTAGTCATTGATAATCAAAATACACAATTTCTTTGTCAAACTTCACCATAAATTTTCAAATACTCAACTAGTTTCGCCGTGTTAAGGCATTATCAAGAGTCACTTACAAACTGACAGAATTGGTTGACAGGGTAGAAGGTACAGTTATGGAGGGGGCTTTTAGGTAGTGACGGGGAATCCCTTGTTTTTGTTACTCCATACATTCCAATAAACAGATATTTACAAGATAATAATAAATATAAAATAAAAAAGAAATAAAATATATATATATATATATATATATATATATAAATCTAATAAAGCGAATCTAACAGTAAAGTGTTGGTATTTATATAGGTATGACTCATGAATTATATAAATGTAAAATATAATAATATTAAAGTGAATAAAAACAAATACATAGAATTTAAAGACAAATTAAAACATCAAATGAAAACTATAGTATTCTCTGAATGTCAGTTGGCAAAACATTTCTACAATCATCAGAGTCTTAGCTACTTGATATTTAAGTTAAGAAGGGGGAATGGTTCAGTTCTATTTGTTCATTTAGCATTACAATATCGTTATTTTTGTTCAGTTTATTTATTTCTACCGCTTCCAGTAAATTCAAAAGTGGACCTTTTTGGCAGATATGTATTATAGTTGGGTTGTGTTGTGTGTCTATGGTATGTCCTGTTTCTGTGAGATGTTGGTGAAATGAGGAAGTGTTGGAGTTTGTATTTCTTGTGTGTTCCCTGTATCTAATCTTAAAGGATCTGCCTGTCTGTCCCGCGTATTTGGCATTACATTCTGGGCATTCCAATTGATGCCTTAACACGGCGAAACTAGGTGAGTATTTGAAAATGTATAGTGAAGTTTGACAAAGAAATTTTGTATTTTAATTATCTATTCCTAGAATGGAGCTTCACAAAGTAAATCTGGAAACCATAAATTATTTGCTCTGATAGTCTTTTCGAACTGTAGTCAGATTGTTATAACTAGTTTGCGAATATTTCCTGAAGCAATACAGTGTATGAGGGCAGTTATGTACTTTAATTGGTCAGAAATAGGTATTGACTTTTCACTAGCATTTCATTTTTTCCGATCCCCTGATTCTAAAAATTAGAAGAAAAATAATTAATCCGGAAGAAGCCAAATCGGCTAAAGGGAAGAGAGGGATAAGAGGAGAGACTCGAAACAAAAACTGTGGTAACTGTCGTTGTAATGAATGTATCGATACTAAATTTCATATGTGAATTCAAAACCCCAATAAAAACATCGATTATTAACTCAACTGTTGGATCATAGAACTATGACAATATGGGAATAGCCCTCTGTGCAGGAAATGTGGCGAAGAAAATGAAACTCCGGTTCAGGTTAGGTTAGGTTTTATGACTCATGCCTGGGTTTTAACTACGAGGTCATATCGCCTACTACCAGAGCGCTCTTTCGTCACTCTGGTGGACATGAGCCCGACTCTACTTGTGGGAGTCCTAAATTTTGCCTAGCCTAAATTTTTATTCACCTAGGGTAGGGGTCTTTAACGAGTACCTGACATCGTACAAGCTCGGGACCATCGCTTAACGTCCCATCCGAAGGACGGCGTGCTTAAGTTTATTTTATCTCCCAGATAAAATAAACTAAACTAAGGGCCTCGGTCGGGTTCCGAACCCACGATCTTGAGCTCAGAAGACAAGCATAGATATCGAATCATTATCTAAAAATCCTTTCTGATATTCCTAAAAAATGTGAAGACTCAATAAAAAAAAAAGTTAATTAAAACCTTTCATTATAGTTATTGTTTAAAACTTTTCTTATAAGTGTCTTTATTCTCTTTAAAATGTCTAAAACTTTTCATGTTAAAGTTTGTCTTGTGCTTATCGAAAGCTCACTTAAAGAAGGGGGTAGAAGAAATTTAAAAGTTGTTGCAAAGAACTGAAATAATCTTCTATAAGCAATGAGCTAAAGTTAGGAGTACAACTCATTTCTCTTGTTTCAAACAGGACAGACATTTAACAAATGGAAACTTTGCACTTTACAATACACAGCTAACAAATGGATATTGATACCTGTTGAAGTCCAATTGCTCCATAAATCCAGATCATTTTATATAGAAACTTCAATTGTAATCACTCAAATGGAGTTTAGTGGTTTAATGTTTTACTGTAGGAAAAATATGGAAAATTAAGTAATTACCCAGAACGAATTTATTAATTTTTCACAACCCTTTTAAAACCAGTATACCGTTTGCGCTAATAGCTAATAAGCAATAGTAGACTTTTTTTTCTTTTTTCGGGCTAATGTCACCGCGGCCAGAGTAGAACCGGAGTGAGGGCGCCGGTAACTCAGTGGTATGCGTGCTTGCATTCTGAGCTCTAGATCGTGGGTTTAAAACCCGACCGAGGCCTTAGTTTAGTTTATTTTATCTGGGAGGTATAATAAACTTAAGTACGCCGTCCTTCGGATGGGACGTTAAGCAATGATGCCGAGCCCTGCCCTAGGTGAATGAAAATTTAGGGTAAGCAAAATTTAGGACTCCCACAGTAGAGTCTGCGATATGACCTCGTAGTTGAAGCCCGGGGATGAGTCATAAAACCTAACCTAACCTCTATGCTTCATTGTTAAGAATAAGTGATCGGGGTAATTGTCGTTACTAATTTGTAAAATTTACAATCTTTCGTCTTACAATAATCACTGAGTCACCTTTTTTACTTCCCCAGCTATACGAAGTATAGAGAAAGTTATGTAATCGGTCAAAAATTCGATACAGAGTTTCCAGAGGAATTTAACGTTTTCCGACTTCTATATCCTAAATATGAAAAAGAGAAGTCTGTCTTTGTGTCTCTGACCATGATACTTCTCGATAGAATGAATATCAACATGATATACTATATGTATGTGAATCTAGAACTCTCTAACGATGACACCACGTTTTTCAGCCAAATCGACCAAAGGGAAGGGGGATTAATATAATATGAGTCACAATAACTTACTAAGTAATCCATATGTGATAGTAAGATGTTGTGGGACGAGATTTCTAATAGAAATAAAAGATGTTGTCTTCCCACTGTTTTATTTACACCAGAACCGGTTTTCGACGCAACAGCGTCATCATCAGTGGTTTGTCTATCATAGAATAACAAAATATACAAATAATAAAAAGTATAAATAATTCCTAAAGCATCAGGGTACAGAGTAAGAAAACAAAATTATAAAAGTAATTAATACTAAGTAATTGGTTTTCTGTGTGTTTGTGTGTGTGTTTGTGTGAACGTGATAACTTTGAAGTATCATATAACCCCATGAGAACAATATCTATTAGTTCTTGAAAACAGCCGAAGGGAAGTTTCATGAGAAGAGGCTCAATTCAAAAACCCTAAAAACTGCCGATATAATGAATTTATCGACACAAAATTTAGTACGAGGATTTAGGAGTCCCTATGTAAGTTAACTGTTGAATATCAGAGCAAACAGTCGACTAGTTCTGGAGGCATAGCGAAAAGTTAATTGAGTAATTCGTTCTGGGGAAGTACATTGCCGGTGAATCATCTGCAACTTCTTTTTTTTTTCTTTTTTTTTTTTCATAAACCCTTGTTTGGACATTGACAGTACCCTCTCTCAAGAGATAGAACACGCAAACGGGGAAAATGTTTTGATAAACGTACTTTCTACTTATATTCCAAGTTTCATCAAAATAGATCAACGAGAAAGCGGGCAAACATTTTCTGGAAGATATCCGGAAATTGCAAAAAGATTCATATCTCAAAATCTTTTTGATTAGATGATTTTTCGGGCCTTAATTTTGAATATTCTTTCGGCGAAGAAATTCTAAAAACTAATTGTACGTTTTAAAAAAAAATTCCATTTTCACTAACCTTAAAACTTAAGTAGGTTTTGCCCTTATATCTATAATGCTATCAGTTAACTTTTCCAGCCCTTTATAATTTTAGTGGCTCCCTTCTTTTGTCCTTTATTGACGTACTCTATATTCATGGCTTTCTTGAATGAAAGATTAAGTATATAGATTAAATATATATTCAAGATATCTAGGGCGGGATATTTAACGAGTATCTGGCATAGGCTCGGGATCACTGCTAGATGTCCCACCAGAAGGATGGTGTGCTCAATTTTTTTTTTTTTTACCTTTGAGATAAAATAGCTAAGGGTCCCGACCGGTTTAGCTAAAGGTAGACTTCTTGTGTTGTAATAAATAATCCCACTAAAGTGAGCAACTCTTTAGTCACTAGTTTTCAATTTTACACACTTAATAACTCGGTCAGTCCGGAAGAAAACTTAACCAACTCAAAATATGAGGAGAAAACAAAGTGTCTTTAAGTTAGGTTACGTTTTATGACTCCTGCCCGGGCTTTAACTAGGAGGTCATATCGCCTACTACTAGAGCGCTCTGTCATCACTCTCGTGGTCATGAGCCCAACTCAATTGTTGGGGCCTTAAATTTTGCCTCTTCTGGTTTTGTTATTTAGGGTCTTTGACGAGTGACCTGACATCACACAGGCTTCAGACTATCGCTTAACGTCCCATCCGACGGACGGCGTGCTCAAGGCTTTATTTATCTCACAGAAAAAAAAAAAAAAAAAAAAAAACCTAACCAAATTCAAGTGAAATAACTTTAATAGTGTCCAAGACAAACGACATACACTGAGTACAGATTTCGTTATTTGGAATCCTAGGATTTGATGCAAAATGTAATTTTAACCCAAGTTCGGATTGAAGGGTACAAGTTCAATAATAACTATGATGGATAACAGATAGAGAAGGGAGGAGAATGATGAGTGAGGACATGGATAGTGGTCCCAAGTGACAATGAGTAAGTGTGGACCGCACTGGATCTATTGAGGGAGAACTCCCACCCAGGTCTTTGTGGGAGGGCCATTGTATGAACGAGCTAGGGTGACCAACCCTCCCGAATTTTGCGGTACATTCCGTTTTTTGGTTCTCTTTGGAACAAAACATCCAGAAAAAAAACCTAGACATACTTCATCAAATATGCGACGACAGAGATCTCTGATAGTAGGCAAAATGATCTCGTTAAACCCCGGGCGAGTTACAATAACTAACTAATAATATAAGTTTAGGTTAGGTTTAGGTTTTATGACTCATGCCCGGGCTTTAACTACGAGGTCATATCGCCTACTACCAGAGCGCTCTTTCATCACTCTGGTGGACATGAGCTCGACTCTACTGTGGGAATCCTACATTTTGCCCACCCTAAATTTTTATTCACCTATGGTAGGGGTCTTTAACGAGTACCTGATATCGTACAGGCTCGGGACCATCACTTAACGTCCCATCCGAAGGACGGCGTGCTTCAGTTTATTTTACCTCTCAGATAAAATAAACTCAAGGGCCTCGGTCGGGTTTCGAACCCACGATCTTGAGATCAGAAGCCAAGCCCTCTACTAATAATATATTAAAATTTATTAATTAGCATAACATGTACATTAGGGTGGTCCTTAAACATACATTTTTTTTTGTAAGGCTGAATTTCGGTTTTTTGATATAAAAACACAAGAAAAACATGTTTTTCAAATTTTTTTATCTCAAAAAACAGAAATTCAGCCTCACAAAAAAAAAAGTATGTTTAAGGACCACCCTAATGTACACGTATAAGGCGTTTTTTAATTGTTCAAGCTTTTAATTGATACGCGTGTGTGTTGCCACATCGCAATGTTTCTAGTTTCTTTTATTGAAAGTGCGCGTGACTCATGCTCAATACGAGGTCATATCCCCAGTAGGCTCTTTCGTCGCTTCGTACACACGAACCCGACTTTGCTGAGAGAGTAGTAAATACTCACTGATACTGATAAGGTGTCCAAGTGATGGATTTCGGTCCTTCTCGAATTTTTTAAGGTTCGTCCGGGACGCTTGTTTGTCCCGGATTTAACGACAGAGTCCCGGAAAAATTATACGAAGGAGAGAAGAACGTAATAATGAATTATGTTAGCAAATGTTTAACCGTTACTGCTTGAGATATATTTCCTTATTCCCCAACTTTCGCTATTGAATTATACTAATGATTATGATAAGAGTTATCATTATTTTTTTAGTAAAAAATAAATAGACTCAAAATGATAAAAACTGAAAAGTTCGACGATTTGGACAAATGAAATCAATCATCAGGTGCTGTTAAGGGCTTAAGGGACAGTTCAAGTCGCGACTCCTGCCTAGACAGAGAAAGGAACTCCTCTACTAGACAGCTAGCCCGGTGTGGTACAGAGGCATAGGTGATCACGAAATGAGAGCTTAGCGCATCAGAAGACCTGCGTCTCACATTGGATCAAGGTTGCCAGGCTCCAGTCGGCAGGCGACCGTCAGAAGAATGTACGATGAGAGCTAGTGGATCTGAAGCAGAAGATGGCTGGATATGGTCAACAAAGATGCGAGAAGGCTTTAGAATGGAGAGGCTGATAGAAGATTACCTAAGACTAAGGAGCACAAAGGAGTTTTCTTGAAGAGACACAGGCTCATAGTGGAACGTAGCGCTCCGCAAGTAAGAAATCATCGGACGACCTTCGACATTGATCTCTCGCCTACAAAATTCACATCTAAAAACTGGTCTTACGGTATCGAGTTAAAGAGACCAGACAAAAAATCAAAATACAGTCACTACAATCCATTATACAACGCCAAACTGCAGATGCGCCATTTCACATTTCCAATCACTGTTATCAGAACATGCTGTTGAAATTTGAACCACAAACTTTATCATCATGTTAATCCACTCCCCAATTAAGCGGGCAAGGCAGAGGTAAATCCCGGGACTAGCCTCGATTCCTCTTCACTCACTGAGTTGACATTCCTCAAACAGGGTCACAATTAGAACAAATTATGTCGTTGTAACAACATATCTAAATAAAGAAACGTTCGGATTGTAAATTCAATGTGAGACGTTTGGGATTAGTTGAACAATAAGGTATTTTGGACAGTTGTTTGGGAAGAGACAACTCTGATGTGGAGTTTCTTGAACTAGTTACCAACAACAAGTTCAAACTGGGAAGGAAAACTGGAGATCAGCTTTGAACTTGATAATGAAGTAATATTGTCCGCCTCTGACGACGATCCTACTTCTACTTGGAACAAATCCAGAGCCCGGAGGCGCTTACAACTCCGGCCGACATATTTACTGAGTTGCGGTCCTCATGGTCTCACAAGGTCCATGGTTTTCTACTATCTGAAGCTAGCATGATTGCCCTCTGCTTGAGGCATCGCAAGGAAAATTTACGTTTTCTCAGTACCTAGTTAGTTATTATGACTCATGCTCAGGCATTAACTATGAGGTCATATCGCCTACTACCGGAGCGCTCTTTCAAGGCTCTGTTGGTCATGAGCCCGACTCTACTGTGGGAGTTCTAATTTTTCCCTGCCCAGGTCTGATATGAGTTGTCCAAATTAAACGTCTGTCTAAATGAAGTCCTAGATTTGTTTTATTTAAAATTATTTAATTTATTTAAGATATAGACATGTTTGTTAGAGTCAAATAGTTATAAATCTAATTTATAATCTATCTTATATGGGATACCTTGTATTGGTTTAGCGTAAATAAAATTATTATTATTATTAAGATACATTTTTTTGTTAGTATGTGTAGAGTTACCTGTATAATGTCTCCGAAGGTGCCGCCGGCAGCGCTGAGGGTAATGTGACATCTATACGGCAGTTTGTCCTCTTTGGGACGATGCAGCTCCAGGTTGTACGTTCGACCCACCTCTCCATAGTAGGTCCGGTTACATGCTGAAACAAAATAACCCATTAAGTTTCATAACAGGAGAGAAGAAGAAGAAGAAGAGTTTATTATAACAGTTGCATTTACAGAGGTACAATTATACAATAAGGTTCCTTAACCATTACCCTTATACACTAAATACAAATCAAAAATAATCAGTTGAATTAAAAACAATGCTACTGCTTAAGAATAAATTAAAAAAAAAATCTTAAAGAAAAAAATACAATGTAACTGAAATGAATAGAAAATAAATTAATAAACATTCAAAAACATAGATTATAAATTAATATCTTGAACAGATATTTTTGTGTTTCTCTCTCTGAGATTTCCCTATTTTCTTTACCAAAACGTTTTGATTTGTGTCACACTTAAGTAAAAAGTTTTCACTGAAATTTATTATGTAGTCCAGTAGGAGTTCAACATTTAGGTCTTCATGGATTTGGAGGATGGAGGTGTCCCTCGAGTAGCTGTATGCATTTATATGTATGTTTTTCAAAATATTGTCTTATTACACAAAATCTATATAATATATGGGAGTATTTTCGGTATTGCTACCGTATATTATATATATTTTGTGAAATTGACAATATTTTAAAAAAAACATACGTTTTTCTTTATTTTTATATTAAGTGCAGGAAATGTTAAGTGTTATTAATATTTTATATGTTTAGTAATTTTGTAATAGAGTTATATATCTTTCAATTTATTATCAAGTCTTATAGACATAATAACATTGTTGTATTATATCATAACATTCATATTAACGTTAATCATTTTTGTGTTGACTAGCTATAAAGTCAAGAAAAGAAGATGTGTTAACTAACTGGCCGAGTGGCTAATTGAAACAGTCAAACTTTTATCTCGGAGGTCAGTTAGCCAAGTTTGAAGGAATCAATCGATCTTAGGAGTTGGCCACTCAAATGCTCCGAACTATTGAGTTAGCGATCGACTTTGGTTCTTCCGGATGGACCACGTGAGAGAAACGTCGGTTGTTTCTTGGAAAATAAACCGATTTAAAAAGTCCGGTGAATCACCGCAAACTCCAGAACTAAACCATTAACTTTTCGCTCCACCTCCAAAACAAGTCGATCTTTTGAGCTCATAATCGATAGTTGACACATCGATATTTGAGTTTTTTGAGTTGAGCCCCGCCCCTGAATCCTCACTCCTAATTTACAGGTATTGTCCTCATGAGGTTTTGACTTTAAATATAAACTTTCATGTCGTGTGGCAAAAAAAAAAAGAGGTTTAAATGTTAATCTTAAATAAATAAATAAAAATATAAATAATAATTGAATTAATATTAATAATTAAATAAAGAATAATAATTAAATAAACAATAAATTACCACATTTCCTGTAGAAATTTTATCTCTTTTCATTTACTAAATTTTGATTTCAACAGTAGTTTTTTGAAAAGGACCCTAAAAAAATATTAAAAGTTCAAGATGTGCAATTTTAAAGAAAGTTTTAATTTTAGTACATCAGAGTGACGATAGAGCGCTCTGGTAGTAGGCGATATGATCTCGTAGTTAAAGCCCGGGCATGAGTCATAAAACCTAACCTAACCTAATTTTAGTACATAGTTAGTAGTCTTTTATTTAATGATGTTTAAGAATGTTCGAGAACAAATATTGGGTTATTTTTTTAAATCTAAATTATTAAAATAAAAAAACTAAACATGGAAACAAACAAAAATCAAAAGAAAAATCTTAAAAACAAATTCTTAACAATAATTCAATCTTTTTTTGTTTTATTTTTTTTTGCTATTTTTTAAATTTAAGTTATATATTTCTGGGTATGTATCCTGTACATATAAACAAATAAAAGTACCTTCTTTTTGGATCAATTTCACCGTCAATTCACTTTTATTTAGTTCATTACAATTTAAGCCTAAACACCACTCTACATTTTCACTCAGACCGTCGCCATTCTACCCAGGCCTCGATACGTCTCTACACACACTAAAAACAGCTGATGGCCGTGTTTTGTTTTTTTACTAATTTGTTTTAAAAGAAATGGTTTCTTATTATTTATTTATTAATTCAGTTTCTTTTAATAGACAAATAAATATAATTAATTTTTTTATATTAATAATTTTTTAATGTGTGTATTATTTTTATACATCACAGTCGATACATTCATTTGGCAGTTATTGGCGTTTTTGAGTTAAGCATTCTTCCTATTCCCCCTTCCCTTTTGCCGATTTGGCTGAAAATCAATAGGTGTCGTTCCTAAAGGGTTCTGGATACACTTATAAAATTTGATATCGATACATTCATTCTATCGGAAGTTGTCATATTCACAGTTTTCAGTCGTATTTAAACACCCACACACACAGACTGCCATTTTTAAACAGCATCGAATTACTGACCAATCACATAACTTCCCCTATACTTTTTATAAATTATTATGATTTATCTCATTTGTGTTTGTAATTTAACATTTAATATAGGTTAGTCAGTTAATAATGACTCATGCCCGGGCTTTAACTACAAGGTCATATCGCCTACTACAAGAGAGCCCTTTCGTCACTCTGGTGGACATGAGCCCGACTCTACTACTAGAAGGGTCTTTAACGAGTACCTGACATAGTAGGTACAGGCTCGGGATCATCGCTTAACGTCCCATCCGAAGGACGACGTGCACAAGTTTATTTTACACCTCAGATAAAATAAACTAAGTTTCGACCCGATCTTGAGCTCAGTAAGCAAGCAGGCATACCACTGAGCTACCGGCGCCTTCAAGGATACAGGTTGGTGTATATATTTTATCATATGCTATTTTGATGTACAACATTGTATAATGTATACAATTTCCATGTGATGGTTTAATGGAAATAAATATTATCACTATTATTAGTATCATATTTTGCGAACTATAATATACATATAAAGCATGAACAGGCACAGTAGACACGTATACAATTGGGGCCAAATGAAACGACCACAACTCTTTGTGATGATTTTTCGAATGAACCAACAGATCTGTTTATCATTTAAATTTCCCAATTCATTATTTAGAGATTAAAGAGCTAATTGTGAAGAAGCTCAAAAAGAATTTAAAAAGAATTAAAAGACTTATTTAAGAATTAAAGACTTAAGTTTGAGGTAGAGATTACCAAAGAAGGAGTTCCTGGACTTGAGCCAAACTTCAACATTACTTACCTCCATAATTTCTAGAACCCATGAAAATGTAAAAATGTAAGTGCTTTAGCAATCAATCTTTAAAAAAGATTTCATTTTATTTTAATATTAAGTTGGTCGTTAGAATTTGTTTTTATTTTTTGCGCGGAGGAGAGAGGATAAATATGGCTTATTTTTTTGTTTGTGGATCTCAAGGCTTTAGTTGAATTTATAATTACGAAACCAGCAGGTTATTTTTATTATTTTCTTGATGTTTGTGTGTAAGTGATTGGAACTTTGTGACTTCTGTAACGATGAAATTATTGTAAATATTAACTTGATACAGCATTTTACTTCCCCAGTTATACGAAGTATAGGAGAAGTTATTTAATCGGTCAAAAATTCGATCCGATCGAGTTTTCAACGGAATTTCAAGTTTACCGACCTCTAGATTCCAAATATGAAAAAAAAAATTCTGTCTGTGAACACGATAACTCCCGATAGAATGAATATATCAACATGAAATTTTATATGTGAATCCAGAACACTTTAATGACGACACCTATAGCTTTTCAGTCAAATCGATCAAAGGAAAGAGTGATCAGGGGGAGGTTTAACATAAAAACTTTAATAATTGCTTATGGGAAATTAATGTATCGATACGATATTTTATGTGCGACCAAAACCCCATAAGGACAACACCTATCGATTTTCAGCCAAATCGGCCAAAGGAGAGGAGAGGATTAGGAGGCTTAACTCAAAAACTGTAATAACTCACGTTGTAATGAATGTAACGACATAAAAATTCATGTTTTTAGTCAAAACCCAATGAGGACGTAGCCAGTCAAATTTCAGCAATATCGACTGAATGGAAAGGGGGTTCAGGAGGGCTCAATTGAAAAAAAAAACAACAATTCAAATAACTGCTGATGTAATGCATTTATAGACACAAAATTTAGTATGAGAAATGAGAAAGTTGTCTCCCTGATATACCCAGTCCTATGGAACAATGGCATATTTCGTGTTCTTAAATTTGAGATAGCAACAATTTGACCAAAGTTATAACGTCTCAAAATATATAAAATAAATTGTTTTAGGAAATACTTCAAAATAATGTTCAAATTGTATCGTTAAGGTTAGAGGTCATGCCCGGGCTTTAACTACGAAGTCATATCGCCTACTACCAGAGCGCTCTTTCGTCACTGGTGGACATGATCCCGACTCTACTATGGGAGTTCTAAATTTTGCCTACTTTAAAATTTTATTCACCTATGGTAGGAATCTTTAACGAGTACCTGATATCGTACAGGCTCGGGACCATCACTTAACGTCCCATCCGAAGGACGGCGTGGTTAAGTTTATTTTACCTTCCAGATAAAATAAACTAAGGGCCTCGGTCAGCTTCCGAACCCACCTTCTTGAGCTCAGAAGACAACCACGCATACCACTGAGCTACCGGCGCACTATTTGTATATAATAGCAATACTAACGATATTACATGTACTAACATAGATCTGATTACATTTTGGACCGAAAAGGACCAAAATTAAGTTCGAAAATTCAACCGAAAACCGTTAATCCCGGACAACGCCAGTTAACCTGTTAGCCTAAAATATAAATAAATGACAGAAAATTTCGGTACTTCGTGAGGACAATCACAATTATATAGACACGCAAAGCCTTTCTGAATGTTGATGTAGATGCACGAATTTACAATATTCTCATTTAATATGGAAATAAGTAGCATGCAGATAATAACATTCTAAAATAGTAATTAATTTAATTTAATTATGAGTTATATAAGTAGTTATTAGGCAAAATATTTTTTTGAATACGTCCGCTGTAAATAAGTACATACCAAGCCTTTGAGGCCGTGTGCGCTAGAGCGTAAGGCTTTGGTTACCTGGACTCACCATGGTGCTGGTTCAGATCCCGTTAGCGGGGAATTTTATTTCTTAGATAAACCCTCCCCCCGGGCCCATGGATGTTTGTAAATAACCTGGGCAACGTAGCCCCCCCCCCCCCCCTCTCCTGTGGTGTCAAAATAAAAATTGGCTACACTACATCCTCCCGCCATCTAACAATTGTTATTATTATTGTAATTAGATGTTTACATTAATTGTTTAATTGATGTTGTTTTCCAAAATGGTTTCCCAGTAATAAAATAATTTAAGGGAGGGCACCGGTAGCTCAGAGATGGCATGGTTGCTTCTGAGCTCAAGATCTCGGGTTTGAAACCCTGCCAAGGCCCTTAGGCTTTTCGTCCTAGGATGGGACGTTAAGCATATCTGTACTAGTGAAAATAACAAAACCTGAGGCAAAATTTAATTAAACCACGGGCATGTGTCACAATAACTAACTAAATAATTTATATACATATATTTAATATAATAAAATAAATATATATAATATAATATAGTATCATTATTTTTTTTTAATTTCAACTCAATAAAAAAACATTGTTGGAGAATTGAATGTTGATGAATGAATAATACCATATGTTATTGTAACCCAAAAACACGAGAAAGAGGCCGTAAACAACGTTCAATAATTAATTCAGATAAAAAAAAATTGCTATTCATTAAATAGAATTAAAACATTCCATGTAGGTATATACAGCATGTCCTCCTAGGCTACTCCTTCTCAAAAGTTAGGCATCCTCTATACAGATAGTGAAAAGAGGTTTTCCCTTCACACAGATGTCACCCGGTTCTTGATAATATCAAGTAAAGAAAAAAACCAACTGGAAACGAATTCTAAGTGTACTAACTAAAATGGAGGGCAAAATGCTACTGTTTATGAAAAAAGGATTAACATATCGTTATAAGAGTAAACAAAGCGTTATTTACAGTTTATGTCTACAATAACAACTCCTAGTTACCAAAAGTTAAATAAATTATAGATTATTCTGAACAAAAAATATACCATAAACTATTAGTATTCATTCTCTTCCATTGTAAATACAATGTTGGCCCTTCAAGTGAATTTTTTAAAACTTTTTGGCTTTTTTCTAAATAGATATGAACATATTATGTAATATTAAGATGTGGAAAGAGATTTTTCATAGATATAAAAATTGTCTTTGTCTTCCCAGTATTTTATTTTTCGATCAGAACTTTTCTAACCCAACTGCGTCATCATCAGTGGCATACATATGAATACATATAAAATATAAAAATAAATGATGTTTGTTAGTTATTGAGATTCAGGCTTGGGCTACGGGATCATAGGCTTCCACCAGAGAGCTTTTTCGTCGCTTTGATGGACTATGGAAGTAATGCCTTCAATAATAACCATACCTGCTTCAATAAATATTGTTTATTAAAAATATTTTTAAAAAATTCATCAAAGAAAATGTTAATAACTAATACATATTTTATCAATACAATTAAACCCAAATGGAATAGTAGGAACATATTACAATTAATATTTAATTAAAAGGACCCCGCTTCTCCATATTGCCGACTAACTTGGAAACAATTAACAGTTTATTACGTTATATGCCGTACAATATACTTTGTATATACAATCTACCTTAGGTTCCCATTTGTTGTATGCATATTAAAACACCTCATAATTCAAGCTTTATGCGGTAGAGTTCATTTCCTTCCTCAAATCCTTCATATAATTTTCTCATTAGTTGGAGAATTAATGAGATATACATTTGCAGTATGTTTTGTGTCGTGTAACATAAAAGAAACTAAAAAAAAAAGTAGGTGAATCACCGAGTATGTACTTCCCCAGTACCAATCAATCTTTTGGGCTAAAACATGGTGGCTTCAGAATACTAAATTTTTTGTCGATATATTCATTACATTGAAAGTTATTAGAAGAAGAGTTTATTATATATATATATATATATATATATATATATATATATATATATATATATATATATATATATATGTTGTCAACAATATATTATTGTCTTCTTCCTCTTTTTAATATTTCACAGTTTGTGACCTGAAGAAGGGGCGTAAGAACGTCCTGAAATGTTGTCGAAAAAAAAAAACTCCGGAAAAGTTATAAAAAATTATTATCTTAATTTTAATTAAATTAAAAAGTTTATTTACTGTAATTGTTAATATTATTATATTTTTACTCATATTTTCAAGTATTTATTTATTAATTTCATTTTATTTTCTAGTAGTCTAGTTAATTCTAATCCATGTGTTTCCGACTCTAGGAGTTAATAACTGTTTATGAATCTAATCTACATTATTATCCATGAAGATCTAAATGTTGAGCTCCTACTGGACTACATAATAAATTGCAGTAAAAACGTTTTACTTAAGTGTGACACAAATCAAAACGTTTTGGTAAAGAAAATAGGGAAAACTCAGGGAGAGAAACACAAAAATATCCGTTCACGATATGAAATTATAATCTCTGTATTTGAATGTTTATTAATTTATTTTCTATTCATTTCAGTTACTTTGTATTAGTTGTTTCTTTGTTTGTTTTTTAATTTACTCTTAAGCAGTAGCATTGCTACAGTGGCATTTACAGAGGTACAATTATACAATAAGGTTCCTTAACCATTACCCTTATTCACTAAATACAAGTCAAAAATAATCAGTTAAATTAAAAACAATGATACTGCTTAAGAATACATTTTAAAAAACTCTTAAAGAAAAAAAAAATACAAAATGAATAGAAAATAAATTAATAAACATTCAAAAAAAGAGATTATAATTTAAAATCGTGAACGGATATTTTTGTGTTTCCCTCTCTGAGATTTCCCTATTTTCTTTACCAAAACGTTTTGATTTGTGCCACACTTAAGTAAAAAGTTTTTACTGAAATTTATTATGTAGTCCAGTAGGAGCTCAACATTTAGGTGTTCATGGATTTGGAGGATGGAGGTGTCCCTCGAGTAGCTACCAACCAATCTAAGGCATTTGTTTTGGGCCACTTGAAGAGTTCTCAAGTTGGTATTGCTTGCAAGACCGACCCAGACTGAGCATGCATACGTTATCATTGGCCGCAACAGAAGCTTGTATATGAGGCCCCCTAATCCTTCCCTTCGGTCAATTTGACTAAAAATTAATAGATGTTGTCCTTAGAGCTTTTTGGATTCAGATAAAATTTCGTGTCGATACATTCTTTCAAACGGGAGATATCGTGTTCACGAACACGCACACATATACAGAACTTTTGTTTTAATTTTTGGAATCTGGTCGGAGAACATGAAATTCCGTTGAAAACTGCGCTTCGAACTTTTGACCGATTACATAACTTCCCCTATATTTCGACCAGTTGTGACGGAAGTGTTGAAATCATCGAAGTTTTGGCTCAGAAACTATCGTTTTTACGAATTTTTTTTTGTCCTCTTCTTTTAATTCTTCAGCGAAGTAGAGAATAATTTTCCTATGTAATCGGTCAGTAATGCGATATTGACTTTTCACCAGAATTTAATTTTTTCCGATCCTCTGATTCTAAAAAAAAAAAAAAATCTGTATGCTTCTGTGAACACAACTTTCGATAGAATGAATCTTTCGACACGAAATTTTTTATGTGTGTCCAGAACCCCATAAGGACAATTTGCAGCCAAATGAATTGAACAAATAATGTAATACATATTGTTACATAAACAATTTTGTTACTGAAAGTTCATTCCTTCTTTCTTTTCCAGTATAACACATAACTATGAGTACTAATTGAACTTACACAGTTTTTTATACAGTTTTACATAAGATTGGACTGAACAGATTGTCGTGAAAGAAATGTTTAGATTTTACATGAAATCGCAGACATATATTGTAGCATGTCCACCCTATGGACAATTATTATTATTATACAGCAAGGACCAGTGACACTACGAGCGAATCGAGGCCACTTGGAGCTGATTTTAAGAGGATTTTATTAAGAAGATTAATGCTCGGAACTAGCGATGCCTGCGAGAGAATCGCGATCTCTAGTAGCGAAACAAGAGCGAATTGTGGGTTGTTTGGATTTGAATTGAAGATAATTTCATTTGGAAGAACATGCTCGGAACTAGCGATGCCTGCGAGAGAATCGCGATCGCTAGGAGCGAAAACAAGAACAAAGGATATAGAGGAAAGAAAGGAAGCAAGATAATTGTTTATTTCCGGAGTTGTATGAACGACCAGGGAGGGCTGAGCTCCCCTATTCGTAGAAGAAGCTGATGCAACCGGTGATCGGTGATTGACTGGGGGTAAATTTGGCGGGAACCAACAACCAATGCAGATGTCGTGATCCATCCCCACCCCGAGTTGTGCCCGGGAAGAGGTCAGTCCTTCTTCAGTCAACGTTCAGAGTTGGGGCCGCTAAGATCACGTCAGTTTATATCAAATTTGCACTCCCACGCAGGATAGAAACGTTTACAATATGTTGAAGCGTCACAATGTTCATAACTGAGTGAATATTGGAACATACACATATTTTAATACAATTATAAATCCCAAGTAACATGGCTATCTGCAGCTAGTAATTATTACTATAAGAGCCCATCTATTCCTTAAGTAATATTAAATTACTTTAAATATTCCATGGTTGTTGAACATGACCCTCATAATTAATAATAATCAATAGAACTTTAATTACTAAAGGTGCCCTCAAAGATAGATAGAGGTGGGGATCCTTTGAATTCCTTATCTGAGAAAGGCAGGCGACCTCACTATTTTAGTGAAGACAGTCACACAAATTAACATTAGCGACCCTCTCCACGGAGGTACAGACTCATTTTCAAGGAGGTATATGAAATTATATACTATGATATAATAAGAATTATTATAATATATATAATTAATATAATTCATTAATAATCTAATATGATAAGAGAAACTGGATGAAAATTATACAAAATATTTGGTGAGATTCTGGACCTGATAATCATAATCAAGTAATGGAAATCATAATTACGGAGAAAATCTCGTCGATATTCTGTCTACATAAATTATTGAAAATTATGAGATCGATGTGGAATTTAATATTAGTAGGGATGTAGGGGGTAATGATGAAGGGATGCTGTGGTGACTGGTCCAGGGCCTGGTTAGCCTGGAAGCCTAGAGACCAGGGTAAAAAAATCGTCGGTAGATCGCCAACAACAGTACTTCCCTAGCACAAATTAATGAACTAAAAATCGCTAGTTAGAGACTGTGATAATAAAAATAATAAAAAATAATTAATATCACATTTCGTGTAGAAATCGGCTGGTCTTATGTTGAATTTTGATTTATACAGAAGTTTAAGAAAAGGGTTCTAATAAAGAAATATAGAAAGTTTTATGACGTGAAATTTGAAGACAGTGCACGTATAGGTTAGGTTTTATGACTCATGCCCGGGCTTTAACTACGAGGTCATATCACCTACTACCAGAACGCTCTTTCGTCACTCTGGTGGACATGAGCCCGACTCTACTGTGGGAGTCCTAAATTTTGCCTACCCTAAATTTTTATTCACCTAGGATAGGGGTCTTTAACGAGTACCTGACATCGTACAGGCTCGGGACCATCGCTTAACGTCCCATCCGAAGGACGGCGTGCTTAAGTTTATTTTACCTCCCAGATAAAATAAACTAAGGGCCTCGGTCGGGTTAGGAACCCACGTTCTTGAGCTCAGAAGTCAAGCACGCATACCACTGAGCTACCGGCGCTCTCTAGTGCACGTATATAAATATGTTTCAATTTGTAATTACTTCATTTGAATTTCTTCTAAGAAGAAATTTTTTTCTTAATTTGCAAAAATGTTCATTTATTTAATCCAAAGGTATTATTTCATTATATATTTGTTAGTATTCTAGGATTTAATATCAGTTGATGAATACATTTTTTTATAAGCAATTTTGATGTAAAAAATTGTATGACGTATCCAATTACCATTTTATGGTTTCACGAAATTAATATTATTATAAAGGCAGTTATTAGGGTTTTCGACTTGCGCCCCCCACTCTGATCCCCCCTCTCTTCATTCGATCTCGCTGAAAATTGATAGATGCCGTCCTTATGGGCTTTTGAGCTTGAAATATAAAATTTCATGTCAATATAAATCTTATACACACACTAAAAGAATATAAACTCCAAACACTACTGGTCAATATTTTCACTAGATTGGTCAAAATTACACGACTATAGTCGCCTCTTACGGCATTATCAAGTGAACTAAACAGAGAGTACTGCTGAACTAACACAAGGCAGGACCAACTTGTTCCTGCCTTGTGTTAGTTCAGCAGTACTCTCTGTTTAGTTCACTTGATAATGCCGTAAGAGGCGAAACTATAGTCGTGTAATTTTGACCAATATAGTGAATATATTGACAAGTAGTGTTTGGAGTTTATATTCCTTTAGTGTGTGTATATTACTTTATCCTGTTAATTATGAATTTTCACAAAGTAAACCTGAAATCAGTTCAAAACCTAATATAAATCTTATTAAATTAGTGATTAGACTTTTTTTGCTAAGCCCCCTTTTTTTGCATAACCCCCTTTAACAAACGTTTAAAAAAATACTGCTATATATTTATTGTATTTTGCAAAAATATAAACCGTGTATATTTTACGACATTATTTTAATAAAAATTCTTAATATTATATAATAGATATAAATGGAAATAACAGAAATAAATTATTTTTATTTTTTTAACATTGTTGCACCACACTAAAAAAATTGAAAAAATTAGGGTATATTTTTATATAAAAAACACGTATTCTGTGAAAATTTGGTGAGTAAACGGCCATTTTTAATTATTCTAAAGTCAATGAAAAATGGAATTTAAATCGGAAGATAATAAAAAAATACTATATAGGTGTATTTGAAGCATAAGAACTTCAAAAAAATATCGACAGTTTCATATTCGCAATAACCGCAAAGGGGTCGCGGGGGGGGGGGGGGGGGGGGGGGAATGAAAATTGCATTTTTTTTTTTTCTCATCGAATAATGGGAGTTGGGAGCTGAAATTTTCAGGAAAATTTTCTTTTTATATGTGCAAACTGTCGGTCAATTGCCCATTCGAAAATCGTTGGGGGCAGTTTTCGTACTCTTATCCGGCTAGACCCTTTATTATTATTATTATTAATTCATGTCAATATATTCCTTATTATAACCCCCTTTGGCTGAAAAATATTATATGCCATTAGACAGTTCTGGATAAACATATACAATTTCCGGTCGAAACATTCAATGATGTATTGATTCACTCGGGATTATACACAGACACTTTCATTTTTGTATTCTGGTGAAAGTAAAATCTTATCGAAGTATAACTTGACTGAGCTAAGATCCTTGGAAACTGCCCACTTCCAGGTTATCGTGGTTCTATAATAAAATTGAGGTTTATAGCTGGACCAGGTATATGTGATCGGATCTTTTAGATTTTATGAGTCCGACTTCACTCAAAATAGAGCGATCACTCCCATCTAAAAGCTTTATTAAATCTTGATAGGCCCAGCGTTTACGGTAAATAGAACAATTTTCATTAAACTTTATTCTTTTAAGATGAGCTTTATAGCATCTTTTTATGGGAGTTATTATTGAAAATTACCTTTCGAGACGTGAATTTTGGGAAATTATCGGTTATCATTTATTACCTATAATTTTAATTTCTAATGATAAGGGAAGTTATGTAACAAGTCACAAATTGATTTACCGGAGAACGGTTAGTCCTATACAAAACTGTTTTTTACCATTAATGATCCTTATTAAATTAGCGCCTCCTAGAATATAAAAAAAATGTTCAAAAGTAATGTTTAAATTGTATCGCATAATAAATAAATAAATAAATAGTATCGCGTAGTAATGAATTATAGATTTTTTTTTTTTTTCGGGCGATGATAACCATGGCAGTTTTTCGCCCTAAAACCACAATAAATAAAGAAATAAATACTTTTTTTTTCTTTTAGGGGGTGGCTGTCCTTCGGTGGATCGTCTACATTATAAAATAAAAAACTAAACATTGAAACAAACAAAATTCAAAAGAAAAATCTTAAAAACTAAATTCTTAACACTAATTCAATCTTTTTTTGTTTTATATTTTGGCCATTTTTAAAAAAAAATTAAGTTATATATTTCTGGGCATATATACTGTACATATAAACAAAAAACAGTACCTTCTTTGTGGATTAATTTCACCGTCAATTCACTTCTATTTAGTTCATAACACTTTAAGCTTAAACACCACCTCTCCTCATACTCAGACCGTCTCCATTGAACCCAGGCCTCGACCCGTCTCTACACACACTTAAAACAGCTGATGGCCGCGTTTTTTTTTTCTACATGCATTTGTTTTAAAAGAAAATGCTTTTTATAGAAAAATAAATATAATTAATTTTTTTAATATTAATGATTTAATCATTTTAATGTGTGTATTTTTTTTATACATCACAACTCAGTATTGCCAGTATGAAATGATTTTGAGAAGAGGGAGAGAGAGTGAGAGAGAGATCTGTAAAAGCGTGGTTGGTATACGAATGTCCTGTTAATCATGTCTTTGATTTGTTTCGTTTCAGTAGCCAAGTTTGTAATTAATGACTCAAGTAACATTAATTCCAATGCTGTGTGGACAATTGTTTTATCTGAAAACGATAACTAAGTTAGTAACTGTAAAGGAAGCCATGCAGAAGAGAGATATGCCGTGAATATCAATGTTTGTGTTGGGGGAGTTCATCTGAGGGCAGTGGCATAGCATGGAGTTGGGTCTCATTAGCTGCAGATCTGGACTTAAATTTAAAAAAAAAAATCAGGACAAACCGCTATTAATTAATCAATTAATTTTTCGCTCAGCGTTTGTGCTAATATACAAACGTTGACTTACAAAGGACCTCCTAAATCTTCATACTACATTTTGTGACGATAAATTTATTAATAATAATAATTATAATAATTTTTTATTGCATAGGAAGATACATGGATCTTATTGCAAGAGATTGGAGTCATCGAGAGTAAATAATTGAGAACATAAAAAGCAGACTCAGGAGAAGAAAATTAAGATCTTTCATGCGTATAAATAAAAGAAATAGATAATAGAAATGGAAATGGGGGGCCATACGTTAATACGCACTATGAGAATAACATGACAAAATAAATGACTAGCTTGGGACTAATAAAAGAAAAAGGAAAATAAATAACATACTTGAAAATTAACATAAATAAAAACAATAATAATGACTAAAGCAGAATATACATCAGTACAATCCAATAATATTTATGTGCTAGCCAGTATTAGGTTTAGGTTTTATGTTTCATGCCAGGGCTTTAACTACGAGGTCATATCGCCTACTACCAGAGCGCTCTTTCATCACTCTGGTGGACATGAGCTCGACTCTACTGTGGGAGTCCTAAATTTTGCCTACCCTAAATTTTTTTTTATTCACCTAGGGTAGGGGTCTTTAACGAGTACCTGATATCGTACAGGCTCGGGACCATCGCTTAACGTCCCATCCGAAGGACGGCTTGCTTAAGTTTATTTTACTTCCCAGATAAAATAAACTAAGGGCCTCGGTCAGGTTTCGAACCCACGATCTTGAGCTCAGAAGACAAGCACGCATACCACTGAGCTACCGGCGCCCTTACTACCCAGTATTGTTTTCCTATGTTGGAGAGCCTCAGTTAGGTAGAGATAGAGAGGCGAGGTGGTCCAAGTGGTCCACAACGAGGACGGCAGCCATTCTATGAGGGGCCTACTATATCAGCCGATATCGCTGAAATTTGACAGGTTATGTCAGCTAAGCTTATGTTTGTGACCTAATCAAAAATCTCTTTTCAAGTGTTGTTAGCAGTTCTAATGTTTTCAATTGAAAAGTCTTAAACTCCACAATGAATTGAGGAGTTATTTGAATGAGAACCAAGAAGAGTCGAATGAAACTATAATAATGTGTAGGCTATTGTCAAATATCACTCTTCATAAAGTCTAGTTAAACTGTCAAAACAGGTATGGGAGCTGTCAGGGGGGTAGTTCTCTGTTTAGAGAAGGAAATGTTCTGTGATTGGATTGTCGAATGTAACAGACGGGTCTATTCACTGAAATGAACCTTCTTCCTGTCAATCATCTAGACTTGAGCACCTCCACCTTGTGATAAGAGTATAGCAGAGAAAAAGAACTTCATCTGAGTATGCCCTTCTCACTTCCCATTCGTTTGACAATTTTAGAAAGAAGATAGAACTTTAGATAGGGACAACATATACTCTCATGTAACAAACAATAAAAGAATGAAATTGTGGAAAAAACAAGACTTAGGCAACTCTGAAAAGACGCGACGGATACTCAAGTATCATCAATTTGAGTTGCCTGTGGGTATGATACCCGTAGGAAACTATTTTCCTCACACTAAGGAAACTGTGCAGCGACTAAGACCTCTTCAGTCTGGATCTAGCCGTGGCGAGAAGCTGAGTTGTTCACCATATCAAGTGAAGATTCTTCAAGTGATGAATCTTCACTTGACATCTTTTCATCGAAAGGAATGTTAACTGCAGATTATTTGTTGCTGCTGAAGAGCTAGAAAAGTCGGATTCCAAGTTCGTAGCATTCTACCGAATGACGAAAGAATCATTCCTACACTTGATTGGCATTGTTTCTCCATCCAACAGACACAAATGCGGGAATGTGAGAGTGCAGAAAAAATAATCTTGATCACGTTGAGGTAAGAAATTTATTAAATTTTTAGTAATTTGTGAAATAAATGAATAATTTATTGAATTTTTATTTAACATTAATTACATTAGAGGCATTTCTTCATGCCCTTAAAAAACATCCCTTCTTCACGACGTCCTTCCTGGAATACTGAAGCAAATTAAAATTGTACAATTCAAAGTGCTTTTCAATTTCATCCACAAATGTTATATAGAACACGTGTTCACCAGCCATTTCAAGAAGAGACGCAGGAGACTGAAGGGACGCGCGACCTTCCTGGCAGGTCGCGTGAGACTGATAGGATACGCGTCTCCTGGGAGTGGCGCCGTTTGTGTCTCCCCATCACTCAACATAGGAAGTGACTTCTAAGATACCCTCAAGATACTTGAGTATCCCTCACGTCTCTTCGGAATTGCCTAATGTGAGGTTGGCCTTACTTAAACAAACCACTTCTTTACAGATCCCTCTCTTCCACCTTCCTTTCAAATATCATACAGGTATTACTGGATAAATGGAAGTAACACATCAGCCATGTTCACATGGAGTCGGGGAATCACCGTCACCGTACACCCCACAAAGAAGTAATCAATTAACTTTTCGCTTCTCCTCCAAAACAAGTCGACTGTTTGCGCTAATTATCAACAGTAATCATACTAAATTTTGTGTCGACAAATTCATTACATGGGCAGTTATTGGAGTTTTTGAGTTGAGCCCCCCTCTGATCCCCCCTTCCGTTGTGCCGATACATTCATTCTATCGGCAGTTATTGGAGTTTTTGAGTTGAGCCCCCCTCTGATCCCCCCTTCCGTTGTGCCGATACATTCATTCTATCGGCAGTTATTGGAGTTTTTGAGTTGAGCCCCCCTCTGATCCCCCCTTACGTTCTGCCGATACATTCATTCTATCGGCACTTATTGGAGTTTTTGAGTTGAGCCCCCCTCTGATCCCCCCTTCCGTTGTGCCGATACATTCATTCTATCGGCAGTTATTGGAGTTTTTGAGTTGAGCCCCCCTCTGATCCCCCCTTCCGTTGTGCCGATACATTCATTCTATCGGCAGTTATTGGAGTTTTTGAGTTAAGCCCCCCTCTGATCCCCCCCTTCCGTTCTGCCGATACATTCATTCTATCAGCAGTTATTAGAGGAGAGAGGAAGTAAAGGTGGTTGGTATAAGACGTATCCTTATACCGGGACTTTTCCCGCGCCTGTACGATGTCAGGTACTCGTTAAAGAACCCTACACTAGGTGAATAAAAATTTAGGGTAGGTAAAATTTAGGACTCCCATAGCAGAGTCGGGCTCATGTCGACCAGAGTGACAAAAGCACGCTCTGGTAGTAGGCAATATGACCTTGTAGTTAAAGCCCGGGCATGAGTCATAATAACTATAAAATTTCGTGTTCATTTATGAAAAGTAAAATTTTTTTTTTTTTTTTCGAGAATCTGAGGTCGGAAAACATGAAATTCCGTTGAAAACGCAACATCGAATTTCTGACCGATTACATAACTTGGTATAGCTGGGGATGTTATTGTTGCCGGTGCTCGGTTCAAAGTCTCCTCCAAGTATTACGACTACGACCTAATATCGGAGGAGATTCTGGAGAAACCTCCCTCTTAAAGCAGTTGTGAAGCACAGAGGCCTCTTCCCATTTCAATGGAAGTACTCAGTAATAACAATGTGCCAAGCTCCATAACAATCCACCGTTTCAACATCTCTGCTTCATTTCCAACCAGTCGCCTCAGCTTCACCAGCCTAGCGTCAGAATTGGAAGATTGGAACCAAAATGTGAACAGCATAATTAAACTCTGATTAACTTCAAAAAACAGACATTCTGTAGAATGTCTCAACAGCGGGAATGAAAGGAGAGTGACTCCAAGACATCAAGATTTATATTGAAAAGTAGATCAAAAAAAGCAATCGTTTGGGCGAAAAATCAATAACATCTGAATCCTCATACTAAATTTTGCGTCGTTACATTCATTAAATCGGTAGTTATTAGGGTTTTTGAGGTTGATTCCGCTTAAATTTAATAGGTGTCGTTTATATTCGGTTTTAGATCAAGTTCTTCCTTGTTTCTTTAGTAATTTAATAAAATGTAATGAAACTTAAGGGTCAAAAGGGAACCCCACCCTTCGAAGGGCTGTTTGAGCCATTAAAAGGGTCATTTTTGTCTTTTCGAGGACGCCGTATTATAGATCTCGGCGAGTGCTACAACTTTTGTCCTATGCACAATTTTGATATCTCTAACTGTTTAGGAGTTATTTCACTTGTGGCCGGCTTATCTGGGGAGTTATTTCACTTGTGGCCCGCTTATCTGGGCCACTCTGTATATTATAATTGTTATTGTTATTTTGACTTCTTCTCTTTTCAATATTTCGCAGCTTGTAACCTGAAGAAGGGGTGTAAGAACGTCCCGAAATGTCGTTGAAAAAAAAAAAACTTTCCGGAAAAGTTATAAAAAATTATTATCTTATTTTAATTTTTTTTTTTTTTGGGCTTTATGTACTTTGCATATTAGCCATGTCAATGTTACTTAGTTATTTACGACATCCATGGCCCCGGGAGGGAGTTCTATCTATGAAATAAAATTCACTCCCGGACAGGATTCGAACCCGCAAACCATGGTGAGACCATGCGACCAGAGCACTACGCTCTAGCCCGCACGGCCACCATGCCCCATCTAAATTTTAATTAAATTAAAAAGTTTATTTACTGTAATTGTTAATATTATTATATTTTTACTCATATTTTCAAGTATTTATTTATTAATTTCATTTTATTTTCTAGTAGTCTAGTTAATTCTAATCCATGTGTTTCAGACTCTAGGAGTTAATATCTGTTTATGAATCTAATCTACATTATTATCGAAGAAGCTCTAAATGTTGAGCTCCTACTGGACTACATAATAAATTTCAGTAAAAACGTTTTACTTAAGTGTGACATAAATCAAAACGTTTTGCTAAAGAAAATAGGGAAAACTCAGGGAGGGGAACAAAAAAATATCCGTTCACGATTTTAAATTATAATCTCTGTTTTTGAATGTTTATTATTTTATTTAAGAGTTTTTTAAAAAATTTCTTAAGCAGTAGCATTGTTTTTAATTTAACTGATTATTTTTGATTTGTATTTAGTGTATCAGGGTAATGGTTAAGGAACCTTATTGTATAATTGTACCTCTGTAAATGTGACTGTTATATTAAACTCTTCTTCTTCTTCTTACAGTATTAATAGTTATGTATCTAATTAGCAATCTTAAGGTATATATTTTCATGACGTATCCTATTACCATATTATGGTTTAACGGAAATAAATATTTTATCGCTGAGAAAGTAAAAAAACTGAAATACGCCTCAACTAGACGTAAGTAAGATATATCGTGACCCTAAGAAGGGTTCGTGCAAGTGTCCACAAATATTGCCATAAATTCAGAAACAAACATCCCAGAGATGCCTAAGAAACACAGATATTTTATTTATTTATATTTTATTATTTTCGTTTATCTATAGTTTCCGAATAAAGGTTTTCCTTTCACAAAAAACCTTTTTAGTTGAAATTTAAATTTGTTGTTATTATAAGCCATTGCAGTAATTTTGTTAATGCGTCATTATTATTATTACTTTCAAACATCCTTAGTGGAAAGTTATGAGCCCGTTACCACAAAAACGACTTTCGCCTCTTTGCACCCTAAATCAGAGGACATTACTGGGCCGTAAGACTCTACAAAGGTGGCATTTGTAACTAAGTGCGGCCCTTGAGGTCCACACGGCAAACTTCCCAGCATGTTATCAATATCATTAATAATAATATCACAAAACAGGCATTTTATTCAGCACAGAATTATTTATTCATTTAATTGAATTGAAGATTTTTAATTGTTATGCAAATGCACATAGGTCACATAGCCTATTTTTTAAATTTTGCTTTTAAAACTATTACACGTAAAATTTCATGACACTCCGTTAATGATTTTAAACTATTTTTATGCTCAACTTCCACTCACAGTCCTCCCTCTCGATAAGATTTTTGAGACGTCACACACTCTTTTTTTCAATTTGGCTTTTAAGAATTTCATTATAATCCAATTATCCGTTAATGGGTTAGCACAATTTTTATGCTTAGCCCCCCCCCCCCCCCCTCCCTTATAGCCCCCCCCCCCTCCCTTATAGCCCCCGTTAAGAATTTGGAGACATCACACACCCTATTTTCCAATTAGGCTCTTAAGAATACTACATATTAAATTTCATTAAAATCCGATCATCTGATGATGAGCGCTAGACCTATTTTTATGTTTAACCCCCACCCCCACAACCCCCCTTGCCCTTAAGAATTTCGTGATGCCAGATAGTGTATATCTCAATTGGCTCTTAAGAATACTACATGTAAAATTTCATCACGATCCGATCTTCTGTTTATGAGCTCGCACTATATGCATAGGGCCCCCTACAACCCCCCCCCCCCCCCCCCCCCCCCCCCCCCATCCCCTCAAGTATTTTGAAATCTCACATCTAATTTTTCAATTGGCTATTAAGAATACTACATGTGAAATTTCATGACAATCCGACTATCCGTTAATGAGCTAGAACAATTTTTATGCCTAGCCCCTCTCATAACCCACCCTCCCGTTCAAAATTTTCAGACGCCACATAGGCTATTTTTCATTCTGGCTCTAAAAGATGCTATTTTGCCGACAGAACAAATTAGATCTGATGAATCTTTTTTAAGAATTCCTAAAATCCACTTTTTTAGCAGTCTTTTTGTTCAAACAAAAAAACGGATGAACGAAATTTGATAAAATTCTTTTCATATCATATTTACGTTGATACGCTTCGATTGGCACCAAAAATAGTGTAAAAATACTGTAATGATCTTGAAACATAAAAATATGATGAGCATTTTGGTACCAATTTTCGGACCCATTACATTAACTTCCCTATATGCTGGGAAGTTAACAAAAGTCTTTCTTCAACAAATTTCAGGAGGTGGGCCTCTTACAATGGAAATGCCGCGGGGTCCCCAAAACTGTAGATCCGCCACTGCATCCGCTAAAAATCAAGAAACCAACGAAGTTTCCAACGTACGGAATAAATTCAGTATTGATATTTCTGCGAGATCGTTTTCCATTCTTGGAAACTGTGAGAAAGTAGAAGAGATAAAACTGGAAGGGAGGACCCGATATTAATGGTAATTCTGGAGCCGATATCGGCAGGGGTAGGAAGAGTGAAGATGTCTGGAGGCGTCTTTCGTATCTCCAGCACATTACATCCCCTGGATATATTGCATCAACTTACCCGGTCTTCTTATATCGGGGGCCTTCAGCGGCACCTACCAATTAGCGACACAGAGCTACAGTCCAAAGAGAAACAAGCAGGTTCTAGGTTGTGTGTGTTTCTCCTCTCTGCATCCTAAATCCGAGGAAATTACTGGGCCGTAAGACTCTACAAAGGTGGCTATTTGTAACTAAGTGCGGCCCTTGAGGTCCACACGGCAAACTTCCCAGCAGGATATCAATATCAGTAACAACAAAACACAATAAAGTAGGCATTTTATTCAGTACAGAATTGTTAATTAATTTAATTGAATTCAATCTATACATAGATTTTTAATTGAATGCACATATGTTGGCGAAAATGAACTCGAAAATTACATAAGAGACTCTCCGGTAGGAAGAAATTTCCGCAACTGACTTGGTGAAACCAACCTTTGAATGGTAAACAAAATTCAAACACGAAATATAATTCCATCGTGCTCTTCACGTCACCCAAATACCTTTAGAAATAATCCCATTCGCATCAAATCTCAAAGTAGAAAAATATAATTCCTAACTTTTGAAGTAAACACATCATATCATAAAATAGTGTGAACCTTCAAATATCATCTATAACTACTCCAATTCAATAAACTATACAGTATATCATTATATAACACAACGCATAAGGCGTAATAAAATAAACAAAAAATAATAATAATAACACAGGAGAGTCAGCGATAAATCAATAAAATAAATATTATTGGATTCATTCTCTTATTCGTTATTAATATTGTTTTTTTTTGTTTTGTTTTTTAATTATAAAAACTATGAGATGTTATTTGATAACAACTCTAATATAATTTAAAATTTCGCGTCCTTAAACTCCAAATCCTAATTTAAAATCCATTTTTTTTGTAGTCTTTTTGTTTAAACAAAAAAAACGGCGGGACCGAATTTGATAAAATTTTTCCGGATCATATTGACGTTGACACGCTTGGATTGGCACCAGAGCGGAGTCGATATCATTTGTACATACACAAACACACATAATTCTTTTTAAAAATAGTGTAAACATACTAAAGTGACCTTGAAACATATAAATATGTTGAAAATTTTGATTTCTATTTTCTGACCCATTACAATAACTTCTCTATACTCTGGGAAGTTAAAAATAATGGTGACAGTACATCGTGTTTTCAGGATTGCTCAGACTAAAGTGTAAAACAGAAAGGTTTAAACAAACGCCCAGTTGACTGTTCGTCAAACTCAAAAACAGGCATGGACTGTGCGTCCTCTAAAAAAAACACAATGCAGGCAAATGGACAAATACCATGCTTTTTGTTTTTTTTAAGTTTGTAAAACTCTGAGAATTAAAAAAGTTTGTTGCACCATGATATTCACAACATAATAATATGGGTATAATAATGAACAGTTGATTATAACATAAACTGATCAGGTTGTGTCACTTCCATTACACGCTCGTCGCGAAAGAAATTGGAGCTCGTGTTTCGTGACTCAAAACGATTTAAAAGAAGTTTCACTTCAAAAATTTGAGCCTCCCCTGAAGCAAGGAGAAAATACATATGTATTTACAGATTTCTGGTAGTCAATCGATCGGAAACAGCAAATTCATTATTTCTTTTCTTCTTTTAAGTAAATATGAGTAGGTACAGTTCACCTTTTTTTTTTTTCAGAGTCATGGGGTCGGAAAACATGAAAGGACCTTGGCAAACTGGAAAAACTATGTGTACTCGGTCAAAACAATTATTTTAGTAGGTTTGGAGATCCGACTTTCGTTATATGAAGATACGAACAGTCTCAACAAAAAAGTAGAGATTAAGAACTCCCTTCTGCTGCCTGACCTACCTGGTGTGAGAGACTTATTATGTTTATTTTATTTTATTATTTTTCAAGTCTTGTGATAATATTTTTTAAAAATTGTATTATTTATTTTTATTTTATTTATTATATTTTATGACAAAAAAAAATTCCTTTGGCTGTATGGTGAAATATTATTGTTTTTTGGTTGGGACCTTTTATCTATATGGTGATGTAGGTGAAAAAGTGGCCAGTTAGGTCCAGGCAATATTTATTTTTATTTACGTTTCGACCTCTTATGGGCCATTATCATCAGAAACGATTGCTTTTAACATTTATGAGAAATGTGGCTCTTATTTGGAACGCAACGTGTCCATTTCTTTCCATGAACACGTTGCGTTCCAAATAGGAGGCCCATTTTTCATAAATGTTAAAAGGAATCGTTTCTGATGATAATGGGCCCTTAAAAGGTCGAAACGTAATGAAAAATAAATATTGCTTGGACCTAACTGGCCACTTTTTCATCTATACGTGAAATATTATGTTACTATTATGTAGACTCTTTTAAGTTATTGTATATTATATAATGAATGGTTATTCATGTAGAGAGAGTGAGTGAACCTAGCTATCCCCACCCTTAGTGCCATGCCAGTTGTCCTTTAACCGCTGTGCTGTGTGGGTGGGGTAAGTTTATAATTTTTATCTTGTTACTCTACCCTGATGCTTTAAGAGTTATTTATACTTTTCATTATTTGTATATTTTATTATTCTGTCATAGATGAACCACTGATGATGACGCTGTTGCGTCGAAAACCGGTTCTGGTCTAAAATAAAACAGTGGGAACACAACGTTTTGAGGAATCTCGTCCCACAACATCTTACTACATATGAATTATTTTAGTAGCTTTTTTTTAACTGGCCACATGAATTTCATCGACTACTTACGATTGTGATGGTCCTGAAGACAATGATAAGAGATGACAAGAGTGAGTATGCGTGTGAGGTAGCCGAGAACGGACCACATGATGGGACACAAAGCACCACATCCCGGACTTGAAGTGAGCTTGGGACCTAGTGTACTTGGTGGGTGGCGTGTTGTCGGCCCATTACACACTGACCTCGTCGGACATGCGGCCCACTGGACACACCATTCTGCCTCAATACTAGCTCGCCCTGCATCCCAATATAGGGTCACCGGGTTCCCGGTAAACCCAATCTCTCAATTCTACAGAAACATCGACTTCAAAGCATCGCTAAAAGTGCATAGTCGTTTCTTAACGTACTGGTTCCATAGGCATACACATTATTAACGAAACAAGTTTCAATACATTCATTAGGTCGATAGTTTTTGGGATTTTTAAGTTCCCCCTCTGAACCTCCTCTTCCCTTCAACGATTACGCTGAAAATTGAGTAGTGTCGTTCTTATGGCGTTTAGAATTTACTTACGAAATTTTGTGTCGATACATACATTATTTCAGCAGTTACGACTGTTTGAAATAATAATAGCTTCCTTGATTTACCAAAGAACGATTAGTCCTATCGAATAATTTGTTCGTATCACAAATGTTGGTTATATTACAATTTGAATCGCTAATATGTCCTCGGATCTGAGATAGAATTAAGTAGTGTCGTTCTTATGGCGTTTAGAATTTACTTACGATATTTTGTGTCGATACATACATTATTTCAGCAGTTACGACTGTTTGAAATAATAATCGCTTCCTTGATTTACCAAAGAACGATTAGTCCTATCGAATAATTTGTTCGTACCACAAATTTTGGTTATATTACAATTTGAATCGCAGGACTAATACGTTATGGCGCCCCAAAGAGTCAGAAAATATTTTAAAGTAATTTTAGAACTGTATCGGATAGCAATGAATAATAAAATATATTTTTATAATCGGTAGTTTTGTTTTATTTAAAAGTATAAAAATAGAATGTACGTTGTTTGCCATAACAGAACTTTCTTATACTAATCATGCTTTTACCGAACACTCTCCTTCACAAAAACATTTTTCACACTGGCGTTACACTGGGTATAAGAAAGTGACTCAGAATTACGCTGTAGAATGAAACATAGAAAATCTCTGATGGGAACACGGTGCTTCATATTTACCATAATGCCAGTATGAAAAGATTTTGGGAGGGGAAATGTAAATGATCTGTAAAATCATGGTTGGTATAAAAAAAGTTCTTTTATTGCCACATCAGATATTTTTCCTTTTATTAATGTAAATGCAAAACCCCCTAACGACGACACCTCTTGTTTTTTAGCCAAATCGACCAAAGGGAAGGGGGGATAACAGGGGGCTTAGCTCAAAAAACTCTAATAACTGCCGTTACATAAAATTTCATATTTGATTTTAAGGACAACACATGCATTTTAAGCGGATTAGGCAGAAGGGAGAGGATGTTCAGAGGGCGGCTCAACTCAATAACCTCAATAACTGCCGATGTAATGAATTTATCAACAGAAAATTTACTATGAGGATTTAGGAACCTCCATGTGTCGACTATTGAATATTAGCGCAAACTGTGGCCTGGTTTTGGAGGGAGAGCGGAAAGTTAATTGATTAATTCATTTCAGGTGATTCACCGACGATTTTTTTTTCTTAATTAGAATACTTAATTACATATAATTTTCTTTGCGAATTGCCGACAAATTTTCTCTTTTTTTCCCCACCCTTTTTCCAGCCAAAATTCTCTCTCAGGGAAAACTTTATATCAAATTTACCTTAAGTCTTCGATTTTCGATAAAAGTTCTTTGAGATAGCTCCTCAAAGAGTATTTCCCATGAAATCGCCTTTTTTTTTTTTATTAAACTCCATTAGGGACCCCGCATCGACCCTCTCCATCCAGTTATCTTTATCTTCCTTTCAGATCGCACGATCCAATTTTAACAAAATGTAGGTATATCAAAATAACAATATTAGAAAGCTTCCAATCTGTTCTCATTTTCAAAGAGGTTTGTATGTATTTCTGTATTTCCATTTACTATCACTCAGCACTCCCTGGACCCCCCGGCCGAAATAGTTTATACGAGACACGTCCAGAAAGTAAGTGTACTCAATTTATGTAGGGTTCAAAACTTTATTTAAACAAAAACAAACTTGGTTACACTTGTACATATGTAAGTTATTTTTCGACGTAGTCACCATCCCTCTCGATGCAAGTGGTGAGCCGCGGCATCAATTTTTTCATGCCTGCCTCGAGTCTCCCGCCAGCTCTTTCGCCCACTTCTCCACCTCCCCCTTCACTTCCTCGTCCGTTGAAAACTTGTTCCCACCCATGTGCACCTTAAGGGAAGTGAAGAGATGGAAATCTGAAGGGGCCAGGTTAGGGGAATACGGGGGGTGGTTCAAAACGTCCCATCCAAAAGAGTCCAGGAGTTGCTTCGTGGCGTTGGCCGTGTGAGGTCTGGCATTGTCGTGCAGCAGGCAGACTCCCTTCGTCAGCAGAAACAGTTTTCACCTCATTATAAATTTCAACCGGAGCTTTTCCCTTCGCAACGAGGTAGCGAATGACGGCGCGAATTTCGCACTTGGCGGGAGATACGATCGACATTTTTCGCGAGAGATGCTACTGCGTCAAGAGTTTTCAACACACTAACCTCGGATTGGTCTCGTTTTGAAGGGGAGGGGTCAGGCTACGCGGCAGTGTTGCCAACATGTCGAAAAAGTATTCCCTACAGCTGTGAGAGTACCAGTACACTTACTTTCAGGACGTGCCTCGTAGCATCATAATTCTAATAACTGCGAAAATATACCATAAAAAGATTGTATTTACACGAGGTATTAACATCGTTAGTAGTGTGAGATTTACTGTTTGAGAAGTCCCTAAGACCACCTCCATCCTCAGACTCTCCTGATGACAATATATAACCAAAGGACTCATTGAGACAAGTTAAACGATCCCAAACTTGATGGGCTTATTGTTAGCCATTAAAAAGTCCTTACGACCACCTCCCTCATCATATATGCATATTGTATTGTCACCAGAATTGCATAAGTGTACTAAGTTCCAAATCGATACGACAATTAGAAGTGGGTGAAAATTGAGTTGTAAGATTTGCTTACAATGTTACAGATGAACCTAATAACAGCGTGTTACAAATGAAGAAAAAGGTATGTTTTTTAAGATATTGTCTATTTCACAAAATATATGGTTATCCTTTGGTATTGCTACCATCTTCAGTCAGCCATGTCTTAACAAATACTAAATTGAAGTTCAATGCTGAAATAATATAATAACTTATCTCATAACATAGTCTTATCTCTAAGAATTATTTTTATGTTTTGAAATGTTGAACTTCCAGTTAGTTTTGTTAAGTCGTGGCTGAAGATGGTAGCAATATCGAAAGTACTCCCTTATATTATTTATATTTTGTGAAATAGACAATACTTAAACTAGGTATGCAATGCATTCTGCTAATTGCAAATATTGAGCGGAGCCGTGACTCAAATTGCCTATACCTTGAACTTTAAATTCATTAGCGGTCACTCGCTTAGCTTACGCCGCGAGCTCCCTCCATGCGACAAAACGTGGTTAAACTTTTTAGAAATTTGGAAAAAATTTTACAAATTCGCGTGCGTTTTTTACTTGATTCGTTGTTGAATACGAAAGTACATGTTTTTATAAGTAGTTATGATTTATTGCATATTCAACAAAATGTTTGTAACCGCGAAAGCTCGTCGCGTTTATTGCTTAATCCAGAATGTTTATTGAGGTCCAATAGGCGGGATCGCGGAAAAGGTGGCTCTATTATTAATCCGTGGACGCCAGGCACCACAACAATGTCTTCCAACAATGGTCTCAGTTTCATTGTTTTTTTCAGTGATTATTCCTCGATGGTACTTCGATTTTAGTTATTATCGATTGTCGATTGAGAAGAATTTGAACGTTTCGCATTGAAGTCTATGGATGAACATATTTTCGGTGATTATTCCTCCGTGGTACGTCCGATTTTCGAAATTATTTTTTAACAACCTTCACGTGACTGACATCCATCAATATGCAAAAATTGATCAGGATCAGATAAACAGTTTTAATGCAGGAGGGGCACATACGAAACACACGAGTCGTCTAAAGATTGAGCTATGCTCATTCTTCCGTTTCACTCCAGAATGAGCTCCGCTCAAAAAAAAAAGAAACTCCTTTTTCTTCATTTTTATTAAATGTTGTGTTTCACAATATCTTTGCAGGAAATGTTAAGTTTCATTAAAATAGAATAGTTGGAGAGTATAGTAAGAAATTTTGCCATTACACTGCTCATACGAATTCTCTTGGGTTCAGTACGCGAGAATGCATAGGAATTTATTTGCGCTGATCTCTAGCTTCCTCTCCGATCGATTCGCCACCATAAGCCAACTGTATATCTACGACTGCCAGTCGATGTCACTAGAGACTGTCTTCAGGGCTCGGTTCTCGGACGAACCCTGTGGAATATACTCATTGACGGGTTGCTCCGTGACCTCGAGAACCGTGGGTATAAGGCAATCGCCTATCTCGACGATCTCGTGGTTACGGTTCAGGCTGATAGTCATGCCAACGTTACCCTTCGCGTGCAAGCTGCAATAGACGATATAGGCAGCTGGCTCTCTCATCGAGTAAAACCTCGGCCTTACTGATGAGGGGGATACCCGATGCTCGACAACCCCTGGTTTTGACAGTCCATGGGCGGCACATTGAATGCCCAGCTGTGATAACGTATCTAGGGGTGCGGATCGAAGTGACGCCCCACGTTGTTGCCATTAAAGAAAAGATGATAGCCACTTTCAACGCCCTGAGCCGCCTAGCCCGCGCGACGTGGGGCCTCGACTATTCCGCGTCGAGGGATCTACATAGGGGTATTCGTGACTGTAGCAAGGTACGCTGCTGCAGGTTGGTGGCATCGCCCCACGAATCGGCAGCGAACGATTCTGATGCAAGCCCAGAGAGCAGCCCTTTTAAGAGTTACAAGGGCCTATCGAACTGTCCCTACGGCTGCGCTACAGGTACTAGCATCTTAGAATACAAACACAAGAGGAATAACAATAATATATATTTTTAAATAAATCGAAAATACATGAATATCAAATTCCTAATACAATATTTTTAATTATAAATATAATATTTATATTACTTTAGATAAATCATCTTTAGAGAGCGCCGGTAGCTCAGTAGTATGCGTGCTTGTTTACTGATCTCTAGATCGCGGGTTCGAAACCCGGCCGAGGCCCTTACTTTATTTTATCTGGGAGGTAAAATAAATTTAAGCACGCCGTCCTTTGGATGAGACGTTAAGCGATGATCCCAAGCCTGTACGATATCAGATACTCGTTAAAAACCCCTAACCTAGGTAAATAAAAACTTAGGGTAGGCAAAATTTAGCACTCTCATTGTAGAGTCGGGCTCATGTCCACCAGAGTGACGAAAGTGCACTCTGGTAGTAGGCGATGTGACCTCGTAGTTAAAGCCAGAGTATGAGTCATAATATCTAATTGATTGCTAAATAACCTACCAGAAAATAGTTCATCACATGTCCTTCACTATATTTTGTTCCAGTTGACTCGAAAAGACAGCTCTAAACCCCAGAAATAGTTTTTTAGAAGCCCTCATCTCCTATAGAATGTGGTTAGAAACAGTTTTAAAGTCCTCGTAAACAGTGTCGACTATAAACCCCAAGTAGAACCAAGTAATATGGCTATGGTCCTCAACTATCAAAATACCATTATAAGGTTTGTTGAAGACTAGTAAACTATTTCTACCGTTTATTTAAATGTTTTGAATTCAATGTCATTATACTTGGTAACACTATAGTTACCAACTTGTTAAATGTTTACAGGATGGAACTTTTGTTATGTTTCGGGTTTACAGGATGGAACTTTTGTTATTAACAATAATCATAATATTTTAAATTTTAAGAATAGGAAAAAAAACACTTTATTTCGACCAATATATGTCAACGTAATCGGCTTACAAATGACGGGGTTAGAATCAAAATGGTCCAAGTGAAATTTTTGAAAATTTTTCATTAAATACATAATCGGGTACAAAAATGATAGTTCTGTTCAGGAAAAAAGTTGTACAAGTGAAATCTTAGCCAGTGCTGAGATCTAGTGGCAATATGAACAAATAACTTAAACATATCAATAGTGACCCTGAAATTAAGATTTTTATTCAATTTTATGGTTTGCTAACAGCAACTTTCACCATAAAAGCAGAAGACAAAATATTTCCGGTTTCGAAATGTTTTAAAAAATGTCACTTTGACCATTTTGATTCTAACCCCGTCATATATGTATGTATCTCTGCGAGCAGGCTGCTGGCTTGTACTTCATTGTTTTAAAATGTTTGTAGTCTCGTTCGGGCACGCAAAACACACTTGAAATATGTAAATTTTGTATTTTAATTGTTTTTGTATTTTTACTTCACGTTGTGTCCATAAAATTCATTTTTGTAATATTTTGAAAACATGTATACAACTGCTGATATGAGCTATCATCAATCAACATGGTTCTTTCATATAAGCTACCATAAATCGATTATCTTATCACGTAGTCATTATGTTCATATTATTACGTTCATTGATCACTTTAATGAATATACTTATCACAATTGTTTACTGAAGAATATTTTAGTTAATCATAAAATCTGATTCTGCACTATTTATCACATTATGCGATTTTTGAATTTTATAATAAATTTGGAATTTTGTGATAGGGATGTGAAGATAAAGGCTTGCAGTAATGTGAAACGTTCTCCTGTTAAAATGCTGCATTCTGGATTGATTTTGAATGTCCAGTTCGATTCTGGGGTGACTACTGTCAAATTGTATTGTGTTTTGTGTTACTATTATATAGGTATATAAATTATACATTGTTTAAAATTAATAATAACGAAATACTCGATTCAATCGATACCTACACATATCCCTAATTATAGATACTGATGATGGGAGTGCTTTCCAAATAGTTTGTAATCGGTATTAAATTCTCTTAATTTGAATATTACTCAATTGAATGTTTTCTAATAGCACGTATTAATGTACATTGCTTATCTAAGGAAGGTTTATTAGATTGTAACTGAATTTCAGCGTGTAGTTAATGTAAGTAGGCTGTCTTGGGAGATTTATAAGTAAGCGATCAGCAGTCAAGTATAAGTCCGTTGATAATCAGTCGATCAGACGCTGCAACCAGTCGACTGGTACGCCCCTGATAATGTATTCAAGTATATAATGTGCCTAACTCACAATCAGTCATATATCTTTATCAAAAAACTAAACTAAGGATTGTCAATGAAGCTGACTCTTCCCCGAAAATAGGCGGTAAATCACCAGAAATGTACTTCCCCAGCGGAATGAATGAAATAAAATTTCGCTCTCTCGATTTGATTAGTAATCTAACTATCTCATGGACTTCTGAATCATTATACTAAATTTCGTGTTGATATAATCGTTACATAGAAAAAAATAAAGGAAAACGTACGTTTATTTTAGATATTGTCTATTTCACAAAATGCAGGTACCTATATGAAATATGGGAGTACTTTCGGTATTACTACCATCTTCAGCCATAACTTAACAAATATCCCTAATCCACCTTTTCCTTTTGGCCGATTCGGCTGAAAATTTATATGTTTAGTCCCTTTAGGGTTTTGTATTCACATATAACTTTTCGTGTTGATACATTTGTTATTTCGACAGTCATTCACTCTGGCCGATATACCGGAAAATCACCACTTTTCGTCCGAGTTATCATGTCTACGGACAGAAATACAGTGAGGAATTTCATTTTTGGAATCATGAGTTGGAAAAATTGTAATTACTGTGAAAACTCAACATAAATTTCTAACCGATTGCATAACTTACGCTATACTTCGTAGAGTTGGGGAAATAAAAAAAAACAATATTCTTCAAAAATTCTATTAGTTAATCACAATGTCGCCAGGTAGCGGGGCTAAGTAGGATACATTATTAATGCTAGTAAAACAAATATATTATATTAAACAAATTTATTACGAATGTTAGACTAGCATACATTCAAAATTATTACTAATTGGAGTAATTTTCACTAATAATTAGGGGATCTGCTTGAAATTACAATTAATGTTAGAAAGAATTAACCCACTCTCTCACTAACATATAGTTCCGATTTCATCCGGTAGGAGCATTCTCAGGTTCATTAAGGAAACTGGGAGACAGTACTACATGAAGGACTTGGTTCAGGTGGTATAAACATACAGGTAACAAAATAAGGGGGAAGCCCAGCGCTTCCAGGGAAGGGATAAGAGCACTGGATGCTTAGGTCCCTAGGTGTAAAACACCAAGCCACTCTCTCACTAATATATAGTTCCGATTTCATCCGGTAGGAGCATTCTCAGGTTCATTAAGGAAACTGGGAGACAGTACTTCATGAAGGGTTTGGTTCAGGTGGTATAAACATACAGGTAACAAAATAAGGGGGAAGCCCAGCGCTTCCAGGGAAGGGATAAGAGCACTGGATGCTTAGGTTTCTAGGTGTAAAACACCAAGCCACTCTCTCACTAATATATAGTTCCGATTTCATCCGCACTTTCCCCTATGAGACAATTTACAGAATTTCTTCAGATTGTTACCATTAAAAATGTTATTATATAGGGGGGGGGGGGGGGGGGGGGGGGGGGGGGGGGGGGGTCACTTTTGCATTTTGCACACACATGTCCTCCTTTCACGCTGCCATTTTAAAAAAAAACTTAATTTAATATTTTAAGCCCAGCCCCTTTTAGTATATAATTTATGCTTTGACACAAACCAGTTTCTTTTTCTTGAATGATTTTTTTCACATTTTTTATGTATATTTAATCATAAAGCAAATGATTGTAGGTCAAGCTCGGTTTATTTGCGCATAAAAATGGATTTTTTCATCATCCTTAACAAAGTCTTTGAAGAATTTACCGTATACAAAGAGGATAGATTCATTTTGTTTGGGAAGTCATGAAAATTAAACGAGATCAACATCAGACTTCAATGAGCAGACACACAGTCATTTACCCTCTAATAATTCAACGTTTAATACATTTATCTTATGGTTTTATTTAGTTATCATATTTAGTTTAAATCTGTAAGGAATAGTACTATATTTGACTGTATTTTTTAGTAAATATACGAAAATTCGTCCCGCAAGGACGATTTGTAGGCTATTTGTGATAAATGTTTAGTTTTTTTTTTTTTAGTTTTTTAATTGACTTGTGTTCTATAAAAACTACTTTACTAAAGTAAAAGTTGTTTTCTATTAAAAAAATCTATTATTACGTTTTTTAACATTACACATATTATTAATTTCCTTGCACAAGTATTTAATTTCCCGACCGAGGAATTCCCAGCTCCTCATGGATTTGGCTGTTTCGGATAAACCGTGGTGCATTCAGAGACACACGAGATTTTCTTCTGAATGTTTTGAGTGAAGGACTGGCGCCATGCCATATTGGACAGGCGTATGTTAACAATAGGAGAAGTAACGCTTTGTATAGGAGCAGTGTGTAAGAGTGTTTGAGGGGTGTGTTTCGGTTAATGAGTGGATAGAGATGTTTTAAACGGGTTACTGAAAATAATAAAAAGCGTTTTAAAATAAACATACAATTTCTTCTTACTACAGAGATAAAACTACTGGAGGAGACTACTCATATTCCCACAATATTTCATTTGTTTTATAACACTTTTTGCAAGTCGCTGAGATCGAATCGTTTTTAGTAAAATAAATCCACACTTTCGAGTACGAGGCATTATAATTTGTAATTGTCAAAATGCAATGTAAAAATAAAATAAAATACTGAAATCGTAATCACGTTCATGGTTCTGTTCAAAATCAAACAAACTTATATCTTCATAAATGATAAACCAATTAATGTAAATAAGGTAAGAAATAAGGACGCATCACGCAGACTGCGTGATCCCTTCACACATGAGGTTATCACCATCGATATATATCATTTGTCCGTGGACCGTAATTTGTGTTTAGTATTTTATTACAACAAGAAATGAAAGAAAATAAACAGTGAAGGATTTTGATGAATTGAAAAAATTATATAATTTTTAAAATTAATAATTCTTTTTCAAGAAATACAGAAAAGATGGAAAAATATTAAAAAATAAATAAATAGAAATGAAATAAATGTATAAATAACTAATACAATTAATTATTTAATTATTGTAGTATTATTAATTATTAGATTATAAATAAATATTATTATTATAGATAAATAATAATTATTAATTATTAATCAGTATTGAAAGTATTAAACAAAAAATACCTCAGATATATCTTAGAAAAATATCTGTGGAGGAACTCTGCCAATAAAATAAAAATGAAAGCCAAATATGAACTAATGTTTTTGTTTACGAAACACAACTTGTAATATCATGGTTATAAACAAAAAAATAAAAACAAATCCGTAATAATGTGTCTTTAGAACTAATTGTTCTAGACAACAATTGGTTAAAGTTTGTGCAGAGAGCAGTAACTTGATGAAATCTAATATCGGTAGAAGTTTAAGTGGTCTCTCCATGGTTCGCTCTTGAAGAGGAAGAGATTGGATTACTGCAGGGGTGCTGCAAATGAGTCTTATACCTCATATAAACATTGTTATTCTTCATTTACATGAACCAGTTAACAAATAATTTACTTTTAGATGAACAGAATGAATCAATGTGTAAATTAAATTTTAAAAAATGCTTCATTTTTGATTGTACAATAGATTGAACAACCTTCACTTTTTTTTATTCATTTGCATATTATGATTGGTTAAATAAAATATTTTGTGTAGAGTTTCAATTCAATTACATTACTTTTTCATATTTGAATTTAAAAATACATTTGTTGAAGAGGATTTCAGAATTTAAATATTTGAAATCTGGCTTTAAATATAAACACTAACGAATGTAGGCTCTTAAAAATATTTTTAAATTTGGTTCTTATTAACCTACATATACATTTTTTTTCAGTCAAATTTTAGACGATTTAAAACGACTTAAGTGGAGGCCGACAAGAATTAAACACTCTTCCAAGGCCAGACGTGAACCCTTTAAACTAGTTGTAACATGCAGAGTGCCAAGTCCGGCCTAGATGGACACTACACACAAGAAAGTATTCCCCACAGCCACTACACAACAGACCTACCACTACAGCCACTCTCCACTGCACAGTATCCACCACAACCACTCTCCACAACAGTCACTCTCCACATCAGAGCATCCACCGCAGCCACTCTCCACAACAGATCATCCACTGCAGCCACTCTACTCAACAGAGCAACCACCACAACCACTCTTCACATCAGAGCAGCCACTCTCAATAGAGCATCCACAGCAGCCACACTCCTCAACAGAGCATTCACCGCAGCCACTCTACACAACAAAGCGTCCACTGTAGCCACTCTCCACATCAGAGCATCCACAGCAGCCACTCTACACAATAGATACAGACTAACCACTCGAAACTGACATCCTTAGACACACTCTCTACAACAGTTAACCAAATTCTGTAACCAAAATGAAAATATCTCAAATTTTCCTCTGCGACGCGGATAATGATCAACAGATTATTAAATAAAAATTAATACAAATTTTGGCACCTTTTATCTCACACATCAAGAACTGTATCATATAATTTTTCAACAAATCCTCTAACCAACCCTGATGCACAAACCTGAAGGAACTCACCCTGCTCAATTGCAAATGCAAATTGACACAAAACAAAAAGAAACACTCTTGGGTAGTAATTCGATTTAATTTTGACGTAGTTTGCGTCACTGAGACTCACCTAGCACCGACTGACAAATCCTCACTGACAGGCTGTACAACGTACACAACTGACAGACAAGCTCGAATGGGATCTGGGAGGTAGACGTGAAAACATAATGCAATATGGTCTCCCTCTCTCACAAACCTTGAAGCCATTCGCAATGAAATATATTTAAAAATTCATCTCAGTATGTATATACTGTGATGTATAAAAAAATACACACATTAAATCATTAATATTAAGAAAAATCAATTATATTTATTTTTTTATAAATAATAAGAAACCATTTCTTTTAAAACAAATGCATGTAGAAAACAAAAATAGGCCATCAGCTGTTTTTTTAGTGTGTGTAGAGAGTCGTGGTCTGGGTTCAATGGCGACGGTCTGCTTGAAAATGTAGAGTGGTGTTTAGGCTTATGTTGTAATGAACTAAATAGAAATGAATAGACGGTGAAATTGATCCGCAAAGAAGGTACTGTTGTTTGTTTATATGTACAGGATATATGCCCAGAAATATATAACTTAATTTTTAAAAAAATGGTCAAAATATAAAACAAAAACATATTGAATTCGTGTTAAGAATTTAGTTTTTAAAATTTTTCTTTTGATTTTTGTTTGTTTCCATGTTTAGTTTTTTAATTTTAATAATGTAGATTTCAGAAAATAAACCCAATATTTGTTCTCGAAAATTCTATTCTATCAATTTTCCCTGTTGGTCCAGTAAGATAATTTTAAAACCTTTGGATTATATTTTATATTTTTGCAAAATTTAGAAGACAAGATGACATCTCTTTAGAAATCCAAATGAAAAGTATGTTAAATGAAATGTTTTTTAATTATACGTGCACTTTCTTCAAAATTGCACGTCTTGGACTTTTTGGTACTTTGGTAGGGCCCTTTTCGAGAAACTACTGTAGAAATCAAAATTTAGTAAAAGAAAAGAGATAAAATTTCTACAGGAAATGTGGTAATTTAAGTTTACTATTTATTATTTTTGTTTTAATCATTATTTCATTATTATTTGAATTATATATTTATTTAATTATTTTTATTTAACCTTAAGCCTTTTTTTTTAGCCACAATACATTCTGCGTATCAGCGTCCCAGTTGTGGACTCATACTATTATCCCCCTCTTCCCTTCAGCCGATATCGCAGAAATTTGACAGATTATATCCTCATTGGATTTTGACTTTAAATATGAAATTTCATTTCGATACATTCATTACATCGGCAGTTATTTGGGTTTTCGAGAGAGCTCTCCCCCCCCCCCCCCTGATCCCCCATCCCTTCTTCTGATTCCGCCGAAAATAAACAAGTTTTGAATTCACATATAAAATTTCGAGTCGGTACATTCATTATATCGGTAGTCATTCGAGTTTTATATATTAACTCTTCCCCATTATCCCCCTCTTCATTTTGGTCGATTTGACTGAAAAACAATAGGTGTTGTCGTTAGAGAATTTCGGATACACATATAAAATTTCATGTCGATACATAAATTATATCGGGAGTTATCGTGTTCACAGATACACAGACATACATTATTTTTAAATATTGGGAATCTACAGGCGCAAAGCATGAAATTCCGTTGACAACTTCGTATATAATTTATTACCGATTACATAACATCCCCTATACTTGTATCTGGGGAAGTTAAATTAAGTTTTCTAGGAGATGCCGATTTAGTTTAGTTTCGATGCAAGTTTCCTTAAGTTGTTAGTTGGGTCGAATATGGCGATATTGGGGGAATATGGGGCTTGGCATGAAGATTTTTGAATGGTGTATGGTTTAGATTTTAGATATAAGGATAACTTAAGTCTTTGTTGTTCGCGTAAAAGGGTGCGGTACGTTGCGATCAAGGACTTTTGATTGGAATTTTTCATTCAATGAACTTTTTTTTTTCCTCTATTCATATTTTTAATGAATAGCTTTTGAGCTAAAAATCGGGAGAAGTGATTTTCGTTTTTTCCGTACTTTGGTCCTCATGATCAATAATTTCCTGTTAAACATGTTGTTGAGTTTCGCTGTAAACTTCTTGTATGCCATTTCTAAAATAACATTAAAATAACTTAATACAACGAAAAACGGACCATATATTATTTAAAAAAAATAGAACTATATACCTAAATGTTATGTTCAAAATTTGGCATGTTTTTTTTTGAGATCGCAGCGGCGGTTTTATGCGGGAAATTTTGATAGCATATACTAAACATTTGTTAATGATATACTTTTCTTTCTATTTCCACATTGAACAGTTTCATGACATACTGATGCTCTCATATTGGCCCTTTATCACCAGGAGGTGGTCAAGAGTGGAGTTTATACGGCCCAGAGTTGTGAAGCCAAGTGGAACTAATCCAGCAGCCTAGCGGAGACAGGTGGAACTAACAGATCCCTGCCCGATAAATGGTTCGCAGTTCGTCCCCGGAAATCCTATATAAGTCCCCCGTCTTGAAAAGCAGCCAGGGGAGAAAGGTACTTATGCTACAATCTGGAGGAAGAAGGCCAGAGAGCCATACTCTAGTGAAGTACAGCAGTCCCGCTCCCCGGCCTTCCAAGAATGACTAGGGTTCAATCGATACCACGAAGTGTCGATACTTTTACTCATGAAAAGTATCGAATACAATTTTCGATACTACTCACGTATCGAACAAAATGTATCGATACCTACTAGTATTGATTGAATCTAGTAGTTTGTTATAAATAATTTTAAAAAATGTACATTCTCACTTCGTAAAATTAACACTAACACCACTCAAAGTCAATAATATACCCACTCATAAACAGAAACACTCCACTCAAGCACAAATGTACTACACTTCTTTACACCTCATTACTACGACCACTGCTCACATACGCTTGCCCTATCTGGCTGGGGGCCAGCAAAACAAACATTAACAAATTAAGGAAGTTTGAAAACAAGGTTCTCCGATTGGCAGTAAAGGCTCCTTGGTTCGTCCGAAACAGTCAAATCCGGCGTGAGCTGGGAGTGCCGGAAGTTGCAGACCATATCACCCAGGTTACACAGCAGTTCCACGATGGTCTTGTCGATGTGCCGGCCGCTACCTTCTTCACCCTCGGTCGGACCACCCCCAACAGGCGACTCAAACCTCGGCTATACCAGGACATTATATAACCCTTGCCCTTGTATATAATATGATTTGTTTCTCTTTTAATGTGTAGAGCACTAAGTGTGCTGAGCCAATAAAAATGTGTTTTTTTTTTTTTTTTTTTTTTTTTTTTTTTAATGTATAAATCTATATAGATATCTATATAAATCGTATCGATTCAATCAAGTACTTCGTTATAATTAATTTTAAACCATGTATAATATATATATACCTGTATGTTTTTTTATACATTATTACCAAAAACACAATAAAATTTGAAAGATATAAATGAGATATTGTAGTGGTCATAAGAAACAAATAAATCAAATCGAATAAGATAAAATTATATTATTAAAAACATACTGAAAATAAAAAAAAGCGTTATAAAATAAACATACAAATAATTTTTACTAAGGATATAAAACTACTGGAAACAATTCGTATTCCCACAATATTTCACTTTTTTAAAACACTTTTTGCAAGTCGCTGAGATCGAATCGTTCTTAGTGTAATAAATCCACACTTTAGCCGTAGGACGAGGCATTTAATTTATAATTGGCAAAATGAAATGTAAAAATACAATAAAATGCTGAAATCGTAATGACGTTCACGGTTCTGTTCAAAATCAAAAAAAATTAGTATACCTTCATAAACGATAAACCATTTAATGTAAATAAGGCAGGCAGACTGCGAGATTACATCACACATGAGGTTATTATCATCGATATATACATAAATCATTTGTCCGTGGACCGTAATTTGAGTTCAGTATTTTATTGCAACAACAAATAAAAGAAATTTGTAATAAATTAAACGGTGAACGATTTTGATGAATTGAAAAATTTATATAATTTTTTTTAATTGTTGAAAGTACTTTGAATCGATACAAGTAATATCTATTCGATACCTACTTGGTATCGGATAAAAGTATCCATACTTTACTTGTATTTACTTGTATCGATAGATCCCTCAGAATGACCAACATGACTAACTAGGAAACACCCCAGTCTTTCTCTAGACTCAATGATCCTCGCCCTTTCAAAGGGCTTATATTTGGCCTGTATATCACCTCCCAATATTCAATTGTACAGCAGTATCTTGTGAAGCAGGTCAAATTTCCCCACTCTACAACGAAAAAAATATACTTATCAAGAACTAAGAAGTACGAAGTATAGTAGCAGTAATTTAAAAGTTTTATACAGAGTTCTCGAGATGAAATTGTCACAAGTAGGATCGTGATTAAGGAACCTAATATTAGTTGACAAAGAAACTTGGCAGAATTGTGTGAAACTTTGCCTGGCAACTTCCTTCTTCGACTCACATTAAATCTTATTGCCAGCTTTGAGAAGCTCACATCCTTACCAGAACCATCCATTCTCTTTGTCCTCTTACCGAATTGGTAACTTTCAGTTCCTTTGGACAAAAGGTACAATTCCTTATGAATCTATTGAAATATGAAGTTGAGTTAAAAACCATTGTTTTCCTTCGAAACGCCCTCACATGATATATAGAGTGGCGCCGTTTGTATAGACAAACTTGAGTCGATAGTTACACAAATGGGGCTACTCTCTATATCCTATATATATACTCTCTATATTCTATATATACACATATTGTGATGTATGAAATTACACATATTGTAATTATTAATAATATATTATAAAATTAATTATATTTATTTGTATAAAAAAAAAAAGCTGCTAGAAATGAAGTAACATAATTAGTGAATAATTATATGAATTCCCATTTTGTTTTAAAACAAACCAATGAGTGGAGCTCAAAAGACGATAATCAGCTGTTCTAATAGAATGGGAGAGTCTAAATTGTGTTGTGTTGAGATGTGAAGGTGAACAGAGAGTTGTTTTTAGGCTTAAGGTAGTTAGAGTGAAAATGTTAGAGCAAAAAGAATAGTGAAATAGAAGAGAAAAGGTATGTACCTACATATATATGCCCAAAATAACATTGAATTAAAGAATGGCCGCAATATTTCAAACAGAAAAAAGAGACTAAAGTATATATAAAAATTAGTTTGATAATTTGATTATATTGGAAATGTAGGTTAAGTAAAATAAACCCAAATATTTATTCTCTTATTCTATACTATTCATTTTCCCTGTTACATTCATACCCAGTAAGATAATTTATACCTTTGGATTAAATTTAACATTTTTGCAAATTTAGAAAAACAATATGGCATCTCTTTAGTAAATTCAGAAAAACAATATGGCATCTCTTTAGTAAATTTAGAAGAAATCCAAATGAAAAGTTTGTTAGATATTTTTTTAGGGCCCTTTTTGGAAACTACTGTAGAAATCAAAATTTAGTAGAAGATTTCTACAGGAAATTTGGTAATTTTATTATTTGTTTTTTTTTTTGTTTTAATTATAATTAATTCAATAATTTGATTAATTATTTTATTTATAATATAAAAAAAATTATTTATCACAATATATATGCCTATATAAATATAAAATAAGGAACAGAAAGTATATTTTAGTTCAACGAAATAAAATAAAACTTCGATATAACGCTTCCTTATTTTTATGAATCCCGACCCCTTTGTATGATTTTGTGTACTTTTGTCTCGATATAACGCTTCGACTCCTGGTTATGACGCTCTTTTCTTTCTATAAATAACTTCTCGCTGCGTTCAAAGCTGCGTTATTTCGAAGTTTTACTTTATTTCGTTGAACTCGAATTCAACATTATTTTTTCTATAAAATTTAAACGACATTTAGATAAAACAAGAGGCAAGTGGAGGCTGAAGATCGCTTTGTTTTCTTGACAATCGGACATTTTCACAAACTCTCCAACTTCTCTTGTTTTTTTTCCTTCAGCCTCAACTTGCCTCTCTTTATATAAAAGTCAAATCCAAAAGTAAAAAAATAGTTATAATTTAAAAGTAATATTTTTTTAAAATATTTAATTTTTGCTTTTATTTCTATTTTTTTGGCAGAGGTCCTCCAACAATCCTATAATTTCGATAGTAATTAGGTACTTTTATTTAATATTATTATGATTATTTTTTTTAGTTATATATTATTCACATTACTGATAATGTGATTTGTTATTTTTTTTTTATAACTGGTTATTATAACTCATGCCCAGGCTTTAAATACAAGGTCATATCGCCTACTACCAGAGCTTTCTTTCGTCACTCTGGAGCACATGGCTCAGGACAGTTTCGAACTCGCGATCTTGAGCTCTGTAAGCAAGCAGGCATACCACTGAGCTACCGGGGTCCTCAAAGAGGGATTTTTGTCCCGGTTGTAACGCACTTCTGTTCCTTAGAAGAGAGTTATAACGAGGTTTTACTGTATTTCTTTAAACCACAACTAGTTTCGAGAGCTATCATCAGGTTGTGAATATGAACATACATAAATCATTTTATAAAAATAGAAGTATTTTATAAGTAAAAATTAAATTACCTATGTCTGGAGTTACTCAGACACCTGTGGACAGGTTAGGTTTTATGACTCATGCCCAGGCTTTAACTACGAGGTCATATCGCCTACTACCAGACTGCTCTTTCGTCACTCTGGTGGACATGAGCCCGACTCTACTGTGGGGGTCCTAAGTTTTGCCTACCCTAAATTTTTATTTACCTAGGGTAGGGGGGGTTAAACGAGTACCTGACATCGTACAGGCTCGGGACCATCGCTTAACGTCCCATCCGAATGCTTAGATTTATATTACCTCCCAGATATAATAAACTACGGGCCCCGGTCGGATTTTGAACCCACGATCTTGAGCTCAGAAGACAAGCACGCATACCACTGAGCTACCGGCACCCTCCACATATGGACATATTAATCATAGAAACACTGTTTTATTAATATAAATAATACAAATTGAAGATTCATTCATTTTCATTTTCAGTAGACACAGTATATTTTAGCGTTCTCATACGGATCAAGGAAGTATGCATATTGTATATATGGAAATTAAATGCAAATCTAGTGCGAAGAAGGACTTAGGATCTTGGAAGGCTCTCGAAAATTTGCAATAGGAGTTCAACTCCATTGTGGGATTGGTTAGTGTAAGGGGATACTGTGCTAAGTACACTTTGCTGTCCTGAGACAGAATTAATTCCAAACTGTGTACTGAGACGGGACTCAAAAGAGGGATTTGGAAGGGCAGGCAAATAGAGACTCTAAATCGAATCCTTATTCAAACCACTTCATTTCAAAAATTCACTCTTCCACTTGGCAAGTTGCCATTTTTTTTTTTTTTTTTTGCTCTATTAGGAGGAAACGCAAAATTGGATGTTTATTATAAGGGAAGGAGATTTTGAGGAGCTCATCCCAAGACACCTCAAGAGGAGGGAGGTTAGAGCGGTAAATAGAATGTTATTAAAATAACAATAGTCTTGACAAATCATCCGTGATGTAGTTCCCCGGGGAAGGCTCATAGTTCGTAATATAAATAGTATAATATTGTAATGTATAAAAAAGAATACACACATTAAATATTAATATAAAAAAATTAATTATATTTATTTTTTTTATAAAAAGCAAATTTCTTTTAAAACAAATGAAAAAAAAAACACGGCCATCAGCTGTTTTAATTAATGGAGTGCAGTGTCGAAGCCTGGGTTGAATGGCGACGGTCTGAGTGAAGATAGAGAGTGGTGTTTAGGCTTAAAATGTAATGAACTAAATAGAAATGAATAGACGGTGAAAGTGATCCGCAAAGAAGGTACTGTTCTTTGTTTATATGTACAGGATATATGCCCAGAAATATATAACTTAATTTAAAAAAAAAATGGCCAAAATATAAAACAAAAACAGATTGAATTAGTGTTAAGAATTTAGTTTTTAAGATTTTTCATTTGATTTTTGTTTATTTTAATGTTTAATTTTTTTATTTTATAATGTAGATGATTTAAGAAAATAAACCTAATATTTGATATAGTAAATTCTATTCTACTCATTTTCCCTGGCATCTCTTTAAAAATGGCATCTCTTTAGAAATCCAAATGAAAAGTTGGTTAATTAATTTTTTTTTTTTAATACGATCACTTTCTTAAAAATTGCACGTCTTGAACTTTTGATATTTTTAGGGCTCTTTTCAAAAAAACTACTGTTGAAATCAAAATTTAGTAAAAGAATAGAGATCAAATTTCTGCAGGAAATGTGGTAATTTATTGTTTATTTGATTATTATATATATATTTTTATTTATTTATCATTTATTTAAGATTAACACTCAAACCTCTCTTTTTTTTTACCACAATATATGAATTAGTAATTGATTTATACTAAATAATTATATTTAATCGACCTGTTTAAAGTTTTACATTTGTTGGTTTGATAAATATTTTTTTTCTCAATATCAGTGTTCTATAGGTCGAAGACTATAAACTATTAAAGATTGTTTGACGTCTGTTTTACTTCTTACAGTCCCCCGCGGTATTAAATATTGGAAGTTATATTTACTGAAGCTTGATGCGAAGTTAAGGGGCGATAAGTAGTAACTGCGAAAAATCTATAAAAAAAAGAACATTGAAGTCAAAAAGACATATTATAGAAATAGTAATTTTCAGATTATGTCAGATAGTTAGAATTCTCAGAAACCCTTTATATTTACCCAATTCAAAATATAGGCCAACATTAATTTTTTAGTTTAATTTTTTAATTAAAATGAGGACACCTCAAAAGGAGTGAGGTTGGAACGGTGAATAAAATGTTATTACCAATATACCAATAGTAGTTAGTCTTGACAAGACGGTGAATCACTGGCAATGAAGACCTTTAAAATACAATGTTCTTAATACAAAACCTATATTAGTAGCCTATATAGTACCTACGTGAAATATTCATATGATTAAACGTTGGAAATTCAGTTTGCTACTTTTTTGCTCCCCCCTCCTCCCCTGCACAAATTTTCCAAAAATTGATAGCCCCATGGTAAAGTTCCGTGCAGCTTTGACCTCATATTGTATTTACTAATTGACTAATAATTAATCTAAAATATTATATCTCAATCAATAATGTATTTCCCCCTTCCCTGGAATGTCTTCATTACACCTTCTTAACGATAGAGTTGCCGCGATAAGGGCCACATTGTACTCCCTTATTTCCCCAAATACATTTTTGTAAGATATGAAGGACTGATGTGGTTAGTCCTTATATTAAATGTATCATGATAAATTGTGTCGACAGTAATGACCCGAGGGAGAAATGACAAAAAAATTCCCGTTTCTTTTTTTTTTTTTTTAGCTTCCATCCTTTCTCTCAATGTCTATTTTTGAATATTTTTTAGGATATCATATTTTTTAGGGTATCACCCTCTCGTGATGGCTCAAAAAAAGGGGGAAATTTTCAGCTGTTGTCTTTTTTTTTAATTGTATTTTCTTCCCTTTTTTTTTTTACAGAATATTTCTCGATTTTTCAATTTAAATTTGATGTTCGTGTCGTCAACAATTTCTTAGACAGTAAGGAGGAGGGGGATAGTCATAGAAATGGAGGGATTCCAGTAACTGCGGATGTAATGAATGTATCAGCACATTTAGTATGACGATTTGGAAGCGACTGTGTAAGTAAAATATTGATTAAAATTGGTCGATTGGCTTTTGAGGGAGAGCAAAAACTTAAATTCGTGCTGGGGAAGTACATAACCAGTGATTCTCCTACTTTTTATTATTTCTTTTGAATTTATTTGAAACTAATACATTATAAGAAGGTTATTGGACTAAGTTGGCAGGTCCCCGTCCCTAGTATATATGGTATATCCATTATGTATATTGATGCGGATAGTGTTCGGTTTCCAGTTCTCTGATTACTGGAATAGTGGTCCACAGTCAACAGTCACTGAGAGATAGTAGACAGAGAGGCCACACATCAAAGGGCCCAACACTAGTCTCGTTGGTTTGTTGCGTCTGGGCCGCCATATTGGTTAACGTTAATACACTCAACATTCAATTTGAAGAAGGAAAATCTCTGGTCGCAGGGAATAAATTGGTAAGTCTAAATTCGTAATTCGGGCAGCACTTTTTTACTTTTGCATTAATCGTGTGAATCCAGTTTTTGAAATAAATAAATTATGTTTGCATCATTATAAATCATATACCTTCTAAATCTATAAGAGTCAATGAAAATTGATATTGTTAATCCTTTCTTGGATTTTCCCTTAGTTACCTAATCCATTCCCCATCACTTACCTAATTTTTATACACACTTACCTGATTATTAACCATACTTTTTGAAATACTCGTGAATGATGCCTCTCTAAAGTTGATTTAACCGAAAACACCTTCTTCACTTGGAATAGTTGAATAAATAAATAAATGCAGTTATCTCGTGAATGATTCCTCAAAGAAGTAGATTAAGTTGATTTAACCGAGAACATACACAATTTTACGAGATACCAAGAAACCCACATCTTTATAATTCCGAAAGTATTAGAGTCCTGAGCTCCCAACTTCTTCACAGTGCGCAGATGGCTTGGGAGATCATCACAGTACAGTTAACTCATTTTGGCCATTTTACGACTTAACAACTTATTCCCTGTGACAATAGAAATGCGGTTTGGGTTCAAACTTAATCAAAATATCAGATATGTAGTGCTAAAAAAAAAATTGGCGTACATAAGAAACGCGGACATATTTTGGAAACTTGTAGCAAATGAATAAAACAAACATTTTTTATTCTCTATTCCACAAAAAAAGTGAAATTGTGGAATAGACAATATTTCAAAAATAAGTTGGTTTTATTTATTTATTTTTTGAGGAGTCTGTACATTTGTCCGAATATTCTGTTAATATTTATGTTTAATATTTATTTTATGACAGGTAAAGCATTAATAATTCAAATTCATTAAAATTAATCGCTTATCGTGCTCTGCAGTTGTAATCAAAATTAAATATTTATTACTAATTGAGTTATTGTATCTAATACATTATTTCAGATATTGTAGTGTATTTTGTTGTCAGTATTCTCCCCTATTGAAGTAGGTACTCGGATAATCCATTTATATCCGAAAGCAAAATTCTAAAACCGGTTCTCTTGCGTTACATGTTAAAAAAATATGTGTATATACAAAAAATATAAAGCTTAAGGGATTATTTTGTTTTGTGTCCCTCACAACTCTGCTTCTATTGAACTGATTTTCATGAAATTTTATATTTAAGTGTTTAACAACTTTAATTTGACAGATTTGTGGTTCCAACATCAAAAACCTATTCTTTCATTGCATCCAATAGCGTGCATTTGCTGCTGCTGCGCTTTGCATTTTTACTGCCCATGTAAAATCCGCTTTAAGTGTATAAACTATAACATAAATGATGATTTTGAGCGAGGAAATGAAATGATCGAATTCATATATATATTTAAATAAATGTAATATGACTTGTTTTGTACATGTACATTTATGTAACTGCTGAATGCTGATTTAGGAATCAGACGCACGGGAAATTTGAAGATCCTATTGGTAACTTGTAAGCAATCCATTTTTATTAAAAACTATTTTTTTTAGTTTATTTAATTGTTATCTTGGTTTTTTGCTCTGGCCCATGCCCCCCCCCCCCCCCCCCCTGGCTACGCCTCTGCTTGTAATTAAAGCCCAAGCATGAGTCATAATAACTCTCTATATATAATAACTATATATAATATAACATGTATTATAGATACTGATGATAGGAATGCTTCCTGAAAATTTTGTGCTGCTATAATAATATATTATAAAATCTAACATAAATGTTTTTAGTTGAATTTTACATTTTTTTATTGACTCTATTGCTTTTAACAAAGTAGGGAAGAGCATTTAGAAAAATGAATTTCTCTATGAGGTATAGTATAGTTAACTCACGAGTACAGCGCTTGGGTTCGTCGGATCCATCGCCACACTGGTCGATGCCATCACAGTACTTGTTGAGTGAGAGACAATGACCATTGGAACAGGTCATCTCAGTTATAGCACAGGGAGCCACAGTAGCCTGTCCCAGAGCTCCAGCCACCAAACCTTCAACAACAAAAACATACTTTCATTGCTTACTTTGTCAAAAAATAACACAACTTGACCTAATTCTTTGTAACTCCCAATCAACAACAACAAAAAGTCGTCGGTGAATCACCGGCAATATACTTCCCCAGAAGGAATTATTCAACTAACTTTTAGCGCTAATATTCAATAGATGGCTTATATAGATGACTTATATAATTATTATCGGGAGTACAAAATATAAAAAATTAAAAACGTATTAATGCAAATATGTATGTATTAAGAAGTATGTACAATGTGGTAAGAATAAAAACTATGAAATAAACACTGCTTTATACTAAACTATACAATAAATGATAAAAAAATATGTAAAAAATGAAATTGCTAAGACTTTCCCCCTCTCCTCTTCAGTGAAAAGAGTACGAATTACATGAGATAATATGAGATTTCATAGAAAACTTGTCTCTCTCACTCGCTCTCCCCTTTGGTTCTGTAGGAATCACGTGATTTCCTAGAAAACATTTATCTCGCACTCATGTCTCTCACTGTCCTCTCTCTCCCTCTTGAAAACAGTACGAATTAACAAGGCTTTTTAACTGGAAATACGAATTATAAGACATTTTAAGTGAACTCGAGCATAAAAATAATATGAATTACCGAGGGGTCCAAAATGCATTGTTTTTATACCACTTATCGGGATTTTCTCTGGGGACCGGCAAATTTGTACAAATTAGCAGGAAATACGAATAATCGAGATTCCACTGTACTAAATTTTGTGTCGATAAATTAATTATATCGGCAGTTACTAGGGATTTTATGTTAGCCTCCCCCCTAATCCCCCTTCCCTTTGGTAGATTTGGCTGAAAATCAATAGGGTTCTCTGGATTCACATGTAAAATTTCGTATCGATACATTCATTCTATCTGTATATTGTGTTCACAGAGAAACAGAAATTATTTTTTTCATATTTGGAATCTGTGAGTCAGAAAGCATAAATTCCGTTGAAAACTCGGCATCGAATTTTCGACACCATTACATAACTTCATACAGCTGGGGCTAAATAAAACTAGGTAGGGAAAATTTACAACACCCAGAGCGTTGCCGGGACCAAAATGACGCCGGATAACGGAAATCATCAATTAATGAGAAAAAATATATCAATTAAAGCATAAAAAAGTGTTTTTAGGTGAGCTAAGGAATAAAACACGTATATATTTTGTTGATAACATTTATTAAATTGACAAATATGTACATATGTATGTACAATAAAAATACATAAAAGATTCGTTAGTTACAGAATTATTATGTGCTCGTAAATACAGTGGCTCATATAATTGATAATCTAATAATTGAATGTTAATTTTAGTTTAACAAATTTGATATTATTTTGGGAGCGCCGGATAAGGGAGAGTCTACTATATATATATATATATATATATATATTTATACTAATAGGTTTCTTGTTCTACTTAACATCTGGTTACTGTTTTTCGAAGATGAACTGAGAGGCCCCGCTAGCAGAGATCTGTCCGACCTCCTCTGTGAGCTCCAACACTTGTGGATCCATACTTCATCAGTTTCCCAGGGGGCTGTTTCACAGTTTAAACTCCGATTAATCTTCTATAATTTCTCATTGATTCACTAGTTACTCTAATTGAAACGATTCTATTTTCTGGATTTTATGCTCTGAAATAATGGGTGTATATCAGTTATATAAACCAGGACTAGAATGATACGATACTATGTTAATATATACATTCTTATGATGCATCCTATTACCATGTTTTGGTTTAACGGAAATAAGTAGTATTATTCCTATGTTCAACAGAGATACATGAAGATAATATTAAGACTATTTGGTCTGAAAATCAACAGTTGACATACACAGATGCTTTTTAACCAACGTATTAAATGTTGACGACATTCATTACAACAGGCTGTTGCTTCTGAAATATCACTACCTATATCCGAACATGTTTGACGTGGATCCCTGGAACTTGAAGGACTATATACACATGCAGAGAACGATATTTGCGGAAGACGATATACATATACAGAGGACAGTATGCATGTATAGAGGACGACATACATGAACAAAGGACGATATACAACTATAGACGACGCTATATTTGCACAAAGGACGATATACAGAGGACGATGATATATATACACAAAGGATGATATACATATAAAGAGGAGTGCCCGCCGACTCCAGGTTCATCTGATAATGCAGACCTCCCTCCGCTTCCAAATCAATACCCTTTCATTAGACTTTATCGAGTGAACACTGCATTAATTAAAAATCCATTAAAAAGAAATGAAAAATAAATGGAGAGAAGCAATTTTAACAGGATCTCTTCATAATGGATGCATAAGGGAGTGAGTTTAGTCAAGAGAAGTTGAGTAATTGGCGAGGAATATTAATATGTGTGTTACGGTGGCCTGACCTGTGGTATAACGGGTATAAAGGGGTTATCTCCGTACAAAGTCCGCAGAATCAGCAACTTTACAGAGGGAACTACCTTATATGGGATTTAAAGCAATTTGGGTTCCTGTGAGGCTCAACCCAGTTAAATTGGAACGGAAAGGAGCTAAAGAGGAATGAACTGCAAATTGGAACGAACTGGAGAAGGAATACTTTGTTAAAGAAGAGATGAGCCGGATTTCGATGTCGCGGGACATGGAACAGGGACCAATAAGCATTAAGGCTGCCAGGTGTCCCGATTTCCGCGGTAGGTCCCGTTTTTCAAGCACTCTACGACCCGTCCCACCATCACCCTAAGCGGGATGCCGAAAGTCCCGTTTTTCAACCATTTCATCGTATTAGATTTAATTTTTGATTGTACTTCACGGATTTAATTGTTCTCTTAGTTAGCCATTTACTTACCCATTATTTATAGTTATTACTTTCATTTGACTGATATTGTATCTGGTTATTAAATAATGTAGTAATTTTCATATTTTTTTTATGTTACTCTTCCCACTATATACGAGCAAAAGAGAGTTCCAGAAGTGTTTCGGAGATTGGAAGAAGCGCTGAAGTGTATAATATCTAATGGGGACTATTTTGAAGGGGTTAACATTGATGTAGACGAATAAACAAAATTCTTTTCAAAAACCGAAAATTCCATTATTTACATTATTTTACTTTTATTTGTAAGTTTTTTTATTATAAAAATATTATTTATTAAAAATGTTACTTTTACGTAGTTTTCCGGTTGAACATAAATTCTTATATATATTTTGTATACGATTTATTCATCCTCTATTTAAATAATAGTATTGTGATGTAAACTACGGAACATTTTTTTCATGAATATAAAAAGTAATTTTTTTTTATAATATAATATACAGGGTGTAACAAGTCGAGAGGGCGATATGAGGGATCTTATAGTAAACTTAATTCTGAACAAAAAAGTTCCTATAAACATAGGTCCGCAAATGCTTTGTTTAAAAGTTATAATAAAAAAACTGCAGGTTAAAGAAAGAAATACCTGCAATTGTTATAATGGTTTAGGATCTGAATAGGGTTCAAGGTTCAATACCATTCATGTTTATGAATGTTGGGTTCTATTTCAATGCAACTAATCTCATTTATTGTGAATCGGTTTTGCATAAAATGCCGCGAATGTTCAAGAATGCGGAATATCCAGATATTCTATTTGTGTACGGTTTTTGTAACGGGAACCGTGATGCAGCTGTTGAGTACTGAAGACGTTTCCTCTTCGACGGATCCCCCATCGAAGGGTTTTCCAGGCTACTTATCAACGAATAAGAGAAACTGACCGTGTTACACAGCTGCCCACCAGAATAATTAATCCACGAGTCAATGTAAATCGAAGAGAAAATATCATCAGAGCTTTTGAAGTAAATCCGACGACAAGCCCACGTCGAACCGGGCTTCAAATGCAGGTTTCGCATATGGAAGTGTACAAAACCCTAAGGAGCGAACGTATGTACCCCTATCATTTTTATTTAGTACAGGGTGATGGTGAAGCAAGGATGCAATTCTGTAACTGGTATCTTCGTCGTTTAGCATCCAATCATCACTTTGGTAACAACATCTTATGGACAGATGAGGCTACATGAATGGTATTGAACTTTGAACCCTATTCAGATCCTAATCCCTTATACCAATTGCAGGTATTTCTTTCTTTGCCCTGCAGTTTTTTTATTATAACTTTTAAACAAAGCATTTGCGGACCTATGTTTATAGGAACTTTTTTGTTCAGAATTAAATTTACTATAAGATCCCTAAGTATCGCCCTCTCGACTTGTTACACCCTGTATATCTTATATATATCAAGGTCTTGAAAAAAACAAAAGGGACATCAAATAAAAGAAATCAAAAGAACAGCTGTGAGATAAAATATAGAGAGAAGTCGAGAGCTAGCTCTGGAAGAGTGCACATACAGTTGAGATGTTTGTTTTTAGTGAGGTTGAACAATTACCAGAAAGTTGAGTTATCGAGGTCTAAATTATGTGGTAGAAACTTGAAAATAAGGTACATTTAATCATATATATTTTTCAATATGCCCAAACAAAAAGAAAAAAAGAATAGTTTTAAGTATTTAGTTTAATGATTTTGTTCTTTTGGTTTTTTCTTTTGCTTTGTTTTGTTAAATGTTTAGTTTTTTAATTATAATGTGTAAATAAAGCAAATAACCCAATTATTTGTCCTTTTAATATTCTATTCTATTCATCTTCCCTGTTGGCCCAGTAATATCATTTGAAAAACATTTGGATTAGAATTTAATATTGTTTAAAATTATTAAAAAATTGGTATCTCTTTGTAAATCCAAGTGTAAAGTTTGTTAAATGAAATTTTTTTGTTGTATACGTGTACTTTCTTAAAAATTGCACGTCATAAATTATTGATAATATTTTTTTAGGGCCATTTTCGAAAAACTACTGTAGAAATCAAAATTTAAATAAAGAAAAGAGATCAAATTTCTACAGGAAATGTGGTAATTAAAATAATTATCACAAGTATACATTTAATTATTATATATTATTTTATTGTTAATTTACAGGTAATAACTTTGTGTAGAAATTCTCTAATGAGACTATTAGAATGTTTAGATTGTATTGATTTAATTGATATATTAGTTAGACATTTAGTTTACTAAAAGCAAAATAGTATTAGTTTAGATTCCATTAAAATTAGTCCGAGCTAAATATAATGGGAATACAACTAGCTATTTTGTGTTATTTTATAGATTGTATTGATTTAATTGATATATTAGTTGGACATTTAGTTTACCAAAAGCAAAATAATATTAGTTTAGATTCCACTGAAATTAGTCCGAGCTAAATATAATGGAAATACAATTAGCTATTTTGTGTTAATCTGTTCATTGTATTTCATAGATTTAATTGAGGAGTTTGGAGCCAGAGCGGACCAACTGGTTGAAACTGAACAGGAAGAAAATGGCAATTGAAAATTGAGTACATTTTGTTTATCTCCATAAATGGGCCCCAAATATTTGTTTATATTTGAAATTTTAGAATAGTATTGGATGAGTGATCCCTTTTTGTGTTCTATAAAGTTTTTGAAGGCCGTATGATCCATTGTAACTTTGAAAATATATGCACAAAATATTTGTGGACTAAACTTAAAGTGCTGCTATCTATCATTGAAGTGAAGAAACTAAGTGATCCACACTGGTTTTGAAGAAAGGAAACCTATGCTAACATCAGGATGGTAATAACTCATTTTCCGAAAAATTGTGGGTTGGTCCGCTCTGGCTCCAAACTCCTCAATTGTTCTCTTAGTTAGCCATTTATTATTTATTATATATAGTATTACTTTCATTTGACTGATATTATCTGATGGCCATTAAAATTTAACTATATATACCTAAGAAAACTATAACAAAGTGCTTTAAACTATTATTTTGCAGTTTATATAATGTCCGGACTTACAGCGGTTTCTCCTGATTTTTTTAAACCTAAGTTCCTGATCTTTAGCAGATTACATTGGGCAACCCTAGTTGCAGCCCTGTCAGATACAGATCTCGGAAAGATTGGAGGCTAGCCAAACTGGGTGCTACTGTCACCATCTTGAGGGTAGAAGCAGGCTGCTATCTTCAGGATTCTAGGAGATCTTGTCTCAAAGAGGTCAGCTTTCTCAATCTGAAGAGGCAGCAAAAGTCGATAAAGCTTACATTTTACTTTCCCAGTGTATGGGGGAAGTTACTTAATATATTAGAAATTCGACGTTGAGTTTTCACCAAAATTTCATGTTTTTCATTACAAAAATGAAAAACAAAAATCCTTGTCTATGAACTGTTGAGCCAAATCGTACAATGTGAAGGCGGAGATTGGGGGTGGAGCTTAATACAAAAACTCTAATAAATTTCATATGTAAATTAAAAACCATATGAGGAAGACACCTAACAATTTTCAGAGGAATCAGGCGAAGGAAATGATGGAATAAAAGGGGAGCTCAAATAAATAACCAAAACAATAACTGCCGATGTAATGTATTTATTGACATGACATTTTATATTTAAATTAAGGACGGCAAGGAAGTGAGAGATCAGAGGAGAGATTTTTTGTCCTCTCCCCAAATCCCCCCCTCCTCTTTGACCGATTTGGCTGAAAACCTATGCAGGTGGCGTCTTTAGAGGTGTCTGGATACACATATAAAATTTTGTGTCATTATATTCATTTTATGAGAAGTTATCGTGTTCACAAACCTATAGACAGACAGAATTGTTTTTTTTTTTTTTAATTTTTGGCACCAGAAGGTCGGAAAACATTTATCCTGAGCTCTCTTGGCGTGCTAAGGAGCGCCACCAATGAAATTAAGGTGGCAACAGAAAATTCCTTTTATTAGATAAAATCGGCGAACGGGCGTCGTAGCCTCCACCAGAGGTCTGTTGTTTTCGACATGTATCTTATATATCCAGAGGCCTTCAAAAAAATGTATTTCATATAAAATGTACCTTTTAGTTTTCTCTACAACTTTTATTTGAAGAAACTTTTGATTAAATCATAAATATAAGCGGTATCTGGCAAAATGTAGTTAGGGCCGAAGTAAAGTGGTTCTAGCTTTCGTCTGATTCCTGATAGAATCTATACGGAGAAAACTATATTCTTGCGGCAACAAGATATCTTCTTGACATTATCTTCTTACAGAAATTAAAAAACATACCTCATACTTTGTATGGCTTGGGTAGTAAAACTCTATTCTCGTCGAGAGAATCACCTGGTGGTGTCTAGTATACCTTATCACCTACTGGTGTCTACTATACCCCTATCACCGATTTGTGTCTACTATCCCCTATCTCCGACTGGTGTCTACTACTATTCCCTATCATCTAGTGGTGTCTACTATACCCTATCACCGAATGGTGTCTACTACTATTCCCTATTATCTAGTGGTGTCTACTATACCCTATCACCGAGTGGTGTCTACTACTATTCCCTATTATCTAGTGGTGTCTACTATACCCTATCACCGACTGGTGTCTACTACTATTCCCTATCATCTAGTGGTGTCTACTATACCCTATCACCAACTGGTGTCAACTACTATTCCCTATCATCTAGTGGTGTCTACTATACCCTATCACCGAATGGTGTCTACTACTATTCCCTATTATCTAGTGGTGTCTACTATACACTATCACCGACTGGTGTCTACTACTATTCCCTATTATCTAGTGGTGTCTACTATACCCTATCACCGACTGGTGTCTACTACTATTCCCTATCATCTAGTGGTGTCTACTATACCCTATCACCGAGTGGTGTCTACTACTATTCCCTATTATCTAGTGGTGCCTACTATAACCTATCACCGACTGGTGTCTACTACTATTCCCTATTATGTAGTGGTGTCTACTATACCCTATCACCGACTGGTGTCTACTACTATTCCCTATTATCTAGTGGTGTCTACTATACCCTATCACCGATTGGTGTCTACTACTATTCCCTATCATCTAGTGGTGCTACTATACCCCTATCACCGACTGGTGTCTACTACTATTCCCTATCATCTAGTGGTGTCTATTATACCCTATCACCGACACAAAATACAGAATAAAACTTTTTTGCCGCAAGAACATTTTTTCTTGCCACAAGAATATTATTCTCACCGCAAGAATATATTTTTCCTCGTGTAATCAGATCTAAATTAGAACATGTGACATCTTTATTTCATACTTTTTCAAGGTTTGGAAACGTTAAATACTTAGAAAACTCGATCTCGGATTTTTGCCCAATTATACTATAAAGGTGAAAACAAAGTGAGAAGATTCCTGGTAAAAAACTGGGACTGAGCCATGACGGTTGTACTTATTGTGAAGAGGTGTTTAACAGAACTTTTACTTAGTGTACAGTTGAATGAGGGAGACTCTCCTGACGAGGGTAAGTTCATTAGAGCCGGGGATGGAACGAAGTAGGGTAGCTCAACCCTTGTCTGGATGCAAGCAAACTGTGTTATACTCGTACAACCACATCCCACTATAATTGCGTTATAGCTGTTGCTTTTTCTGATATTGGCCTTTTCATGAAATAATAGGCTTTTTAATTTCGTATAGTTATCGTGTAAGTATTGCAATCGTATTGCAATCGTGTAAAAATCCGAGATAGAATTTTCAAAAGATTTTTCGGATCAATGTCCGCTGAATTTGTTTTCGCGATGATATCTGTACGTGTGTGTGTTGGACCTTGTGTGAGCTTTAAGGCAGAAACGTACCTGCTATTTTGTACGATAGCTTTGAACTTGCGTTTTGAATGAAGCTGTCACATGTGCTAACTGATTACAATTTGGTCGAAATCAGACGAAAATTTAGGCTACTTTGGGGCTTAAAGTATACTTTACACGATCCCTCTTATATTTATGACCTATTCAAAAATCCTTTCAATTAAAAGTAGTAGAGAATACTAAAAGCCACATTTTATATACAATACGATTTTTCGTAGGTCGCTTGGTTTGCGAGATACATGCCAAAAACTGACCTGAAATGTCGTTCGGAACCCTATTATTTTTAGACGTTCGGTTGATTTACACGTAAACGGTTGTTAGTCCTATCGAAATATTAGTTCATATCAAAAATGTACCTAATTAAACTTATAATTACATGTAAAACGCAGATTTTAAATAGAACCAAAAAGAACAAAGTTATAATCCTAAAAAACGTCACCATTAATTTTCATCCAAAAAAAAAGAAGAGCTTAACACAAAAACGCCAATAACGTCCCGAAGTAATGATTCTATCAACAGGAAATTCTATACGTAGATCAAAAACCCCATAGGGACGAATCTGTGGTCACAGGGAATAAATTGGTAAACCTAAGCAGATGAGGTGTTGTATATATAAAATTTACTAAAAGTCAATTTTTTTGAAATAAAACTAGAAACATTTATCACAAAATAAAAAATAACAAAGAAATAAAAGTAAATTGTAATCAAAACATAGATCTTTTGGTCTTAATGGAAGCAACATTTTCTACAGCACGTTTTGTGTCAATAGAATTCTAGAGATCACTTTCGATGGATAATAACGAAAGGCCCGTCAGTCTCTACAAAAGCAGGGTGCCAACTGCCGTAGGTACATTTGATTTTCCATATTTCCCTTTTTTCCCCATCCCTTCTAATGAATTTATCTTGCTTTTCCCCTTGGTTTCGGTTTCTTTTTGTTCTCTTGTCTATATTTGGGATTGTCAATGATAGATTTAAAATAAGGAAAAAAAAAAAATTAGGGCGGGCACTAGGCTTAAATGCACGGCTCTGAAGAGGGCATTCCTATATCTGTCTCAAAAACATTAGACACTTTTTTTAATAACAAGAAAACTTGATTATTTGTTTAGTGATGAATGTTTTGAGAATAGTTAGTAAATGTTCCTGAATCAACCTCAAGGTTAGATATTACTCTGAATTCCTTCGACTGGGTTTTACACTGCCACCATTGTCAAACTAAGCCAAAGGACTTTAGGCAACTGAAGTGGAACCGGTATAATACTCCCTATTCACTTAAGTCAACTTAAATTTTCCTCTTGGTGGCTTGAATAAAGTGTCTTAATGTGTGATAATAGTATTTATACAATTATCTTACTATTTCATATCTGCTAATTAATAAATAAAATATTATATTTATTGCATATTTCATTTAATTTCATTACTGGTATGTACTTCCCCAGGTCGAATTAAGATCAACTAAGTTTTCGTTCTTACCCCAAAACCAATCTTCTGTTTGGGCTAAAAATTAATAGTTGACAATCAGCGGGACTTCTGAACTCTCATACTGAATTTTATATCGATATATTCATCGTTCACGTTTTGAGGTTAAGTCCACCCTCCCCTTTAATTCTGCTTTCCCCTTTCGCCGATTAGGTTGAAAATAAATAAGAGTATTCCTTAGATGGTTCTGGATAGACATGCACAGTTTCGAGTCGATAAATTCATTCTATCGAAAGTTAACATTTTCACAGGCGGACACAGACAGATTTTTTCTTCTTTTGGAAAATATGAAATTCCGGCGAAAACGTAATATTAATTTTCTGACCGATTACATAACCTTCCCTATACCTACTGGAAAAGTAAAAATAGCATTTAAAATGAATTTCATGGTTCGGGTGGAACCCATACTTCTTTGGGTCAGATCTCGGGAGAATTAAGAGGTCTTAGAGACTCAAACTGCAGAAGTGGTCATGTAGCTTCTTTATAATTGCTCTTTATTGTTTCAGATGCATCTTGCGTTTGTGCAACATCATCTGTCCATGTTTGTAGAGGAGGCTCGGGACCTTATTAGTGCATAAGTGAGGTTATGGCGGGGCGTGGGCGACCAACGTATGGCGATCGGTGGTCGCCCCAGCCTTTTCTGCTCCCGCCAGGAACACTGGGTAGCTGGCCTCAATCACCTGCTGCCGCAGATCTAGTGCCAGGTATGAACCGGTCCCGCGATTCAACTCCACCCTGGCCTGGTCATACAGCGGGCAATCGAGGACTACATGTTCTGCAGTCTCGATGTCCCCACATGAACAGTTTGGGTTGTTCTTTCTCCTAAATAAGAAGAGTTTGGAGTTAAAGTGTCCGTGACCTGATAATATCTGGGACATCCAGTATTCAGGCTTTACCCACGTCGAGTCGAGGAGTACCCGAACATCCGGAAAGTATGCATAAGTCGTTCGCCCATCCGAACTTCGTAACCAACGTTGTAGCCATTTTTCCACTATCCATTCCTGGACAATGTCCTTACAACGCTCTGATCTGGACTGTCCGCTCACCTCCTGCTCCAGGACTCATCAATATCTGCTCCTAAAGGCATATTGCGTCTACATTAATACGTGGCAACAAGACCAAGTCTATGGATGGAGCCTCGGCCAATACTTGTAGCGCTGCCGTTGAGACCTTTCGATAAGCTCTTGTAACCCTCAAAAGTGCTGCTCTCTGGACTTGCAACAGAATCATGCGCTGCCGTTTCGTGAGGCGATGCCACCAATCAGCAGCAACGTACCATTTTATATCTCTTTTGATCCTTCATCATTGATAGGCTAATTGGAAAGGTATATAGTAAATGTGAATTGTAATGAAAATGAACATTCAGCGATAATATAGAAGTCTTGTTAACCCGACCCGAGTCCCTTAGTTTATTTTATGTGGGAGGTAAAATAAACTTAAGCACGCCGTCCTTCGGATGGGACGTTAAGCGATGGTCCGGAGTCTGTACGATGTCAGGTACTCATTAAAGACCCCCTACCCTAGGTGAATAAAAATTTAGGGTAGGCAAAACTTAGGACTCCCTCGAGTGACGAAAGAGCGCTCTGGTAGTCGGCGATATGACCTCGTAGTTAAAAGCCCGGGCATGAGTCATAAAACCTAACCTATAACTCTTGTTCAATTTCATTCCATTGATCTGTTGGCTGTCCTTATAACCTGAAATACTAGCCCACATATAAGCCCAGTGGCCTGTATATCATTTAATATATCCGAGATAAATATAATGTGTATTAAATAGGGAAAGGTCAGTCTCCTCAAAGACATTAAGTTCAGTGAGGCGGTCTTTTTAACCTTATTACACCAAGCTTGAGGTAGTGTCCTTCACAGTCTGTGATCCGGAATATAAAAGTGCCCTAGTTCTCCATCTAGCATGAACCAGGTGAATAATGAGGCCGGTGAATCATGTCCCCCGGAAGTATGTTGCAGTGTTGCCACTTGCTCTGGCCCCTATTTATCTTTTTGTCCCCTCTCAGTTCTTGCATATTTTATTCCTGTCTTTGTCACGCAGCCTTGTGCCATGTAGTAAAAGCATTCAAATGTATCTTTTAAATTTTAGTTTCTCAGGTTCCCCCAAGGATTTACTAGTTACAAAGAAACTCAACATTTCCAACAGGGGGTGGATGTGGCATTGTTAAGGGATGATGGTAAAGTATTTTTATAATTTACAATTATTAGAAAAAAAAAGAAAAGTTAGAGATTTCAACAAAACTTTACCTGTATTTGACGACATTATGGGGGAAACGATATAAACTATATAAATCGATAGAAGAACGAGCTCTAAATAAAAAAAAGTTGTCGGTGAATCACCGGCTATGTACTTACCCAGACCAAATTAATCAATTAACTTTTCGCTCCCCCTCCAAACCGTTTGGGATAATAATCAATAGTTGACTTAGTTAGGGGCTCTAAATCCTCAAATTAAATTTTGTATCGATACATTTAACCGATTTAGCTGAAAATTAACAGGTATTGTCCTCATGGGGTTTTGATTTTAAATATGAACTTATGTATCGATACATTCATTACATTGGCAGTTATTGGGGTTTTTGTGTTGAGCCCTCCCCTCTTTAACCGATTTAGCTGAAAATTAACAGGTATTGTCCTCATGGGGTTTTGATTTTAAATATGAACTTATGTATCGATACATTCATCACATTGGCAGTTATTGGGGTTTTTGTGTTGAACCCTCTCCCCTTTAACCGATTTAGCTGAAAATTACCAGGTATTGTCCTCATGGGGTTTTGATTTTAAATATGAACTTATGTATTGATACATTCATCACATTGGCAGTTATTGGGGTTTTTGTGTTGAACCCTCTCCCCTTTAACCGATTTAGCTGAAAATTACCAGGTATTGTCCTCATGGGGTTTTGATTTTAAATATGAACTTATGTATCGATAAATTCATCACATTGGCAGTTATTGGGGTTTTTGTGTTGAACCCTCTCCCCTTTAACCGAATTAGCTGAAAATTACCAGGTATTGTCCTCATGGGGTTTTGATTTTAAATATGAACTTATGTATCGATAAATTCATTACATTGGCAGTTATTGGGGTTTTTGTGTTGAGCCCTCCCCTCTTTAACCGATTTAGCTGAAAATTAACAGGTATTGTCCTCATGGGGTTTTGATTTTAAATATGAACTTATGTATCGACACATTTATTACATTGGCAGTTATTGGGGTTTTTGTGTTGAACCCTCTCCCCTTTAACCGATTTAGCTGAAAATTAACAGGTATTGTCCTCATGGGGTTTTGATTTTAAATATGAACTTATGTATCGATACATTCATCACATTGGCAGTTATTGGGGTTTTTGTGTTGAACCCTCTCCCCTTTAACCGATTTAGCTGAAAATTACCAGGTATTGTCCTTATGGGGTTTTGATTTTAAATATAGCCCTGTGCTCTAGCCCGCACGGCCACCATGGCTCCCTGATGTTGAATAGTTGTCAAGACATAATCTCACTGCACTCCTATTGACTCCAAGCAGCCTGTTTTTCCCCTTCCACTCCCCACTTTGCCAAGATACGTCCTTAAGCCACTGGCGCTAAAAGCATCATTCATGATTCCAGAGAGATTTGACAAAATGGAGTAGGATAGCTTAGAGGATTATTGTGAAAACTAACGTAGCAATGGAATTAATCATATCGGGATTAGCTGCTTTCATGATTAATACCACTTTAGGATCCGTGTGAAGCCTTCTCTCAGAGACATAAACATGAGCTTTATTATTTAAATTCAATTTTCGATGGATTGTATTCGGTTTAAGCTGGACTTATACAGATGAACTTACAACTACACAATATCCTAAGAGAAAATAATAATTCTGCTTTTGCTATGCCTAAATAATTACTATATTACCCGGAAAATTTTAAACGGTAATTTAATAATAAAATATGTTCCCCATTTATAGAAACATAACTAAAATTTTGACACCCAGTCGCTTATGACTTTCCAAAATGAACATCTATTTCAGATCTTACGGACATTTATTTTCCATTCTTTGGTGCGCTATAACATTCATATTGGTCTGATCTCTCTATAATAATGACATTTAGTTTCCATTCTTTGGTGCGCTATAACATTCATATTGGTCTGATCTCTCTATAATAATGACATTTATTTTTCATTCTTTGGTGAGCTGTAACGTTCATATTGGTCTGATCTCTCTATAATAATGACATTTAGTTTCCATTCTTTGGTGCGCTATAACATTCATAGTGGTCTGATCTCTCTATAATAATAAGGACATTTATTTTCCATTCTTTGGTGCGCTATAACATTCATTGTTTCGATCTCTCTAGAATAAAAGGACATTTCGTTATTTGCAGATTTAATATCATATCTACTGACCGAAAATTTCGCATGCAAAACTTTATATCCGGATTATGATTCTGCCTAAACTCTGTAATTTTCGGAAGTTTGCCCAATTTGAGTTACTCGTCATTTCCAAACAATTGGACTTCCAGATAATTGTCATCTCATTATTTCTCTCTCTGATCGTTTACAATTAATTTTCCTGGAATGCTTTAAAAACTATTAATAACAATTAAAATAATTGTTGTTTTATTTGTTTGGGGGTGGTTTTTATTTGTCTGGGACCATAAAATCAAAATTTGAAGAGGGTTATATCTCAAGGGATTATTACATCCCCAACTGTAGTATAGGGAAAGTTATGTAATCAATCAGAACTTCGATGTCCAGTTTTTACCGGAATTTCCTATTTTCCGACCTCTGATTCCAAAAAATTAAAAAAAAAAAAAATGTCTATCTCTCTGTGTGTTTGGTTGTCTGGGAACATAACTCCCGAATGTATCGACAAGAAATTTTATTTGTGATTCCATAACGACAAAACTTATTGATTTTGAGTCACATCAGCCAATGGAGGCTTAACTCAAAAACTCTAATAACTGTCGATGTAATATATTGTAGTATCGACTCAAAACTAAGTACAAGGATTCAAAGGTCCCCATGTAATTATTGGCCAAAACGGTAAGTACATTAAAAATGACCATAACTATAGGACATAAAAAAAGCTTTCAGAAAACAATCACAGATTAAATATGGCCGGCATTTTGAAGCAATCACATTTTGAATATGGTATAAAGGCCAAGATATCCTAGATCATATCTGTGGTCACAGGGAATAAATTGGTAAGTCTAAATTGATGTCTGAATTGATAATATTGGTAGATCTAAATTCGTAACTTTTCAGAGCAGCATTTTTTTACTTTTGCATTAATCGTGTAAATCCAGTTTTTGGAATAAATAAATTATGTTTGCATCATTATTTCACATACCTTCTAAATCTATAGTGAATGAAAATGAATATTGTTAATCCTTTCTTGGATTTTACCTTAGTTACCTAATCATTCCTATCACTTACCTACCACCATTATTAACCATATTTTTTGAAATACTCGTGAATGATGCTTCTCTAAAGTTGATTTAACCGAAAACACTCTCTTCACTTGGAATTGTCTGCCGTAGTTAATAAATGGTTAAATGCAGTTATCTCGTGAATGGTTCCTCAAAGAAGTAGATTAAGTTGATTTAACCGAGAACATACACAATTTTACAAGATACCAAGAAACCCACATCTTTGTAATTTCGAAAGTATTGCAGTCCTGAGCTCCCAATTTCTTCACAGGGCGCAGATGGTTTGGGAGATCATCACAGTACACTTAACTCATTTTGGCCATTTTACGACTTAACAACTCTATCGACGATACCTATTATTTTTTCAGCTAGATCGACCAGAGGAGAGGGACGGATTGGGGGGAACGTGGGTTCGAAACCCGACCGAGGCCCTTAGTTTATTTTATTTGGGAGGTCAAATAAACTTAAGCACGCCGTCCTTCGGATGGAACGTTAAGCGATGGTCCCGAGCCTGTACGATGTCAGGTACTGGTTAAAGACCCTTGCCCTTGGTGAATAAAAATTTAGGGTAATCAAAATTTAGGCTTTGGTAGTAGGCGATATGACCTCGTAGTTAAAGCCCGGGCATGAATCATAATATCTAATCTAACCTCTTGGTAAATGAGGTGCACTGCACATGAATATAAGAACATCTTTAGTTTTAGATATTTAAATTTATTGGTTGGTATTTATTTGTTTATTTACGTGACTTTAACTACGAGATCATATCGCCTACTACCAGAGGGCTCTTTCGTCGCTCTCGTGAACATGAGCCCGACTCTACTATGGGATTCCTAAACTTTTTTCCTGACTTCACCTATGAGTACAAGCTTGGGATCATCGCTTAAAAATCCATCCGAATAAGACGACGCACACTGGGGCAAGAGGCCTCAAAACCTGGCCAGAATACAAAAAAACAGATGCAGATTTTAAGGAGGGAGTGAAGGTGGGTTTACTTGCATACAGCTGCACAAACATAAACAAACCAATGCAGCCTTTTAATTCCCTTTACATTGCCTCAGTCTATGTTTATAATACCTTTGTTAAAACCCACTCTTTTTAATTATTTTAATGTCTTAAACATGGAGATCTCTTCTCAAGGTAAGTGTACTGAATTATAATTACTATCATTAGCGTCACTGCTTAATAAAAAACTACGGAAAAAAATCAGTTTTTGTTGCCGGGCATTCGCTCTTTCACTTTCTTAAAGTATTTTCATCAGATAACCATAAAATGAAATCTGTTTTTGCGAAAATTTGTGAATTTGGAAGAAACTGACAAAAAAAAACAGAAAATGAAGCTATTGCAATTTCTAATTTCAGTTACTTAATATGAATTGTATATTTCTCATAAGCTGTATGAGCTACAACACGTGTTCAAATACAGTAGGTACTCAATGAAGGGTCGGGGAATTTTTAAAGTATTTTTTTCGTGTTCAGCACACCAAAAAACATAAGTATTTAGTTTCATAATTTTGGTCAGAAATTTGTTCATTTTGCTCAAGTATAGTGCTCAAGGTTTTTTTTACCTCCTATATAAATATACTATGTGTTTCGGCTGGGTTTTGAACCCTCGATTTTGAACTCAGTAGGTAAGCATGACTCATACCTCTGAGCTATGGGCGCACAGATCTCACAGTGAAGGGTCCAAACAGGAGAATTAAAGACAGAGTGAGAATGTTCCGAGATTACTCGTTGAGCAAGAAGAAGGTAGCTTTAAATGCGCCCCCAGTGTCTCTGTAATTTAAGGTAGTTCAGACAACAGAAACCAACAGAAAGACAAGACTTCCATTTTGTCAAATTACAGTCCTCTGTTGAGGTTGTTGAGTTCTAAGCCAGCTAATGAAAGCAGTTTTCTTCCCTATTATTAATAAAAGTTACAAAGGCTCTTATTTATTAAAATAAAAATAAAAATAAAAGTTGGATAAATTAAAGAAAAACTAAAGAGAAAAGCCACTTAAAGCTGGATAAGTTGTAATAAAAAAAAATCTGATTAAATTAAATTAAATGTTAAAAACTTATTAAAAATGTATAATTCCAAAAAAATTAATACAAAAAAAGTCGTCGGCGAATCAGCAGAACTAATTACATAATCAATGATTAATAGAGTCGACAGTATCTTTTCAATGTAGAAGGAATTCGAGGTTCTGTCGTCTAAATGAAAACTCAATATTTGGCCAACGTTTCAGAAACTATTTATTTCTTTCTTCAGGGCCTACAGAATACAACAAACAAATTAGTCATTATGGACAATGATATAACTAGGTATTTGATAATAATGTTAAAAAAAAGATGAAATCAATTTTTATAAATAAGTGATAGAGAGAAAATAAATAAATAAATAAATAAAAATAAATAAATGAATAGTAAAAAATAAATAAATAAATTAGTAGGGTGAAAGTAGTAGGGACACAACACCCCCTTCACCGAGGGAAACATAGGTTAACTCAGGTAGCCCTCAACTGTTACGTACACGATGTATGCAGACGACGTGATCCTCTGGACTACTTACAAAGTAAAGGACGCTGGACCTCAAAAAGTTATATTTAGCTGAGAAGGTCCTTGGTGCAGTGGGACCCTTGGACCAATCAATACTTTGCAAGTATGCAGACGATGTGATCCTCTGGACTACTTACATAGTAAAGGACGCTGAACATCAAGAAGTTCTGTTTAGCTGAGAAGGTCCTTGGTGCAGTGTGACCCTTGTTCCAATCAATACTTTGCAAGTATGCAGACGACGTGATCCTCTGGACTACTTACATAATAAAGGACGCTGAACATCAAGAAGTTCTGTTTAGCTGAGAAGGTCCTTGGTGCAGTGGGACCCTTGGACCAATCAATACATTGCAAGTATGCAGACGACGTGATCCTCTGGACTACTTACATAGTAAAGGACGCTGGACCTCAATCAGTTCTGTTTAGCTGAGAAGGTCCCTGGTGCAGTGCTACCCTTGTTCCAATCAATACTTTGCAAGTATGCAGACGACATGGTCCTCTGGGGTACTTACATAATAAAGGACGCTGGACCTCAAGAAGTTCTGTTTAGCTGAGAAGGTCCCTGGTGCAGTATGGCCCTTGTCCCAATCAATACCACTAGCCCTGACCCAAATCCCGATCCCATTCCTCGTTCCAACTGATTTCAGTTTAGTTTATTCTAATATTGACTTCAAGACTCTATATCTACTCGTAAATATTTATTTATTATGAGTTAGCTGCCCCCTTCCCCCTCCCCCCCTTTTATAAACCCATCATTTCACTGTCAATATCTAAGGACGACTCACTGTAAGAATTGTCTGTGCGACGTCCGGTAATCGGTTTGGTTAATCCTACGGATTTCAAAATACATGACTCATGTCCACCGGAAAGAGTTCTCTGGCATTGGACGATATGACGTCCTAGTCACAAAAACAAACAATCAAAAACTGAAGTTAGGGTTAAAAGAGGTTATGGAACCTAAAAAAATATTTCGGTTTTTAGAGAAACACAAATTACATAGAGATTGAATGAGTCGATAATATTTTTTCAATGTTAAAAAGAGTCAAGATTATTTCATGTAAATAAAAAACTCAGCATTTGGCCAACATTTCGGTATCTATTTATTTCCTTTTTCAAGGCCTTATAATGACGAGTGAATGTGTTCCTGAAGGTGTTATGTGATGCGGGGAAATTAGGAGAGGATTTTTTGGGTCAGCAGAGTTTTGTTTGCTTACACAACTCAGAGGCAATAGAAATGTTGACTTTGGAACGAAAACAAGAAGAACGCTGACCCAAGACAGCAGAGTAGATTTTGTAGTAGGGGAGAGAATTGAAGGCCTTTAAAAGATCTGGTAACATTGGCACCATGCTATGTCCTGGACCTCAAGATGCCCTGCCATGCTGTTCCTCCGCCTCGACAAGTAAGACTCTAGTTGTTTGCCTGCCTTCTCTTAACTATGTAAATATCTATATTATATTATATGTAATACCAAAGTAGTTTAGATTTGTTTGGCTATATCTATATTTATGTTCTCTAGTCCCAAGGATTAATACTAAATTATAATACCTCTCGCAGATTAGCCAAGCAAGTTAAGTAACATAAAGTTAGGATCCCGGGTTGGCGAGTGAAGCGTCAGACTAAATTGTGTAGCTTCAATCTCATTTCTCCACAAGTGTTAGAAGCGACAATATTATTTCTTTATAAGTGGTTGAGCTACCATTCCTTTTTCTTCACAAGTGGCGGAGGAGCAGCATGGCAGGGCATCTTGAGGTCCAGGACTGAGCATGGTGCCATTGTTACCAGATCTTTTAAAGGCCTCCAATTCTCTCCCTTTCTCCAAAATCTGCTCTGCTGTCTTGTGTAAGCGTTCTTCTTGTTTTGGTCCAAAGTAAACATTCCTATTGTCTCTGTGTAAGCAAACACAACTCTTTGCTGACCAGAAAAATCCTCTCCTAATTTCACCACATCACAGTTATATGTTTGAGACCCCTCTTGAATCATTTCGCGGATAGTTGATAGGTGCCATCTTTATGAGGTTTTGAGTTTAAAAATAAAATTTCATTATAAAGAAAACACGTTTTTTTTAAATATTGTCTATTTCACAAGATATATAAAATATATGGGAGTACTTTCGGTATTGCTAACATCTTCAGCCACGACTTAACAAATACTAAATGGAAGTTCAACTATTTTTACACGCACAACATATCAACGAAAACAAACACCATTTTGACATAAACACAGGCATACAATATCTACATTTTTGTGACAAAGGTACATTACTCAACTCACTGGAACAACTAGAAATAAACAGAGCACTACAAAAAGGAAATTGTATGATCGATCAGACCAATCTCACATATTCACCCCTTTATCGCCAATAATATAATCCTCCAGTCTCTGTGTATACGTAGGTACTTACTTTCTCGAGAACCTACGTATTTTATTTTATAATTTGATTTTCATTTGTATTGTTGTAGAAAAAAAGCTACTAACCCTTTCATAAAAAGAATTAAAAAAAAAAAATAATAAAAAAAAAAATTTAATAAACTATTATATGATAAATGTAATTGTTGTGTATTTTTTTTATTCTTATGGAAACCGGATAAATTCGATTCAATTATTGTGGGTTGCAAAATTCTCACACCTCAATTTTGTAAATTTAAATGTAGATGGTAAGTTTACGCTAAGTAAGCACCGTTGCAGTATATTTATTATTCTTTGATTTATTTCATGTATGCGTACATAATATGTATTCTTTAATGCGTGGAGCGTTGGAGATGAGATTTCGTCTCAGGGTGGGGTCTTAGTGGTAGAGGCTTTGGGAAGGAGTAGGTTGATTAAAATACACATATGATGTATACCATACTGCTTCGGAGTTTTTGTTATTGAGATTTCGATTCGGGACGAAGTTTCGTTTTTGATGTTTCACATATTTGAAGAATTAACGGTACAGGAGGGATAGTAAACCCCCATGGAGGGCTGAGTAAAGATACCTACCTACCGGTTAGATTGTAAAAATAGTTGAACTTCCATTTAGTATTTGTTAAGTCGTGGCTGAAGATGGTAACAATACCGAAAGTACTCCCATATATTTTATATATCTTATGAAATAGACAATATTTAAAAAACATTCGTGTTTTCTTTATAATTTATTAAGTGTTTCACAATCTCTCTCCAAAAATGTTAAATAACAATATAATTTCATGTCGACATTCATTACATTGCAGTTATTGAGATTTTAGAGTTTAACGCCCCCTCTGATCCCGCTTTCTTTTCTGCCGCTCCTGCTTAAGGGTTTTGATTCACATATAAAATTTTGTGATTATACATTCATTCTAATGGCAGAGGTGACACTCCCTAGTCACTGATTTTCTCTCATTCGTAACAAATCACTGTTACTGTCACTGCTGCTGCTAAGGAGGTCTCTAGGCCATTGACGCTTAAGCCCTCGTTGAGGAAGTATGGCAGAATGCAGGGCACGGACTAGAGGATTATTGTGGGAACTTAGAAGGGAAAATAATTTTTTTATTCTTAGATTTAGCAGATTTCGGTGACAAAAGGTACGTTAAGGTCAGTGTGAAGAGTTTTGTTGGATACGTAACAACCGGCCACGGCAAGGTCAACAAGTACCTTTATTTAATGAGACTCGCTGATACTCCGAACTGCGATATATGTGGGGATATTGAAGATATGTTACACATCTTTGTGTCCTGCATAAAATATGATGATTCCCGACAGGGATGCGAAATGTTGCAGATCGCCGAAAGTTTTCTGAAACAGTTAGTAACTTCTAAAGCCAAATTCATTCTTAGTATACTCCAATTTATGAAACGGAATAAAATAGGAATTTAGTAAAGATAGGAGGGGGACCATGGGGGGTTGGAGGGCTGGGGTGGGGCTGATGGCTTGCGTCGTTGGGGGCCTCCCTAATCCCCCATCCCTTTAGCCGATTTGGCTAAAAATCCATATGTGTCGTCATTAAAGGGTTCTGGATTCATATATAAAATTTCGTGATCATACATTCATTTTATCGGGAGTTATCGTGTTCACAGACAGACAACAATATATTTGAAATCTGGAGGTCGGAAAACCTGAAATTCCGTTGAAAATTCCACATCGAGTTTTTGACCGATTACAAAAATTTCCTTACACTTCGTATAGCTGAAGAAGTGAAAAGATGTTGAAGGCAAGTTATACTACCCCTCGGATCAGGCGCTGATAGGGGTTGCTCCGACGGGGGCCCTGCCGCGACTTCCCGATCCACCGCCAGCCGGGAAGATAACAAAATGTCTACCTTGAAGGTTATAAATAATATGAAAGGAGCATCAGAGAGTATTGTTGGTTAGTAATGAACTAGTTGTGACAGTATGACTTATGATGAAGGAATGTTATCAATTATTCAAAATGTCATCAGCTTCAGTGATGATACCCGCTCTGGTGAATTTCATATGATTAATGAAACCACATAATGCCTGAATCCGGTCTTATGGCTTCTTTGGAACAATTATAAATGAACATTATATTATATTAATGATAAATAGATCAATATCAAATAAAAGTAGTGTATTTACATGAATTTATTTACATATTTACAACGACATGTAATTTGTCATTAGGAAGTGGAACGATTTGCGAGGAATGACATGTGTACTGCTGAGATAGGTTAAGCCTCGATGACATTGAGCAAGTTTACAATCTACTAGCCGTGTTTACAAGCGGGCGAATCGGCGTGTGCGATAGTGATGATGTCACACAAACCTTTCCCCTCGCTCAGTAGCCAACTAGCTAGCGAGTTGAAACTACGTGTTGTTTTGTTTTTCTTGTTCTAATCTAATCTAATTCTAAACTTTTTCTGGGTGTTCTAGCGAAAAAATTAAGTGGAACGTAAATCATATTGTGGAATTTCACGTCTATCAGCAATACTACCCTGTGTTATGGAATATAAAAGACGAAGACTATTGCAACGCAAAACTAAAAATTGAAATTTTCCAACGTTTGTTTAGTGAACTCAATGAAAAGCAGTTAATTATGGGAATGGATGTGAAGCAATTGAAGAGTAGAATCAAATCAATTAAAGATGTCTACAGACGAGAACTAAACAAAATTGAAAAAAGTAAAAAAAGTGGCTGTGGTACTGAGCAAGTTTATTGGCCAAAGCTGGCATGGTTCAATGAAGCAAGTTATTTGGCAGAGGTTTTGGCTACTCATAGCTATCTCTCTAGTAACTATGATGACACACGGTTAGTTTACTAGCTAACAAGCCCACACGAGTAGCGAGCAAAGTAGCCAGGCTTTCAACTTTTCTCGGTAGATTGTTTACAATCTGCTAGTAACTAGTGAATATGATTACACTGGGCGAGTTTACTAGAGATAGTGAATTCGCTGGCTAGTAGATTGTAAACTCTAGTAAATGTAATCGAGCTTTTACCGAAGAGGAGGTCGCTCTGCCATGCCCGCTTGAGGCTTCATGGTGGACTAGTGGGGAGAGTGTATGGATAATTGTTGAATAAGTGGATTGGCATGTTGACATGATAATTCTGGTAGAGTGTCCTGATAACAGAGGGTAAAAATGGAGTGTTAAGGTCATTTTATGCAATGTGATATTGGAAACGTAAAATGGCTCATCGGCAAAGTGGCGTAGTGTGATGGATTCAAGTCGTTGTATGTTTGATTTTTTGACTGATCCGCACATCTCGATATCGTAAGTCCAGATGGGTTTTAGTATAGCTTCCTAACCTATACATAAACTCTTTCAAGTTTTTATCGAAAGAATCAACCTTTTTGTTAGTATTTTCATTATCATTTTCCATTTTACTCAGTTTATCTTTTATAGTTTTCATGTCCAGTGATAGAGACTCCAATGTGTCTATAATTATAGAGGTAACATGAGGACCCATTCCGCTGCCAGCCATGTTAATTGTTAATTTGATGCACTATTCACTTATTGAAACCACTTAACCACACAAACTGAAGGTGTTTTATCCACGAATCACTTGGTTAATTCGCTTCGGTTAACTTCACTTTTTTCAGCTTTCGAGCCTGATAAAATAAATTGGCATACATAGGAGTCATACATTCTGAAATGTAAATAGGTGTGACAGATAACGTTGTAGAAATTATATTGGAAGAAATACCTATCATATTTTTTAGCTTTAAGACACTGTTGTAGTAGTAGTAAAGTCTTTATTCAATTAACATAATAGAAAATTACATACAAAACATATATACATAACGTGACTTATGAAGACAAACTCAATGGCCTAAGTCGTCTTGAGGAGTCTAGATTTACATAAATAATATTATCTTATAAACTTATTTCTTATAAACAATAAATTTTTCTTTCTAAAATACAAATGAAAATAAAATAATAAATCTATCTTTGTTCCTATTTATTTAATTCACAGTTTCTGAAATCGTAAGCCTTTTTGCCAATCTTTACCATTTAATAATTCCAACATAAATGAAGCCTCCAGACACTGCATAAATTGTATTTTATCCTCAGTTTTCAGGAACTCTATTATGATAGAAGGTAGTTCATTTTCTTGGTTTTTAACGGTATAATTCTACGAAATTTGCGTCAATTGATGAGCCAATATGGTAAGAAAATTTTTCATTTTTTATCAATGGAATGTTAGTTACTCTCAAAGCATTAGTCTGAGCCATTTGTTTTAAATTAATTATAGATGGGTTTTAGTATGGTGTTGTAGATGTGAAGTTTGTTCACAAGTGATAATGTCGATCGTAGTTTGATGATTGATTTGAGTCGTCCAAATCGTCTTTTGAGGTCTGATGAGGGCTGTACAAGTTAAACGACTGTCTAAATAAAGTTCTAGAAATCGAACAGTGTTGGATGCAGGAATGGGCTGATTGTTAATATAAACTGGTGGACAAGTGTTGTGTCTGAGAGTGAGTGTAGTTTGCAAGATTTGTCTCTATTAATTTTTATTTTTCATTTGTTGACTACGACTAAAAGAATGAGCTTGCTTGTGTTGGGTCCAGAGTTGGGCAACAATTATTTGAGATAACGGATAACTGATAAATAAGGTTATTCGTTATTTTCTTTATCTATGAGGTTCGAATATCCATCATCCGTTATTCGAAGATGTTAACAAATAATTCACGTTATTCTTATTTTTTATCTTTATCTTTTATCTTTATAAAATAATCATTCGAATAAAAAGTTCATTCGACGGATAAAACTTTCATTCAGGGGATAAAAATGTCATTTTGAAATAAATGAAAATTTATTGGACAACAAACATTTTGAAAGAAATGAAAATTAATTGAGCAAAATTTAAAATTTGTTATTTTAACCATGACTTCAAAACAACCCTTTTTTCAAACATTTCGTCAGATCTATTTGTTTTTGGGGCATCCGTAATGGACGCGAAGGGGAAAAGTCGCTCCACAGCTGCCGACGATGGTATCGCTGTATTGTATTTCAAGAAAAGTTTTTTGATAGTCGCGTATTTTTCCAAAGAACTTAAAGTGGTGTCTGGATTTTGTGCAATTAAAACCAAAGTACACAACAAAGGCCTACGATGGTGACGACATTGCATTATGGCACTGTCCCCCCTCCCCCTCTTGAAACAACCTGGAAAAGTGTACTACATATAAAAAATATTTTTTGGGACGAATAACGAATAATAAAATAACGGATAGTCAAATAACAAATAACGGATAATTCAAACTTATTTCGGATAACGGATAATCAATTATTCGTGGTATATTAATGTAGCAGATAACGAATGAAAAATTATCCTTTATTCGTTATCAGAATGAAAATTTATTCGAATACGCCCAACTCTGGTTGGGCCTGAGTTTGTTGAGAGAATGGCTGCGTATGTAGCGAGTAGTGTGTTCTCGTCTTGTGAGATGTGTGTTGTATAGATGGATATAATTAATGAAATTATAATTACAGGGAGTTAGTTCAAGTTAAACTTGAACTTGATGTAAGCTCCGGGATTTCAGATGATTTAAGGTGTAACGAAGTTACATATATGGTTCACATATGGAACTCACCCCATCTCATTTATCGATAGTCGTTCGGAAATGTACCTGTGTTGATTGAACGGTTGTACACCGGGAGCGCTCATCTCCTAGGTGAGCCATCAATCAACTTAGGGGCACATTCGATTCCCAGTCGAGCTAGAGAGAGACCAACTTGACTCCGCAGAGAGCGAACATACCAGGTGCTGTATATTGTAAATGAAGTATATTTGAAATTATTATATATATATATTATTCTTTAGAGGGGATCCTTTGTATTAGATATTTCACCAGTCTATTAGTTATTTTGAAGTGATTTTTGAGTTTATTACGAAGATTATATTTCCACGTTTTTCTTCTATAACTCTTTTTCTTATTTTCTCTCTACCACCCCTTTCCCAGCAGAAGTGGCGATCATTTGGACTCCAGACTTTTCCTAATCGGAAATATAGGGATTTCACGAGGGTTTTTGTCCAGTAACTGGAATTTCCGCCCTCAAGTGTTTTTGATGTCTGTTCTCGGCTTCCACGGCTAGTTATAAAGGGAACAAATCATTACACACATGGTAGCAGAGAGCGTGGTTAAGGTCGTTGTCCTTTTTTCGTCATTTTTCTTTCTTTCGAAAGTCTGCCTAGGAAGACGCTGAGACTTTTTCTTTTGTCTCTAGCGTGGGTAGTTGTCGGGGCAAGTTAGAATTGGTTTGTATGGGCAAGCTAATTCATTTGTAGTCTCCTGGATCCCGTTTTTATATTTTGTGAAAGATTTTGGATTTTTGCGGAAAGTTTTAGTATTTGAACAGTTGAGCACCTTGATCCTATAGTTCTTGGAACTTTGACCTCTTGGTGATTCACTTTGGGGATTATAGACTTAGGTAGGATCTTGTTTGTTAATTTGTTTTCTTTAGTTTTCTTAGCAATCTTAAGATGGCGACTGAAACAGTTAGTCCTGCTATGATGGAAAAATTAATAGACACTATTAATTCTTTATCCGACAAAGTAAATAGTTTGGTCGGAGAAAGGGCTGAAAATAAACGAATAATGGCCGCTATCCAATTGGGGTTGAATAATTTATCGACTGCCGTGCAAGCAGATCGGGAAAACCTCAACCAGTTATCAGCCGAATTTGGGAAATCCAGAAAAACGGAAGTTCCCGAAAAATCTGATCAAGGTTTGAATAGCGCATTCCTAAGTATGGATTCAAAGGTTAGTGAATGTACTTTTAATAAAATTAAGATTCCTAATTATATTGAGAGGAGAATCGAATCATTTCCTAGGTTAATCGTTAATGACCCTACTAGTGTTATAGTGTTTTTGGAAAATTTATTTGATTGTTATTTGATAGAGAAGCAATATATGAGTGACATAATTAAGAGATTGTCTTATAAGGACCCGTCGAATAGAATTTTGAAGAAATTAGTAGAATTGAATATGTGCGATTTCAATGAAATCCGAGATAAATTTATTAGGGAACTGACCACTCCCAAGGTACGTCTATTATATGAATTTAAGTATATTCATCGAGTACAAAAGGTCGACGAAAGTTTTCGTGATTTTGCTGATAGTGTGGTGAAATTTTGCAAAATACTTGATAGAAATAGTGAATATGATATTGTCGTAATAGTTTTAGAGGGTATAAACTCTAAAACAAGAGGTTTCTGTAATTTTCAAAATAGGCCTACCAATCTTAAGGAGTTATACAATTTGATAGAAGAGGTAGACAAATTGTGTTTGATTGAAAGTTCCGAAAATTATAATGGTTCTAATTTCGAAACCAATTATACGGAAAGGTTGTTGTGTAAAGGTCAGATTAATGATCAACATTTTGATCGGAGTAAATCGCAAGGTAATCATATGAGATTTTTTAGATATAATGGTTACAATCGCAATAGATTTAATGGTAATTTTTCTAATGGCAATGTGAATAGAAATTCACAAGGTAATTATTACAGAAAGCGAGATAATGGTGGTTATGGAAATAGAAATTCTGAAAGTTATGTTTACAAAGGTAATCAATTTTCGGCCAAGGCAGGTCGATATGTAACCAATGATAAAGTAACCTCTCCGTCGAATGGACAGAGTCAATTATTCACTTTAAGTAGAGATTCGCTTAAAGGTCTAATTAAGGAATGTATTGTGAATAATAACAAGTGTAATTCTAATTCTTATGGCAAAACGAGTAGGAAAAAGAAATCCAAAAGTGTTTTAATTGATAAAAGTGTTTAATTATAAATGAATATGGCCTAACTATTGATTTGGATTTACGATTTTGCTTTGATAAGGTATGTTTATGGTTTTTTAATGATAATTGTGGTTATATGAATGAGTTTTGATTAAACAAAGTGAATTTTGTAGATGTATGTATTGTTTTCTACTCGGTTACTTATGGTACCTACTATGTGGTTTTTTTTTTATGTGCACCGAAAGAGATATGATTGTTGTATGGTTTATATTGATAATAACGTATATGGTTATTTTTTATATTTTGGTTTTTTACGCAATTTGTAGTTGCGATTTAAGGTTCTGTGAGCACAGACCTTTTATTTGTTTTGGTATTATGATCATTCTGATTTGAGTGCGTTGACAAAATCAGATCAATTGTCTGGAAGGTTGCCTCGTATGGTTTCTTGAAATCTCATGTCATTTTGGTATGAGGTGCGAGACGTTTCAGGTCAGAGGAACTACATAGCCGAGGTCCTGTCACGATCTCTCACCCTGGAACCATTACAGCAGCCGAGATTTCCCAGGTTTGGAATTCTGCGTAGATCGCAGATCCAACCTTGATATCTGAGAGACAAATGGATCAAAGTCGCGCATAGCGGTAAATACGCAGTATACCAAGGTAAATAGTTTACAATTATTAGTAAATAATGATATTTGATTATGATAGTGTGCACATAAAGGTATACTTAAGTAATATTCTTCGCGCGCACGACGTGCGTAAGATTTTACGTCGCCTGTCTATTATTGTTTTCGACGGACTGATCACCCGTTAGACTAAGAAGGCTTAAGTTTCACAGTTGAAACAGTATACCACGGCCAAATAATAAAATTTGATGGTTTATTTTGTATTTGATGAACATAAATTGTTTTTGATTATTATTATATTTGTATTTGCGCAATATTCTGATGTGTTATATGTGCATTGGTACCTATATCCTTATTCTGTATATGTTTTTCCTATTGTGAGTGTTGTCTATCCTCAGTCTTTATGTTCATATGAATTCTTTTTGGGAAATATGCATATCAGGTTTATAACATATATATATATTGGCCATATAATATTATGTATTTTGATGATGTTATGAGAAGGTTTATCACGGAAAGTGAACATAAATTATATTGAATATTTGTCATTACAATGTTGTTTTTTGTTTCATATAATTATTGAAAAATGAGTATGCATTTGAAAACCTTCCTATATGAACTTCAATGAAAAATGAAAATGTGTTCCCTGTGTAATTTGTTTTGAATTGTGTAAATTTTTGATAAGGGACACCGAAGAATTTTTGTAAATATTGTCATATCATTTTTTCTTTACTATATTGTACTTTTGAAGACTGGTAAATTAGGAAAAGATTGTTAGGATTATGGGGTCTTAATAAATTTTCTCTTTTGAACCAAGAAAGTCAATTTTTGTATATTATGATATCGGACTTAGGAAGAAATTGTAGTTAATTGTTAGATAAATGGATACTTGAATTATACTTGTGTTTTAAATTCAAGGATAGAACCGAGATCAGCTTACAGGTTTTTTTATGTGGTTACAAACGCCTTACAGTGAGATGGAATCATTTCTTTTGAGGATCATAGGATCTCAAATTGCCTTCGCAATTAAATTTGTGTTCACCATCACACTTGCGTTTGTGGTTACTTTTTTCCTGATAATGCGAAGAACAGTAATAGTCTGAGCATTTTATGGTAAAATAACCAAGGCCTGCTGACTCTCGAGTTAAATTGAAATTATTGTATAAATTTTAATAGGAAGTATCCATAATGTGGGAAAATTTTTTTGTTTTTGGAGGGCAAGTATTTTTTTTATTTTGAAAAGACCAATGGTCGTTATTAGTATTTTTGGACAAAACCGGTGGCAATTTGTACATATGATGTATATTTGTTTTGGTTACTTATTATGACTACTGACCAGCCATGGGTTTATCATTGTACTCACCCGCAGCCTAAACTTAGAGGTTACCCACTCATCGTGAGTCTAGTTTCTAGTTTAGGTGACTGGAAAATTTTTTCCTTTGATATTTTTTTTTCTTTATGGGTTGTCGGTTTACGCAACCAGTCATCTGGGAACCCCGGCATTTTTGAGGGGGTGGGGGAATTTTTCCACCAGCTGAAGCGAGCTTGTGCGCAACCTAGGAGTAGCAAGGCCGCTTAGCTCGGTTTAAGTCTCTGCCTGCCGTCCCAGCACAGGATGTTTGGTGACGATAGGAGGGACAATCCCCCTTGCTTTTCAGGGAGGGTCCCCCACCCCACCCCATAGTATATGGCTAGACTATCCTTGCGACGGGTGAATACATGAGCTGGTATATTTGAGTAATGCCACCGGATTTGTTTTCCTGCCTCTCTTGAGGAGGAAGAGGGGGGTAATATGTAACGAAGTTACATATATGGTTCACATATGGAACTCACCCCATCTCATTTATCGATAGTCGTTCGGAAATGTACCTGTGTTGATTGAACGGTTGTACACCGGGAGCGCTCATCTCCTAGGTGAGCCATCAATCAACTTAGGGGCACATTCAATTCCTAGTCGAGCTAGAGAGAGACCAACTTGCCTCCGCAGAGAGCGAACATACCAGGTGCTGTATATTGTAAATGAAGTATATTTGAAATTATTATATATATATATTATTCTTTAGAGGGGATCCTTTGTATTAGATATTTCACCAGTCTATTAGTTATTTTGAAGTGATTTTTGAGTTTATTACGAAGATTATATTTCCACGTTTTTCTTCTATAACTCTTTTTCTTATTTTCTCTCTACCACCCCTTTCCCAGCAGAAGTGGCGATCATCTGGACTCCAGACTTTTCCTAATCGGAAATATAGGTTTATTTTCACGAGGGTTTTTGTCCAGTAACTGGAATTTCCACCCTCAAGTGTTTTTGATGTCTGTTCTCGGCTTCCACGGCTAGTTATAAAGGGAACCATCATTACAAAGGAAAGTTCTGAAGTGTCAAGAAATATGGGAATTAATGTAAATCTCTTTGTATTGGGGAAACAAATGAATATATTTGTTTACCGACAAAAAGAGCCAGTATATTTTGACTCAAGTCTGTGTAGGTATATAGAAGGTAAAGTGTGTGGCTTCTTTACTTGCCTGCCTCAGATCCCCGAGATATAGTAGGAGATTTACTGGGCTCCTGGGAGTTATGGCTGAGAGGAGGAAAGGGTCTTTGGTGAAGTGGATTTCATGTTGGGCCCCACATAACCAGGTCGGGGTGGGTACACACTGGGTTATGTTCTACAGCATATGCTGTAAGAAAGATGTAATGGCCATAAGAAGAAGTCTGGTACAAATATTAAAAAACAATTAAATAATAATATTATAACAGAAATAAATATTATAATAATTAATAACAATTTTATCGGTGAATCTACCGGCACACAGTGGGGCAATTCAGCAACTTAGCACGAAAAAATTCAAATTATTAAACTCTCACTAGAAAGATGGGAACAATTGGTATTGGAAGTAGACTAGTTGTAGACATTGAACCCAAGAGGTGGGCCTCAGTTGTTTACAATAAGTGAGCAAAGCCGTCATGTAAACATAGGAACGACACGTCATTATCTTTTCACATCAGTTACATTCTAACAGTGGTATAGTGCAATTCATTCATTTTTCAAACCTTAGCTAATAAGTCTGATTCAGGAGAAGCTAAGTGAATAAACTATATTGTTTATTTTGCCAAAATAGTGCATAAATTAATTAAAATCAATGCATAAAGTTGTATGTTGGAAATTTTACATTCTGAAAGCCGCCCGAAAAATTGCAGGCGATTGCATACCTTTTACTTAGCATTTTTCACTTGGTAATTTAGTATTCCAATTGTTGTAAAAGAAGCAGAACCTTAGCTCTCCTTGATAAGCCACAGTATTTTTTTTTTTTTCTTTAACAGGAAGTTCTAATGTAGTGAAGAACTCTTACATGTTTTCACTATGGTTGAAATTCAAGAGTTGTTGGGTTTGGTACAGGTTAATGAGAACTTAGAGTAGAGCAACAGATATATTTATTTGGTCAACACCCTTATTACAAAACCGCGTGGTAACGAACACAAAGTCAGTTCCCATACCGCTTGGGAACTACACAAGTCACTCACTTACTGTGCTTGGTAACAGACGACTCACTTTATACCCGCGTGGTAATAACCAACTCACTTCCGCATGGTAACTAACGACTCACCTTATACCCGCGTGGTAATAACCAACTCACTTCCGCATGGTAACTAACGACTCACCTTATACCCGCGTGGTAATAAGGACGAATCCTTATAAGACCGCGTGGTAACGAACACAAAGTCAGTTGTTCAATAATAAGTCCCATACCGCGTGGGAACTACACAAGTCACTCACTTACTGTGCTTGGTAACAGACGACTCACTTTATACCCGCGTGGTAATAACCAACTCACTTCCGCATGGTAACTAACGACTCACCTTATACCCGCGTGGTAATAAACAACTCACTTCCGCATGGTAACTAACGACTCACCTTATACCCGCGTGGTAATAAGGACGAATCCATTCCGCACACCGCGTGCTGGCTCGACCCAGACTCTCAGTCCACCCCGCGTGGCGACCAACTGGTCCCTCTCGTTGTTAAGAGACGACTCACTTTATACCCGCGTGGTAACAGCCAACTCAACCAACTCAGTCCACCCCGCGTGGTGCCCAACTGCTTACTGACTCATGTAGTTCAAGAGTCCCGCCGACTCCTATCGATTGTCTCGGCGTGTTCCCGAATTCACCCACACTCAACTCGCGACTTAACAAGAGTCTTAAACGAAACGGCGGTTGCACTTCAAAAACGATTATCCAACAAAATCGATAAGGAAGTTCTTCCAAGAAAATTGAAAAATATCATAAAAAGTGCGGAACTGCGTTGAAAGCTCGACAAGTAATTTATCTAATTTTAATTATCAAAACCAAGTTTGGCTAGAGAAGGACTTCGATATTCCTTTTCAGACGAAAGTCAGTTCCCGTGGTAAGGTTGGCCGTCCTAGAAAACCATTCACTGAATGTAATGACAGGGGAAAACAACTTAAATGTAAAACCTTAGTTGACAATACAATCCCCAAGGAGCTAGCTTTCGCAACAAAAATGCAACTTAATATATCTGGGAAACGTTTGGCCGCGCGTTCTAGAACATGTTACGTGAAGTATTATCTTTTTTAATGAATGTATAATTTCTCTAACAGGTCGAATGTATCGTTCTACAAGAAAATATTTTCCGACGGATGTGTTATCGCTGCTAAGAGAACCCAACTTGTTACCAACCAACTCATCGGATGATTCATCGTATTATTTTTAAAATTATTTTATTATTAAACTGCTATTGTACAAACAAGTGTTTTTTTTCCATTTTTTTTTACCCAATGACACGTATCTCTTCAATTATAATCTTTTCCTATCATGTAGATGCTTGTAAAATATGAGAGTTGTACTTTTTATTTTTTTCGCGCTAATTATGCGTTTTGCCCCACTGTGCGGCATGTACTCCCCCAGAACGAATTAATCAATTGACTTTTCCCTGCTCCTCCAGTCGGACGTTTTAGCTAAAAATCTACAGACTTACATTGGGACTTCTGAAGCCTCGTCTTGAAATTCATTACATCGTCAGTTGTTAGGGTATTCGAATTGAGCCCCCTTCTCTGAACTCCTCTCCCCTTGGAACGATTTCGCTGAAAATTAATAGGTGCTGTCCTTAGAGGGTTCTAGATGCACACATGAAATTTCGTGTCGATATATCCATTCTATCGGGAGTTATCGGGTTCACGTACAGTATTTCAGAAATGTACATATTAGCACAAAAATTCATCTGGAGATTCAAGAATCCTGGATTCAGAGAGAGAGAGAGCAAATGTTTATTGATGAATTCACGTTGGAGTTCACCGTCGACTTTTTTTTTTATTTGTAATAATGTGGAGAGTGGTTAGAGTTGAGTTTTGTTTGGGTTTCCTGTTGAGCCAGTTAGAACAATGAGTTTAGAAACTAAACTCCCGTTTTAAGCTAGTACTTGGACAATGATCTAATTTGAATACGCTGTAGAAGCCACTGTGTACCCAGCCCCCACCTGGTTGTTTAGAACCCAACAAGAAACCCACTTCTCTAAGACCCTTTACTCCTCTCAGCCATTACTCCCAGGAGCCCAGTAAATCTCCTACTATATCTCGGGGATCTGAGGCAGGCAAGTAAAGAAGCCACACACTTTACCTTCTATATACCTACACAAACCAGCCAAGAATGCTGGAATTTTCTGAAATCTTATAATATGATGAAACCGATAATGCTAAGCACTAGCTGGGGTGTCCACCGATGTTCAGCATATACTAAGTGGGTTGTCAAGTGTTGCTCAGTACATAATAGGTGGGGTCCGCTGTTGTATGGCAAATACTATCTACGACGACTAACGCTGCGCGGCCTAAAATTTGTTTTCATAGCAAAACAAAAACACATCATTGCACTTTTCCATGATTTGAAAGAAAATATATTTTCATATTATCACATTTTCATAATTCATTTCAATGAACTAAAAAGGAACAAATAAGTAAATAATTTTGTGTAATATGGCGGAAGAGTATTCAGTAATTAATTACACCGGATGCATATATTGTCACCAGTGATCATTTTTCCGAATACTAATCAGCACCCATTGCATACTCATTTCCAATGTAATTCCATAATTTTTCTAATACCTATCCGCCATATTGCAGCCGCCATAATTAATTTTTCGCAATTAACACCGGAAGTATATATTGTCATTAGAGTTACATGACTGTATTAAATTTCAAGTCAATCGATTAATTGGAAAGAAGTTAAAATCGACTTGCAAGATTTGTTGCAAAGCAAGCTAAATAAAAACTTGTAAAATGTCTATGAACACGATAATTCCCGACAGAATGAATCTATCGACAAAAAATTTTGTATGAAGATTCCGAAGCACCTATGTAAGTCAAATATTAATTGTTAGATCAAACATTATTTTGGTTTTCCAACGAGAGTGAAAAGTTAATTGCTTAATTCCGAACTGGGGAAGTGCATTATCGATGATTCACCGACCACTTTTACTTTGGCAGCTGTGAAGAGAAATGTGAAGAAAATTCGATGCGGAGTTTTCAACAGAATTTCATGTTTTCCGAACTCCAGATTCCAATGAGTTTTTCAACATTAAATTTAATATTAAAAATTAAAAATTCTGGGGGTATTGAGGGTCAGTCATTTTTAATTGCGACGGTTTGTTTGGACTTGTCTGCAGATATTATTAAAATGTCAGGATTATTACGTAAAAACTTTTTTGACGATTCAAAGGCTCTACCCAAGACATTCGGTTTATTAATATTTATTTGTTTATTTTTATTGATGTGATTAGTAATCGCGTTAACACAGCGTGCTCTAATGGGATCTTTTTCTTCATTATTGGGCATAGAGTTAATAATATATTCAACATCTGCAATTAATTTTGGTACGGGAATGTCATTGTGTTTATAGGGAATGGAAAACTTAGGTCCTAATGATAGAATCGTTTTGACTTCTACTGGGAATGGTGTGCCTGTTAAATTAACAAACCAATGAGAATTGAAAGACGGCAAGGGGTGTTGTTGGTGAATAATATTATCTATTTTACGGGTTTGGGAATCACGGATAGCAGAATGTACTCTGCTGAATGCACGATTCTGCCTCTCTACAAAGTTATTAAAAATATCAACTGGTAACAATGTTCTTAAACTATCTTTGTGAGATGTTATCCTATTCTCTATATCTTTAATGTTAGATATACAAGCGTCTATTTCGATATTTAAAATTGATTTTTTAAATTTGAGAACTGCTTTTTGTACTAAATCACAATGTTTCGGTTTCTTGCACAAGAATTGTAAGGTAAAATTGTAATTTTGTTGAATATGGGGTGGAAATACCTGGTGTCTTCTGCATTTAAGTAAGAAAATGCGTTGGTTGTAGGCACACGCTAGTTTCTTGAGGTCTGTGGCAAGTGATTTCAGGTGTTGGAAAGTCTGAAGACCATAGGTTCGGTGGATATCTTGATAAAATTCCATGTTTGTATTTGGTGGACTGTGTACCTCTATTAAATGTAGATGTTTGCTAGCGACTGTAGAATTCAAAATTCTGGGGGTATTGAGGGTCAGTCAACTGACTGACCCTCAATACCCCCAGAATTTTGAATTCTACAGTCGCTAGCAAACATCTACATTAAATTTAATATGAGGATTCAAAAGACATAATTGATTTTCAATCAAATCGATTCCTGAAGATGGGGGGGGGGGGGGGGGGGGGGGGGAGTATAGTGCCGATAAAGCAAAATTGTATTTCTTTTTATTAATAAATTTCCTAAAACTAATTATAAAAGTGGTGCTGGGCTGAGGTGTGGGGAGGGGAGCATTGTGAGTTCTGGTTGCACCCCTTCTTCACAAAGAAAGACCGGCCCCCCACAAAGAGGTCACTTTGTGTTTCCAATGAGATAACATCCCCCACGCCCCCTGCTACTTTATCTTGCCAACTTTTTCCTGTGTATTCTCCAACTTGTGGCAGAAAAACACCATTTACTTTATATTTACTGATCAATAATATTTATCTTGTGAATGTAATATTCTACATAAAAAGTCGTCGATGATCACTGGTAAAGTACTTCCCCAGAATCAATTAACTAATCGCCCCTCCTCCCCTCCAAAACCAGTTGACCGTTTGCGCTAATAGTTGACTCACATTCCTAAATCCTCATACTAAAATTTTGTGTCGATATAGTCATCACATCGACAGTTATTACAGTTTTTGCTTTCCTATTCCCCCCTCCCCTGTGGCAGTTTTGGCTGAAAAACAATAGGTGTCGTCATTCTAAATTCAAGTATAAAATCGTGTCAATAATTTCATTCTATTGAGATATCAACGTATTCACTGACAGTGATTTAGATTTGATTATCTAGATTTAGAATCTAGAGGTCGGAAAACGTGAAATTCCGTTGAAAACTCCGCATCGAATTTTTGAAAGGTTACATAACTTCCCCTATACTTCGTATAGTTATTATTCAGGGGAAGTACAAATATATATATATAGGATTTTCAGGAAATATCGGCTAGGAACTGAGATTCTGAAACATTTTTTCCTTCCCCAGCTAAGAGTAAGTTACTTATCGATCAGAAATTCGATGTTGAGTTTTCAATAGAATTTCATATTTACATGTTTGTGAATCCAGAATGAATTTAAGCGATATGGGGCGAAGGAGAGAGGGGATTCAGGGGAGGGGGCTCAATTCAAAAACCATAATAGCTGTCGATGTAATGAATCGACATAAAATTTAGTATGAGGATTAAAGAGCTCCTATGTAAGTCAACTATTGAATATTAGCGCACACGGGGGTGTGCTTAGGAGGTTCAGAGAAAAGTCAATTGATTAATTTGGAAAATACATTATGGGTGAGAGGGCGCCGGTAGCTCAGTGGTATGCGTGCTTGCCTTCTGAGCTCAAGGTCGTTGCTTCGAAACCCGGCCGAGGTATTTAGTTTATTTTATCTGGGAGGTAAAATAAACTTAAGCACGCCGTCCTTCGGATGGGACGTTAAGCGATGATCCCGAGTCTATACGATGTCAGGTAATCGTTAAAGAACCCTACCCTAGGTGAATAAAAATTTAGGGTAGGCAAAATTTAGGACTCCCACAATAAAGTCGGGTCATGTCCATCAGTCACGAAAGAGCGCTCTGGTAGTAGGCGATATGACCTCGTAGTTAAAGCCCGGGTATGAGTCATAATAACTAACATTATTCCTGGAAGCTCAAATTTCAATACCATCTACGATGAACATGATGAAAAAAAATACCAAATACATTTTCATAATTTGTTGTCCTAATTTCAAATCGGCCTTCACCTTCCCCGTTTTATATAGAAATTTTGGATTATAATGGGTGGGTAAAGTTGATGGAGGAGGTGGCCCGCCCTCCGGAGAGCCCTGATAAGACCCAAAGCTTCACAACTTGGATGAGGTTATTGAAAGCTTAGCTGGCTTTCGGTGATGGATCACGTACCGTATCCTGGCCCCTTCCCCACCGCCTCTACCGGACTTAACCTCAACTATACCATTATAGTCACTATTAGGATCAGGTTAGGTTTTGTGACTCATGCCCGGGCTTTCACTACGAGGTCATATCGCCTACTACCAGAGTGCTCTTTCGTCACTCTGGTGGACATGAGCCCGACTCTACTGTGGGAGTCCTAAATTTTGCCTACCCTAAATTTTTATTCACCTAGGGCAGGGGTCTTTAGGGCTCAGAAGTCAAGCACGCATACCACTGAACTACAGGCGCCCTCTGTCTATTAGGATCATATGAGGCCTTTAGAATCAAAACCCCCTAAATCCATTTATCAAAATTTTTCAGGAGAGTCAAAAAAATATGAAAAATTGAAATTTCAGGCAGACTATAAAATATTTCTGGACTTAATTGGTACCATGAAATGTGGCTATGTGAGGTACTTTTAGGTATTTTTTTTTTTTATTTCTATACTGCTTACGTTAGCAGAAAATATCAATTTTAGTATGGATTTAGCGGGTTTTGATTTGAAAATCGAAAAAAATATAGGAGTTTTAGTTAAATATTTTTGGATTTACTGAAAAAATGAGGAGTTTGGAGCCAGAGCGGACCAACTGGATGAAACCTAACAGGAAGAAAATGGCAATTGAAAATTGAGTACATTTTGTTTATCTCCATAAATGGGCCCCAAATATTTATTTATATTTGAAATTTTAGAATAGTATTGGATGAGTGATCCCTTTTTGTGTTCTATAAAGTTTTTGAAGGCCCGTATGATTCATTGTGACTTTGAAAATATATGCACAAAATACTTGTGGACTAAACTTGAAGTGCTGCTATCTACCACTGAAGTGAAGAAACTAAGTGATCCACACTGGTTTTGAAAAAGGGAACCTATGCCAACATCAGGATGGTAATAACTCATTTTCTGAAAAATTGTGGGTTGGTCCGCTCTGGCTCCAAACTCCTCAAATAGTAATTCATTAATTAGGTTAACTAATAGTCTATAATGATAGGAAAGGATAACAAAGTTCCGTCACATAGAAAGAAAAATCATTTTATTTTCACATTTTGTAGGTTCAAATATCTTAAAGATTAGGACATCATTTAAAAATCAAGTGTTTTCAATAAAAAAAAAATTAATAAACACAAGATTAAACAAAAATATTTTCACAAAGATCTTCATTGTCTGAATGAAGCCCACTATTTTGTGGGACTTGTTTATTTAGTATTTCTTCGTTATTCACAACCAACGAGTAGTGTTCCAATAGGACAAGATCGTATTTGGGACTGGATCTAGGGCAGATGGTGACGGAAACAGACTATCCGATGTTCTGCCGATTCTTGGGCACCTGGCGGGAACAGAAGCAGGCACTGTAAGATGGGCTGGGGACGATGGGCGCAATAGTTCCGCCGATGGCCAATCCCAGTCCCTCAGTAACCCCTTGATCCCCGAGCTCTTCTCACGTTGACTGGGTGATATTGCTACAATGCAAGGCGCACACTCCTTTAAAATCTAATAAAAAAAAAGGTATAAGAAAGTACAAAGTATAACTCTAAGTACTAAAGGAATTAATTGTTCTTATTGCTCTAATCAATTTGCGCTTTCCCTCCACAGCCTAACGACCGTTTGGCCCTAAATTCAATAGAGTAAACTGCTGACAGGAGGAGGGAAAGTGACCTGTACAAATGTGGTTGGTATAAGACCTATAATGGCCACATCACATATTTGTAAAAGTGTCTTAACTTCTACTCATTATAATTCTATGTTACAAAAAACGTTTAGTCCCTGACAAGACTAGTGTAAGTAAGCATGAAACAGAAGATATCTATATTAAAAATATATTTCAAAATGGCGGCAGACAGAAGGTTTGATATTAAATTTTTCTTTGCCAAACATGGAGTTCTTTGATGTTGTTCTTTGTGTTGCAAAGAGCCCTTCGTTTAGGTACAATGGTGTCAACAATGTACCTTTTATCACTGATGTTCTGTAATATGGTCCTCTCAAAAGTTAAAATTAAATGTTCATCTCAATTTGAGGTTATTAAACAATGACTATGAGACGACTTGGACCAAAATCAAAATTTTCTACAGTCAACAAACTAACAATTTAAAAGACTATAAACTACTAGATCATATCTCCTACTATCAGAGCGCTCTGGTGGACATGAGCACGACTCTACTGTGGGAATCCTAAATTTTGCCTACATCGGTTCATTGACCTAAGGTAGGGTCTTTAACGAGTACCTGTCATCGTACGTGCTCGGGACCACCCCTTATCGTCCCATCCGAAGGACTGCGTGCTTAAGTTTATTTACCTCCTAGATAAAATAAACTAAGGGCCTCGGCCAGGTTCCTATATATACCACTGAGCTACCAGCGCCTTCATGTATTAGCGCCCTCAGCACATGAAATAGTTTTTGTAAAGTACTTACCTAATTGCGGAAAGTGGAATTTTGTTGAAAAGAAAAAAATCGTGGGTTTTCAATCTCCCTCAAAAACCTACGATACTTTGTATCGATTCATTCAGTAGGTACATCGAATGCTTTGGCTGAAAATCAATAGCTGTCGTCCTTATTGGGTTCTGGAAAAAAATATAAAATTTCCCGTCGATACATTCATTCTACTGGGAGTTATCGTCTTCACAGACCGACAGGAAAATGTTATTTTTGTTATCAGGGGATCGGAAACATGATATTCCGGTGAAAATTCAACATCGAATTTCTTACCGATTAGATAACTGCCCCTATACTTGGCATAGCTGAGGTCTCTAACGAGTACGTGACATGTGCGCGGGACAATCCCTTAACGTCCCATCCGAAGGAGGGCGTGCTCAAGGTTTTTTCATCTCCCAGGTAAAATAAACTAAGGGCCTCGACCCTTCGAAGCCGCATCTTGAGCTCAGAAGGTTAACTGAGCTATACCGGTGCCCCTTACATAAGTAGTTATTAGGGTTTTTGTGTACAAAGCTCCCTCACCTGATCCTCCATCGTTTGTTTTAGTTAAGCCTCCCTTTAAAGCCTCCCTCCACCTTCTCTTCCCCCTCCTCTTAATTAGGTTCGGCTGAAAATTAACAGATATCGTTCTTACGTAGCTCTGGATCCATATCCTATTTATATATATATATTTTTTTATGACTCATGCCCAGGCTTTAACTACGAGGTCATATCGCCTACTCCCAGAGCACTCTTTCGTCACTCTAATGAACATGAGCCCGACTCTACTATGGGAGTCCTAAATTTTTCCTATCCTAAATTTTTATTCACCTAGGGTAGGGATCTTTAATGAGTAGCTGACATCGTACAGGCTCGGGACCATCGCTTTTCGTCCCATCTGAAGGACGGCTTGCTTAAGTTTATTTTACTTCCCAGATAAAAAAAACTAATGGCCTCGGCCGGTTTTCGAACCCAAGATCTTCAGCTCAGAAGGCATACCACTAAGCCCTCTAACCAGCTAGTATATTTCAAATATTTCAATTTTCCAATCCTCGTCTACTTAAAGGCGAGTCATGACAGAAACTCAATTTCCGTACTTTTATTACAGAAATCCCTGAAGACACTACTAAATGTCAAAGAGCACAAAAGATCTGATAAAAAGCAGGGGACCTTCTCTCCTCGTTATTATCAAAGTTTCTAATTAGTCGGTCGGATGAAAGGCTCCCTCTCAACCCTCCCCCCCACCGCATCGAATTTCTCCTTAATAGGAAAGTTTTCTCAAGAGAAATGACCCGAGTCTTAATGCAATTTAAAGACAACCAAAGTCGTCGCGTAATGTACCAGCTCCAAATATGTTTCTTCTCTCTCTCTCAACCCTTCTTCTCCGTCTGATATGGCTGGAAATGTATAGAATCTCAATGTGATACGTATACACTTATGAATCCACGAACAAAATGTCGTAATGATTTGTTTATTCTACCTCGTTAGAGTTACGAAGTTAAGCCCTCTCCAACCCACAGCAATGAATTTCCCAAGCACGAATTAATCAATTAAGTTATAGTACTTCTTCCAAAATCAATCGACCGCTTGGTCTAAAAATCAATAGTTTGACTTACATTGAAGCCTCATAATAAATTGGTGTCGGTGCATTCATTACGCCGGCAGTTATTAGAGTATTCGTGTCAAGCCCCACCTCCCTAATCCCCCTTTTCTTACGGCGTATTTGGCTGAAAATAATTTAGGTGTCGTTGTTATGGGGTTCTGGATTCACATATTAAATATCGATACATTCACTCTATCGGGAGTTATCGTGTTCAAGGATACACACACAGACACAATTCCCAATGGAATGAATGTATCAACACGAAATTTTATATGTGTACCCAGGATACTCTAACGACGACATCTTTAGATTTTCAGCTAAATCGGCCAAACGATAAGGGGGATTTGGGGGGAGACTTAACATAAAAGTACTACTAACTGCCATTGTAATGAATGTATCGACACAAAATTTCAAATGTGAACTCAAAACTCCATAAGGATAATACTTATTCATTTTCAGCGAAATCGATTTGAAGGGAAGGAGGATTAGATGGTCTCAACTTTTTACCCCAATCTGCCGATGTAATGAATTTATCGACACAATATTTAGTAAGAGGATTTAGGAGCCCCTATGTAAGACCACGGTTGAATATTAGCGCTAACGCTATTGGAGTAAGTCAATGAATTATGATTAACCTACGTCTTTTTATTTTTGCAAACTGAAGGTTCGAAAATACAAACTCAACAATGAAATTCTCACTGATTACATAACTTCCCCTATACTTCGTATGTAATCATAACTCACCAAGGTAATCCAATCCACAGAACGCATAAGAAATAGCTGGAACCGTGAGAACTAGTTGCTTCCTAAATTGATCCTTAAGTTACATATCTTCATCTAGTTGCTTTCTAATTGATCCTTAAGTTTCATATCTTCATCTAGTTGCTTCCTAAATTGATCCTTAAGTTTCATACCTTCATCTAGTTGCTTCCTAAATTGATCCTTAAGTTACATATCTTCATCTTGTTGCTTCCTAATTGATCCCTAAGTTACATATCTTCCTCTAGTTGCTTCCTAAATTGATCCTTAAGTTTCATATCTTCATCTTCATGAATATGTTTTCCTCCCCATTTGAATGTTGATTCATTCAAGTTCTTTTGATAACTTTTCATTCAATAGAAACTCTTCCTTTTTCTTTCTACTTTTTCTTTATCTTCATGACACTTTTTCTTTGGAAATCTTTTTATAATGTTCTATTGCTGGAGCCTTAAGAAAAAAAAAAGTTTTACTAAAACATCTTAAAAATATTCAAGAAACCTCCACTTCGGTATCAAATAGCTTGGTTGCCTGCCATCTGTCTTGAGTATTACCTACACTAATGAATAAATAGAGACATTTTGTGTATTTGATGTTATCTCAAAAACTATTCAACAGATTTGTATAATTTTTTCACCGTTGGGAAGCTTATTTTATTCCGGTTGACATAGGCTATACATCTTCATGTCGACTCTACTGTGGGAGTCCTAAATTTTTATTCACGAGTACCTGACATCGTACAGGCTCGGGACCATCGCTTAACGCCCCAACCGAAGGACGGCGTGCTTAAGTTTATATTACTTTCGCGATAAAATAAACTAAGGGCCTCGGCCGGGTTTCGAACCCGCGAACTTGAGCTCAGTAAGGAAGCATGCATACCACTGAGCTACTGGTGCCCTTCTCATTTTGTTGCACTCTATTGAAAAAGGATAGAAATTATTTTAGACTTAAACTCATTATCATATAAATACAAAATATACATAAATCATAGGGATATACAAGTTGAAATTCCCTCTCCCCCCTTCCCTTACCTGATGTATAAGAATGGTTCGCACTCAGCTGTCTTAGTGTACAACTAAACCTGACGATGGTATAATGCCGAAACCGGTAGTAATTGTATAGAAATTTGTGGAATAGACAATATTTCAAAAAATAAGTTAAGGTGGCCATGCAGGCTAGAGCGTAGGACTTTGGTCACATGGTCTTATTGTGGTGGCGGGTTCAAATCCCGTCCGGGCCATGGATGTTGTAAATAACTAGATAAAACCATTAGAGACATGGTTAATATGCACCAACGAATAGGGTCGAAAAAAAAAAAAGTTTATTTTGTTTTTTTGTTACATTTTCCCATTGTTTCAACGCAAAAAATATTTTTTTAATAATTATTATTTTTTTTAAATATTTTAACATAACAAAGGAGTGTCCCAAAAAAAATTCAGAGTACAAAAAATAAGGACCAATCCAATATAGACATTAGCTCATTGTCATACATTCATATTTAATGAACAGATACTTCATCTGTCTGTTAATTACTTATTATACACGTTAATTATTACCATAACTAATTAATTATGGAGGTTAATTAATTAATCAACGTGACAGTACGTCAATCTCCAGCTAGATGGCATATACTGACAGTACCAAATGTCTATTTCAACTCATTCGTTAATTCCTCCACATCATCCCTATATACTTTACTTCCAGACTAAAGTCTGAGCTAGGGATGAGCGATAGTCGATAGTTAAACACTATCGATAGTCCGATATTATTGGTGGAAAACTATCGATAGTATCGATAATACAGTAAGTTGACGCTTTTCAGCAAAATAATTTCCAATATTCGATTATAATATGATTATTTTATTTTTATTTTTTCATGTACATCTATCTAATTTAAATTATTCTATGCTATGGAGGATGAAAGGGGAATAAAAATGTCAATTGAATAAGTAATTGTTCTTTCAAATCGAATTTTTATTTTAGGGAAATAACATTTTTTGTCAAAATTATCGCATTAAGTATAACACTTGGCAAGAATTTTAACACATTAATTAAAGTTCAAAAACACTTATTGTAGATAATCAAAAAACAATGAAGTAGGTACAATGGCATTAGATTCAACAATTTTTATTTCAATCAACAAATTTTGTAAAACAATATCAAGAAATTAATTACCAATTGACGAAAAATACTTTTGTAAACTTTTATGGAACAGTAGACAGCGATCCAGCGTCTGCAGTGGTTTGGTTGGTCTTGAATGCCGGTTTATAAGTTTCTTGGTGGCGTCTCAAGAGGTGATCCCTTAAATTGGATGTGTTTAGCCCTCTATACCTACTAGGAATTGGATTGGTTTTGTGTTCACAAGTGGCAAGCGTTCAATCAAAATATTCAAATATTTCTTGGAAAACAGTCTGTTTTCAATCAAAGTTGATTTTGACGTGATGACACAAAATTTATGTGAATTCAAAGCCCAATGTGGACGACACTTTTTAATTTTCAGCGGAATCAGAAAAAGGAAAAGGAAGGATCAGAGGGGGAGCTCAACGTATCGACATGATATTTAATATTTGAAGTCAAAACCCAATGGATATCGACCGAAATGGAAGGGCGTTCAGGGTAGAGGCTCAATCAAAAATCAAAATAATGCCGATGTAAAAAGTATATCGACACAAAATGTAGTATGTTAGGAGCCCCAATGTAAGTCAACTTCTGAATATTAGCGCAAAGAGCGACTGTTTCTGGAGGAGAAGCGATATATCGTCGATACAAATGCTAAATATCGAATGTGAAAAACACCACTTCTCAGGAGAGTGAATAAACTGTTTCAAGGTTCATTCAAATCAGTGCGTATTTTTTACCTATGTCATTATACGTGGTGTTATGCCTTATAGATGACTCTATAAGAATTTTATCGAATTATGTATCTTAATTAGTCAAAACACACATTCGTTAGTTTGATTATCTATAATTGATGATTATTTTTCTATAATTTACAACGCAAACTATCGAATGTGGCATTTTCGTTAGTTTGCATTGTATAATATTTAAATATTTACATTGCAAACTAATGAATATGTCACAATCGATTGTCTGCTTTAAAACAGCTCATTGTTTTTACAAAAAATTACAACAGCAAACACACGAACATGACATATTCAATACTTTGCCATGCAGGGAATTTGATTTTGTTCCTATTCGAATCAGATCAAAAACGCGAATGTGGTACTTTCGAGACTTTGAAACATCCCAGTTCAAAAAATTGGTTCACAATAACGAATGCAGAATAACGAATTTTTTATTCGTCACTTTGATTTTGGACATCATTACATAGCTTGGATATTCGACCCTTTGCCAGCGTTATTCCTCCCCTTTACAACGTGAATTCAGATTCGAGAGTTCGCTACAACATTCATCCGCCCTAAAGCTGTCGCTTTAGACTGAAAACGAAAAATGCGTTTTTTCATATTCGATATATAGCATTTGTATCGACGATATTAATTCCTTCTGGGGAAGTACATTGCCGGTGATTCACCGACGCCTTTTTAATTTAATTCCCGTTATTAACCATCTTCCATACATTTCTTAATTCGCTCCTATCTCTGTATGGTCGTCCAATTTAGGTTCCACAGCGTCCTTCCCTAACAAATTGGTTATATGAGAGAAGATCAACCAACTGGTTTGTATGATGTGGTATAACGTTTGATGTCTGCCTTTGTGGAAACTATTGAGGTAAACAGAATGAGGTAAAAGCAGGCCCATGTTCTGTTTTGACAATGGATACTTGACTGTGGACAACAAACCAGCCTTCACACTAAATCTAAACAGACTTTCTCAACTTAGTGAGTGTTTTATAAATGATGAATAAAACTACAAATTGTCGATGACCCACCGGCGAATTAATCAATCACGAGTTAATCAATTAAATTATCGCTTTAACCCCCTCCCCGGAACCACCCCCTCCCTTCAGCCGATATTGCTGAAATTTGACAGGTTATTTCCTCATAGGGGTTTGACTTTAAATATGAAATTTCGTGTCGATACATTCATTCTATCGGGAGTTACCGTGTTGTTCACTGACACACACACAGATAGAGCATTTGTTTTTTGTCATTTTTGAAATAGAGGATCGGTAAACATGAAATTCCTTTGAAAATTCAACCTCGAATTTCAGACCGACTGCATACTTCCCCTATACTTCGTATAACTGCGGATATATCTATGAAATTCGAACTATGCACATACATTTTCTTGAATTTCACCTAAATTGAAAGAAAAAAAAGTTTATTTAAATTGAAACAGTAGTAAAGAGGACGATATTTATCTTCACCTATATTCATTAAGAAATCCATTAAAAAAAAAAATGTTTATTTAAATTGAAACAGTAGTAAAGGGGACGATATTTATCTTCACCTATATTCATTAAGAAATCCATTTAAAAAAAAAAAATGTTTATTTAAATTGAAACAGTAGTAAAGAGGACGATATTTATCTTCACCTATATTCATTAAGAAATCCATTTAAAAAAAAAAATGTTTATTTAAATTGAAACAGTAGTAAAGAGGACGATATTTATCTTCACCTATAATAAGAAATATGTTAAGAAAAAAAAAAAAAAATGTAGTAAAGATAACGATATTTATCTTCACTTATATTAAGCAATCTATTAGAAAAAAAAAAAATGTTTAAATTGAAAGAGTACCTACCTAGTATTTATATTAAGAAATCTGTTTTAAAAAAAATGTTTATTTAAATTGAAACAGTAGTAAAGAGGACGATATTTATCTTCACCTATATTAATTAATAAATCTATTTAAAAAAGAAAATGTTTGTTTAAATTGATAAGAGGTAATGGTAATAAGAGGTATTGATAAGATACATTTTATCTTCACCTATAATAAGAAGTATGTTAAAAAAAAAAATGTTTATTTAAAATTGAAACAGAAAAGACGACGATATTTATCTTCGCCTATGTTAAGAAATCTGTTTAAAAAAAATTAATTGGAACAATAGTAAAGAGGACGATATTTATCTTCGCCTATATTAATAAATATGTTTAAAAAAAAAAAAATTAAGTTGGGGAAAAGTGTAAGTAGTATAAAAATGATGGTTCTCGAACATGACGGAGACATTGAGATGGTGCTGCTATCATAAGTGTAAATCTAAAATTGAAATGTTGGCCTTATGTGTTGTTGATGCCTGAGACACTCACCATGTCATCATCTTCCTTTCATCTATTCCCTCTCATATCTTTTATATGGTTTCATCTTATTGGTATTCATCGCCCAGCCTACACACCTCTCTATCTTCCATGTCCCTCTTCACATCCCAAGTAACTCTATTTGGACAACCGGGAGAGGCTTCTCGAAGTTGGATTTATTGTATACTCGTGAGTGACTGACCAAATGTTGTTAGACTTACAAAGAAACCACTAATAATAATAAATAATATTAATCAAAGAACAAGCTCCAGAGAGATATTTAATAAACTTATAATCTTGTCGTTACCTGCGCTGTTTATATATGAAACACATTAGAAAAAGTATCTGATGTGCTTTCTTATACCAACCACGCTTACAGATCTCTGTCTCTGAGATTAGACATTCTTTTATTCGTTGCTATGATTGACGACTTAAACATTACTTAGATATATTCTGTATTCACATTTAGTTTACATTCTTCAGCTGTAACACGGAAAACATGAAATTCCGTTGAAAACTCCGCTTCGAATTTTTGACCGATTATATAACTTTCCCTGTACTTCGTACAGATGGGGAAGTACAAAAAAAAAATGGAAAAAACAATAATTTTAAGAAATATCCATATTCGCTGAGTAGATGTTTTTTCAATGGACTCATCTTTTAAAGCGAGTCATGAATTCCTTTCTAAGATTCATTTTCGGGCTCCCCAGACTCTTCTATTATTAGTTCCTATACCGACCTAAAATGGCTCTTCCCATTCTCTCGTCGACAATATTTCCTAGGCTCCTTTCTCTATCAAACCATATATTCCCAAAAGCCCTCCTACATCTTCCAAATGCTACAATTTAAATCCCATATTCAGCAGAAAGTCACCAGATCCCGTCCCTCTGATCTTTACCTCTCTTCCCACAGGACAACAACCTACCACAACTCCTTCCTTATCCAGGCTAACTCCCTCTGGAACTCTCTCCCTCTCCAGATTCGCCATGCTCCTACTCTTCATTCATTTAAGTCCCTACTTTTCCATTATCTCCTAACTCAGCAAACCTCTCATTCCTAAGGCTGGCTCCTATGAGATAGTTCTCGTCTTCCTATCTCACTCCACTGGACAGATTGTCACTCTTCTGTTTCATCAGTCCAGTTGTTTACAATTCATTCATATACAAGTCATTATTGTTATCATGTTTCACATTATTATTCATACTTGTTTTTCTAATTTTTATATTTTTATTTTTTATTTCTCTTTATTATTTTCTCTAGTTTATTATATAGTTTTACTGATTGCCTGTTTTTAACATTTAGTATTTACTTCCAGAGACCTCTTTTATTTTATTTTATATTTATTCTTTTCAATTAATTGGCTGTTACTTGTATCCTCTTGTTTATTTTTTATGTTATTATTCTTAGGGGACGTATGTCACAGAATAAAGATTATTTTTTTCATTTTCATCTATTTGATGTACCTATCTACTTATGCTAGTAATATTTTCCTAGTATCTCAGTTTTAGATTTATCTATTTTGATTCTTGAGTTTACCAGAAAACTGAGAAAAGGTTTGTTTGAAACAGGGCATCCCTCTTGTGTTGTCAGTGACAGAGCTAGGCGGGGTAGGAAATAAAACCAGCGTTCGATTCAATAGAAAAGGGAGTCGAACGGTGAATTGTGCAGATTTTTTTTTTAAATTTCTAAACACAAGGGGAGCAGGAGGTGGGAGTCAGTAGCAGGAGAGGGGAGTGGAACAGAAATTCAACATTTATGGAATTACAAGTCTTTTAGATAAATAGAAAGTATTCTAACCTTCCTGACTAAAAGTTAAATCCGCATACCAAATTACAAAAATATAGAGGACTTGCAGGTTACTCGGCTTCGCCCGGAGGTTAGTAACCTTATCCGCCAGGTTAGTAACTTTTTAAGACTTTAGAAATAAGTTAAAATTGATGATTTTGAGGTTTGGGACTTAAACATAATTTTTTACAAAAAGGTATTCACAACTGTATAAATAATATATACAATAAAAAAATGTGTTAAAATAGTAAAATATGACATTGTCGAAATGTCAAGAGGGGAGAAGATACCCAGTGGTGACACTCCTCAGGCACTAAATTTCACTAATTTATATCACTGATGCCACTGAGGAGGTCTCTAGATCAATGGCGCCAAAGGTGTCGTTGGGAAAGGGTGGCAGAATGGAGAGCACGGACTATGGGAACTCAGGGAGGAAAATAACTTTTTATACCTGGATTTAGCCATTTCGATGCCGAGGGAAATGAATTGTAGTAAGGAGCATTGGTTAATTTAGGAAGGATTTTGGATTGAAGGGAATAACGACCATTCAAAACTCTATATATTAGTTTCACAGGTTGCAAAATACTAATATAGGATGACCTTCACAGATTTTATTAATTTTTTGCTAGACGGCTTTCGAAATTGCCCTCATCATCAGGCAGTCTGTTAAAATAATTTAGAAAACAACATAATACAAAAAAATTTAATAAATGAGATTTAAAAACTTTGTTAAAATGTTTTTTGAACAGTTTTATACGTTTAATGTTATAGGTTTAATTTATTTAATCTTATTTATAAAAAAGTGATGAATTACGTTGTTTTTTAAATTATTTTACCAGATTGCCTGATGATGAGGCCAGCTAGCAAAAATTAATAGAATTTGTGAGAGATCAGATTATATTTTTATTATGTAATATGTGAAATAATCACTTCTCACTACATCAGCCATCTTCATATCATACTGTACAGTAGTCTTAAGTCCCTGGTCCTACCGTGTGTCGTCATCAGATTGGTTTTACTCACCGACGACTTTTTTTTTTAATTTCTGGAATTTGGTGGTCGGAAAACATGAAATCCGGGTGAAAACTCAATTTCGAATTTCTAACCGGTTACATAACTACATGAAAGTTTGTTAATTTGTGCGACGGAGCGAGCGAGCGATGTAAGTATATACTTCACTGAACTTTGAAATCCTCATGACTAAAACACAATGAAGGGAAAACAGTGTATGAAAGGAACGGTCTTCACGTGCATAGTACACGGCTCAATGAACCTTGTCCGCTGCGATGACTTCTATGCTTCTCTGCTCACCTTCCTTGTTCGAAAAGTATTACACAGTCTGGGGGCTATGAGTTGAATAGATTCACTTTTCGGAGCAACATTGTCAACATGCAACATTGTGATGACTACCCCCCAGTATTAATTGAAAATGAACCATTGCCTCATACTTCATCCGTAAAATATTTAGGATAACACTCCACACTCTCACACACCGTCAATCTACTTCCCCAGGAAGAATTAATCAAGTGTTCGCTCTCCCTCTAAAACCAATCAGCCATTATGGTTAAAAAATCAATAGTTGACTTATACAGGGACTTCTGAATCATCTAAATTGCGGGTCGATACATTCATAACATAGGCAATTATAAGAATTTTTGAATTGTCTCCCTTAATCCCTCGTTCCTTAAATGTTGAAATTAGTAGGTTTCGGCCTTACAGAGAGAGATTTGAATTTAAATATAACATTTTACAGTTAATTTCTTCAGAAACATTTTTTTTCATCGATTTTCAATTTCTGCCTTTCAGCACAACTTGGATATTCGCTCAATGTGGGCACCTTCAGTGCTGCTGTCTCTCCTGACTGCTCTGACTGCCCGAGCACAGAGAGCAGCAGGCCATGGTACCGCTCCGTACTGCTTCACATCGTGATCTCGACCCAGCTTTGTGACCACGCGGCCGTCCCAGCTAACCACTGCGCACCTCATCCCATGGCTTACGCAGCTCCGAATCAATGTACTTCCCCAGAAGCTCTCCCTCCAGTGATGTCACACGTATAGAGAAAGTACAGCAACCGCTCCACATGGAGAAAGTACAACAATATTTGACGTCACCCTCTGCTCCACATATTGCCTATGTGGATATTGCTATACTTTGTCTATTGTGTATGACGTCAGATATTGCTGCACTTTGTCTGTTGTGCATATGAGATTGCTGTAGTTCACTGCTCGAGATCACGATGACAGGATCCTTCACTACTGAAGTTTCCACACAAGTTTTGCAGAACAAATAGTGGTTCTCAGGAAAGAGGACATTTTGGTGGCCTGATGGCCGACGTGCGTTAACCTCATATGTCCGATGCTCAACCTTGACAAAACAGTTCTCTTCCTATGGGTAAGATTCTCCCTGACGTATGCTTCAACTCGTGGTTTGAACTTCTTCAGAGCTTTACTGCTCTCATCCCATTGTTAATAAATAGTATTATTATTATTATTATTAATAACAACACTTACTTAATAGAAATCCAGGTAGAAGACCGTTCAGCATACCTTCACCTCCCACTTTTCTTTCCTGAAATATAAATAATTAAATCGTATTATTTCATATGAGGAGCGGAGGTGCCAACAGATAAGCAGGGTAGAGAAAATTTCAAGATATTCTGAAAAAACCACCTTGAAAAAGTGGTCGGTGAATCACCGCTAATGTACTTCCCCAGGGCAAATTAATTAACTAAGTTTTCTCTCTCCCTCTATAATATACAGATTGAGTTGAAACTCAAATAAAATAATATGGTAATAATAATAAAAAATAATATGGTAATAGTGTACAAACTTTATCGAACAAAATGTAAGATGCTTATGTATGGAGGGAAGAAGTGAAAGATGATAATTTTAAGGGGCAGGCCTCGGTGGAAAAATCGATAGGACGTGAAGAGACTTGAAGAGATCTTCTAAAGACATTGTCTTGGAGCAGGCATGGCTGAGAGGCTAGAGTTCCGGCCCGCACATGCAGCGTATACTTATTTCCTCCATACATACAACATATTTAATATGGAGAAGGTATGGTGATTTTATGGAAGCGAAAAAACGTATATATATGGACAAGTGGCTGGGCCGAAGGTCGGATAAGTAGTATTCATACATTCAACTCTCCATTTGGCTAAAAATTGATGGGTATCGATCCTTATAAGGCTTTTGGTTTACATATAAAATTTCGTGTCGATACATTCATTCTGTAGGGAGATATTGTGATCACAGGCACAGAGACACAAAGACAGAATTTGTTTTTGGAACAGCGTGTCGGAAGTCATGAAATTCTGGTGAAAACATTGAATTTCCCACCAATTACTTTCCCTATGAGGGCGCCGGTAGCTCAGTGGCATGCGTGCTTGTCTTTTGAGCTCAAAATCGTGGGTTCGAAACCCGACCGAGGCCATTAGTTTATTTTATCTGGGAGGTAAAATAAACTTAAGCACGGCGTCCTTCGGATGGGACGTTGTGCGATGGTCCCGAGCTTGTGCGATGTCAGGTACTCGTTAAAGATGCCTGCCCTAGGTGAATAAAAATTTAGGACTCCCACAGTAGAGTCGGGCTCAAGTCCACCAGAGTGACGAAAAAGCGCTCTGGAAGTAGACTATATGACTTCGTAGTTAAAGCCCGGGCATGAGTCATTAAACCTAAGCTAACCTACTTTCCCCATACATCGTTTAGCTAAGAAATTAAAAAAACACATTAATTATATGAATATAATGAGGCATTTTATTATTATAATTGCAGCGGTGCCTGTTCTAAGACCGTCCTGACGACATCCACCATTTCTTCAAGGAGTGTCCAGCCTCCAGACAACCCAGAAAGAAGTACCCGGAAGAAAACAGTCCAGCACATAACCTCACAAGGACCCCTTCAGTGTGTATGTTCCTGGATCTATTTTGTTTTGTGTGTGGAGACTCTCCACTGGAGAGTCTACTGCAACTACTCACAGAGAACCGCTTTGACCAATACTGGAAAGAGCATACTTTTTGTATTTTGGAATTAATATAGACAATATTTATCAGTATGTATTCTTATAAAAGGCAGACAAAACTTGAGAAAAAACCCAAATAGACTTATTAAAAAAATTGATGTTTGGGATTTCTTTTACTATCAGATGTAGATTGTACACTCTCAAATATACGTTGAAATCATTGTAAAAGTTGACCCTTGTTATTATTTTTGAAGATATAAGCGTTGAAGGTGTGACGATTGTTGTCGCTGCACCCCACGCCCAACGAGAGGGAAATCCCAGTTCTGCGTCAACAAAAAAAAATCCTTTTCCATCAGAGTTCGTGCTGATTGCTGTTTCTTGTCTCTTTAATTTCATCTCTTTTCATTTTTCCATTTCCTTGCATCTTTTTTAATTATTATTTTCCTTTTTTTTTTCCTAACAACCTTTTTACCAATTTTTAAAGAAAAGAGAAACATTATTTAAAGTTTTTAATTTCAATTTTAATTACAGAATGGAAAAGTCATCGGTAAATCAGCAACTTCCTCTAAACTAATTAATTAATTAATCGACCATTTGGTCTAAAAATCGATTGCTGACTTACATAATGGCTTCTGAATCTTACTAAATTTTCGTATCGATATATTCATTACATGGACAATTATTAGGGTTTTTGAGTCGAGCTCCATGCCTCTGATCCCTCCTTCCCTTCGGCCAAATTCGCGAAAAATTAATAGGTGTCGGCCATATACGGATCGGAAAACATAAGAGTTTTGGTGAAAACTCAACATCTCTCACCAATTACATAACTTTCTCTATAATATTATGGCTGGTGATGTAAGAAAACATTTATTATATGGAGTTGGAGGGCGCCGGTAGCTCAGTGGTATGCGTGCTTGCCTTCTGAGCTCAAGAACGTGGGTTCGTAGCCCGACCGAGGCCCTTAGTTTATTTTATATGTGAGGTAAGATAAACTTAAGCACTCCGTCCTTCTGATGGAACGTTAAGCGATGGTCCCGAGCCCGTACGATGTCAGGTACACGTTAAAGATCCCTACGCTAAGCGATATTACGATTGCTGTCGTTTATTACGATTATTAAATAAAAAATTAATATAAATATGATTTCTGGCGTTTTTACATGTATTAAATAAGGTTGGACAGATCGTAATAAAAAAATTAAAGAAGTCAGACAAGTTACATAAATTTATATATATTTGCTACTTACAAAAGACCACAGGGCAACAGCTCACACAGAGGAACAATAAAGAAACTGGATATAAAATAAAATGAACAGCCTGTGCTTTCACAAGAATTTACAATAACAAGGTAATAGTGAGTGAGACTGAATAACTATATCAACTATATCTGACTGACTATCTATGGCTCTATCTGGTTGACTATCTATATGACTGACTATATATGAGTGACTATATGAGTGACTGTATGGGAACTATATATAGCGCCATCGAATGTTCTGGACCTATGTTCCAAAAGGTCTATACCTAACCTGACTTTTCTATATCTACAGGTATTTATATTTACATATTATTTTTACCATATCTTACTATATATATTTATCATGATTACACCATACATAATTTCACGATTCTTATATAGAAAATATATTAAAGTATAAGTCATAGAAGCCATTGCTTCTAGAATGTTCCATTGAATCTATTTGTTCTATAAGCTTCTTATTTGGGTCCATGAAGTTCTAAACAATTTTAACATTCTATATCTACATTATTATTATACAACATTATATTAATACATCGTTATTTATTATGTTATACATAAAATATCCCCCTAACTATGGGTTTGTGAGTGTGTCGTGGAAGTAGAGGCGGGATATAGGGTTATAAAATATCATATGTATATGGTGACAGCGAATAAAAATTTAGGGTAGACAAAATTTTGGACTCCTACAGTAGTGGACACAACAGTTCAAGTGTTAAAAGTCTAAGAAGAGTGGTTTAGAGTGAACTCAGTGGAAGTATGTAGATGCGGTACTTTATATTTATATAGATTATAATATAATAATTATTATATTATTTATATAATAAAAGAATGTGTGCAAGAATAAAATAAAATAATTTTTAAGAGTGACCGCAATAAAAAATAAAAGAGACTAAATAGTTTTAGAAATTAGTTCGTAAGATTTTCGTTGTAAATAATTTTATTTTTTTTTATTTTCAAATCTTAGTTTTTTTAAATTTATAATGTAGGTTTATATAAATAAACCCAATATTTGTTATCTTATTCTCTGCTATTCATTTTCCCTGAGAACCAAGTAAGATAATTAATACCTTTGAATTAGATTGAATATTTTTGCAAATTTAGGAAAACAAGATGGCATCTCATTATTAAATTAGGTGAAATCCAAATGAAATAATTATTAATTGAAATTTTTTTAAATACATGCACTTTCCTCAAAATTGAACCTCTTGAACGTTCGATATTTGTTTATTGGCCCTTTTCTGAAACTACTGTAGAAATCAAAATTTAGTAGACCAGCAACAATTTCTAGAGGAATTTTAATTATTCATTTTATTAAACAATTTTTTTTATTATCACACTATTAGACGTGAATGAAAAAGCGATCGGTAAATTTTGACTTAACCGAACCGAATTAATATAAGTTATGTAGAAAAAAAAGACAAAAAGACAAAAAAAAAAAAGTTAACAGAAGTAAGAAAGGGTTGTTCCAACTGTGAAAGAAAGCAGTCAAGGACCTGCCATAGCCGCTTTCTGTTGTCTGCTTGTGTTTGTTAGAAAGAACATTGTATTTTAAAAGTTTTAAACGAGTTAGACAACAGTTGAGGGGGGCCCAAGTACACAAATTCCCTCTCCCACAAACCCACGCCCTGGGATACCCTTATTAAATTTTCCAAGTCAGCCTCCTCCACTGGGTTCTGTCTCTACACTCCTCCATTTGAAACAACCCATTCAAAATATTGAATTATTTCTATGGGCAAAGATAATCCGTTTATTATTTTTTAATTGAGGCTAAATTGGACACTAAGTGTACCATAGACGCCATACTATTGTGAAATCTATACCTCTTTTCAAATCCACAAAAATTATCCTATTTTAGTTTTAAAAGATGGTTTAGTTTACAAATATATGATATTTTATGATGCCTAAAATTTAGTCTATTATATTCCTCAAAAAAGCGATGTATAGCGGAGATAACAAAATAATAAATACTGTATTCCCAGTATTTTACCAAATAAATTGTAGATGTACACATATTCTTTGATGGGCGAGAAAAAGAGTACAAGACCATTTTTGGGCAAAACTGTATTATTAAATATTTCACAATGTTAAGTCAATCTCTAGAAGTGGTGAGAAGAGGACAAGTCGGTAATGTCTCTGATGTAGTGTAGACCTAATTTTTTGGAAATTCAAAAAAATTTGTCCAGTGGCGAAAGACATTTTCTGTTCTCCTGAAAAATTGGCTTGTACTGTTATTGCATCCCACCAAAGTATTATAATATAGGAATTTCTGTTTTATTTAGGTAACAAAAATGTTTTTTTAGTGATAAATAAAGAATATACAAAATAACATATGATTAAAAATATTCCTCGAACCTAGAAATATGTACAAAATATAACACTTTTGTCTATAAAACTAATTATACCTCTTAACTAATTATACCAGCATAAGATATAAGAAAATGTCTTGTCAATACATATATAGTAGGTACTTGTTCTCATACGCGGCCTACCGTTAAAAATAAAATGAATTTTGTGGCTGGGAAGCCTTCGGCTTTATGCATCTCGCAAGTTTTGTTTTAATAAATAAGGTTTAAAAATTAAAATAGACGTACCTACATAATATGTAAAGAGATAAATTCAATTTTTTTTTTTTTATTTCTGTAGCCATTTTTAGGGGATCTAGTCATTATCTGAACTGATTTTCATCAAATGGTTTTATTTAAATAGTGTTTTTTTATATACGTTTATTTTAATTTTTAAACCTTATTTATTAAAAAATTTTAAATTATGTTTTCAAAATTATTTTACCAGAATGTCTGATGATGAAGGCAACCATGAAAACCGGCTAACAAATATTAATAAGAATGTGAAAGGTCAGACTATATTTTATTTAAAAATAAAGAATGTTTTTTTAAAAAAATATTGTCTATTTCACAAATAATATATAATATGGGAGTACTTTCGGTATTGCTACCATCTTCAGCCACGACTTAACAAATACTAAATTGAAGTTCGTTTGTTAAGTCGTGGCTGAAGATGGTAGCATTACCGAAAGTACTCCCATATTATAGGTATATTATTTGTGAAATAGACAATATTTTTTTTTTTAAATATACGTTTTCTTTATTTTTATCAAGTGTTTCACAATATCTCTGCAAAAATGTTAAGTATCATTATATTTTATTTGACAACCTGTGAAATAATCACTTCTCACTACATCACCCATCTTCATATTGACTTTCATCTATAATCGGTTCGCAGATATTCTGTCCAAAGTAAAAAAATGAACCATAATGTACTCATGGGCTAACTGAATATTATTGTACTCTAAGAAGGAGGTTTGCAAATGTTTTTGTTGAAATCATTTACATAGTTTAACACGCTTTGCCTAATCAAGCCATCGAAGGAATTAAAGGGAACTGAATATGCAAGAGTCATTTTGCAGAAAGCAGTTAAACTCAGTTGAACAATTTAATGTTATACAAATCAAGTGAAAAATCATTTACATAAATGCTTAAGTACATTTCTATGTATAACTCTTGAAATATAACATAAACACATTATGTACACAATGTATTTCTGAAAATTCTCTGGGACGGTAATAGGTTGCTTTTTGCTGGCCATTTTTTACATTTTCGTTAGATTTGCGCCAAAATCTAATCAGATCTAAGTTAGCAAATGTGACATCTTCGTATATAATTTCTAGGTCATAGCTACAATCGTTTCAGAGTTAGAGCGCTCACGAACGGTGCAATTAATTGGAACATTAGGCAAATGACAAATGGAATATGGTACATGTGATTGTGGAAACAAAATCTCTCAATAGAAAGAACATGTCGACATATTTCATGAAGTTCCAAAAGCCCCATTTTTATTATATTATACTTTCTCATATTTCCTAAATTATTCTATCATAATAAATATTATTCCTTTTTTTGTTAATTATGCATATTTATATATTTGTATCATGCTTTTATTTATTTTTTATTTAAACTTATTTTATTTTAACTATTTTTATTTTTCTTCTTTCTCTTCACACTTTTTCTATCTAGCCCCTACTTTCTATATTAATTTTATTTCAAACCTTGTCAGGGCATCCTTCCTTCTCTTTTATATCTATAGTCAACCGTCATTGTATTATGCTCTGTCGATTTTTTTAAATCAATTTTATTTTAATCTATTATATTTTTATTTATATATATTTTTATACATATTTTCTTCTATCTATAAACATACTTTTTTTTCTTCATAATCAACTTGTTAATTTTATCTTTTTTTCATGTTAATCTTTTGTTTATCCTATATCTATGAGTGTCTACTTAGTTTCCCAGTTACCATGGCTAAGGGTCTTTAACATGTACCTGACATTCGAAAAGGCCCGGGAACATCGCCTAAGATCCCATCCGAAGGACGACGAGCTCAGCTACTATGTATTAGTTTTAATGGAAATACAATTATTATTATTATATTCTAAGTTGAACGAACCTAAACAGGCCCTGCAATTGTTATATGTTTTTGTTCATTTCTCGTGCATGTGCATGACATTTTTTGATTACAGTGTTGTGTTCTTGTTTATTGCTCCATTTATTACTATTGTTATTGTTATTAATTATTATCATATAATTTCTATTTGCTGTCTTATTATTTTTTACATTATTCTATTTATTTTACTTAAATCTTTTTGGTACAATTGTACATGAACTGAATATTTTCTTCTATTTTCTATTTTTTTACTTACTGCTGCTATTATTTTCATTATTTTACATAAAAATGGATTATAAAATACATAAATCAACCGATATTAAAATTAGTTATTGTGACTCATGCCCGGGCTTTAACTATGAGGTCATATCGCCTACTACCAGAGCGCTCTTTCGTCGCTCTCGTGGACATGAGCCCGACTCTACTATGAGAGTCTTAAATTTTGCCTACCCTAAATTTGTATTCACATAGAGTAGGCGTCTTTAACGAATAATTGACATGAAACAGGCTCACGACCATCAACTTAATGTCCCATCGTCGAAGGACGGCGTGCTCAAGGTTTTTTTGACCTCCCAGTTAAGAAAATCTAAGGGCATTGGCCTTGTTTAAAGGCAGGCTTGTAATGTACCTATGAAATTTCATCATAATCGATTCAGTAGTGTTAGCTCCAACTTGTTACAAACACACGTATAACAAACAGAACTACAAATTTTTATAAATAGAGATATAAACTCTTATTGAAGGCTATATGTTATAGGTAGGTATATGCTGTCGCAGATTTTTTTGTATAACTTTAAGCAGCGTATACAATAAATGGCGCCCGGATTAACATAGCTTTATCCAGGTTAATAATGTTATCAGCTCTTAGTAATTAGTTAGTTTTATCATGTAGTTCAGTTAATAATGCAAATATAATATTTTGGTTTGTCTAAGCAGAAGCGTCTGAGAATGCTCTCGAAATAATAATAATATCAGATCGTTAGTTTTTATGTTCATTTTAAAAAAACATAATAAAAGTTTCAAACTGTTGAGAGAGCTCCACGCAGCTCCAAACTGCTCACATTTAAACTTGAAAAAATGTTTAATACAGTGAAACCTCTCCATAGCGGACATCGTCGGGTCTACCGTTTTTGTCTTTTATCGAGAGTTGTCCGTTATCGAGTCATTATGTCGTTTTCAAAATTCGCGCGAGGACAAAAAGAACATATTGCTTTTTTTTTTTTTTTGGAACATCAGGTTCATTTTTCTCGCTTTCTTCTGGCACGCCTAGTACTGCCCTGATGGTACTGCGGAGTTCTCTGGGAAGGTGTAAGTTTCTAGGGCGCGAGCTAGTATCATCGGAGGAATCTCCGGTTTGTTTTTCCGTAATGTTTCTACAGTTTATTTTTCTGGAGTTCTCCAGTTAATTCGTACGAGGAGAACCAGTTATCTGCTGTTATATTTCTATTGGTTCCTTTCCACGAGTTGGTGAGTTGCAGTACGTATTGAGCCGGCATATGTAAATCTCTCCATTTTTTCAATTTCTTTGCCGACATAGGGTATTCCTCCCAAAAAATAAAATTGAATTATATTTATTATATTATTTTATTACAGAAAACAAATTAGTTTTCTACATAACAAAAATAAATCCTTGAGATGAAAATTTTAGGTAAGTGAAGGTAAAAAAATAAACGCAAACGGTAAGGTGGGGTCTGCGGCGACCCCAGAGTCGGACACGTGAATTGCAAACGAGATTGAGAAGAAGGGGTAACTTACCTGAGACTTGCGGTCGGTCTGGATACTAGACGAAGACTGCGAGATAGGATACCTTTTGGTTTTGCGACTTTAAGACGAGTTCCCTAGAAGTAAACAACGTTTGGGGTCCAAAAATACCCCACCTTACCATTTGAGGGTTAACGGACCCATCTAGGTAGCGAATAACTCTATTAACGGAAAAAATGTCTATGGTCCCGGTAACAGACCACGTAAATCAATGCTTAATTTACCTCTCGATAACTGGCCCTCTCACGGACAATGGACAGCCTTAAATGGTCCCGTGTGAAAAGTCTTCTACCTACTTCCCGAAAGTGGGACAGCAGGCTCTTGGTTTCTTGGAACACAGTGAAGCACGGCTGGGGAGGAGTTCAGGGAAATTATTAAAAAATAACAAATAAGTTTTTGAAACTTCCCAATAATTATGGAAATTTCTTGTTTCATTTTCGTTCGCATTTCGCAAGATCTTATTTAGTTTGCTTCCGACCATGTCCCAAAACAGAACCCGGCTAGCGCTCAAAGATAAAAAAGAAGTAATTAAAGCTTATAATTAAGAAAAGTCCAGCGTCAGGGACTTAGCGGCAAAGTTTGAGGTGGATCGCGACCATTTTAAAAGAAAAAAATTAACTTTTACTCAAATGACAGGAACATGGAAATGAAGAAACGAAAACGACTTTCACAAAAAAGCACGGTAAGGGTTTAGAAATTGATTGTTTCTGGCTCTATGATAGTCGAAATTTTGGGGATTTTAAATTTCAAAGCGTCTGGCGGTTGGCTCGAAAAATTTTGAAAACGACATAATGACTCGATAACGGACAACTCTCGATAAAAGACAAAAACGGTAGACCCAACGATGTCCGCTATGGAGAGGTTTCACTGTATTAAACATTTTTTCAAGTTTAAATGTGAGCAGTTTGGAGCTGCGTGGAGCTCTCTCAACAGTTTGAAACTTTTATTATGTTTTTTTTTAAATGAACATAAAAACTAACGATCTGATATTATTATTATTTCGAGAGCATTCTAAGACGCTTCAGCTTAGACAAACCAAAATATTATATTTGCATTATTAACTGAACTACATGATAAAACTAACTAATTACTAAGAGCTGATAACATTATTAACCTGGATAAAGCTATGTTAATCCGGGCGCCATTTATTGTATACGCTGCTTAAAGTTATACAAAAAAATCTGCGACAGCATATACCTACCTATAACATATAGCCTTCAATAAGAGTTTATATCTCTATTTATAAAAATTTGTAGTTCTGTTTGTTATACGTGTGTTTGTAACAAGTTGGAGCTAACACTACTGAATCGATTATGATGAAATTTCATAGGTACATTACAAGCCTGCCTTTAAACAAGGCCAATGCCCTTAGATTTTCTTAACTGGGAGGTCAAAAAAACCTTGAGCACGCCGTCCTTCGACGATGGGACATTAAGTTGATGGTCGTGAGCCTGTTTCATGTCAATTATTCGTTAAAGACCCCTACTCTAGGTGAATACAAATTTAGGGTAGGCAAAATTTAAGACTCTCATAGTAGAGTCGGGCTCATGTCCACGAGAGCGACGAAAGAGCGCTCTGGTAGTAGGCGATATGACCTCATAGTTAAAGCCCGGGCATGAGTCACAATAACTAATTTTAATATCGGTTGATTTATGTATTTTATAATCCATTTTTATGTAAAAAATTGTAAGACGTATCCAATACAATGTTATGGTTTAACGGAAATAAATGTTATTATTATTTATGACTAATTTATAGTAGGAAAGTACATAGCCGGTGACGAAAGAGCGGTAGTAGGCGATATGACCTAGTCAGAGTCGCTGGTATATTATATGGAAAGTGGTATTGTGGTCTAATATTATAGATACATAATTGAATTAGGAGTATTATATTGTAGATAATCATATATGTATTATGTTATATATTATGTTTGCTGAAGTATATTGACATGTTTGCTGATACGGATATTGCCAGTTCATCAGCCACTTCGGTTTCATCCTGAGTACACACATATCTTATACTCCGCCTTCAATAGCTTTCCCAAAATGTCAACATTAATTTTATTTTTACTCCAATAAATCTGTTTTTTTCGAATCTCCTCACGAAAAAGACCATTTCGTCGTGCCTACTTCACCCCTGCGAAGTTCCTTCTTAGAAGTTTATAAATGTTTATATTATTGTACAAGAAATGTACACATATCACCTTCACCCTGCGTCGTGCAACATGTCCTCCTGTCACTCTTTATATCACACCCCTTCCCGTTGCGAATCGGTTCCGCTATCTTATTTTTATTATTTATTTACAGACACCTGACATGGAATCCTCATACTAGACTTAAAAGATAAGAACTTAATCGACGATACAAACTCTTATTACGACTTTTAGACAACAGATCGAAACTTACATTAACTAATAAAAGACTCATTTACAACTAATTACTGAAGCCAATATGAGCGTACGGAGCTGAACTCTGGGGCTCAACTAAACCTGTCGAATTTTTATAGAATCCAAACCTTACAATCCCGTATTCTTCGTAAAATCACAAACGCTCCATTCTGCGTCTCTAATGCTATCACAATGACCTGCAGATTCCTTTTGTAAGGGATGTAATTAAATCCCGCTACAGAAAATTCTACTCTACCCTTTCCTTTCACACTAATCCTTTCATCCGCAGACTTGCCACAAGAACCCTTCTTAATGTTCATGTTCGGAGACTGAGGCGGCAATGGCCTCGAGACCTACTAGTGGATTGAAGACTAATCATATACAAACGTTTTATGTTTCTTTTTCATCTATTTTTTTTTTATACATTTTTAATTTTTCTTTCTCATCCGTAATAACAAAACAATGGAGTGTCATTATTGAATGATTTCTCTTTCAACATCCAAGACATTTATTTATTATGTATCACATTTGCTTATTATACATTGTATATACTTATATAGTTGTAAATACAAAATAAAAAAAAAATATATATATATATTATTGCACAGGATGTCAAATATAAGATAGTCTGACCTCTCACAGATTTTTATTGGTAGTAATAGCTAGCCGGCTTTCGAGGTTTCCCTCATCATCAGGCAGTCTGATAAAAAATTAAAAATTTTGAATAGAACTAAATAATATAATAAAAATAAATAAATAACAATCTAAAACATTAACAATTTAAAATATCATGGATGGGGACAGACGAGTTATCCCTGTCCACCATCTGAGTCACAACTGGGAGAACGGTGTACGTGAGACTGCTCGAAAGCCGGCTAGCTATTACTACCAATAAAAATCTGTGAGAGGTCAGACTATCTTATATTTGACATCCTGTGAAATAATCACTTCTCACTACATCAGCCATCTTCATATAATATATATAATTGCTTCAGTCCTAAATTATTGCATGAAGTTGTTATTTAATGGCAATAGGACTCTTAAGCAACATTTTATACAAATTGACCGTATTCTTTCTACGGTTTCATAGTAATTAGTTAATTTTCTTCTAAATACAAATTAATAACTTTTACGTTTAACGGAATACTATGCGAAATGTTGAGAAAGTTCTGTAATCGGTCTGAAATTCGATGAAGAATTTTCCACAGAATGTTTCCCCCGGAAAAAGTAAAAAATTGTAATGAATGATTTTGAGCCCAAACGGTCGATTGGTGTTGAGGTTGAGGTGAAATCGAAAATTTAGTTGAATAATTCTTTCTGGGGAAGTACCTACATTGCCGGTGATTCACCGAGACTTTATACATTCACTTATTTTCCCCTGTAAAATTATAAGATGGTTTTGGAAAGCTTATATGTGGAATGGTTGGGATAGTTGTAATGGTTGTTTTGGAGATGAGCCAAACAGAAGCGGGAGAGTGGCTGAACCATGAATAATGAATGGATGGTGATCTGATCCATGTGTAGTCTGTGGAGACAGAGGTCCTTTCTGATCTCTTCTATTTGTACTCAGTCTCAGTCATGATTGGATCAGGAGTAACAACAGATACCACGAGGGCGCCGGTAGCTCAGTGGTATGTGTGCTTGCCTTTTGAGCTCAGGAACGTGGGTTCGAAACTCGGCTGAGGCCCTTAGTTTATTTTATCTGGGAGGTAGGCAAAATTTAGGACTTCCACAGTAGAGTCGGGCTCATGTCTACCAGAGTGACGAAAGAGCGCTCTGGTAGTAGGCGATATGACCTCATAGTTAAAGCCCGGGCAGGAGTCATAAACCTAACCTAACAGTTACCACAGGCTCGGTGCACTGGACCGGGATACGGTGTCACGCCAAGTCATACATACGTTGGCATCGATGTCATGCAAGTCTTCCCCATTGCCCAATTTGCTATTAACGAATTAATGCAATCGTTCAAAAATGTGAGTTCGAGTTTTCAAGGCTATTTTACGTTTCAAGGTCCGCTGAATACGTTTTGACATAATATCTGTAAATATAAACTTAAAAATGATTGTAGCATTGCACTTGAAATTTGAAATAAAGATGCTACATGTGCTAATTTAAGAAGTTATCAGACGTCACCGGATCCAAGCTGAGAGGAATCCCAGGAGGCGACTCGTGGTCCATTTCAATCGGCTAAAAAAATACATCGCTGACCGGGATGGACGGCCGCATTGAAAGGAGGGAAGAGTGTGGCATAGCCACATGTTATTTTAATATATATATTTTTAAATGTGATAATTAAAAATATATATATTGTCGTGTGATCTAAAAAAGAGCGTTTTAAGTGTGTACAAAGGGAGCCATGGTGGCCGTGCGGGCTAGAGCGTAGGGCTTTGGTCGCATGGTCTCACCTTGGTTTGCGGGTTCGAATCCCGTCCGGGAGTGAGTTTTATTTCGTAGATAAAACTTCCTCCCGGGGCCATGGATGTCGTAAATATATAGGTAAAACACCATTAATAAGAGTCATGGCTAATATGCATCGTACATAAGGCCAAAAAAAAGTGTGTACAAATAAAAATATATACGATGAAATTTGTGATTGTCAATAATTCGGTTAACAACGCTACAATATTTTTAAAATGTCTCCACAAAACAAATAGTGCACAACGCAACCTGTGTCCCCATTACACACCCGTTTTCACAATTTACTCCTCACATATTTTTTCACTTTTCCCCTGCGAGAGATTTATCAGAAAGAATACAATTTTGACCCTCCTGTCGGACCTTCTGGAGAAGCAGAGGGTTTTATATATCTGGAATATATATCACAATACAGGAGACCCTGCACTGGGTCACTAAAAGAACCAACGGGACGGTCAACATATTTTATTCTTTCAGATATAAAAGACACAAATCCGTTGAAAAACAAATTGATCTTTATAATTATAAAAATAAAGAAAACGTATGTTTTTAAAAAATATTGTCTATTTCACAAATAATATATAATATGGGAGTACTTTCGGTATTGCTACCATCTTCAGCCACGACTTAACAAATACTAAATTGAAGTTCAACTAGGTAGGTAGTTTACAATCTAAGCGGTAGGTAGGTATCCTTTTTCAGCCCCTACGGGGTTTTCCTATCCTTTCTGTACAGTTAATATTTGAAATATGGAAAAACATAAAAAATGACATTTCGTCCCAAATTGGGATCTTAAAAATAAAAAATTTGAAATACTATGTGTTGATTAAATGCATATATGAAGTGAATTAAAGATAACAATTGTTAATATATGAATAAAAGTAAAATAAAAAGTTTTATAAAATAAAATATACAGTTTTTAAGGTACATTACTCAACTCACTGGAACAACTAGAAATAAACAGAGCGCTACAAAAAGGAAATTGTATGAACGATCAGACCAATCTCAAATACTCACCCCTTTTATCGCCAATAATATAATCCTCCAGTCTCTGTGTATACGTACTTACTCTCTCAAAAACTGTATATTTTATTTTATAAAACTTTTTATTTTATTTTTATTCATATATTAACAATTGTTATCTTTAATTCACTTCATATATGCATTTAATCAACACATAGTATTTCAAATTTTTTATTTTTAAGATCCCAATTTGGGACGAAATGTCATTTTTTATGTTTTTCCATATTTCAAATATTAACTGTACAGAAAGGATAGGAAAACCCCGTAGGGGCTGAAAAAGGATACCTACCTACCGCTTAGATTGTAAACTACCTACCTAGTTGAACTTCAATTTAGTATTTGTTAAGTCGTGGCTGAAGATGGTAGCAATACCGAAAGTACTCCCATATTATATATTATTTGTGAAATAGACAATATTTTTTAAAAACATACGTTTTCTTTATTTTTATCAAGTGTTTCACAATATCTCTGCAAAAATGTTAAGTATCTTTATAATTATGTTTTTCCGACGGATAATTTTGTTTGTTTTATGAATAAGACAAGTCAAAAATCAAATTTAAAAATATGAAAAAGTAAATAAATAAATTTTGGAAAAGTACCCATCAGATTTTATTATAAACTAAGTTAAGTCAGTTTACTGAGTGCTAACCAATTTCAATTTGATAAATTTATTCCTCTATTCCACTTCCTGTTTTCCAATTTCTTCCATTATTCCACTACTCGAGGTATTGGGGAAGTTATGTAATAGTTTTGAAATTTAATGTTGAGTTTTCGCTGGAATTTCATGTTTTCTGACACCCTACAAAAATGAAAAAAAAAAAAAAAAAAAAATCTATCTGCCTAGATATGTGTGAACACGATAACTCCCGAATGTGTCGACACGAAATTTTAAAACCACGTAGGGAGGACTAATAAAACCCGAGAAAAGAATTTAGTGAAGTAGGTTGCGGAATGGGAACCGCGAGATTAGATTCATGTTAATGGAATCCTTCTTTTTTCTGCCCCGGCATATTACTGTCATAAATCTTCATCACACCCCCATTATTCTTCATGATCCTGGCCTGGACCTTGTGTGTCCTATTTCTTCTTCCGCTTTATACAAAATGAGTCGTTTACCCTCAAGTATGGTGTATGTTTAGACATAAAATTATAAAGAAACTTATGGTGTTTTGGTTGATATAAAATATCTTGTCGATATATTCATTCTATCCGTTTTTCTGTTAAGCCTCCCCCTACCCCTTCCCCCTTCCGTTTCGTCAATTTGGCTCAAAATCAAAAGATGTCGTCATTAGTGGGTTCTTTATTCATATATAAAATTTGGTTTTGATACATCGTACGTTATTGTTTTATTTATTAATTTATGATTTTTTATTTATTTAGACTTTTTTTATATATATTCATTTATAATTGATTAATCTATATATATATATATATATATATATATATATATATATTTTTTTTCATATATTGTTATAGTTACATTGTTTTTTTCTTCTATATAGCACATTGGGACCTGATGATGGGACATAAGAACGACCCGAAACATCGATGGGATTAAGACACTTCCGAAGAGTTAGTTTAGTTAGTAGTAGTTTGAAAAATAGTTATCTTAATTTTTATTAAATTGAAAAATGCCTCTTTTTATTATAAACGTATCTTGTATTAATTTGTTTATACACTCATATATTTTTAAGTATTTATTTGTTCAGTTTTTATTAATTTCATTTTATTTTTTTTTATTGTTTTGTTATTACTACTAACCATAGCTGTGTTTTATGTCTTGTACACGAGGTCCCACTAGATCAATAGAGTTTTTTTTTTCTTTTTTGTTTTGGCAAAAAAAAAAAAGATTTTCGGAATAATGTCGCTTACGAAGTTTAGGCCGACGCTCTGTTGCGGCCAGTGATAACGTATGCATGCCCAGTGTGGGGCCGGTCTTGCAAGCAATACCAACTTGAGTACTCTTCAAGTGGCCCAAAACAAATGCCTTAGATTGGTTGGTAGCTACCCGAGGGACGCCTCCATCCTCCAAATCCATGAACACCTAAATGTTGAGCTCCTTCTGGACTACATAATAAATTTCAGTAAAAACCTTTTACTTAAGTGTGACACAAATCAAAACGTTATGGTAAAGAAAATAGGGAAAACTCAAAAATATCCCTACACGATTTTTAATTATAATCTCTGTTTTTGAATGTTTATTAATTTATTTTCTATTCATTTCGGTTATTTTTTTTTTTTGTTTTATCTTTTTCTTTAAGTTTTTTTAAAATTTACTGTTAAGCAATAGCGTTGTTTTTAATTCAACTGATAATTTTTGATTTGTATTTAGTGTATAAGGGTAATTGTTAAGGAACCTTATTGTATAATTGTACCTCTGTAACTGCGACTGTTATAATAAACTCTTCTTCTTCTTATTTATGCTCAATAAATAAACATGTGAACCTTGGAAATTATAGCCTTCAGAGTAATATAACATTTTTGTTACTACAAATACAAAGCTAACAATGGATCTAAAAACAGTATCTAGTTAGATTAGGTAAGGAGCCCTTTGAAAGTCTAATCCTATTGACTCAGCTAGGTGAGACAGACTGGCTGATCTATTCCAGTCTCCAGAAAATACTCTTCTATATCTGGAAAACCTCCGGAAAAGTCTTTAAATTTATTCATGATCCGAAAAACTCTGTGGGAGGAAAAAAAAATTCATAAGGAAGATGATCCTTGAAGAGGAACCTTATATTTGAGACTGAATCTTTTGAAGAGATTCCATTATTTACCCGCCTTGAAGTGTTTGCTTCTTTTCAAATATGGATTTTGATGATCACATTTCTACTTTGTTGAGTTAAACAATTTTAACAATTCATTGAGATATATATTTTTTTGGTAGTTCGTTAGTTATTGTGACTCATGACCGGTGCGCTTTTTCGTCGCTCGGGTTGACATGAGTTCTACACTATAGTGCCAGTTCTAAATTTTGGGATCTTGAAGAGTACGATACATTGTAAATGCTGGGGACCATCGCTTAACATTCCATCCGAAGGACGGCGTTCTCAAGATTTCCCATAAAAAAAATTAAGAGCTTCGTTCGGCTTTCGAACCCGCGATCTTGAGCTCAGTAAGAAAGCACACTATCTCTCAGCTACATGCGCTCTCTATAAATATGTACATATATTGTTTATATGAAGTATAGCGAAAGTTATGTAAAAAGTCGGAAATTCGATCTTAATTTTTCAACAGAATTTCATATTTTCCCTAAACTGAAAAACAAATCAGCTGTCGTTCTGTGTGTCCGTCTGTGAACACGACAACACCAGATAGAATGCATGTATTGAAAAGAATTTTATTTATTCGTCTACATCAATGTTATCCCCTTCAAAATAGTCCCCATTAGATATTATACACTTAATGCCAGCGCTTCTTCCAATCCCCCGAAACACTTCTGGAACTCAGTCTTTGGGATAGCATTTAGCAGCGATGCGCTTTTAATCGCATCTATGCTTGTTAAACGACCACTCTTTAAGGTTCTCTTTATTGTTGAGAACAGAAAAAAGTTACACGGAGCCATGTCTGGCGAATATGGAGGCTGGGTTATCATTACAGTGTTGTTTTTAGCCAAAAATTCACGAACAAGCAATGAAGTGTGAGCAGGTGCATTATCGTGGTGCAAAAGCCATGAATTGTTTAGCAACAAATCTGAGCGTTTTTTTCCGGATCGCTTCACGCAAACGGCATTGCACTTGTAGGTAGTACTCATTATTGATCGTTTGACCTTGTGGCAAGAACTCATGGTGCACTATGCCGTTAAAATCGAAAAACACAATGAGCATGACCTTCACTTTCGACCGCACTTGTCGAGCTTTTTTCTGTCTTGGCGATACAGAATAACAACATAGCAGACTCACCAAAAGCAATATTTAACATTTCTAAAACTTTGCTGCACTTTATTCCATTCTTATAGCAAAATTAAAGGCAAATTCTCTCATTCATTTTGTAAACAAATAAATAATGACCGGTTGTACCAAAACACATGTAACCTCTTTGAGAGCTGACAGCAGACTAAACATCCGGTTTGTCTAACAATGTACAGATACTTTCCAGACATGTGTACCAACACAACAACGACTAATACAACCCAAGAAATTACAAAATTTCCATTACGTTTTGAACACACCTCGTATCCAGAACCCCCCTAAGGACGACACATATTGATTTTCAGCCAAATGGATTGGGGGGACTCAACTAAAAAATAGTAATGTCCGAATACATTTTCTGCTTTTTGTGTCGTTATAGTGGAAATACTAATAAATAAAATTAAAAAGATGATAAATAAGGCACTTTTTTATTGAACACTAATGTTGACTAATTCCACATACATATACATAAATGTATACCAGTTTCGGCTCTAATAACTAATTATATACTGCACTTACATAGAACTTTTTATATTTTATTCTAATTTGGCTTATAATTATTTTCTCGTTTTTAAATATATCTACTGGCACGGATGTTACAGCGCCCAGGAAAGACATAACATTGAACTAGGTACATATATCTGAGTCCTTTATCATGTTGTACTAAAAGGATTAACGATAATTCCTGAATATAATAAACTCTTGTTTTCATTGTTTTCTGCGATTATCACCAACAGGATGAAAGAAAATCGAAAAATGCTTCTATACCCTTTGTAGGATCCCCCCCCCCCCCCCCCCCCCCCTCCTACCTCAGGTACTCATCATCATATATGAGGAGTTCGGAGCCAGAGCGGACCAACCCACAATTTTTCGGAAAATGAGTTATTACCATCCTGATGTTGGCATAGGTTCCCTTTTTTCAAAACCAGTGTGGATCACTTAGTTTCTTCACTTCAGTGATAGATAGCAGCACTTTAAGTTGGTCCACAAATATTTTGTGCATATATTTTCAAAGTCACAATGGATCATACGGCCTTCAAAAACTTTATAGAACACAAAAAGGGATCACTCATCCAATACTATTCTAAAATTTCAAATATAAATAAATATTTGGGGCCCATTTATGGAGATAAACAAAATGTACTCAATTTTCAATTGCCATTTTCTTCCTGTTCAGTTTCAACCAGTTGGTCCGCTCTGGCTCCAAACTCCTCATATATAAAGCTGAAAATGTCTGTGCGTTGTACCGCTATAACTCACGAACGGCTTGATGGATTTGATTAATTTTTTTTTTTAATTTGTTCGTCATCGTCTGTGGAAGGTTATAGGCGTATTAGTACCTCAATATCTGGTCCATCCCAGCATCCACCCACGCAATCTTTGTAACTCAAAAACCACTGCAATGATTAATGAGGAATCTTTTTGAATAGATAAGTTTTATCTACCGGAAGGTTAAGCTATATTTTTTAATCAACCCCTGGTCCATCCCAGCATCCACTCACGCAATCTTTGTAACTCGAAAACCATTGCAACGATTAATGAGAAATCTTTTTGAATAAATTAGTTTTAGCTCCAAAGCTAGCGTTACCTCAGTTGAAGGACTATAAGCCTTATTCCGTATGAATAATTGAAAATTATAACATCATGAATGTACTCTCGAGGAACTGAATAGCCTTATAGGAGATATTGGGAGAAAAGTCAAAGTTCCCCGGGCAACGCCGGGTATTACTGCTAGTAAGTTAATATAAATATGTCTGCCTAGCTCATATCTCCATTATTGTTGAACCTTGTGCTGACGTTGGCGTAAGCCGAAATCGATACACATTTATGTATACGTACAGTAGACTCTCCTATATCTGGCGTTCTGTTAACCGGCGCGCTCCCTTATCCGGCGCTCGCAAAGTAATATCAAATTTGTTAAACTAAAATTAACATTCAATTATATGAGCCACCTGTCTTTATGAGCACATAATAATTCCGTTACTCACGAATCTTTCATGTATTTTTTATGTACCTACATACATATGTACATTGTATTTTTAATGAAGGGAATGCTAATACAATATTTTATTATTTCACTAATATCCTATAAATAAATTATAACAAATACATAGGTAGTTGAAAATCAAACATTTTTAAAAATAATGAAGATGAAACAATTGATGATATGACACACAAAGAAGGTAAGGAGGCCTTAGACAAAGCACTTTATTATGTTGAACGACAACCATCCTCCACTTTTTCAGACGTCTTAACACTAAAGAAGTGGTGGGACTATGCAGCATGGAACAGTGTTGTGTTAGCGAAACAAAAGAAAATTACCGTTTATTTTAACAAATAATTTTAGATTTTGTTTTAAATATGTATGTAATTAAATGCAGATTTCAAAATATCTTTTTAAAATGTTATCAACAAAATATATACGTGTTTTAGAGGGCGCCGGTAGCTCAGTGGTATGCGTGCTTGACTTCTGAGCTCAAGGTCGTTGGTTCGTAACCCGACCGAGGCCCTTAGTTTATTTTATCTGGGAGGTAAAATAAACTTAAGCACGCCGTCCTTCGGATGGGACGTTAAGCGATGGTCCCGAGCCTGTACGATGTCAGGTACTCGTTAAAGACCCCTACCCTAGATGAATAAAAATTTAGGTTAGGCAAAATTTAGGACTCCCACAGTAGAGTCGGGCTCATGTCCAACAGAGTGACGAAAGAGCGCTCTGGTAGTAGGCGATATGACCTCGTTGTTAAAGCCCGGGCATGAGTCATAAAACCTAAACCTAAACCTATACGTGTTTTATTCCTTAGCTCACCTTTATTTTTTCTCATTAATTGATGATTTCCGTCATCCGGCGTCACGTCGGTCCCGGTAACGCCGGATAAGGGAATGTCTACTTTATGTGGGATTAGGCAATATAAGTGTTCAATAAAAAAGTGTTTTATTTATCATCTTTTTAATTTTATTTTAAAAAATAGTAGTTAGTATGAGGGTTCCCTATGTCAACTATAGTTTTTAGTCTAAATGGTCGATTGGTTTTGAAGGAAGAACTAAAACATAGTTGATTAATTCGTGGTGAAGAAGTACATTGACGGTGACTTTTTGTAAAATAATGATATCAGGTATCATTTGGAAAGTTGCCTAATGGCCTGAGGAGACTCTACAAGTGACAAAACCTGAGGAGGAGACTGGGCAGTTGTCCAGAGAGGGGCCGGGGACTGCAACAGAAAACCCAAGTTCCTTCAAAAAAGTTCTGTTATCATCACGTACAGTAGGTTAGGTTAGGTTTTATAACTCATGCCCGGGCTTTAACTACGAGGTCATATCGCCTACTACCAGAGCGCCCTTTCGTCACTCTGGTGGACATGAGCCCGACTCTACTATGGGAGTCCTAAATTTTGCCTACCCTAAATTTTTATTCATCTAGGGCAGGGGTCTTTAACGAGTACCTGACATCGTACAGGCTCGGGACCATCGCTTAACGTCCCATCCGAAGAACGGCGTGCTCAAGTTTATTTTACCTCCCAGATAAAATAAACTAAGGGCCTCGGTCGGGTTTCGAACCCACGATCTTGAGCTCAGAAGACAAGCACGCATACCACTGAGCTACCAGCGCCCTCATCACGTACAGTAGAATCTCTCATTGTACTGTTTAACAAACTGGCGTAGCTATGAATCACGGGGGCCCCTGCCCAATAATTTTGATGGGCTCGGCGTAAAAGCGGCCCGCAGAAGGATTCAAAAATGTGTAAACCTTCTTACTTTCTTATATCTATATTATTGTAATCGTGCGAAAATCCGAGATCGAGGGTTCAACTGATTTAAAGGTCCTCTGGATAAGTTTTGACCACTATCATGTGTATGTGATTGAAACGTAAGCTCTCTACCGCAAAAACAATTTTTTTTTTTTTCCCCCTCCTAGCAGCCCAGTACACTGCAGTCTCCTCTATTAGCAGTTCTGACGTCCTGGAAAGCAGGGCACACGTCAAGATGCTGCGCTGTCATGTGCTGCTCTCTCTCTCTCGCAGAGGACGCAGTAGGGGTTGCTCGCTACTCCGATGAAGGTGTCCCTGAAGAAAATCATCAGGAGTCATATGTTCTAACTTAAATCTGATTAGATTTTGGCCGAATTCGAACGAAAATTGAGACCTCTCTGAGGGGAACCAGGGACCAAACTACATTTTACAAGATACAACTTATGTTTATGATTTAATCAAAAATCTTTTCGAATAATAGTTGTAGAAAATACTAAAAAACATAATTCATATTAAATATGAGTTTTATATGCCGAACACCATCTTGAAATGTAGTTTTGAAACACATATACTTAGACCTTTCCTTGATTTACCCGAAAACGGTTGGTCCTATCGCAAAATTGATTATTACCGAAATTGTTCTTTATAAAATTTCCAATCAGCAATGAGTTCTTAAATTTGAGAAAGGATCAATACGACAAAAGTTATAGTCATGAATTCCTTTCTAAGATTCATTTTCGGGCTCCCCAGACACTCCTCTATTACTAGTTTCCTATACCGACCTAAAATGGTTCTTCCTATCCTCTCGTCGAAAATATTTCCTAGTCTCCTTTCTCTATCAAACCATATCTTCCCAAAAGCCCTTCTACATCTTCCAAATGCTCCAATTTAAATACCATATCCACCAGAAAGTCACTAGATCCCATCCCTCTGATCTTTATCTCCCTTCCCACAGGACAACAACCTACCACAACTCCTTCCTTATCCAGGCTAACTCCCTCTGGAACTCTCTCCTTCTCCAGATTCGCCATGCTCCTACTCTTCTTTCATTTAAGTCCCTACTTTTCCATTATCTCCTAACTCAGCAAACCTCTGATTCCTAAGGCTGACTCCTATGAGATAGTTCTCGTCTTCCTATAAGTCTCTCACTCCAACTGGACAGATTGTCACTCTTCTGTTTTGTCACTGGCTGTTATTTGTATACTCTTGTTTATTTTTTATATTAGGGGATGTATTATTATTCTTAGGGGACGAATGTCCCAGAATAAAGATTATTTTTCATTTTCAGTTTTCATGTTCATAGCGCCCCGAAGAATGTAAACTAAATGCCTATAAGGAATATTATCTAAGTAATTTTTTTTAAATACTAACGTATATCAACGAACATTAAAATATGTTTTTTGTAATGGTAGTTTTTTCGGAAAATTATAAAAATTAAGAAAAATATATGTGACTGTTTTTCTCGATGTTCACGACCTACTATTTTGTGTACAGTGAGAAGCGCAAAATTATGTAACATTTATCTACAATTAGGAAGATATTTACGCTGCTTTTCCTCACTGAGTTCCATTTTAAATTTCTCTCCAGTTTTAATAAGCAAAATACTTGTGAGAGGAAGGAGGGACAGTGGAGAATGGAATTTTAATTAGTCTATTTTCTTAAAACCTATTATATGAAAACTGTGGATCAAGTGAAGTTTGTGGCCTTGTAACAACCTGAAAGTTCAGAAAACTCTTTACTTCCACAATTTCATCTTTTCTGACCTAATGATTCCAAAAATAGAAAAAAAAATCGATCAAATGCAAACTATAGTTGCACATTAGAGTTCCGTGCTATCAGCCCCCCAATTAAATTATTAATAGTCAAATAAAATTTGTGCTTCAATTAGCTTTCATTTGACCCCTACTCGATGCCCTTGAAAAAAATGTTTTTTTCCATTTCCCAATTTCCCCCCTGAAATTAACCCCGAAAATCAAAATTTAACTTTTTATACTTCACGTCTATAATTGGGCTACCACACTATCTCTGTGCTAAATTTCAAATTTTTACGTCGAATAGTTTCAAAGAAAATCGCCTGTTACAGACGGACAGACACCAAAGTGATTCCATAAGTGTTCTGCTTTGCTAACTTTAGCACGGAACACTAAAAATAAAGAAAAACTTTTTTTTTTTTATATTGTCTATTCACAAAATATATGAAATATATGGAAATTCTTTCGGAATTACTACTATCTTCAGCCATGACTTAACAAATACTAAGTGGAAGTTCGGGTGAATGCCGGTAGCTCAGTGGTATGCGTGCTTGCTTACTGAGTTCAAGATTGTGGGTTCGAAACCCGGCCGAGGCTCTTCATTTATTTTATCTGGGAGGTCAAATAAACCTTCGGGATGGGACGTTAAACAATGGTCCCCACTCTGTACGATGTCAGGTACTTGTTAAAGACACCTACCCTAGGTGAATAAAAATTTAGAATAAGCAACATTTAATTTTCCCATAGTAGAATCGGGCTCATGTCCACCAGAGGGACGAAAGAGCGCTCTGGTAGTAGGCGATATGACCTTGCAGTTAAAGCCCGAGCTTTAGTAATTTTGGCGAAAAAAACGAAAATAGGTAAAATAGTCGTCGGTGAATCACCTGCAATGTACTTCCCCCTAATGGTTACTAACTGAAATTATGTTTTCTCTCTTCCTTCAAGTTTCAAAGTTAAACAAGTTTAGTTAAACGATCATTTGGGTTAAAAATCAATAGTTGACTAACATAGTTACTTCTCAATACAAACATTACATCGGTTATTACTTCTCAATACAAACATTACATCGGTTATTAGGATTGGTAAATCAAGACCTCCCCATCCCTTTGGTTGATTTGGCTGAAAGTCCTTAGGAGGCTCTGGATACACATATAATCATTTGTGTCGATACATTCATTCTATCGGGAGATATCGTGTTCACAGATGGGCAGATATTTTTTGGAATCAGGGTGTCGAAAAACATGAAATTCTGTTCAAAATTTAAAAGACCAATTAAAACCCGGACATATAATAACTAACCAACTTTTGTTAACATAGGTATATAATTTCATTAATAGCTTCAGGTTGGTTTGTGTGATTATATACGAGTGTGGAGGGGATGCAATTAAAGATTATTAGTTCATATAAAATCTTAAATTTATAAAGTTAATTAATTACACTGAAAGATGGCGAGGAAGCCAAGATTTACATCTTATATTTCATAGGAACATCAAAGCCACAAGAGGTAACGAAATGCTGTGAAGTATTCATTAAATCTTCAATTAATTATTAAGTAATAACCATAAAACCGTAACTTAAATCGTTATTTCATAATTTAGAGTTATTTCACAACCTTTTACCGACCACGAAAGTGATGTTAACTCTTTTTCATTAGGAGGAAGAACAACCCAAACTGTTCAGGTAGGGGCATAGAGACTGCAGAACACGTTGTCATAAAATGCTCAAATCGTAATCACGTTCACGGTTCTGTTCAAAATAAAAAAAAACTTATATCTTCATAAACGATAAACAATTTAATGTAAATAAAGTAAGAAATAAGGACGCATCATGCAGACTGCGTGATCACATCACACATGAGGGTATCAACATCGATATATATATCATTTGTCCGTGGGCCGTAATTTGAGTTCAGTATTTTATTGCAACAACAAATAAAAGGAAATTGCAAGAAATTAAACGGTGAACGATTTTGGTGAATTGAAAAATTTATATAATTTTTTTAATTGTTGAAATTTGAAACGAGTACTTTGAATCGATATAAGTAATATCTTTTCGATAGTTACTTGGTATCGGTAAAAAGTATCGATACGTTACTTGTATTTACTTGTATCGATAGATCCCTACTAGTCAGATCCAAGTTTCCTCTATTGACACGATGGGTGGTGTTGCACAGCAAAGTTGCACAATAAAGAGCTATAATAATAAAGGTTGATGATGATGTGTAGTTAAATATCACAAAACACTGATGACGACCAATCATATAATACACCTCATCAGTGAGCTGATTGGCTCTAAGCGGCTGTTTCAGATGACGAGTCCTACCTCATGTGATACATTGTTTGTTCCCATTCCCCCCTCCCCAGAAGTCTTATTTCAACATTGAAATAACCCTCAATCAAATTTTACCTCCCCTATAAGAAGTAGTAATCTGTCAGAAATTCGAAGTTGAGTTATCCGCAGTTTCGAAAAATGAAAAAAAAAAAAATTTATTTCTCTGTATGAACACGATAATGCCGGATAGAATAAAAGTATCGACATGAACATATGTGATAGTAAGATGTCTCATAGAAATAAAATACGTCCCACTTTTTTTTTTAGACCAGAACCGGTTTTCAACGCAACAGCATCATCAACAGTGGCTCATCTATGATAGAATAATAAAATATACAAATAATGAAAAGTATAAATAACACTTAAAGCATCAGGGTAGAGTAACAAAATAAAAATTATAAACTTACCCCACCCATACAGCACATCGGTTAAAGGACAACTGGCATAGCTCTAAGGGATGGGGAGAGATGAAATAAATTGTCCTTAAGGGAGTCGCTTTGAAGAGACATTTTTATGGGAAATCATAAAAAATATGGTCCAACTCGTGAGTATGCATGAAGCTAGGAGTAGGTTGGCGATGATTTGAGTGAATTGGGTGATACAGTTTATGATTGTGATGATTGGGGTCTCATCATCATTGAGGCGGCCCCTTAGCCCCCACCCCCCCTTTTTTTAAGACCAAGGAATCTGCAATCACTTAGAGACAGCCCCACCCACCCAAACCTTGTTTCTCAAGGCAAACTTTTTGACTCATATTGAAAAGGGGAAATTTAATTTTTAATATAATAAAGCAAAATTTAATAATTATGTATTATGTAAAGGTAACTCGCAAAAATAACTTTTTTTTACAAGGAGGTATTTACAATTGCCTAGAGAACAAGCAAATATGCTATGGGAGAAAAAAAAAAAAGATACTGTCAATGTGTCAAGAGAGGACAAATCACCCAGTGGTGAAACTCCCTAGACAATAAGTTGCACTCATTTATGACTAGTCACTGCCTGATCTGAGAATGTCTCTAGGCCATTGGCGCTTGAGGCGTCGTTCGGCGGAACGGAGGGTATGGACTAGAGGATTAATTGTGAGTACTAAAGAAGGAAAATAATTTTTCGTACCTGGACTTAGCTAATTTGGTGACAAAGGGAATATTGAAATCAGTGTGAAGAGTTTTGATGGAGATGCAATAAGGAGCATTGGCTATTGTACGAAGGATTTTGAATTACAAAGGATTGAATGCGCTGATGATTGGAAGCTTTGGCAGAACTCCACAGTTCAAGTCCACAAAGTGCACATTGCATTTTATTCTCAGAGATTTCGCTGTCTAGGCCTCAATGTCGACAAAGATACTAAGATTACTAGACAAAAGATCCAAATTAACTTTGAAAACAAAACGACTTATATACAACGGACTTGATCTCTAGGGTTCTGCCAAGGCTTCCAATTTCCAGCGCATCCAATCCTTTCAATCCAAAGTCCTTCGTAAAATAGCCAATGCTCCTTATGACGTCTCCAACAAAAATCTTCACACTGACCTTAACGTACCTTTTGTCACCAATGTCGCTAAATCCATATATAAAAAAAATTATTTTCCCTTCTTAGTTCCCGTAATAATCCTCTAGTCCATATCTTCCATTCTGCCATACTTTTCCAACGACGGTTTAAGCGTCAATGGCCTAGAGACATCCTTAGCAGCAACAGTGACAGTAATTAGTTACAAATGAGAGCAAATCAGTGACTAGGGGGTGTCACCACTGGGTGATTCCTCTTGACATTGCCATTACCTCTTTATTAGCACATTTGCTTGTTGTATTTATTTCTATACAGTTGTAAATATCTACTTGTAAATAAAAAAATAAAATAAATTCTCAGAGATAATTTTGATATTTTGCCTAGTAGTCTCAGTAACAGTTTGTATTAATTGAAAAAAATTTAACTAGCCAACTACGTACAGAGAGGGAGAGAGAGAGAGAGAGAGAGAGAGAGAGAGAGATGAAAAACTCTCAATTAGGATTATAATCAGTTTTTTAAAACTTTTTTTCATTTTTAATTAATGTTTATAAAAGTTTTTTTTTTTGTTTATAAAAGTTAAGATTATTAGTCAAAGGATAACAACAAACGGCGGAACGAGTAATAAGAAAAGTATAAAAAGAGTAACTTCTCCTGAAGGTTATCCCAGTTCGCTCTGTGCACAGTGTCAACCAATTCCAGTATGACATCGTTAATCATTCGCTTTTCATATCCCAGTATGATTGACAATCATTTAAAACATAATTTTTCTCCAAGTATAGGGATAGTTGTGTGATTGGTCAGAAATATGACGCGGAGATTTCAAATGAATTTCATATTTCCTGAAACTCTTTATTTCAAGAGTTAAAAAAAAAAAAAACATTAAGGCGTAGTCAAGGTCCACGCCCTAGATTTTCCGTAAAAACGTCGGGATAAAATCATTTTCTATTTTCTTTTCGATGCTGCCGTAGCTCTTGCATTTGCTCGGCACTAGACTTTTTAGGTTTTTTAAATTCCTTTTGATGCGACCATTCCTCTGATTTGTGTTTTCTCTAATTCCGCGAATTTTTACGATTCATATGAGACGACATCTTTAATTTTTTTGCAATTTTCAATTTAATACAGATTTTTACATATATTTCGGCTAATATTTTTATTGTTTCACTTTGAGTTCTAGTAGTGCTCCTTAAGCTCTTTACAATGACACCCGAATCAACGTCCTATCTAAACGCGTTATCACGCTACACTAATTTCTAATTTTACACAACGCTAATTCGCAACAATCATCCGCCGGCGCCCACACTAGCCAGATAACGTCATAGGCAAAACAAACACTGCACAACAAACACGTACAGACATGCTCTATCCTTTGTGACCTCAACCATTGTTATCACATTATTAGTCTCGTAGTTATTATCGATTGAAATCTGACGGTATTTTGTAACACAAGAAAGATTGACCGGCTATCACTGTGCTTAACAAGCGAATAGATGTTTTCACGTCAGAAACATTCGTCGGTGAATCATCGGCTACGTACTTCCTCAGCACGAATTAATAAATTACGTTTTTGCTCCCCGTCCGTTTGGGCTAAAACTCAATATTTAAATTACATAGTGGCTTCTGAATCCTCTTACTAAATTTTGTGTCGATACATTCATTACATGGAAGTTTTTGAGTTGAGCCCCCCTCTACGCCTACTACCAGAGCGCTCTTTCGTCACTCTGGTGGAGATGAGCCCGACACTATTTTGGGAGTCCTAAATTTTGCCTACCCTTCACCGACGACTTTTTTTATTGTAGTTTATTTAAAATTTAAAGGTGGGCTAGACGCTATTTTTAAATAACATTTTATTACGCTTATTTACAATCGGAAACTGACCATAAGTAAATTTGTTGACAATGGGTAATGATAACATAGGTTCAATGATAACTGTCTACGCACAACATTCGTAAACATGGCACACACTGAGTGGACTGTATTCGATAGTTGCTAGTTCATGGATAAACTAACTTTAACATAAAATAAAGAAAACTGTGTTTCTGTTAATATTTCTTAAACACTATTATGTTTTCACTGATAGCTGTAACTCTTGATACTGGATTTAGCCCCATCTATAAGGTACATAATAAAGGGGGAAACAATGATATATGGATTAATATATAGTGCTTGGCCACGTGTACTTTCACACACTGAATAGCAATTACAATTTATGTACAATGATAACTAAATAGAAGAGAAAACAATAAAATTAAAAAAAATAAATAAATAATAATAATATAATAATAATAATCAAAATAAATATATTTTAAAAAACTTAAATATATAATTATTTTATTATATTTAAATAATTAAAATAAAAATATCAACAAAAACCAAATTTAATTTCCTGACCTCTTAGATGTAAATATTTTTCTTTTTTTTTTCTTTCAGCTTCTTTTTATATCAGCATTTGTTTTTCTAACATCCATTCAAATCTGAAACAAATTTAATAATAATTACTATCAACAATTTGTCAAAATAAAAAAAACAAAAAATATTGAGTGGCAGGATTCCTTGCCGCTAGTCTATGAAGTGAGTCACTCTTTGTTGCCGGTGAATCATCTGTCATGTACAAGTTTGCTCTATCTATCTAAAACCCGAACGATTTTTGTTTAAAACTCAATAGTTCACTTTTTTTTTTGCCAGATATGCGATGAATATTAGCCATGTCGCTGTGTTTACCATTTATTTACAACAACCATTTTACCGTGAGGGAGTTTTATTTACAAAATATAAAACTCACTCCCGGACGGGATTCGAACCCGCAAACCATGGTGAGACCATGCGACCAAAGCCCTACCCTCTAGCCCGCACGGCCACCATGGCTCCTAATAGTTCACTTACACAGGAACTTTTGAATCCTTATAATTAATTTTGTTCGTTACATTCATTACATTCGGCACTTTTAGGCTATTATATAAGTTCTCTTCTCTTCGGCCGATTTGACTGAAAATTAATAGGTGTCGTCTTTATAGGGCTCTCGATGTGAATGAATTTAATTTCAATTTTTTCAGCAGTTATCCTCCACACAAACAATATACATATATATACAAACAGACAGAATGTTCATTTAGTTTTTTTCTACCCCCCCCCCCCCCCCCCCCCCACCCTCCCCCCTTCACCCAATATTTATTTGGAACGCCACTTAGCCTATAATTCAATCGGGCTTATAAGGATGCTACAAAGTTTATCAGAATCGATTAGTCGTTTTTGCGCCAATTTGTTACGAACATAAGAACAAAAAACCGACAGAGATTTATGTATAGGGGATAAGAAGTCTTATTGAATCCTATCTATTAGAAGTAGAAATACATATATGCTGTCTTTTTTGTGGACGTTTTTTTTATCAATAATTCCTCGATACATCATTTTGAAATATCTTCAACGATTTAGGCAGAGTATTTATGTGCAGTGTATTGCTTCACTTTTATGTGCAGTGTATTGCTTCACTTTTATGTGCAGTGTATTGCTTCACTTTTAACATCACTGCTCAGCTCCCTCTTCATAAAGCGTCCACCGGAAAGAAATAAGATTCAAAGCTTTTCAAAGTTTTAACATTTTACAGGAGAAAGGGACAAGGAAAAAAACCCGTGGATGCTTAAAATGGGACAATTGGGATTGTAAGCATGTTGATCTTCTACTTATTATTATGACTCATGCCCGGGCTTTAACTACTAGGTGGACATGAGCCCGATTCTACAATGGGAAAATTAAATTTTGCCTACTCTAAATTTTTATTCACTTAGGGTAGGTGTCGTTACCTAGTACCTGACATCATACAGGCTCCGGACCATCGTTTAACGTCCCATCCGAAGGTTTATTTGACCTCCCAGATAAAATAAACTAAGAGCCTCGGCCGGGTTTCGAACCGGCAACCTTGAGCTCAGTAAGCAAGCACGCATACCACTGAGCTACCGGCACTCACCCGAACTTCCACTTAGTATTTGTTGTGTCGTGGCTGAAGATGGTAGCAATACCGAAACTACTCCCATATTATTTATATATTTTGTAAATAGACAATATAAAAAAAAAAAGTTTTTCTTTATTTTTAGTGTTCCGTACTAAAGTTAGCAAAGCAGAACACTTATGGAATCACTTTGGTGTCTGTCCGTCTGTAACAGGCGATTTTCTTTGAAACTATTCGACGTAAAAATTTGAAATTTAGCACAGAGATAGTGTGGTAGCCCAATTATAGACGTGAAGTATAAAAAGTTAAATTTTGATTTTCGGGGTTAATTTCAGGGGGGAAATTGGGAAGTGGAAAAAAACATTTTTTTCAAGGGCATCGAGTAGGGGTCAAATGAAAGCTAATTGAGGCACGAATTGAACAATAAGCGGAAAAACGCTTATAAATTGCTGTTTACCACCCTTATCACAAAAAGGATAGCTCAGAAAAATCTGAAAAAAATCATGAACATTGAGAATTAGGTGTAGATTGACCAAAAATTATCAGGATTGAAAAACTCTAGCGCGATCAATTGTTATAAACAATTTAATTGTTTATATCCTTATAACTGCTGAACCATTGGTCTCACTATTAATAATTTAAGTGGGAGGCTGATGGCACGGAACACTAATTGTGTAAGTATAGTTTGCACTTGACCGATTTTTTTTATTAATTGTTACAATATATTAACTCATAAACTTAACTCATTCAACGAAAAATAATTCAAGATAATGATATTTAACATTTTTGCAGAGATATTGTGAAACACTTGATAAAAATAAATTGTATGAACGATCAGACCAATCTCAAATACTCACCCCTTTTATCGCCAATAATATAATCCTCCAGTCTCTGTGTATACGTACTTTCTCTCTCAAAAAACTGTATATTTTATTATATAAAACTTTTTATTTTATTTTATTTTTATTCATATATTAACAATTGTTATCATTAATTCACTTCATATATGCATTTAATCAACACACACTATTTAAAAAATTTTATTTTTAAGATCCCAATTCGGGATGAAATGTCATTTTTTATGATTTTACATATTTCAAATATTAACTGTACAGAAGGGATAGAAAAACCCCGTAGGGGCTGAAAAAGATACCTACCTACCCTTTGGATTGTAAACTACCTAGTTGAACTTCAATTTAGTATTTGTTAAGTCGTGGCTGAAGATGGTAGCAATACCGGAAGTACTCTAGTATTATTTGTGAAATAGACAATATTTTTTAAAAAACATACGTTTTATTTATTGTAATTCAAGATAGCTTTCATGCCCTAAAAAAAAAAAAAAAAAAGTTATATGTTAGGCTTCTAATCATGATGAACAGAATTAGGGGAGGATAATGGCGGCCAAATTAAGTTGAACAAAGTTTTAATAGAACTAGGTTCGGGATCTTCGTTTTATTTGGATCAATTCCCCTTGAGAGCCGCCTACACTAAGTGATATTAATGAAATCTCATTTTGGCACTAAACGACCCAACTCGGATTATCTCATTAAAAATAATTGATATCATTATTCCATGAGATGGTTTATTTTTTATCTTAGACAAGTTTTAGCGATGGTACTAAAGTCCGGATTGTCTATTCGAATAGGGGCTTTAATGGGGTCTTAAAAAAAAAAATTTATGGGAAACTTAAACTGTTTTTGTCCCGACCTTGAAGTACAGTTTTTTTTTTTTTTTTTTCAGGTTCTTATATATTTCATGCTTACTGTTTCGGCACAATTTGAAATTTCAACATTTTTTTCAATTTTACTATTTTTATTATTATATTGTTTGTTTTTTGATTGAAGTCGAACCTGTTAGCAGATTCCTCCCCACTAATCATACTCATACCCTTAATATTTACCAAAGTAGGCTGTACGTAAGCCACTCAGTACCTTGCTAGACGCCTCCAAGACCGCACAGTACATTTTATCCTCGTCCATTTTTTCGCCTGCCAAACCATCACCACATCGTCCCATCACCAGACCATCTCAGTACCCTGCCAGGAGCCACCAAGACCGCATCATACTTTTATCTATCTACTTGTTCAACCATCGCCTCATCACCAGGTCATCTCAGCATCCCATCACGTCCACCATTTCAACAGTTAGCAGCCCCCCTCCTCATCAGAGCGGCGTAGAAGGCATCGTAACCGATAAGAACATTATTATTTTACCAATTTTTTGACCTTTTATTTTTATGTTAAACGTTATATTCGAAGTTATATTTTATTTATATTCATCTTTTGTTTTATTTCTTATTATTTTTCGGTTGGCCAACTCCAACTTCCCCAGGTTTTCTTTTGTTCATTACATTCTTTTATCTATAAACTTCATCAATTTTATTATTTACCCTTTATCTATTCCCCAATATTTTGGAGTGGTCCTCCATAACCGCCAGAGGTTTTGAATACCATTATTATTACAGGTATATACACTTACAATGAAAACTAAACATTTGAATGAGAAAAAAAAAATGAATATATATAAATATGAATATAAATAAATATGAATATATATGAAAATATATATATTATTGCAAGAGGAGCAGCTCACTGGGTTAATAAAAAGTTAACTTAGTTTTCGCACTCCCTCCAAAACCAATGTCTAAAAATCAATAGTTAAAGCCCGGGCATGATTCATAATTAACTATCTAAGAGGTCATATCGCCTACAACCAGAGCGCACTTTTGTCGCTTTGGTGGACATGAGCTCGATTCTACTGTTGGGTTCTTAAATTGTGCCTACTAGGTTTATTCACCTTTAACGAGTAGCTGACATCGTACAGGCTCTGAACCATCGCTTAACGTCCCATCCGAAGGATGGCGTGCTTAAGGTTTTTTCATCGCCCAGATACAAAAAAACTTAGGACCTCTTTTGGGTGTCGCACCCGAGATCTTGAGCTCTGAGCTACCGGCGTCTTCACGAAATTATGTGTTGATACTTTTAATACATAGGCACTTTTTAGAGTCTTTATGTTAGCTCAACCCCCCCTAATCTTTTGGGCGATTTGGCTGAAAATCAATATATGTCGTCTTTCTGGCTTTATTGATACATGTATAACATTTCCTGTCGATACATTCGTTCTATCGGGAGTTATATTGTTCACTGACGTACCCAATGACAGAAATATAATTTTTCATTTATGAAAACAAAGGTTTGGAAAATATGGAATTCAGTTGAAAACTCAGCATCGTATAGCATATAAATGTCTGGTTTACATTGAAAAACTGAGTAAGAGAGAAGAGATACCAGCAAAATGTTGAATGTCTGTACCTATGCTGGTCTTCCACATTAAGTGACCCAAGTTTACCAGACTTATGTGGGCTTCCTACGTGATCCAATCTCTCTGTGACCCCGCTTTTATGGTAATTTTTTTGCCAAGAGAGACACAGAGGCTGTTTTTTTTTTTTATTTAAAGCAATTAAAGGCCTTATAATTTTCTAGTATAATTTCAGCGACAAAAGCCTACTACCAAAGGAGTCCTAAATTTTGCCTACCCTAAATTTTTATTCACTTAGGACAGGGGTCTTTAACGAGTACAGGCTCGGGACCATCGCTTAACGTCCTGTCCAAAGTTTCCTATACTTCGAATAGCTGGGAAAGTGAAAATTATCCATTTTTAGTAACTTTTCTGCAATCTAAAGTAATGAAAATTTCCAGCCATGCTCCTGCTGCCTGATGAATGTAATGAATATTGTTGAATAAATAGGGAAAAAATAAGAGAAGGTATAGTGTAATAGTGAATAAGAAAAGATTGTTGTAAAAGTGAAGTAGGGCCTTACCAACTAGACACTTGGTAATGAATGGCACTTGGCTCATTGTACAGAATGGGTTGAAGAGGACGAGGGAGAAAAAACATCTTGAAAAACATGAGCTAAGAACTTGTTGGCATGAGCTACATTTCTCTGAAAGAGCTTTACATTCAGCATTAACAATACTTCAAAGAGAACTCAATTCAACTTTGTTTGCCCTTTGGTGGGGCCTTTGGATGCGATGATCCCTAGCCTGTACCATGTCAGCTACTCGTTAATGACCCCTATTCTAGGTGATTAAACCGGAAAAGGCAAAATTTAGGACACTCGGACTCATGTCCATCAGAGTGACGAGTGAGCGCTCTGGTAGTAGGCGATATGGCCTTGTAGTTAAAGCCCGGGCATGAGTCATGTTGAGTTCACTGAAAATAGTGTGTCGTGTTATTTGTATAAAAGACAGGAGTGAAGTAACTTAATTAGTGAATAAATATACGAAAGATGGACTAGTCGCATTTTGTTTTAAAACGAAATGTGAACAACCAATGAATGGAGACAAAAGACGACGATCCGCTGTTTTAAATAGTGTGAAACAGTCTATGGAGAGATGTCGACAGTCGAGAGAGAAGTGTTTTTAGGGTTAAGGTTTAGTGAACCAGTCATTGATGTTGGAGATGTATGAGTGAAAATAACAGTGAAGTAGATGCGCAAAGGTACTTTTATTTATTTATTTAAAAGCCCAAAATAAAATTGAACTAAAGAATGGCCACAATATTTAAAAAGAAAAGAGACTAAACCAAGACGTAGAAATTAGTTTGTAAGATTTTTATTGTAAGTAATTTGATTTTTTATTTCATATTGATATTTTGATTTTATTTAAAATGTAGGTTTAGGTAAAGAAACTCTGTCATTTGTTCTCTTATTCTATGCTATTCATTTCCCCAGTAAGAAAATTTATACCTTTGGATTAGATTGAAATTTTTTGCAAAGGAAAACAATATGGCATCTCATTATTATATTTAGAAGAAATCCAAATGAAAAATTTGTTAATTGAAATTTTTTTACTTTCTTCAAAATTGCACGTCTTGAACTTTCGATGTTTTTTTTGGGCCTTTTCGGAAATTACTGCAGACATCAAAATTTAGAAGACCAGCTATAGTTTCTACAGGAAATGTGTTAATTTTATTATTTAATTATATTTAATATTTATTATTAATTTTATTAACTCAATTATTATTAATATATTTATTTGATTTAACATCTTTTATTTATTATCATAACCCCTCCACCGCCCTCTTAATATATATCTACATCACTGGTGTTGTGGTAATGAATAGCGAAAAGCAGCCCCTGAGGTAGACTGGGGGGCCGGGCCCAGAAGTAGCATAGATACAAATAGGCAACGAGACTAACGAGAGGACACCCCACTTGTACCCTCCACCTCGTCACAGATAACAAACCAACCCTAAGGCAAGGGTGAGGGCGCCGGTAGCTCAGTGGTATGCGTGCTTGCTTACTGAGCTCAACATCGCGGGTTCAAAACCCAGCCGAGGCCCTTAGTTTATTTTATCTGACAGGTTAAAAAAACTTAAAATCGCCGTTAAGCGATTGTGCCGAGCCTGTACGATGTCAGGTACTCGTTAAAGACCCCTACTCTAATAAAAATTTAGCGTAGGCAAAATTTAATACACCCATAAGAGAGTCAGGTACATGTCCACCACAGTGACAAAAGAGCGCTCTGGTAGTAGGTACCTTGTAGTTAAAGCCAGGGCATGAGTCATCATAACAACTAATAAACCCTAAGGCAAGGGAGAACACTGGGACAGAGTGGTGAGGTATGACGACGAACGGGGGGAACAAAACACAAAAAATATACTTCCCCAGAACGAATCGATCGAGGTTGGATTCGTAGTGGCTCTGGTTACTGGCAATATCACCTGAAGCCGATTCAGCTGCTGCGACAAGAGCGAAATACATAGTAAGTTTTTCTATTCCTCCCCTATTCCAAGGAACGAACTCCACCCTAGACCCGTTTCCACCCCGATAGGACGCCCTACATATTTTTAGACTGGATTCTATCCTCGGATCTTCGGCGGGTTATGGGCGAGAGCTTCAGTACCGCTGATAAATGACTTCTCCCAACTAAAAAAAAACAAAAAAAAAAAACTCCTGTCTCCCAGATATATGTACTTAATATTTTAGTATCCGTTGAAACTGATCCTAAGTGAATATGAATATTACAGTTAAGTAACAGTTCAGAATTCTATAAAAGTTCTTCAGAGTTCATGAACCTTTTAGTAGTCAGTAAGCAGTGTGAAAATCACAGAAGGGAGTTGTAAAAGTAATATATGTGACTTTCTTTAGAAGTTTTTCTTACTTTCCGAATTCAGGCTCAGCCATAGGCAATTTTTACCGGTTTGGGGGCGCTCCCTCCTGGGTATTACTAGTAATATTTGTAGACAAAACTGAAATACATATTTTATGTAAAATACGATTTTTCGCAGGTGGTCCGGTTTTTGAGATACTTGCCGAAAACCGTCTTATGTAGTCTTGAAACACAGATTTTTAGACGTTTCCTTGATCATCCTCAGAATGATTTCATACTGGCATTATTGGAAATAAGAATGTCTATTAAAAATGAAAAATTTCAAATCGGACAAGTTGCAAGGTTTGACACTGTTTTATCAGAAACACGAACCTGAAAATGCACCATTTAATTTGTCTTGATTTATAGGACTGCATTGAATTACCATTGGCATGAGATCTGGTACTCACGATGAATCGGAAATCGTTTGGAATGAAAATGAATTGCCATTATCTCTCTTGGAAGCACTAGCTATTGTTCAAAATTAGTTTAATATACGACCACCTAGTAGACCATTTACAAAAAAAAGTTCATGCACGCAGAAGCTGTGTGTTCGCGTTGCACATTTCCAAGGGGTTCTGTGCAATGGGGTTCTGAGGGTGGGTCAACACATAAAATGAGAGTTAGCACTTCAACGGATTTTTATGGAATTTACAATATGAAATATGCAGCATTCTTAGAGCCACAGTTCATATGTAGGCTACGTTGCATCTCAAAATGTGCACGATAAAAACAGAGCTATAAAGTTACTTTGTTTGCGTTGAGTTATAAAGTTACTTAACGCAGCTGATAAATTACTAACCGGTTTAATATATAGCCAGTAATTAAAATTGCCGGCGTTTCAAAATATTGTGTCCAAGGGGACATGTTTGTTTAAAATATATACGGTTTATCTGGGAGCTAAAATAAACTTAAGCACGCCGTCCTTCGGATGGCACGTTAAGCGATGGTCCCGAGCCTGCACGATGTCAGGTACTCGTTAAAGACCCCCTACCCTAGGTGAATAAAAATTTAGGGTAGGCAAAATTTAGGACTCCCACAGTAGAGTCGGGCTCATGTCCACCAGAGTGACAAAAGAGCGCTCTGGTAGTAGGCGATATGACCTCGTAGTTAAAGCCGGGGCATGAGTCATAAAACCTAACCTAACCTATATGGTGGTAGTTTCCATAGTATCAACCGGATGAGCGAATGTGCTTATTTCTTGTGGCAATAATTTAAAGGTTTAATGTAAAATTAAAATAAATCAAAAAATATAAGTAAAATTAATAATAATGAATTAATAATAATTAAATAAACAATAAATTACCACATTTCCTGTAGAAATGTTATCTCTTTTCTTTTACTAAATTTTGATTACTACAGTAGTTTTTCGAAAAGGGCCCTAAAAAAGTATCAAAAGTTCAAGACGTACAATTGTGAAGAAAGTGCACGTATATTTTTAAAAAATTTCAATTAACAAAATTTTCATTTGTATTTCTAAAGAGATTCCATCTTTTGTCTTTTTTTAGCAAAAATATAAAATTTAATCGAAAGGTTTTCAGGTATCGAAAATAATCTTACTGGGCCAACAGGGAAAATGAATAGAATAGAACTTTAGAGAACAAATATTGGGTTTATTTTCTTGAATCTACATTATTAAAATAAAAAAACTAAACATTGAAACAAACAAAAATCAAAAGAAAAATCTTAAAAACTAAATTCGTAAAACTATTTCAATCATTTTTTGTTTTATATTTTTTAACATTTTTTAACATTTAAGTTATATATTTCTGGGCATATATCCTGTACATATAAACAAATAAAAGTACCTTCTTTTTGGATCAATTTCACCGTCAATTCACTCCTAATTAGTTCCTTATATCTTAAGCCTAAACACCACACTCTCCATGTATCACTCAGACCGACTCCATAGAACCCAGGCCTCGACTCTCTCTACACACACTAAAAAAAAACAGCTGATGGCCGTGTTTTGTTTTTTACTGGCATTTGTTTTAAAAGAAAATGGTTTCTTATTATTTATAGAAAAATAAATATAATTATTATTTTTTTAATATTAATGATTTAATGTGTGTATATGTTTTTTTATACATCACATTCTGCATAAATTAATGTATGAACACCAAATTGATACAGTATCAACTCATTAAATGTCAAAATAGATCTCATCGTGAAAATTATCCATTTCCGAATGCATAAAATTTCCATGAAAACCCTTAAATAGCAATGAATAAATTGGGATTACTGATGACCACTAGGCCTCCTGCATTCATGGCCCCTTCATTAAGTCGTAATCGATATCAATGAAAATGCATTTAAAAGACGGCCAACTCTGTTTTATAGCCGCCGTTTCGTGTTCAAAGTGAATTAAAATTTTTAATTGATACACCTATCTTCTCGTTAAATTGAAGGGTTAGTTAAAAGTTTTAATTATGAACTGAGGATTTTATAATTAAAAATTATGAATTTTCTTATTATTTTTTTTTACTTTTTTATCATATTTCTTTGAGGAATTACGGAATTGAAAATCCTTCGTACAATAGCCAATGCTCCTTACTATTTTTCCAGTGAAACCCTCCAATATTTCCAGCATTTTCTACGTCACCGAAGTAGCTAAATCCTGTTAAATTTCTTCCCTTAGTTCCCACAGTAATCCTCAAGTCCGTGATTCTGCAACACTTCTTCAACGACGCCTTATGCGCCAATGGCCAAGAGACCTCCTTAGTAGCAGCAGTGACAGTAACTAGTTATAAATGAATGGTATCTAGGTGATTTCTCCCCTCTTCACATTTTGACAATAGAAGGCGCCGGTAGCTCAGTGGTATGCGTGCTCGCCTTCTGAGCTCAAGGTCGTGGGTTCGTAACCCGGCCGAGGGCCTTAGTTCATGTCCACCAGAGTGACGAAAGAGCGCTTTGGTAGTAGGCGATATGTAGTTAAAGCCCGAGCATGGGTCATAATAACTAATAAACATTTTGACAATGGCAAATTTTACACTTTTAGTAGGTACATTTGCTTATTTTTTATATAGAGGCCGCCGATAGCTCAGTAGCATGCGTGCATCCTTACTGACTAGAAGATCGCGGGTTCGAAACTCGGCCGTGGCCCTTAGTTCATTTTATTTCGGAAGTAAAGAAAAGCAAGCACATCATCCTTCGGATGGGACGTTAAGCGATGGTTCAGAGCCTGTGCGATGTCATGTACTCGTTAAAGACCCCAAATCTAAGTGAATAAAAAATTTAGAGTAAGCAAAATTTAGAACTCCCACAGAGTAACGGGGGGGGGGGGGGGGGGGGGGGGGGGTCTCCCTTCTTCCTTTCCAATTTAATTTCTATACTTCCTAGAAAATATATCTTTCTGATTTTTTTAATATACTGAGGCTGAACCGGCCTCATGTCCTGTGTTTTGGAGGTGTTGCGAGAATTCAGAGTCGCCCCTCCTCAAATGTTACCCCACTCTAGTCCTCAACTTCCGGTCTGTCTGCCCAAGATAAAAACAATTACAATCTTAACATTTAATCCTATACACGCAGGATTTGTCCACACGATCTTTGGTTTTTGAGAGTATCCTCTTAAGGGAAGACTTTTGAAACCTACAGCCCTTTTATCTCTTCAGTTTGGCTACACCCTCCGTACACTGAAGTTAAAAGTTTTTCCTCAGTATTTCTCTTCAATAGTATAAAAATGTAAAAAGGCAAAAACCCATCTTTTTTATGATAACTTTCCCAATGGGAAAGTAATGATTGTATTAGTAATAATGTTCCATCCAGTGATAAGGTCTGAAGTTTATCCTGTGGAATATAAAGATAAGGGAATGAGGGAAGCTGAGATGGGAGACGGAGAGTTCTGCCCCAGGGCATCTCTTGTTGTCCGGGAAGCTGGTGTTTTCATTAGAGTCCTCTCAGCCACGTAGCCTCGGCCTCCCTAACCAATATCCTCTGTCAAACATTTAACAGACGAAACCAGGATTTTGAGGTACAACAAAGTCCCCGATTAGGTTTTTTTAACAGGTGAAATAGGTTTTTTCTTGAAAAGGCATTTTAGATTATTTTGGTTCACGAAAAAGGCTGAGTAGGTTACAATATAAAATTTTAATATAGAATTTGGAACATTAATAGGTTTAATTTTTTTTTTATTTTTTTATTTATTTGCAATCTATATACTATACATAATAAGGAAATATATGGTTAAAATAGAAAAAAAATATTATGCTGTCCACACTATGCCGAACGACAAGTCTGATCGACAAACTCTATTCGACACGTTCGACTTTTGACTTGTCCACATATCCTCAGTATGTGTGGACGTGTCGACCGAACGCATCGACTGTCGAGACATAGTTTAATTTAATTAAAATTTAAAATCGTGTCCCAGGATGAGTGATGCAGAAGATACTGCAGGGGCTGCTGCTGCAATTATCATTGCAGTTGTTGCAAGCCAACATCGTCGTCATCGCACTCGCAGGTTTTGGGTACAACCAGCCTTGTCCGAGGCAGAAAAAAGTACAGTAGGAAGGAATTTATGGAGGATTTACTACTAGATGAGGTTAATGAGTTAAACTTGATATACAAATGTGATGCGGGCTTTCAATGCGTTTTCAGAATGAATAATTCCGATTTTGAAAATCACTCCAATTCATCTTGAATCATCAAAATTAATAAATTAAAACTAAATGAGAAATTAAAAAAACAAATAAATGCACTGAGCAAAGAATCAGTTAACCGGTGATGAAGTTATTTGATAACATCAGATCTTCCTTTGATCTGTACCGACTTGATTCGGGTTGCGTTCGGCTCGGCCCGACATAGTTCAACAAGGCCAGGCGAAACGTACACACTTGTTCGACTTTCTTAGGCAAGTGTGGACCAGCTTAAACAACGTCACTTGATTAGGGAATTCTAAATTGAAGAGGGGTTTAACACAGAAACTCTAATAACTGCTGTTATAATAAATATATCGACTCAACATTTCATGTCAATTCAGGAAAAGGGGGGATCAGAGGTGGCTCAACTCAAAAACCGCAATAACTGCCGATTTAATGAATGTGTCGACATTTTATGCATGCTGGAGAAGTACATAGCCAGTGAATCAACGACGACTTTTTTAAAATGTAACCAGACAATTGTGAAAGAGGCCTACTGCAAGTCATTTGACCGTTTGAAAATAACCTTGGAAAAAAAAGCGTTCTTTTCTGGTCAATAGGCGCGGTGTTTTATTTACAAGGACAATGAAAGACCTCATTTTTCAAAAGAAACCCTACGAAAATGGCACCACTTGGGTTGGGAAAATTATAATCCAGCCACCCTATTCTCCCAACATAGCCCTTTCAGATGATAACCCTCTGATCTCCAGAACTTTTTAATTGGCCAAGCAGATGGATTCATCGAAAGAGGTAAAAAGGGCAGTATATTTTCTTTAAAAAGGAAAATTTAGAAATAAGATGAAAAACATGTTGTAGAAAATGGTGGAAAATAGATCATTGTTTAAAATGTATCACAGTATGTTGCCTTGTATTACTCCTAGAGCGGGAGGTGAGCGGACAGTCCAGACCAGAGCGTTGCAAGGACATTGCCCAGGAATGGATATTGGAAAAATGGCAACAACGTTAGTCACGACTTATGCATACTTTCCGGATGTCCGGGTAAGCCTCGACTCGACATGGGTACAGCCTGACCACTGGATGTCCCAGATATTATCAGGCCACGGAGTCTCTTTTTCTTTAGGAGGAAGAACAACCCAAACTGTTAATGCAGGGACATCTAGACTGCAGATCATGTAGTCCTCGATTGCCCGCTGTATGATCAGGCCAGGATGGAGTTGATTGACGGGACTGGATCATACCTGGGACTAGATCTGACGGAGACCAGCTACCCAGTGTTCAGCCGGTTTGCCGGCTCCTGGCGGGAGCGGGAGAAAGCGGTGTGACGGTCGAACAACGAGTGCCATAACCTTACTTGACCTCGGTTAAAAGTTAAGTTTTACTTCCCCAGTTTCCCAGTTATGTAATCAGTTGTTGATGTTTTCCGTCGCCCTGATTCCAACAATTCATAATGGATAGTCCCTTCTATATCAGGCAATAACATATTCTGAGAATTGACTTCTGTGAATATGATAACTCCAGATAGAATGAGTGTATCATTTTATGTGTATCCACAACCCCATAAGGAAAACACCTTATGATTTTCAGCCAAATCGACCAAAGAAAAGGGCGGGATTAGGGGGTGGTTTAACACAAAAACTCTAACATCTCCCGATGTAGTGAATGTATCGACGTGAAACTTTATATGTGAATTCAAAAGCCCATAAGGACGACACCTACTAATTTTCCGCAAAATTCAGGTTAAGGGGGGAATCAGAGGAGGGGCTCAATTCAAAAATACAATAACTTAATTGGGGAAGTACATTGTCGGTATTTTTTATCCAAGACTATTTTTTATCCAAGAAAACAAAAAACTGACTATAACTTAGGGGATGATCTCGTAGATATTTTGTGGTCCCACAGAAGGGAGAACAAAACTTGACAGCTCTTCCGACGGGTAGAAAGAATGGCTATGAGAAGCAGATGTATTCTAAAAAGCAAACAAAAGCAGACTACATTAATCAAAAGAAACTGCCAGCTTCTAACAAAGATTCATTATATAGCGAACAGAAACAAAAGAAATGGGGAGGTATTTTATTCATCTATTAACCTATTACCAGAACCGACCCAGCTCACTAACGACGCTGGTGGCTGCTAACTGCAGCTCAGAGAATAATGAAGTCATTTATTATTGTCTACGCACAACATTCATAAACATGGCACACACTGACTGAACTGTATTCGATAGTTGCTAGTTCATGAATAAACTAACTTTAACATAAATAAAGAAAACTGTGTTTCTGTTAATATTTCTTAAACACTATTATGTTTTCACTGATAGCTGTAACTCTTGATACTGGATTTAGCCCCATCTATAAGGTACATAATAAAGGGGGAAACAACCCGACCGAGTCCCTTAGTTTATTTTATCTGAGAGGTAAAATAAACCTAAGCACGCCGTCCTTCGGATGGGACTATACGATGTCACGTACTCGTTAAAGACCCCTGCCCTAGGTGAATAAAAAATTTAGGGTAGGCAAAATTTAGGACTCCCATAGTAGAGTTGGGCTCATGTCCACCAGAGTGACGAAAGAGCGCTCTGGTAGTAGGCGATATGACCTCGTAGTTAATGCCCGGGCATGAGTCATAAAAAATAACCTAAAGGGGGAAACAATGATATATGGATTAATATATATTGCCTTGCCAGGCTTATATTAATTAAAACAGGGCTCGACTGCTCGGTTTGTTTATAAGCAAATAAACTGAGAAAACGTAATTAACACATTATGAACGGTTTCCCACGATGGAAACTACATAAGAAGCGAAGTACCACATGTACTTTCACACACTGAGTAACCAATAATAGCACCCAATACGGCTTGTAAGAGCGTACTTCTGTCACGAGAGCTATTTGGGCACTAACTGGTCCTAGACTCACACAAGAGTTGCACAAAAACTCATGAGCCTAACCATACGAGCTGACTGCTACGGTCGAACTGGTCTCATACTCTAGTTGGTCCAGAGAGTGGGGGTAAGATTGTGCATCCGCTAATCCCTAGCAAAGGTAGGCCCAAACAATTATATATATTTTTTTTTGAGTTGAGCCCCTCCCCCTTTGATTTCCCTCTTAGCTCCGGCCAATTTCGCGGAAAAATAATATGTGAAAACTGACATTATTGCAGAGATATTGTGAAATAATTCAAATGAACTTGAAAGAAATAAAACTTGTTTATTTATGATATTGTCTAATTTCACCAACTATATTTACATGGGAGTACTTTCGGTATTTCTACCATCCTCAGCCAAAAGCATAAGAGATAAGACTATATGTGATAGTAAGATGTTGTGGGACGAGATTTCTAATAGAAATAAAAGACGTTGTCTTCCCACTGTTTTATTTTATACCAGAACCAGTTTTCGACGCAACAGCGTCATCATCAGTGGTTCATCCCACCCACACAGCACAGAATTTGATGCTGAGTTTTACCTTTTGCTCAATAGAGTAGGTCTTTAAAGAGTATCTGACATCACGCAGATTTGGGATCATCCCTTAACGTCCCATTCGAAGAAAGATGCTCCTCAAAATGTTTTCAGCTTAAAAAAAAGACTCCGTCTCAAAAATTTTCTTCTATTGAAATACTATCTATATTTCTTAATTCAATTTTACTTTATTGCTGTTAATCTATTAATCTAAAGGGAGAAAAATGAATGTAGACTGGAAGAGCCAAACTCTAAACCCACCCCTCAGTGTAATTTTACACATTCTAGTAACGGTGACTGACACCTTTATAAGGGATGACAAAGATTAATCGCGTTGCAAATTAATAGTGACATTTTGGAAGACATGAGAGTCTACATTGGAGATAAAATTTGATATAGGTTAAGGTAGATTATCTGAGAGGATACAATCACGGTGATGGCTGGGTTACCTGAGAGTGGTGGAAGTTTGATGAACTTTTGGGACTTCTTGGAGCCCTCATGAAAATTTCATATCCACAAACCCAACGGCGTAGCCAAGGTGGGGGGGGGGGGGGGGGGGGGGTGTATGGGATCCCAACTAAAACTAAACAAACCAGAAACTACACAAACCTCAGCATTTATTAATTAAATGTAACCAACAAGGTGCAAAGGCGATCAACATTAAACTTTAAGTCTAAAACTTACTGACTTGAACTTCCTTTGAAGGAGGCCGACCTCCAGAAGGATGAAATGGATAAAATTAGGTGGGTGGGGCAAGAAGTTAAAATGTACACTGCAATGTAAAGTAAGTTATACCGACACACTTTAACGTGTTTTTTTCATGTCAGTCATTTCTGACACACTACAAAGTGTGTTATTTTAAACACACTTTAAAATTTGTCTTTTAACACGTATATAGTTTATAGTAACACACCACGAAGTGGGTTATAAAATTTACAAAACTTTGAAACTCGAAACTGAAAATTATAATCCAAAATCGAATGTCTATGAAGTTAGTGAGTGAAGATTACAAATATTTGATTTTAAAATAGTATCCCCCCCCCCCCCCCCCCCCCTCCTCATTTCTACACGTCACAATACACATACCGTCAGATAACAATTTTTTTTAAATTTTTGTAATCAGGGAGTCGGAAAACATGAAATTCTGGTGAAAGCCAAAATCGAATTTCTGACCGATTACATAACTTCCCCTATACTTCATATATCTGAGTAAGAAAAACATGTATTGGATCTTATCCTTTGACCAATGATAAGCTTCAAAGAATCTCTAAATTAGAAATTCTATATATATCGGGTGATCAATAAGGAATCAGACAGGGTTAGTTAATGTACTATACCAGTTAGTAATTTTTTTTTGATTAAAGTAATTTTCGTTGGTTGTATAAAGACAATTGTGTGTTTTCTCTTCACGCTTTCTATGAGGACGCAGGTAGCGGGCTAGCTTACTGAGCTCAAGATGGCGGGTTCGAGCACGCCGTCCTTCAGATGGGGACGTTAAGTGATGGTCCCGATCTTGTACGAAATCATAATATACTCCTACCTCAGGTGAATAAAAATTTAGGACTCTTACCCGTAGAGTCAGGCATATGTCCACCCACCATAGCCACTAAAAAGCTCTGGTAGTAGGCAATATGACCTCCATAGTTAGTGTTGGATTTGGGTACAGGTTAAATGAGAACTTCGAATAGAACAAGAGATATATTTATTTGGACAACACCCTTATCACAAAACCGCGTGGTAACGAACACAAAGTCAGTTGTTCAATAATAAGTCCCATACCGCGTGGGAACTACACAAGTCACTCACTTACTGTGCTTGGTAACTAACGACTCACCTTATACCCGCGTGGTAATAAGGACGAATCCATTCCGCACACCGCGTGCTGGCTCGACCCAGACTCTCAGTCCACCCCGCGTGGTGACCAACTGGTCCCTCTCGTTGTTAAGAGACGACTCACTTTATACCCGCGTGGTAACAGCCAACTCAACCAACTCAGTCCACCCCGCGTGGTGCCCAACTGCTTACTGACTCATGTAGTTCAAGAGTCCCGCCGACTCCTGATTGTCTCGGCGTGTTCCCGAATTCACCCACACTCAACTCGCGACTTAACAGTTAGCCATGAGCCACAATAAATAAGTAACCATAAGCCTTCTACAAGTTTTCTCGTGGACTCTCTATTAAGCGTGTACAATTGGAAAATAGTGAATAAAGGGTCACTCACCGTATTGTGGATTATTTATTAAGTCACAAGTAGACTCAGAAGTAGGAAGTCTGAAACAATAATAATAAAATATTAAATATTTTATTTAAAAATTAATTGAATATTACCGGTAAATATATAATAGAGACAACAGTAAACAGAGAGAGAACTGTGTACACAGGAATGAGGAGTTTAGACTAAAGCATAAAATATAAATATAACAGTAGACAGAGAGAGAGAACTGTGTACACAGGAATGAGGAGTTTAGACTGGAGCATAAAATATAAATATAACAGTAGACAGAGAGAGAGAGAGCTGTGTACACAGGAATGAGGAGTTTAGACTAAAGCATAAAATATAAATATAACAGTAGACAGAGAGAGAGAACTGTGTACACAGGAATGAGGAGTTTAGACTGGAGCATAAAATATAAATATAACAGCAGACAGAGAGAGAGAACTGTGTACAAAGGAATGAGGAGTTTAGACTGAATCATAAAATACAAACGGCATAAATAGAAGTTCTGCAGGGAAAACTCTCCAAGTCATATCCTATAAATCCTTTATAGGCTGTTAATCCTCTTCTGAACTTCTTAGGGACTTTATCTCCAATGAAAAAAATAATAATAATAAAATTGGAAGAATTACAGGGTGTCTTAGTACCTATATAGTAACTATATTTTAGTTTCTCGGCTATATGAAGTATAGGGTAAGTTATGTAATCGGACAGAAATTCAATGTGCACTTTTCACTGGATTTTCAAGTTTTCCAACCACTAGGTTTCAAAAATATAAAAAAAAAAGTCTGTGTGTGTCTGAATATGAGAAATTCCGACAGAATGAATGCATCTGCATGATATATAAATTTAATATGTGTATCCAGAACCACATAAGGACGACATATGTAAGAATGTAACTTAAATGTCTATAAGGAATATATCTATGTAATGTTTAAATCCTCTCTCATTGCAACGAACTTTAAAATATGATTTTATTATTGGTAATTTTTTATCATATTAGCCATGTCAATGTGTTACATAGGTATAGTTAATTTACGACATCCATTGCCCCGGTAGGAAGTTTTATCAACGAAATAAAACTCACTCCCGGGCGGGATTCGAACCCGCAAACCATGGTGAGACCATGCGACCAAAGGTTTACGCTCTAGCCCGCATGGCCACCATGAACTTCGATTATAATAACTAATAAAACATAACATTAAAAATTAAAAAAAATTTTTTTGTTCATTCTTTTTTTCACTAAAACCTTGGAGAAGAGAGCTTTTTTTTTGGAGGGGGGGGGGGGGGCTGAAGGGTTGGGGGGAGGGGTTTGGCCTTATAAACATTTGAGCTCAATCTCCAAGTCTCTAGCTGTAATAGAGGCCGAGATCCCTACACAGGCTCTGATGAAACCTGAATACCTTGGAGACCCGCATACCCGATTTCCACCAAACATGGCTAAAAACCATCTCGCAAATACCGGCTTTTGAAACGAAAAAACCGCTTTGAAATTGGTTCAGCCGTCTTGGAGCTACGATGCCACAGTCAGACACACACACAGACAAAGGCTTCAAACTTATAACACCCTTGTTTTGTTTAGGGGGTTAAAAATGAAGAAAAAGATAAAATATAAGGGATGTGGCCATTGACAGACATTCTTATACCAACCACACATACAGATCAGTTCTCTCTTCCTCTTCCCCATCTCAAAATTATTTCATACTGGCATTATTGGGTAAAGAATGCCTAATCAGGATTACGCTGTACAAAGAGACAAAATGAAATGATTTTGAGAAGAGGAGAGAAAGAGAGAGTGATCTGTGAGAGTGTTGGTATGAAAAAGTCCTGTAATGGCCAATCACATATTTTTTGTAATTAAATGTCAAAAGGCGAAACCATAATAAATTCTCTTTCAAAATCTCTCCATATTGTTAAAATATTTTAAAGAGGGCCCCTTCAAAAGATTATAAATTTAAGGAGAAGCGGCCTAAGAGGTCTCATAATAGAATCACGAAGGTATAATAACACACTTTGTATCTAAGGGTTCTTTAAGGAATTTGGAAAATCCTTGTTATTACACAGTTTTAAATTCCATGCTTCTGATTCCACAATTTATTCTTCAATAGAAATTTCCATTAATTTTGTAAACGGCAATTCAAATAAAGCTGTTATTTTAATTCTTCAATGTTGATTTTTTAATATAAAATAACTGTTGATCTAGAGTGGTCCAGGACCAAGTTCCATTTTGTTTTCTGGATCCATAATAAACAGGAATTTGTTTGTTCTGAATTATTTTTACTTCCACAGCTAGAAGTATAGGAGTAGTTGTTTAATGGCTAAAAATTCGATGCGGAGTTTTAAACGGAATTACATGTTTTCCGACCTCTAGATTCCAAATATGAAAAAAAAAAAAAAAGTTCTGCCTGTCTGTGAACACGATAACACTCGATAGATTGAACGTATCAATACGAAATTTTATAGTTATATAGTTAGTTGTTATGACTCATGCCCGGGCTCTTACTATGAGGTCATATTTCCTGCTACCAGAGCGCTCTTTCGTCACTCTGGTGGACATGAGCCCGACTCTACTGTGGGAGTCCTAAATTTTGCCTACCCTAAAATTTTATTCACCTAGATTAGGGGTCTTTAACGAGTACCTGATATCGTACAGACTCGGAACTATCGCTTAACGTCCAATCCGAAGGACGGCGTACTTAAGTTTATTTTAACTCCCAGATGAAATAAACTAAGGGCCTCGGTCGGGTTTCGAACCCACGATCTTGAGCTCAGAAGCATACCACTGAGCAAAATTTTATATATGAATCCAGAACCCTCTTTTGACAACACCGATTGTTTTTTAGCCAAATCGACCAAAGGAGAGGGTGCATTAGGGGCGAGTCTTAACTCAAAATCTCTAATAACTGCCGATATGATGAATGTGTCGACATAAAAACCAAAACCCTATAAAGACTTTTTACCTGACAAACTTAAGCATTATCGTCTGAAGGGAAGGGGGGGGGGGGGGGGGGTTCAGGGAGGGGGCTCAATTCAAAAACTCAATAACTGCCGATGTAAGGACTTTATCGACACAAAATTTAGTATGATGATTTAGGAGCCCTTATGTAAGTAAGTATGTAAGTCAAAGGTTGAATATTAGCGCAAACAGTCTTCTGGTTTTGGAGAGGAAGCGAAAAGTTAATTGATTAATTTGTTCTGGGGAAGTACATTGCCGGTGATTCACCGACGACTTTTTTTTTTCTCCTATCATTTTCTGGTATTAGGGGCTTACTAAAATGAAACGCTATCATATACAGAGAACGCTCAACGGATACAATTTATATCCAAATTCTGTAAGCCGTCAGCTAACTGTAAGCAAATTACAGAATATTCAACTTCAGCTTTAGAGACAAATTTTCTCTCAATAAACTTTACTTCTTCCGAATAATTCCCTTCAATTAAAATTTGTCATTTTATAATTTAATTATACAAAAATTCATCATTTATACTTTAAATGTCTGCCTTCGAGACGGGGAACGTCTTAAATGATTTATCGTTAGTCAATAATTAATGATCTATTCAAGTTCCTATAGGTTTACTAAATCGGGGTTGATTAAAGTTATATATGGATCTTTTAATATCATTATAAATTATTAAAGAATTTTTATTTATATCAATTTATTTGTTATTGATAAACTTTTTTTTTTTTTTTTTTGGTGCTCCTGACCCTTTGAGGGGATCGGTCACATCACCCTATTGCGTTGGGAAACATAGCCATCGAGCCGGTCCACAGTCGTCCTTGGTTTCCGGCGCTTTACGCCGAGTGAACTCGGGATCTTTCGGAGGTTCTGTTCTGTCCCAGAGCCGGGGGCTGCCGCCGCATGCCTGTCGGCTGTCGGCGGCGCCCCCGGCACTGGGTTAGAAGGCTTTCTTGATTCTCCGCCAGGAGGAGACGAACCGACGAACAGGTACGATCCTGTCTGGCGAATCAGCGCCGCTCTGGGCCCGTCGTATAGCGGGCATTCGAGAACTACGTGTTCCGCAGTTTCAACGCCGCCACACGAGCAGGCAGGGCTGTTCTTCCTCTAAAGAAGAAGAGCTTGGCGCTGAAGTCGCCGTGACCTGATAGCACCTGTGACGTCCAATGGTCTGGTTGTATCCATGGAGAGTCAAGGCGCGTTCGGACGTCCGGGAAATAGGCGAAGGTTGTTCGGCCATCTGTCGATCGCGCCCAACGCTGTTGCTACTATCCATTCCTGGACAATGCCCCTCAGACGCTCCGGTCTCGCCCGTCCTTGCATCCCCACCTCCAGGGCTTGACGCAAGGCCAAGTCCGTGTCTGCCTCTATTGGAAAGCCGCGTCTACAGAAGTACGAGGCGGCGGCCCCATCCAAGACTGGTCTATGAAGAAGAAAGTTCCTTCAGCCATTTTGTGGATTTTACACCCCCCTTTATACGAAGAAGAGAAAAAGTTATGAAATCGGTCAGAAATTCGATGACGAGTTTTCACCAGAATTTCATGTTTTTCAACCCCCAGATTCAAAAAAAAAACTATAAAAAAGTAGTCTGTGAATTACCGGCAATGTACTTCCTCAGAACGAATTAATCAACTAACTTTTCGCTCCCTCTCCTAAACCAGGAGACCGCTAATATTCAACCTTTGACTTATATAGGGACTCCTAAATCCTCATACCAAATTTTGTGTCGATAAACTCATTATATTTGCAGTTATTAGGGTTTTTGAGTTGAGCCCCGTGAACCCAAGTTATGTCCTCATTAGGTATTGACTTGAATTATGAAATTTCATATCGATACATTCATTACTTCGGCTGTTACTGGGTCGGGTTTTTGAGCCCCCTCTGATCCCTCCCTTTCCTTCTGCCGATTCCGCTGAAAATTAATAAGTGTCGTCCCTATGGAGTTTTGAATTCACATATAAAATTTTGTGTCGATAAATTCATTATAAGGGCAGTTTTAAAGTTTTTGAGTCTCTTCCCTAATCCCCCCTTCCCTTTGGGCGATTTGGCAGAAAATTAATAGGGTTCGCTGTTGAAGGGTTCTGGATTCGTGTCGATACATTCATTCTATCGGGAGTTATCGATTTCACAAACACACACACATGTCTTGTCCATTTTTCGTTTTTTTGTTTGGAATCTGGAGGTTGGAAAAAAATGAAATTCCGTTGAAAACTCGTCATCGAATTTTTGACCGACTACATAAATTACCCTAGTAAACGTATCGACTCGAAATTTCATATGTAAATTCAAAATCCCATAAAGACGACACCTACCAATTTATAAGAAAAGGGAGAATAAAAGGAAGGGTTCAACTCAAAAAACTCCAACAACTGAATGTATCGACACAATAACTGAATGTATCGAAACAAGTACTTAATGTATCGATACAATAACTGAATTTATCGATACAATAACTGAATATATCGACACAATATTTTGTGTGGGGAATTACAATGATGTTGATTCACCGAGGACTTCTCTATCTATCATCTATCTCTATTTAGATCTGTAAAACGGGGTAGGTAAAGGAAGATAAATATCAGTTGGTCGAAATATACGGGTCATGAAAATATAGACAAATACAGGGGGTAAATACGGGGTCTTAATAGGATATTCGATTTGGCATGAATATTTGGTTTTGGGATTGAGTGCCCACGTGCCAACAAACCTCTATTAAATATAAATATAAATCAACTTTATCCTATTAGTAATTATTACTCATGCCCTGGCTTTAGCTACAACATCATATCACCTACTACCAGAGCACTCTTTCGTCACTCTGATGGACATGAGCCCAACTGTACTATGCATGGCCCCCACAAGGGTGGGGCTGGTGCAACTTTGGTTGCAGGGCCCGGGCCCAAGGGGGTCCGGCTCCAGTCCTTTTTATTTTTTTATTTTAGTAGATTTTGCACACAGCTTAAAAAGGCAAAATATATAATTATAAGAAAATTTAGTATAATAGATACATATTCTAGTTGTGCGAGTTATTAAGTTATTATTTAATTAGTTGCGTGCATGGATAGTTACTCTTGTTTGCAAATTACTAGTATAAAACAGTCCGCACCAGACAGGTATAGACGGGCCCCACGCACTCCCTCAACCCTCCCCCACTCCTATTTCCCAGCCTATTGTCCAGCTGTTTCCCTCAGAGCAGTTTTCTAAAAATAGACGCATCGACGCATAGTATCAGTTTGTCTGATTGAAAATGAATTGGCCGAAACTATTGACTTTTCAGATGTTATTGATAAATTTAGTCAAAAGAAAGCTAGGAAAGCTATGATAATTTAGGGCAGTTAGGCTATAAGTAAGCTTTTGTTGTAGCCAGTGTATTAAACGCACACAAACATCGTAATTTTTAGAGTTCTTAATGTTATTTTTTTTAGATCGTAATACTAGTTTTTGTCAATTTTTATTTTAATGTTAGTGAGTCAAAGAAATTTAAAAATTTAAACGTTAATTTCAGTAAAATAAAAGTAAATGATATAATCACGGTAGCAATTGATGTGTGAAATAATTTAATCAATAAAGTTTGGTTTTAAAATCTAACTGATACTGTAACATTAATTATACCTTACAATCTATTTTTAGTTTTAATAAAATTGTAAAAGGGTTAAAAAATAACCATGTAATTATAATATAGCACATGACTATGAGATGGGGGCCCGACCCTGATGCTGGTTACAGGGCCCGCAATCCAATGTGGGGGCCATGGTACTATGGGAGGTCGTTAACAAGTACCTGACATCGCACAGGCTCGGGACCTTCCCTTAACGTTCAATCCGAAGGACGACGAGCTTAATTTTATTTTATGGTATGAGTAAATCAGTGCCCAATTAGGTCCAAGCAATTTTTATTCCATTTCTAATTTATCTGTGTAAAAAAAAATGTTTTACAATCGACTTACCATAATCGATAATCAAACACAGATAAATTAGAAATGGATACGTTGCATTCCAAGTAGTATATACTTTTCTCAAAATGTTTATAAGCAATCGTTTCTGGTGAGTGATATATATATATATATAAAATTAAATATATTATATTACAATTTCTAGTATTAAGATGTAAAGCAAATAGGATATATTTGCTGTAAAAAAATTTTTTATATCAATGTTCAAAAGAGGTCGAAACATTAGAAAATAAAAATTGTTTGGACCTAATTGGCCACTGAATTACCCATACCATGTAGATAAAAGGTCCCAACGGAAAGAAACAATGAATTTTATTTTACCTTCCAGATAAAATAAACTATGAGCCTCGGCCGGGTTTCGAAACCGTGATTTTGAGCTCAGTAAGCAAGCACGCATACCACTCAGCCACCGGCACCCTCGCTTTTTCCTTTTCATTAATGTGTTTTTACTTCCCCAACTAAGATATAGGGGAAGTTATGTAATCAATAAGAAATTTTTCAAAAATATATATTACTTTCTTATGCCTATAGTATAATGAAGTATTGTATTCGTGCGAAAATCCAAGATCGAGGTTTCAACTGATTTTCACTTTTAAAGGTGCCCTCAATACATTTTATCGCGATGATATACGCGTGAGTGTATATACTCCACCGAAAAAATTATTGTAGATATGAATTTGAAATTTTGAATGAAGGGGTCACATGTTCTAACTTAGATCTGATTAGATTTTGAAGAAGTAGAATGAAAATTGAGTCCACTTTCCTCCGGGATCTAAGTACATTTTACAAAATACCGCTTATGTTCATGACCTAATCAAAAATCTTTTCAAGTAATAGTTGTAAGGAATACTGAAATTCATAATTTTATGGAATATGATTTTTCACATGCCGAACACCATCTTGAAATGTAGTTTTGAAACACATATTTTTAGACACTTCCTTGATTTACTCGAAAACGGTTAGTCCTATCGATAAATTAATTATTAACAAAATTGTTGCTTATAAAATTTCCAATAGATAATAAGTCTTTAGATTTGAGATAGGATCAATACGACAAACGTTATAGCGCCCCGAAGAATGTTAACTAAATGTCTATGAATAAAGAATATACCTGTGATTTTTGAATCGTAACTCATGGCAACGAGCTTTTTTTTTTTTTTTTTTTTTAGTGGCCTTATGTACGATGCATATTAGCCATGTCACTGTGTTATCCTTATTACTTACAACATCCATGGCCCCCGGAGGGAGTTCTATCTACGAAATAAAACTCACTCCCGGACGGGATTCGAACCCGCAAACCATGGTGAGACCATGCGACCAAAGCCCTACGTTCTAGCCCGCACGGCCGCCATGGCTCCCTAAAACGAACTTTAAAATATGATTTATGTCTTGGAAGTTTTTGAAAAATTAGAAAAACTAAGAAATATAAATGTGATATCGCCATTACAGGATTTTCTTATATCAACAACGCTTACAGATCACTGTTTCTGTCCGTCCCCTTCTCAAAATCATTTCATTTTGTCTCTTTGAAGAGCGTTATCTTGAGAGTAGACCTTCTTATTCCCAGTAATGCCAGTATGGAATAATTTTGAGAAGGGGGAAAGAGAGTGATCTGTGAGTGTGGTTGGTATAAGAAAGTCCTGTAATGGCCACATCACATATTTGGGTCCCGAGCCTGTACGATGACATATACTCATTAAAGATCTCTTCTAGGATAGATTCAGCTAGGGATGAATAAATTTGGATAAGCAAAATTTCGGACTCCCAGAATAGAGTCCGGGCTCAAGTCTACCAGAGTGATGAAAGAGCGCTCTGGTAGTAGGCGATATGACCTCGTTGTTAAAGCCCGGGCATGAGTCATATTAATGTCAGCAAATTAATTTCATATACCCAATAATGCTAGTATAAGATGAATTTGAGAGGAAGGAGCAAGTAGATTGATCTGTACTATATATATATTTTTTCAAATTCTGATTATTCTAAAAAAGGGATTTTGTCTGTTTCAGTAGAATACCTCTCCGGTAAAGAAGTAACAAACAAAATAGGAGATGAAGAGAACGTGAGGAGAAGGGTTAATCTGGAGAAGATGGAGGAATTGATAAGAAGTTGAGGGGGGTCACGTAGGGGTTGGAGATCCATTTAGAGACTGAAATCGAATAAGGAGACTTCTGGAAAAGCATCAGACATCTGACGGTCGGGTCTATAACTGCTCCAGGCAAGTGGATAAACGGAAAATCTGGCAAAGGGATAATAGTCAGGGATGTGGGAGTTTTTCAGATAGGAGAGAATTGTTCCAAGGTTTTTATAATTTTACAGATAAAATCCCTGATGTCAGCCAAATCGGGCTTGAAGGGGTTAAGTTAACACAAAAACTGTTATAACTGCTGATGCAATGAATGTACTGATCATTGCTACCTACCACATCGTGGGAATTTTTCCCATTTGCGGGAAATTTAGTGGTATGTCGGAAAAAACAAATGGGATAAAAATGTTGTGGGAAAAAAGTCCCATGACTAATATTATTGTCGTATTATTTGCATAAAAACAAGTGTTAGGTTAGGTTTTATGACTCATGCCCGGGCTTTAACTACGAGGTCATATCGCCTACTACCAGAGCGCTCTTTCGTTACTCTGGCGGACATGAGCCCGACTCTACTGTTGGAGTGCAAAATTTTGCCTACCCTAAATTTTTATTCACCTAGAGTAGGGGTCTTTAACGAGTACCTGACATCGTATAGGCTCGGGATCATCGCTTAACGTCCCATCCGAAGGACGGTGTGCTTAAGTTTATTTTACTCCCCAGATAAAATAAACTAAGGGCCGGTCGGATTTCGAAATCACGTTCTTGAGCCAGTGGCGTAGCTAGAGAATTTGGGCCCCAATGCAGGTGTTGGTAGAGGGCCCCCTATCCTGAATTTAATTTTTTACATTTAAAACATGAAAATTTACTACACATTACAGATTACAGGTGGAAAAAGAAAAACTAGAAAAGTTAGAAATTAAAATTTTTTCTTTTTCGATTTTGCTGAAGCAAATACATCTATCAGTTTGGAAACATCCATATGTTCCGCCCTTCTAGCTTCAATACTGAAAAGAGCTAAGTCGGACAGTCGTTTTTGACTCATGGAATTTCGAAGATAATTTTTAATAATTTTCAACTTCGAAAAACTTCTCTCTGCTGTTGCCACCGTCACCGGGATCGTCAAAAACAAAACCAATAGCGAACAAACCTCGGGATAGTTACTTGTCATATCGTAGAACTTGACTATTGCCAGTTCAGCCAATTCTCTGATGGTGCTGATCTTCAAAATTTCGGGCCTTTTCACGGAAAGCAGTAACTCGTGAAATAAGGATTCGGATAAATTCTTAGAATACTGAATTGGAAAGGGCCCCCCAAAGGCAAGGGCCCCCCAAAGGCAAGGGCCCCAATGCGACCGCATTGTTTGCATTGGCATCGCTACGCCACTGTCTTGAGCTTAGAAGACAAACACGCATACCACTTAGCTACCAGCGCCCTCTATAAAAACAAGGTATCTTTAATATGTTTTAAAAAACATTTTTAATTGTTAACAACCATCGGTTTAACAACTTAACAGTCACTTACAGTTACCTTACCTCAACCGGTAACCTTCGTAAGCTTACAGCACAGTTACGCAAACGCCAAATATAAACAAAACCAACTCCCGACCTCGATGTACGTTGAAATTTATTTTTTTATTATTATTGCCGAATTTTCATTATTAATTATAAAACGATTTCTGTTTTAGTTTGTAAACATGTTGAATGAAGAATATAACAGAATGTCCGATCAGTCAGATGCAGAGCATACGAGTACTATACCAGGATTCTATTCATTGTTAGTTTGTACTTAGTTTTAATGTATTTCTTGGTTACATTAAAATACATTATTATAGATTCGTTTTTAAACTACATAGTCTTTGTACCTTTTTCAGTGCAATGTTATTTTATTATTTATGTACCTTGTTTGGAAAATTAATTAAAAGTCTGAGTTGATAAAATGAGTGTTTTATTAACCCACCAATAAATTGATCATACTAAGTTACGAGTATCATAAGATTTAAAACGATGAATTAGCGAACTAGCGAATGGAGTTTTTTTATTTATTTATATCGCTCTGGTGGACATGAGCCCGACTCTATTTTGTGAGAGTCCTAAATTTTGACTATCCAGATTTATTCATCTAGGTTGGGGTTGTTTAACGAGTACCTGACATCGTACAGGATCGAGATTATCACTCAACGACTCATCCGACGAAGAACGGTGAGCACAAGGTTTCTTTCACCTCCCAGATAATAAACCTAAGTGCCTCCTCCGAAAATCGAAACCATTATCTTGAAATCAATAGATATTCGCTACAGTAGATACTCGCTTCAATAGATACTACATTAGATACTCGCTACAATAGATTCTACAGTAGATACTCGCTACAATAGGCTACTACACTTCGTTGAAACAGTTTTTATATTTGTTTCAATAGGTAGGGTACTAGATTACTGAACTCAAGATCGCGGGTTCGAAACCCAGCCGAAGGCCTTCACATTCTTATCTGGGAAGGAAAAAAACCTTGAGCATGCCGTGCTTCTGATGGGACATTAACTACCACGTGGGGTCAAAAAAGACCCCATGCGTTTTAAAATGTGTATGAACTGCTCAATATAATTTCTATTTCGATGAGGCTTCAGGACATTTATCCGTAGACTATCTCCATTCGATTTCATTAAGAAAATGTATTCAGTTTGTATTTTAAAAATTGATATAAAATAATATTTTCACAAAAACGTAGTTGGGGTCACGCGGGACCCCACGTGGTATTATCCGTATCACATTTTCGTTCGTCTGATGAGAAGTATTTTCAAGAAGTTCCATTCAGTAAACATTTCCGAAAAGTTACGTTTGCAATTCGAAGAAGACATTGCCCGCACCCGCTGGAGTTTTTCCTGGAGCTTTTTCTGATCAACATTTCTTGGTTTCCACTTCTCGTTCACCTCTTGAATTTTATTTAGATCTAATTTCAGTAGGTATGCGTTGACGGTTCGGACCGTAAAGATAAATCATGGAACACATTGTGTCCTCGCGAAAGTTGATGTTAGTAGAGCGTGCCAGGGAGATTGCAGGGTTTGAATCTGAGGAGGCCCTTGTGGAAACGGAACAGCTCGAAGTGATCTCCGATGTTAAAGACGTTTTGGAAACGGACGATGAAGAACTTGATGAGCTAGAAGCACGTATGTAAAAACCATGTAACAAAAAAATTTCTTTGCGCTAAATGTAAATAATAATAGCACCCACAGTGTGAATATACTTTTATAAGTTTCATGATTTACTTTTTTTTGAATAAACATTTTTTATACCATTTGTTCTCAACTTTTTAAACTCTTTGTTATTTTTCCCTCATTTTTGAATGAACTTGATTGAAAAAGTTAGAATGAAGAGCTAGTTGGTACATGAAAAATTGAAAAATGAAGTGGGGTCTCAAAAGGACCCCACGTGGTATTTTTCGTTTCACAGGTCACGTGGTATTAGGAGGGTTAAGCGATGGCCCCGAGCCTGTACGCTAGGATAATCGTTAAAAAAAACCCTACCCTTGTTGAATAAACCTAGGTAGGAAAAATTTAACTCTCATAGTAGAGTCGAGCTAATGTCCACCCGAGTGACAAAAGGACGATATGACCTCGCAGTTAAAGTCCACGAAACCCTTCAGAGTATGACCTGGTCATACTTCGTAATATTTACGATTAAGACATGAGAATATTTTAAAATTGTATTTTCAGGGTGGAATGAAGGACATTTACGATATGTTGTTGGCACTAGAATGGGCGAACAAAGCGGAGAACAGTAATAACACAGTGCTGCCACCGGGAAACCCCAGTCACTAAATGAGATTATATAAAAAGTGTTGGGAGAAGGGGGGGGGGGGGGGGGGGGGGGGGGGGTTCATTCGAATCACGTAGCCGCTAAGAGAGGTTCTGCCCCACTAACTTTTTAGCCTCTGTTACCCCCCCCTCCCTACCCCGTATCGCTACTTTATATTAAAAATTTCCACCCTCCTCATCCCCTCCCTCGTCCATAAAAAGTAAATACAGTATACTCTCTCTCTCTCTCTCTCTCTCTTAGAGGGCGCTGGTAGCTCAGTGGTATGCGTGCTTGACTTCTGAGCTCAAGGTTGTGGGTTCGTAGCCCGACCGAGGCCCTTAGTTTATTTTATCTGGGAGGTAAAATAAACTTAAGCACGCCGTCCTTCGGATGGGACGTTAAGCGATGGTCCCGAGCCTGTACGATGTCAGGTACTCGTTAAAGACCCCTACCCTAGATGAATAAAAATTTAGGGCAGGCAAAATTTAGGACTCCCACAGTAGAGTCGGGCTCATTTCCACCAGAGTGACGAAAGAGCGCTCTGGTAGTAGGCGATATGACCTCGTAGTTAAAGCCCGGGCATGAGTCATAAAACCTAACCTAACCCAGTATACTCTCCCTTATACGACGTTGCCGGGACCGACGTGACGCCGGATAACGGAAATCATCAATTAATTAGAAAAAATATATCAGTTAAAGCATAAAAAAAAAGTGTTTTTAGGTGAGCTAAGGAATAAAACACGTTTGTATTTTGTTGATAACATTTATTAAATTGACAAATATGTATATACTTTACTAGTTAAGTGTTCATTTCCCGATAAGACGACATTGTTATGTCACGGACGGGACGGTACCATTGTTTTTCTATTCTAGGAAACATTTTTTATAAATGTTTGATTTTCAACTATGTATTTATTATAATTTATTTATAAGATATTAGTGAAGTAATAAAATATTGTATTAGCGTTCCCTTCATTATAAATACAATGTACATATGTATGTATGTACAATAAAAATACATAAAAGATTCGTGAGCTACGGAATTATTATGTGCTCGTAAATTTATTGTAGCATGTCTACCCTATAGACAATTATTATTATTATTATACAGCAAGGACCAGTGACACTACGAGCGAATCGAGGTCACTTGAAGCTGAATTTAAAGAGGATTTTATTAAGAAGAATAATGCTCGGAACTTGCGATGCCTGCGAGCGAATCGCGATCGCTAGGAGCGAAACAAGGGCGAATTGTGGGTTGTTTGGAGTTAAATTGAAGATAATTTCATTTAGAAGAACATGCTCGGAACTAGCGATGCCTGCGAGTGAATCACGATCGCTAGGAGCGAAAACAAGGAACAAAGAATATAGAGGAAAGGAAGGAAGCAAGATAATTGTTTACATCCGGTGTTGCATGTACGGCAGGGCGGATTTGGCGGGAAATAACAGCCAATGAGATGTCGGGATCCATCCCCACCCCGAGTTGTGCCCGGGAAGAGGTCAGGCCTTCTTCAGTCAACGTTCTCTTCTCGTTCAGAGTTGGGGCCGCTCAGTTCTCGTCAGTTATATCTTTCTATTTTAGATTTTACAGTTCAATTTTAAATATGTGAGTAAATCAACTCCTCTTCATGCTTGGGCCGTTGAGGCCACATCGAACTAGTCAGTGAATCATAGTGTATTTTGGACGGTGTAAAGTCAGTGAAAAATGTAACATCTAATGTAGCCTCGAAACCAGACAGATCTTCAATGACTTTGAAATATGTGATTGGATGATTTCTGCGGGATGTCCAGATAAGGATCATCACACCGTCATCGCCAGGGATATCATTATCGAGGTACCTCGTAGTTACATTATAATTAAGTCCTTCAGACATACGACCAAATTATATATTAAATTGTTTTTTTTGTAAATATTATATGTTCTGTTTAAAATAAATATGTTACAGTTCTAAGTTTGATTCATTCCATCCCCCCCCCACTCATGCTTCTTCTAGTTGGCAACAGTAATTAATTATTATTAATTACTGGTGCCAACACACATTAGGAACTTGTAACCGTTTTTCCCGTGAGGAGTGTACTCAGCTATCCAAGGCATTTTTCATTTAAAGTCGCGATTTTAATAATTTTCGATTTTAATCAATTTTCCGATATTAATTTTATTTTACTAATTAAGTAATTTGCACTCTAACGGAAGGGGAAAGGTTTACAATATATATAATTGATAATCTAATAATTGAATGTTAATTTGTGTTTAATAAATTTGATATTATTTTGAGAGCGCCGGATAAGGGAGCGCGCCGGTTAACAGAACGCCGGATAAGGGAGAGTCTACTGTAGTATATACAAATTTACCTAAGGGCTTATATGTATTTAATGTGACTGACAGCTCAAAGGGAAACATAAATAGGTAAACTGATGAAAAAAAATCACCGGCTTATGTACTTCCCCAATATTTGCATGTAAAACTCAATATTTGACTTAGAGAACTGGGGCTATTTGGCATAGTTTTTACTTTTTGACTTTTCTATTTTTTTTCTGTTATATTTTCAGCGAATGTGAGCAATGCTGCCGACAGTTGAACTCCTTGGCTACAAATTAATGAGGAAAACATAATTTCAAATTTTATAATTTTTAATGGTTTGGGAAAGTGTTCCAACTATGGCAACTTACTCCAGTTGTGGGGCAGAGTGTGATAGGATTTGAGCAATAATGTAGGTTCGTTAATTCAAATTTTTATTTCCATACAAAAAATGCAAAAATATTTAAATTAATATTACAAAATATTGTTCAATAGGTAATGAACATTATTCACTGCTGGAAAATCCATAAAGAAAAACTACAAAAATACCAATAAAAACAAGGAAATTGTTAGTTTCATATCCACAATAAATTTTGGATGATCGTTCACTTGAATAAGTGGGCTATATAGTGGCTTGTGAGTCTTCAAACATAATTTTGTGTCGATATTATGTCATATGATATATATTTGATTTTTGAGTTGCGCCCCCTCTGGTCTCCGCTCCCCATCGGCTGATTCCTCTGAAAAATATAAGGTGTCGTCCTTATACGGCTTTATATTTACATATGAAATTTCGTGTCAATACATTCATTACAATGGCAGTTTTTTGTGTTGTTGAGTTAAGCCTCCTCCCTAATCCCCTCTTCCCATTGGCCGATTTGACTGAAAATCAATAGATATATATATAGGTATAAGTATAGAATATGTCGATAAATTCATTCTATTGGGAGTTATCGTGCTCACAGACACACAGATAGACAGAAATGTTTTTTTTTTTTTTTTTTGAAATATGGAAATACATAAACATGAAATTCCGTTGAAAACTCAGCATCGAATTTCTAACCGATAACTTCCCCTATACATCGAATAGCTGGGGAAAGTAAAGTGTTGTGGATAGCGTTACATTTTGCAACATTTGATTAATAATACTTGTGTACCGGTGGCTCAGAGGTAGTGTACTTGCCTACTGAGCACAAGATCGAGGCCCTGTTAAAAACCTTCGGGTGGGAATTTCTTTATTGATTCCCACATTCGACTGATTTGAATTTTTTTTTTTTTTTTTTTCTATTTTTAAATTCTTCATTTTGAATATTTACAATCGGTAGAAACCATGCGCAAATTTGATGAATAATGCATTAAAAGAAAAAAAATGAAACAAAAAGAAAAAGAAGAAAAGAATGATAAATAAAATTTTAAAAAATATATAAAAATAATAATAATAAAACAAAAAAAAAAATAATAATAATAAAAAAATAATAAAATATAATATATTTTATTGAATAAAATAAAATATAATATATTTTAAGAGCCTACTGTATATTATACAGTAGACTCTTCCTTATCTGGCGTTCTGTAAACCGGCGCGCTCCCTTATCCGGCGCTCGCAAAATAATATCAAATTTGTTAAACTAAAATTAACATTCAATTATTAGATTATCAATTATATGAGCCACTTGTATTTACGAGCACATAATTCCGTAACTCACGAATCTTTTATGTATTTTTATTGTACATACATACATATGAGGAGTTTGGAGCCAGAGCGGACCAACTGGTTGAAACTGAACAGGAAGAAAATGGCAATTGAAAATTGAGTACATTTTGTTTATCTCCATAAATGGGCCCCAAATATTTATTTATATTTGAAATTTTAGAATAGTATTGGATGAGTGATCCCTTTCTGTGTTCTATAAAGTTTTTGAAGGCCGTATGATCCATTGTGACTTTGAAAATATATGCACAAAATATTTGTGGACTAAACTTAAAGTGCTGCTATCTATCACTGAAGTGAAGAAACTAAGTGATCTATACTGGTTTTGAAAAAAGGGAACCTATGCCAACATCAGGATGGGTAATAACTCATTTTCCGAAAAATTGTGGGTTGGTCCGCTCTGGCTCCAAACTCCTCATATGTACATTGTATTTATAATGAAGGGAACGCTAATACAATATTTTATTACTTCACTTAATTAAACGCAGATTTCAAAATATCTTTTTAATGCTTGGATAAATATATGTACATATGTACGTATAATAAATCAATGTTCAGTATGTACATATTTGTCAATTTAATAAATGTTATCAACAAAATACATACGTGTTTTATGCCTTAGCTCACCTAAAAACACTTTTTTTTATGCTTTAGTTGATATATTTTTTCTAATTAATTGATGATTTCCGTTATCCGGCGTTTTCTGTTATCCGGCGTCACGTCGATCCCGGCAACGCCGGATAAGGGAGAGTCTACTGTACATCGATAACTTATGGTTATGTACAAAATAATAAAATAATAATGGTATATGTGCAAATAATATAATATATACAAAACAAAGCGAAAATATTAAATTTAAATACATAATAATAAATATAAAGATAAAACAATAATATTAAATATAATAGCTAAATATAAAAATAATAATAAAATAAACATAAAAGCCCTTCAACTGGAGATCCCTCGAAACGCCCCCGGTTCTCTGTCATCCCAAACCCTCCACCTTAATGGAGGCAGGGGAGGCCGCGGGGGCTCTAGTGATCCCCCCTAATCTCTCGCCCCGCCAATGTCCAGCAGTGGAGGCAGGTCAAGAAGGAGGAGAGTTGAAGGTAAGAGGATTACATGATGGGAGAAGCTGGTCATCACCGGCACTCTCTAAATATTTTTTCTACACTAGCAGGTCTCCCGGCCAGCGCCGCCTCAGCCGGGGGGGGGGGGGGGGGGATTATCTGGATAAGAACTGGATTGACATGGGATGAAAGGTTAGAGTGGAATTTGGAGAAGCGGGCCTTGATGATTAAATGGCTTAGAGTTTCAAAAATTGAAATTAAAAAAAAACGATCAATCCTCAATTTTCATGACACTCATGGTAGAATAAAAGTCATAAGTTTAAATAATCTCAGTATAAAACTTCTGAGTTTTTAGATTTGAGTATTATTCAAAAAATTAATATTCACGGAGTTACCGTGTTCACTGACCCACAGGCAATTTTTTTTTTGTCAATTTTTGGATCAGGAGATCAAAAAACTGTTGAAAACTTGGCATCGAATTCTAGACCGATTACATAACTTCTCCTATACTTCTTATTGCTAGAGAGGTGAAAAAACAAGTGAGTAAATCACTGGTGAAGTACGTCCCCGGCACGAATTAGTCGACTCTTAGGGCTAACAATCAATAGTTGACTTACATAGGAGTTTCTGAATCCCCGTACTAAATTTTGTGTCGTTTTGATTCATTACTTGGGCAGTTTTTAGGGTTTTTGTGTCGAGTCCCCTCCTCTGATTTCCCCCTTCCCTTCGGACGAATTTGGCTGAAAGTAGGTGTCCTTACCGGGTTTTGAATTTACATATTAAATTTAATGTATCGGGAGTGTTCACAGATTTACAGCTGTGAATTTAAGACCGATTACATACCTTCCCCTGTACTTCGTACAGCTGGAGAAGTTAAAAGAGGCCTTGAGAGGGCTCCCCTCCCCCTCCCCCCTCCCCCTCCCTCCCCCGAGAGAGCTCTTTTTACGCTGAAATATTAATAGAATTTTATTTTTTTCCTGTTTGGAATACAAGTCATATTCAAACTTAGGTAATATCGAAGATAAATGTATGGAAAATAAAATGGAAATCTTATCGTGGAAAAGTTTTCTTGAAACGATATAAAACTCGTTTTGAATATGTCAACTGAAATAAGAAGAATGACTGGGTCTGCTGACTACAGGAGGGGGATGGAACTAATACTAAGCAGCACGTCACCCCAGGTATAGGGGAAGTTAGGTAAAAGGTGAGAAGTTCAATGTTGAATAAATAAAAAAAATAAAAATAAAAAGGAATTGAAAGACAATTTTGATGAATGGGTAAGAGAGAAGATAAAAGTAAAGGAAACTAATGTAAGAAAATAGAATAAAAAATATTAAGAACGAATAGGATTTAAGGCGGCAGAAAGTCGCGGTTCCATCTTATCTTCAACCTTCGTGGGTGGTCTTGTGGTAAGTGTTGTAAAGATAAAGTACGTGTCTCTGGGTTTGTATGTGTGTAAAATTTTCTAAAAAAACGTATGTAAGTAGTTTGTATTGTGTCGGGTACTGTGTGTATCATAAGATCGTTATGAAGTGTTCTGTTGTTTATGTATGGGGGGCACTGTGTTAGCAGTCTGAGGGTTTTTGACTGAAACGCCTGAATTCGTTTGATGTTGGATGTTCTTGCTGAACCGTATATCTGTGATCCGTATGTCCATAATGGTCTAATTCCTTTTTATTTATAAATTTTTTTTTTATTCATTTATTTATTTTTTTTCTGTTCTTGTCATAATAAATAAATAAAACAAACTTATTTTTTGAAATATTGTCTATTCCAGAGATGTATTGGAGGGGTCGCATTCTGCAAACTGACAGTTCATAACTAGACCTGACGATGGTGTGAGGCCGAAACCGGTAGTTTTATTTTTATAAATATCTTTAGTGGAATAGACAATATTTCAAAAAATAAGTTTGTTTTATTTATTTATTACAAATTCCACAATATGTCCGCGTTCCTCAACTTAGAAGTTGTCTTAATAATTAATTACTATCCATAACAGTTTCGTTTTTGTGTCATGTTTAATTTTGATCGTCTATTTAGAAGTCCGTAGAGTATTTTGAGTTGACGGTTCAGCGTGTTTGGTGTGAGACGTATGTGACGGTTCCATGTCAGTCCTAGGTATTGTACAGTATTAGTTTGAGGGAGGGGCTTGTCGTAGATGAAAACGGGGGGGCATGTGTCTCGTCGAAGTGTAAATGTGTTGTGCTGTGATCGCCTTTTTATACTAAAATAAAATATAATTATATATTAATAAAAAGGTTAAATTAAAATAAAGCCACAGGTAACATTAGTCTTTTAGAGTTTTTCTTAACTTGAAGCTTGTTAGGACAAACAAATAAATATGATGAAGCTTCTGTTCATCTGAAACTAATAGTTGTGGAGAGGTGCCTGTTGCTGAGAGACATCTACCGAAACATCTCCCAAATAGCTAGCCAATCTGATTCCAATATTTAAAAAAAGAAATGCTGTCCATACCAGAAATGTCGCAGTGCCCGGGCATACATGGCAAGACTACGTAGTTATTATGACTCATGCCCAGGCCTACGAGATTATATCGCCTACGACTCTTTCGTCGCTCTGGTGGATAGGAGTCGTTAAGTTTTGCCTACCCCAGGTTTATTCACCTAGTGTAACGAGAGCCTTACATCGCACAGGCTCGGAACATCGCTCGCCTTAGGATGAGGTGTACTGTCTGTTCCTGGCAGCTTCTCACATCAGCAGAGCTGTCGCTTCCTAGGTGAGTGATGTCTATAATGGCCGCCAGTGAATCCACGAAAAGCACTATCTTTCCTGAAAATGTTGTTATACTTAACTATTAAAATCAATAGTAAAGTCAGTAAAATACGATAGCGTGCTTGCCTACAGTTCTCAAGATCGCGGGTTTGAATCTTGAGAAAGGTTTTTTTTATCTGGTAGGTAAAAAAAAGCAGTTACTCGTCAAAGAACCCTATCCTAGGAAACTAAAACTGGATTAACAAAATTAATCCCAGAGTAATGTGGGCGATGTAGGAAGCGATATGTCCTCGAAGTTAAAGCCCGGGCATGAGTCACAAAAACAGACTAAAATAAAAAAAAACTTTCCTGACTCAGGTCACGATTTTATCTTGAGTTTGAGACGTAACTACTGTACTCATGGAAGCTTTTAAGGTACACCAGAGAAGAATTGTTTTCATGGTTAACCAACTAACTTTAATCTTTTAAAATTTTGATAATACTGCAATAAAGGGGTGCATAGAAGATTTATTGGCCGTGAAATATTGATCCATTGTGCAAGTGAGGGTGAGATACCGAATTATAACAAACTGCTTTTGTTCACGCACACAGCACGTCAATAGAAGAAAATATAACAAGAGAAGTTAGTTTATTGTAACACACTGAAGCGTTCCGTAGGTGAACATTGAATTGATGTATCAAGTGTGATGTATAAAATTACACATATTTTAATTATTAATAATAGGTATTTTATAAAATTAATTATATTTATTTGTATAAAAACAGTGAAGTAACTAAATCTATATAATAAAAATGACTGGCTAATTTTGCTAAGCGCAAAACTCGAGAACGGCTGGACCAATTCGGCTAATTTTTTTTTCAAATATTCGTTGAAGTCCGAGGAAGGTTCTTATGAAGAGTTCTTAGCTGTTAATTCTAGGGATGGCGATCTGAGATAGATTAATCGAAGAATCGATGTTTGGGGTCATAATAATCGATGTAAACAATGAATCGATCAAGTGAATCGATCTCAGACACCCTAAAATTATTTACTTACCGTTTCGTTTTATTCAGTTTTTAGTGCATGTTATTTTCTTGGCTGAATAAAACGTAATTACAACTATTACTGTTTCGTTTTATTCAGTTTTTAATGCGTGTTATCAGTTTTAGTGCGTGTTATCAGTTTTTAGTGCGTGTTATCAGTTTTTAGTGCGTGTTATCAGTTTTTAGTGCGTTTTATTTTCTTGATTGTTTTTAAATCTTCGCTTCTGGCAAATTCCTCGATTTATCTTTGGTTGTCATCTTTGTCATTTACTTACTGTTTCGTTTTATTCAGTTTTTACATATCTACATCTATGTATATAATAAAAATGATTGGCTAAATTTTGCACGGGAGGGGGGGTTGTGGAGGTAGGCCTTAGTATAAAGATACCGGTAACTCATTAACTAATAGTCGGATTGTCATGGAATTTCACATGTAGTATTCTAAAAAGCCAAATTTAAAAAAAGGATGTGTGAAGTCTCAAAATTTGAAAGGGGGGGCTAGGCCTAATATAAAGATAGTGATAGGTCTTTAACGGATGATCCGATTGACATGGAATTTTACATGTAGTATTCTTAAAGGCCAAATTGAAAAATACGCTACGTGACATCTCAAAATTTTGAACAGGAGGGGGGGTTATGGGGGGGGGGGGGCCTAAGTATAAATATAGTCCTAGCTCATTAACGGTTGTTCGGATTGTCACGAAATTTGACATGTAGTATTCTTAAAGGCCAAATTGAAAAATACGGTACGTGACATCTCAAAATTTTGAAGGAGGGGGGGTTGTGGGGGTAGGCGTAAATATAAAGATACTGATAGGTCATTAACAGATGATCGGATTGTCATGGAATTTCACATGTGGTATTCTTAAAGCCCGAATTAAAAAATAGGGTGTGTGGCATCACAACATTTTGAAAGGGAGGGGGGTTTTGGGGGTAGGCCTTAGCATAAAGTAGTTGTAGCTCATTAACGAATGGTCGGATTGTCATGGAATTTCAGTATTCTTAAAAGACAAAAACAAAAAAAGGATATGTGACGTCTCAAAATTGTCAACGGGAGGGGGGTATGGGGGGGGGGGGGGGCAAGCATATACCTAAATAGTAGTTTCAAAAGCAATATTTAAAAATTGGCTGTGACTCTTTTGGAAGGGAGGGGCGGGGGTCCATTAATGCTGAATGAATCTCACATGGAGCTTTCTTAAAGATGGGAAATAGCCCTAATTTTAATAGGGTGGGTTTCCTTAGCATGTATTACCTTGAAGATGCACCGTTGCACGGTAAATAATAGCTCTCACCAGCGTTCTTGCACAAAATACCTAGGGCATCCGCTGTTGCAAGGCACATACTAGCTGCGGTGCCCTGCGTTCCTAACTACGTACTATCTGTGTTGCCCAGCGGTCCTAAGAACTTAATAGCTGGTTGCACGGAGTTGCAAGACGCATACTATCTAAGGTGCCCGGTGTTCTTAAGTAGGAACTTGCTGTGGTTCCAAGTAAAAAAAAATAAATAAAAAAAAAATCCAGTCCAATAGCTTTTGACAGAACGACGTCTGTCGGGTCAGCTACCCGGATATCTGAATCCTACACAAAGATTGAAATAAAAATGTTTTTCGAAAAAAGTCGGGCTAAATACCATTCTTCAAATTTCCTGCTTTTTAACGGTTTATAGATTTACTATTTGTTAAAACTGATAGACAGATTAAGATATATCGGGAAAGTTCCATCCGAAGGACGACGTGCTCAAGGTTTTTCGAACCTAAGTGAAATTTTAGTTACATAACATACGACTCATTATCGAGCACCTGACATACAAAAAGGCCCTCAATCATAGCTTGGAGTCCAATCCGAAGGACGACGTGCTCAAGTTATTTTTAACGTAAATGTAATTTCAACTACCCAGGTTTAGATACATAACATACGACTCATTATCGAGTACCTGACATACAAAAAGGCCCTCGATCATAGCTTAAAGCCCAATTCGAAGGACGACGTGCTCAAATTTATTTTTATCTTCCCGATTAAAACATCTGAGCTAAGTGACTTGGCTAGATTTCTAAATGGCGATCCTGAGCTCGGTAGACTCCATTCTTCACATTTCTAGCTTTTAAACGGTTTTTAGATTTAATATTTGTTAAAACTGATGAACAACCGGGATATCTGAATCCTACACAAAAACCGAAATGAAAATGTTTTTCGAAAAAAGTCGGGCTAAATACCATTCTTCAAATATCCTGCTTTTTAACGGTTTATAGATTTAATATTTGTTAAAACTGATAGACAGATTCAGTTATATCGGGAAAGTCCTATCCGAAGGACGACGTGCTCAAGGTTTTTTGAACCTAAGTGAAATTTTAGCTACCTAGGTTTAGTTACATAACATACGACTGATTATCGAGCACCTGACATACAAAAAGGCCCTCGATCATAGTCTAAAGTCCAATCCAAAGGACGACGTGCTCAAATTTATTTTTATCTTCCCGATTAAAACATCTGACTTAAGTGACTTGGCTAGATTTCTAAATGGCGATCCTGAGCTCGGTAGACTCCATTCTTCAAATTTCTAGCTTTGAAACGTTTTTTAAATTTAATATTTGTTAAAACTGATGAACAGCCCGGATATCTGAATCCTACACAAAAATTGAAATAAAAATGTTTTTCGAAAAAAGTCGGGCTAAATATTATTCTTCAAATTTCCTGCTTTTTAACGGTTTATAGATTTACTATTTCTTAAAACTGATAGAAAGATTAAGATATATCGGGAAAGTCCCATCCGAAGGACGACGTGCTCAAGGTTTTTCGAACCTAAGTGAAATTTTAGCTACCTAAGTTTAGTTACATAACATACGACTCATTATCGAGCACCTGACATACAAAAAGGCCCTCAATCATAGCTTGGAGTCCAATCCGAAGGACGACGTGCTCAAGTTATTTTTAACGTAAATGTAATTTCAACTACCCAGGTTTAGATACATAACATACGACTCATTATCGAGTACCTGACATACAAAAAGGCCCTCGATCATAGCTTAAAGCCCAATCCGAAGGACGACGTGCTCAAATTTATTTTTATCTTCCCGATTAAAACATCTGACTTAAGTGACTTGGCTAGATTTCTAAATGGCGATCCTGAGCTCGGTAGACTCCATTCTTCAAATTTCTAGCTTTTAAACGTTTTTTAGATTTAATATTTGTTAAAACTGATGAACAACCCGGATATCTGAATCCTACACAAAAATTGAAATAATAATGTTTTTCGAAAAAAGTCGGGCTAAATACCATTCTTCAAATTTCCTGCTTTTTAACGGTTTATGGATTTACTATTTGTTAAAACTGATAGAAAGATTAAGATGTATCGGGAAAGTCCCATCCGAAGGACGACGTGCTCAAGGTTTTTCGAACCTAAGTGAAATTTTAGCTACCTAAGTTTAGTTACATAACATACGACTCATTATCGAGTACCTGACATACAAAAATGCCCTCGATCATAGCTTAAAGCCTAATCCGAAGGACGACGTGCTCAAATTTATTTTTATCTTCCCGATTGAAACATCTGAGCTAAGTGACTTGGCTAGATATCTAAATGGCGATCCTGAGCTCGGTAGACTCCATTCTTCAAATTTCTAGCTTTTAAACGGTTTTTAGATTTAAGATAATGTTTGTACCTTTTTCATGAAACATTTCACAATTAAAATCTGAGGCCATGAGATGAACAAACTGTGAGAGGAGTGTTGGGTGATGTCACGTTGGCAGCAGTGTTGGGTGATGTCACGTACCCTATGTTGACCAGAACGTTTAAGGATGCTAGGAAATTTGCTAATTCAATGTTTTATTTAACGTTTTTGTGAACTTTTGTTTGTTTAAACACGTAAACAAATTGTCTCAAGAAAATTTGGTTCAATTCATGGTTGAAGTCTATGTTTTAATCAACCTGGTGGTCACCAGCGTTCTCAAGTACGCACTGGCTAGAACGTCCACGGATGCTAAGTATTCACTAGCTGTGGTTTCCGCCGTTGAATGGCGCGTACTAGCCATGGTGCCCAGGGGTCCTAAAAACTTACTAGCTGGGATGTCTGCCGTTGAAGGACTATGAGCGTTATTCCGTATGAATAATTGAAAATTATAACATCATGAATGTACTATTGAAGAATTGAAATGGATTCGAACGAGAGATATTAGGAGAAAAGTCAAAGTTCCCCGGGTAACGCCGGGTATTACTGCTAGTTAGTAAATAAATATATGAAGTAGCGTTTTGTTTTAAAACAACCAATGAAAAACAAAAAAAATGACGACCATCAGCTCTTCTAATTCGAATGGAGCAGTCTATGTTGTGGAAGTCTGGTGAGATGAGATGTGAAGGTGGACAGTCTAGGAGTGAGTTGTGTTTAGGCTTAAGGTGTGGTGAACCAAAAGGGTGTGAATAACATTGAAATAGATGCGCAAAGGAGGTAATTTTATTTATTTATATAACAATAAAAAATAACATTTTATATAGTTTCAAGTAATTAGTAAGATTAAATTTTGTAAAATAGTTTCATTGTTTTATTTCCATCTTAGTTTTTATTTAATAATGTAGATTTAAGTAAATCAACCCAAATATTTGTTCTCGTATTCTATGCTATTCATTTTCCCTGTTGGTCCAATAAGATAATTTAAAAAACCTTTGGATTAGATTTAACATTTCTGTAAAATTTAGAAAAACAATATGGCATCTCTTTAGAAATCCAAATGAAAAGTTTATTAATTGAAATTTTTTTGAAAATACTTGCACTTTCTTCAAAATGGCACGTCTTAAACTTTTGATATTTTTTTAGGGCCCTTTTCGACAACTAGGTACTGTAGAAATCCAAATTTAGTAAAAGACCAGAAATATAATTTTTACAGGAAATGTGGTAATTTTTATTTGTTTATTTAATTATTATTAATTTTATTAATTCAGTTAATTTAAATTTATATTTATTTATTTTATTTAACATAAATTAAATTATCACACAAGTAATTTCACTGAAATATAGTTTCTACCAACTTTTGCACTCTCTTGCTGCTACGAACATACTAAAACTCATTAATAGACTGACGTTTACGAACATATTTTCTCTCCTAGCTCATTTCAATAATTTAATACCAATTTTTCACCAAATAGAATATAAATTGAAAGATTGAATCTAAAAAAATAGGTTGTCGTGGAACAAACAGCTCAATGAACCGAACAATCGAATTTGACTGACCAGTCAACCGTGCTTCAATAAAGGGTAGTTCCAATTTGAAAAATAAACTCGCCAACATGGACCAATGAATTATGAGAAATCAACTTTTTTATTCATTCTATTCTTTCCCCCTTCTTTTTGAAGCTTAAACAATCAAAGCATTCAATCAGAAAAATTTTCAATAATTCCGGTAAGCATATCCTAAGGAATATATATCTTTACTCTGTTCTACTTCATTTAGCGTTTTCAGCGTCATTTCATGTTTATATGGGCATCCCGAACCCCATAAGGACGACACCAATTGATTTTCAACACTCGGGGATCCAGGGAAACAAAGAGGCAGACCGACTAGCCAAGGAAGGTTCAAGTAAGCCTTTTATGGGGCCAGAACCGGTGCTGGGAATATCTCGGGAGGCATACCGAACCCGAATCAAAGAATGAACTAAGGACCTTTTGGAGCGTACTTGGAGAGAAAAGACCACATGTAGGCAGTCGAAGATGTTCCTGGGAGGGGAGTCCAGAGTTCTGAAAGGTTTAGGTAGTATAAGTATAAACATACAGTTAATAAAATAAGGGGGAAGCCCAGCGCTTCCAGGGAAGGGATAAGAGCACTGGATGCTTAGGTCCCTAGGTGTAAAACACCAGCCCACCACATATATACATAATTGATTTTCAGTCGGCCATTGAGAAGGTGGGGATTAGGGAGCAAACTCAAAAATCCTAATAACTGCCGATGTAACAAATGTATTGAAGCAACATTTATTATTAGAATTCTAAAGCCTCTATCTAAGTAAACTATCGATGTTTAGTCTAAACGATCGATTGGTTTTGGAGGGAGAATGAAAACTTGATTGATTAATTCGTGGTGAAAAAGTACATTGCCATTGTGAATTCAGGTTCCTATAAAAACGATACTTTGATTTTTATCTGAACTGAATTGGTTTTAGAGGGAGAGCATAAGCTTATTACTGGAATTTGTGCTGGGGAAGTACAACGCAGTGTCCTAATTGTTATTACTGTAAAGACCCATCTACGAAAGTCTTCAGTGTTTGATGTGACCACATATAATATTGATTAGTTATTATGACTCACACCTGGAATTTAACTAAGAGGTTATATCGCCTGCTACCAGAACGCTCTTTCGTAACTCTGGCGGACATGAACCTGCCTCTACTATGGGAGTCCTAAATATTGCCCAACGTTAATATTTTATTTACGTAGAGTAGGGGTCTTTAACGAGTACCTGACATTGTACAGGCTCGGGACCATCGCTTAACGTCCCATCCGGGTTTCGTAATATTTTTATTTTTAGTATTTACTAATACTAAGAACTATCACGGAAAAATTCTTGAAATCCAAGCTAAGAAAGTCCAGGAAAACCAAACCACAAAGAGCCTTTTCTTCTTAAAAAAAAAGAAAACCCGGGAGAGATCTAAATTGTTAAGTTCCATTAGAAAGTAGAACAGTGTTTTTCAGATGATCCTCTTTAGCTCTTTAGAAAGAGAAATTTTATGTTACACTCGTATCGTATTTCGTAATGAATAATAAAAATATTTATTTCTCAAATCATAACTCGGTAATAGGATATGTCATAAAAATGTATACATTAAAATAACATAAATTAGATATATAAACAGTTATATATTTGGAAGCAGTGGCCAGACTGAGGCTGGGACCTAGCCACTTAGCCAGGAGCATCTCCATCACCAGGAACCAGTCCAGACTCTGCTCCGGAGTCCCTCTGAGGGTGCAGCACAGCTTGGACAATAGGAGCTGCTGAGGACCATGGGAATACCGGCCACTCTAGCCTTAAGCACCTCCATCACCAGGTCCAGACTCTGCTCCGGAGTGCCTCTGAGTGTGCAGCACAGTTTGGACACTAGGAGCTGCTGAGGACCTTGGGGACTCAACTCAAAAACCCCAATAACTGCCGATGTAATTAATTTCATGGGAGGCAACTCAAAAAGTTTCAATAACTACCGATGTAAAGAATGTATTAACGCTAATGGCCATAGTAGCCGAGCATGAAGTTTCATAAATTCAAAACCACACGAGGCACATATCTATTAAATTTCCACGAATAGGTAGGGGGGATGAGAGGCAGAGGCTGATCTCATAAACCTTTATAAAGCTGATGTAATTTATCTAACACAAAATGTACCATGAACATTCAGAAGCCTCAGAGAACAAAAATATAATAGATTAATTCGTGTTGGGGAAGTACAATGGCGGCGGCTCAATGACGTCATTAATATACGTTTTTCAGTCTTCTAAGTTAATAATAATAATAATTTTATTTCCGTTAAACTAATACATGGTAATACGTCAAAAGAATTTATACATTAAGATAGCTTATAAATTATATTTATAACTACTTGAGTCTAACACACGTATGATTACTAGTAATAACAAAACTATTTAAAAAAGTAAAATGAATTGAATAACAACATATGTTACATATATACATTTATAATAAGTAGATAAATTTTTCAATTCAATAAAAACTAAGATACTATTATTTAAAACTCTTCCGGAAGTGTCTTTATCACAACGATGTTTCGGGACGTTCTTACGTCCCATCATCAGGTACCAATGTGCGAGATATAGATATTACAATATCTATATCTCGCACATTCCAAACACAAGTTAATTGGAAAAAAAATATAAATGAGAACTTAAAGTGGGTTATACTGGATTTGAATTTGAATTTTATAGGATGCCGCCATAGCGCCGGTTAGTTCAGAGTCGGCACATTGGGGCGCTGAAGCTTGCTACTATTATATCCTCAAGTTTCCTTTCTGTACGATAGCCCCATTCTGTGGTCTATTGAGAAGGGAATCCCTTTTAGCCCAATCTGCTTCCAAAGGGCTTGGTTTTATAACATTCATATATCATTCTGTAAGCCCCAGGGTATGAACCGTATTGTATTTATTTATCTGGATGTATTCTAGTGTATTGGCTGGTTGGGTTTGGTATTGGCTTTCATCATGTAGAGATTTGTTCGAGATCCCCCCCCCCCCCCCCCCCCCCCCCCATGTATTTCTTCAGTTATCTCAGGGGGATTAGGATGCCAATCCCACAAACGGATTTTTACAAGATAGCTAGAATTTTTTTTTTTTTTTTCGTTAATTCCTTTCATTGAAAACTGACATAATTGCAGAGATATTGTGAAATAATTCAAATGGACTTGAAAAATAAAATAAAACTGGTTTATTTAATATGTTGTCTAATTTCACTAACTATATATACATGGGAGTACTTTCGGTATTTCTACCATCCTCAGCCAAAAGCATTGAGCATTGAGTCTTATCTCTTATGCTTTTGGCTGAGGATGGTAGAAATACCGAAAGTACTCCCATGTATATATAGTTAGTGAAATTAGACAACATATTAAATAAACCAGTTTTATTTTATTTTTCAAGTCAATTCCTTTCATGTTTCAATGTCTCAGTTTACGAATGTGATATCACCTTCACAGCTGTACGAGATTGAAGAATCGATGTTCAGTGTACAAAGAACACACACATTGTAAATATTAAAATACTACAAAATTTATTATTATTTTTTAAGGAAGAGAATCACTGAAGCGTTGAGTTTTTTGTAGAAACGGCTTAAATATTAATTTTTTTCTATAAGAACAGCTGCTAAAACATTACTAAATTAATTAGGTTAGGTTTTATGACTCATGCCCGGGCTTTAACAACGAGGTCATATCGCCAACTACCAAAGAGCTCTTTCGTCACTCTGGTGGACATGAGCCCGACTACTGTGGGAGTCCTAAATTTTGCCTATCCTAAATTTTTATTCACCTAGGGTAGAGGTCTTTAACGAGTATCTAACATCGTACAGGCTCGGGACCATCGCTTAACGTCCCATCCGAAGGACGGCGTGCTTAAGTTTATTTTACCTTCTAGATAAAATAAACTAAGGGCCTCGGTTGGATTACGAACCCACGTTCTTGAGCTCAGAAGTCAAGCACGCATACCAAAAAAATACTAACTAAAATACTAATAAATTAATAGTGATAAATGTAAAAAGACTATTATTATTTTTTTTTTAATTTATTTATTTACATATTTACAACGGTATAACATTGACCATTAGCAATAATCGCAATTATTGCGATAAGTAGTACAGTGTCAAGTGCGTGGTTGTCACAAAGGAAAAGGGGGATTAGGAGAGATTAGGCTCATTTCATAAACCCTAATAACTGCCGATGTAATGGATGTATCGACATGAAATTTAGTATGAGAATTTAGTAGCCAACATAAGTCAATTATTGAATATTATCTCAAATGTTCGACTGTTTTGGAGGAGGGGCGATTCACCGACTTTTTTTTTTTTTTTCTTTGAACCATTTCTTTTTTCCCTTATCCATTGGACCAAAAGGAGTGGCAGTAAGTTGCAGGCCCCTGCGACTGACACACCCTCGGAGCACCCTAAAATTACAGATCCAACTTCAAACTTCCAACATGACCCACCCATTCAAACTTCCAACATCACCCACCCATTCTCCACACTCTGTAGCTTCACTCACTTCTCCCCTCTCTGTCCACTCCATACATTTTATCTAACTGCTCTTTCACTCTCCTCTTTACAAAATATGGAATAAAAAATCACCGGCAATGTACTTCCCCAGAACGAATTTCCAATTTACTTTTCGCTCCTCTCCAAAAACAGTCCATCGTTTCCGCTAATATTCAACAGTTCATTTACATAAGGACTCCTAAATCCTCATACTAAATGTGTCGATATGTTCATTAGATTGGCAGTTATTAGAGCTTTTGAGTTGTGCCTCCCCTGAACCCCCTTCAGTTCGGCCGATTTCACTGAAACTTGACAGGTATTGTCCTCATTGGGTTTTGATTTCAAATATGAAATTTCATGTTGATACATTCATTACATCGGCGGTCATTGGCGCTTTTGAGTTGAAACCCACTTTCCCTTTGGCGGATTCCGCTGAAAATTAATAAGTGTCAAAAGGGTTTTGCATAAAAATATAATGTGAAAAAATGACGAGTTTTGGTGTTCATAGGCACATACACAAACAGAAATATATTTTTTTGTTTATGTTTCTGTACAATGGCGAAACATATACCCTAATAACTGCCGATGTAATGAATGCATAGTCGTGAAATTTTATATTTAAATTTCAAACCCTATTCGGGGTTTCACACCATTAATTTTCCACAAAATCGACCGAAGGGAAAGGGAGGGATCAGAGTAGGGGCCCTCGACTCAAAAACCCTTAAAACTACTAATCTAATGAATATATTGACACTAAGTTAATTATGATGATTCAAAAGCCTCTCTGTAATTCAACATATAATGTATTCGCAGTAAAAAGTATAAAATATAAGTTTTCGCTCTCCCTCATTGAAACAAAATAGAGATATATTTCTTTAGAAGCATCTTCCAGGCAGGGCTTCATTTTAAACACATATACCCTAATAACTGCCAATGTAATGAATGTATAGTCGCGAAATTTTAAATTTACATTTCAAACCCTATACGAGGTTTTACACCCATTCATTTTCCACAAAATCGACAAAAACCCTTAAAACTACTAATCTAATCTAATGAATAAATTGATATAAAGTTAATTACGATGAATCAAAAGTCCCTATGTATGTCAATATATAATATATTATATATAATGTATTCGCAATAAAAAGTATATAGTGTAAGTTATCGCTCTCCCTCATTAAAACAAAGGAGAGAAATATTCCATCTTCCAGGAAGAACTTCATTTTAATAAGACCCATTAACAACACGCTTGGTAGGAGTGATGACATTTTTTTTGGGGTGGCAAAATGGTTTTAGGTACTCATTGTCTAAGATGATGGGATGATCCATCAGGTTTTGTTCCATGGAAGTGAGTAAGATGAAAGGATAGGAAGAAAGTGGGCCTTCGTAGGGATTTATCGCCCACCCTTATCCCTTCTATGAACAACGTCAACATAATCAGCTGGTTCATTTTATTTTCAGGGGTCCCCTGGGCTCAACACCACTAAACAGTACCCCTGTAATCTGGCTATTACTTTTATTTGTTAAAATTTCTTGAAAAATAGTAGATAAATATTACTTCCTATATACGAACTAACGTAGGGGCAGGGGAGTAGCCAGGGGAGGGCGCGTGCCCCCCCTGGCCAGAGCATAAAAATTAAATAAACTAAAAAAATTTTTATTAAAAATGGATTGCTTGCAAGTTACCAATAGGATCTTCAAATTTCCCTTGCGTCTGATTCCTAAATCAGCAATCAGCTGTTACATAAATGTATATATACAAAACAAGTCATATTACATTTATTTAAATATACATGAATTCGATCATTTCATTTCCTCGCTCAAAATCGTCATTTATGTTATACTTTATACTCTTAAAGCTGATTTTACATGCGCAGTAAAAATTCAAAGGGCAGCAGCAGCAAATGCACGCTATTGGATGTGAGTCATTTAATTCTATAAACATATAAACCACAGCGTGCATTTGCTGCTCATGTAAAGTCAACTTAAGTATTACAGTCAGTGGTTACCTCAGGGGGAGCTTCTAGAGGTCCGAGTCTCCCAAATTAATAACAAAAAGTCTGCAACGCTAACCACGGAAACTGCGGGCTGTGCCCCCGGGAGTCTACACCCCCCACCCTCGTAGCCTAACTTTGCCCCCCCCTTTTTTTTTTTTTTTGGGTTGCCGACCTCCGGTGGAGGCCACGACACCATCGCCGAATCGTCGGGGAAAAAGGGAGGCCTAACAAATTTATTTACAAAATTAAAATACTAAAGTACATAATTTAAAATGCAGAACTTATGATGCTGTGGTAGGCTAGGAGCGACCGCTGCCGACCATCTGCGACGATCAGCGGTCACTCCCAGCCCACCTTAATTTCTTGGCGGACCGAGAGAGCTCGGGATAAATGTAGGGCGATCGCTAATTGTCGTTCGTTAGGGCGCCGGGGACGACTGCAGGCCTCCCCGGCGCAGGGTCAAAATGCTTGCTTCTTTCTCCGCCAGGAGGCGACAAATCGGCTGAACATTGGGTAGCCGGTTTCCGTCATCAGCTGCCGCAGGTCGAGTCCCAGATACGATCCTGTCCCGCGTATCAACTCCACCCTAGGCCCGTCGTACAGCGGACATTCGAGGACCACGTGCTCCGCCGTCTCGACCCCGCCGCACGAGCAGTTCGGGTTGTTCTTCCTCTTAAAGAAGAACAGCTTGGAGTTGAAATCTCCGTGACCTGATAGTATCTGGGACATCCAGTGGTCAGGCAGTATCCAAGTAGAGTCCAGACGTACCCGGATTTCCGGTAAATATGCGTAGGTCGTTCGGTCATCCGATGATCGTGACCACCGCTGTTGCCATTTCTCCACTATCCATTCCTGGACTATGTCCCTGCAACGCTCCGGTCTGGACTGTCCGCGCATCTCTTCCTCCAAGGCTAGACGTAAAGGCTCATCTATATCTGCTCCTAAGGGCAAATTGCGTCTACAATAGTACGAGGCGACAGCCCCGTCCAAGACTAAGTCTATGGGCGGAGCTCCTGCCAGCACCTGTAGCGCAGCCGTAGAGACAGTACGATAGGCCTTTGTAACCCTTAAAAGGGCTGCTCTCTGGGCTTGCACAAGGATAACGCGTCGCCGCTTCGTGGGACGATGCCACCACCCAGCAGCGGCGTACCTTGCTACAGCCTCGAATACTCCAATGTAGATGATTCTACACGCAGAATAGCCGAGGCCCCCCCTCCCCCCTGCTCAAAATCCTGGCTACGCCCCTGCGTAGAGGTAGTTATATCAGAAATTCGATATTGAGTTCTCACCGGAATCTCATTTTTTCCCGTCCCTTTATTATAAAAATAAAAAATAAAAGTCGTCGGTAAATCGCTGGCTATGTACTTACCCGACACGAATTAATCAATTATTATCTTTTTTTAATATTGAAAAACTTTTCTTTTTTTTTTAATATTGTCTATTTTACAAAATATATAGAATATATTTGGGGGGGGGGGGGGGGGGGGTGGCGGTAGCTTAGTGGTATGCATATATGCTTACTCATGTTCGTGCGTTCGAAATCTTTAGAATTTTTATCGGGAGGTGAAAAAACCTCGAGCCCTCCTCTATTGGATGGGACGATAAGCGATGGTCCCGAGCCTGTACGATATCACGTACTCGTTAAAGACTCAAGTAAGCAACTCGTTAAAGACTCAGCGTAACCCAAAGAGCGCTCTGGTAGTAGGCGACTTAATTCTAGTTAAAGCCCGAGCATGAGTCATGATACTGTATTTTTTAAGTCGGCTGAAGCTGACAGCAATACTGAAAGTACTCCCATATATTTTATACATTTTGTGAAATAGACAATATGTTTCACAATATATCTGCAGAAAATGAGGGCGCCGGTAGCTCAGTGTTATGCGTGCTTGTCTCCTGAGCTCAAGACGGTGGGTTCGAAACCCGATCGAGGCCCTTAGTTTATTTTATCTGGGAGGTAAAATAAACTTAAACACGCCGTCCTTCGGATGGGACGTTAAGCGATGGTCCCGAGCCTGTACAATGTCAGGTACTCGTTAAAGACCCCTGGCCTAGATGAATACAAAATTTAGGGTAGGCAAAATTTAGGACTCCCATAGTAGAGTCGGGCTCATGTCCACCATTTTCTCTCAGGGCCAAACATTTTTGTTTCCATTTTTGGAATCAGATGGTCGGAAAACATTATTTAAGGAAATTGTAACAAGAAGAGTAGGTAATTATAATTTTATCAAAAATTCAAACGAATAAACATCGACTCAAAACACTCAATGAAGGAGCCGGTTGCAGAAATGGCTCTTTTATGGTAGATTGGCGTTTCATGTAATTACAGATGTATGATCCTTATAAGCCCAGTACAAACGGCCTCTTGGGATCTGAATATTTCGAACGTGAGAAGCAGCTGTGGCCAATATCGTGGTCTTGCTAATGCTAACAAGGACTGTCCTAGATGTACGTCACCATATGACGCCTCTCCCAGACCCTGTCAGAGCTTGACTTGCAAATCAACACCCCCCTCGAGCCCCCCCCCCCCCCCCCACCCCCCCCCCCTTCAGATATGGTAAATAATTCCAATTTCGTTACAAATGCATTCCTTGTCCGATAGCTTCTTGAGATCTAGGCGTTAGTTCATGTTTACCTTCTCTTGGATTCTTACGGTGAGGATATTAATATTTTTTAACAAAAAAAATATATATGTGAAGTAGCCATAACAAGGCCATCTTACAATAATAATAATAATAATAATCATAAGTGATAATAACCCCAGTTGTTCTTTAACCACTACGCTGTGTGGATGGGATGTACCACTGATGATGACACTGTTGCGTTGAAAACAGTTCTGGTCAAAAATAAAACAGTAGAAAGACAACGTCCTTTATTTCTATGAGAATAATAACCTTTATTGACGGGACTGAATCCAATAAACAATTTATATTAGTCAAGTACTTATTCGAATTAATATAATTATAATTATTTAAACAAGATAAATGCATTTAGATATATTGATATAATATATTTAGAGGACGCCGGCAGCTCAGTGGTATGCGTGCTTGCCTTCTCAGCTCAAGATCGTGGGTACGAAATCCGACCGAGGCCCTTAGTTTATTTCATATAGGAGGTAAAATAAATTTAAGCACGCTGTCCTTCAGATGGGACGTTAAGCGATCCCGAGCCTGTACGATGTCAAGTACTAGTTAAAGACCCCTACCCTAGGTGAATAAAAATTTAGGGTAGGCAAAATTTACTACTCCCAGAGTAGAGTCGGTCTCATGTCCACCAGAGTGACGCAAGAGCGCTCTGGTAGTAGGCGATATGATCCCGTAGTTAAAGCCCGGGCATGAGTCATAATAACTAACTAAATATTTATTTACATTATCTCTGTGGAAGAACAATAATTAAGCTTGAAGATACAACAAAAAATAATAATAATATAATATGTAACGAATGTATCGACACAAAATTTACACAAACTTTCGCACAGTTTATTATCTAGTTGTCCTCTTTCGTTAGTTATTCTTATAAAATTTGTCTTTAATTTTTCTCTATAACTTACATTGGAACAGATTTTTGATTAGGTTGTAAATATAAACGATATATCTTCCAATCACATGAACACAGACAGACATCATCGCAAAAGGTTCAGAGGATCTTAAAACGTTAAATTCCTCGATCTCGGATTTTCGAACGATTACAGTGCTTCCTGAGTATAAGAAAGTAAACAATGAAAATTTGTCAACTTTTCTAAGGATGTTTTGCTAAGAGATTGAAGAGAGAAAGAGAAAATAAAACAATGTGTTTGGTGGAGCAGATGTGAGGAGCAACGAACCGATCCGGGGGGGGGGGGGGGGGGGGGGGGAACACAGAAGACAAATTAGATTTAGGATGATGATCCAGCAGAGGATTTAGCCCCGAGCTACCAACATCTGTGCCTGGATCAGCTGGCAGATCTTCAACTTTCTTCTAAAGGCTCGTACTTATTTTTTGAAATTCAGATTTTTTTCATGAAAAGTTTTTTTTTTCTTGCTCAAGCTATACGAGTATAGAAAAAGTTATCTAATCGACCAGAAATTCGAAGTTGAGTTTTCCCTGAGTTCACTCTAGTGATGTAAAAAAAATTACACAAATTAAAATTATTAATATAAACTCCTGCTAAAAAATTAACGCACAGCCCAGTATTTTTTCATTTTCTTCAGTTGTTTTCATTTTAAACTTATAATTACTATTTTTATCGAAGGTTTATTTAAAATTGAGTGGAAAATTAACAATTTCAACACAATATTGCTGCAATAAAAAGTATTGAATAACAAAGAACAGAAAATCAAATATTTCATTAGATAAGTCACTTAAAAGAAAATTAGAAAAAAAAGAGAAGCAGTTTGGGATGCTGTAACCTCTTGATTTTTTCAATATTTGGTATTATCCGGAATCTCATGAGGACAAAATATATTGATTTTCAGCAAAATCGACCATAGGGAAGAGGGGAAGAATTAACACAAAAACTGTAATAACTGCCGTTGTAATGAATGTCTTGACACGGAATTAGTCAACGAAATTTCATGTTTTCTGATTCGAAAAATTAAAAAAAAATTTTGCTGTCTATCTCTGAAGACGATAACTCCCGATTGAATAAATACATCGATAAGAAAATTTAGTATGTGCATCCTGGAGCCTATAAGGATACCTATTGATTTCCGGTGGAATCGGCCGAAGAGAAAGATGAATCAGAGGGAGGGCTTAACTCAAAAACCCCAATAACTACTGATACAATGAATGTATCGACATCAAATTTATATTTAAAAATTCAAAACCCCATAAGGACGGCACCTATTATTTTTCCACAAAGGGATCAGAGGAGAGTGGTTTGATACAAAATCCCCAATAAGTGCCAATGTAATGAATGTAACGACATGAGTATGATGATTCAGAAGCAGCTATGTAAGTCAAATATTGACTTTTTAGTCCAAATTGTCGATTGTTTTCAGAGTGAATGCGGTGAAATTGTTGATAAGTTTGCCAGTTAATCACCAACAATTTTTTTTTTTGTCATTTGATATAAATAAAAAACCAATGTAGTCCTTATGTGAGAAAACTCGGGACGAGCGTGATGTCATATCCTCGTTCTACATGTTTCAGCATATCGAAACTAGTACACCACAATGTCAGTTATTTAATCACGTTCACGTAAACAAAAACAAGAAGTATGGATTTCTTTATAAGTTATTATCTACAAGAAACTTTCAGAATTATAAAAAAAAATGTGAAGTTTTGCAAAGTAGGTACTTATATGGCATGCAGCACGCAAAGTTAGTTGTGGGACATGATCGAAAGACGGAAATAGCGACATGTGAACATTTAACAAAGCTTGGCTAAGTCCTCGGATTAATCTGACTTATACCAGCATCAGTTATCGGTTCAATACGCCCTTAGGTTATATATCTGGTAGATGAAAAAAAAAAAAAAATTTAGCACTCCGTCCTTTGGATGGGACGTTAAGCGATGATTCCGAGCCTGTGCGATGTCAGGTACTCATTAAAAATTCTTAATCAACGCAACTAAACCTGGTTACGTTTATGACTCCCACAGTAGAGTCGGGATCATGATCACCGGAGTGACGAAAAAGCACTCTGGTAGTATGATGACCTCGTAGTTAAAGCCCGGGCATGAATCATATTAACTAACACATTGGTCCAAACTGCAGTATACTGAGGAATGGCCCAATGCGTGGTCCCTATGTACTAGCCTCCCAATGTATTGTGTGCCTTGTGTTGGTCCCTACAGCAGCATATCTTTTATAAAGTCCAGGATTCTTCTGCAGGTTCCTTCCATTACCTGCTTCAGTTCTGTTATGGTAGACCTGAAGCAGTAAAATCTGCTTTCTAGTGCCCCGCACTGGCTTAGAATATGGACCGGAGTCTCATTTTCCTCGCCACATTTTTCTAGCGATGCCCATATTGTGTAGGTGTTTGTTCATATAACAGTGTCCTGTAATCAGCCCTGTCATAGATCTTAGATCCATTCTGCTCATATTCAGGAGCTCTCGGCTCCTTTTCTCTGAGTGTTCCGAGTTTTGCGTGTCTTTGCTTTGGGACCCCTCTCAAGAACTGGATGTGATCAGCGTTGGGCCATTGTGTGTTAATAGCGTTGTACTGATGTACTTCCCCATAACTTTCAAGAAATTCATCATACATATCAGTAGTTATTAGGATTTTTGCATTGCGCTCCCTTCCCTGAACCCCAACTACCCTTTCGGCCGATACCGTTTTGTCTTCAAATACAAAATCTCATGTCGATACATCAAATACGATATATCATGTCGATACATCCATTACAACGGCAGTTATTCAGATTTTTGAGTTGGGTCCCCCTCTGATAACCTCCCTTTCTTTCGGCCGATTTGGCTGACAATTGATAAATGCTGTCCTCAAGGATAAGATATAAAATTTCGTGTCGATACATTCATTCTATCGGCAAGCCGATAACCCGATTAAGCCTCCCCAAAATTAATAGTTATCATCTTCAAAGGGTTCTGGATTCACATAGAAAATATCGTTTCGATACATTCATTCTACTGGGAATTGTCGTATTCACAGACACAGAAAAAACAATTTTTTTTCATACTAGGCATCTGGAGGCCGGAAAACATGAAGTTCCCTTGAAAACTCCTCATTTTTGACCGATTACATAACTTCTCCTATACTTTGTATAACTGTGGTTATAATAATGCCAGATTAACCCAAATTACTTTGTTTGAGGACACTTTCTGGAGAGATCACTTCAAAGTTTGTAGGGTGGTAGAGAAGGGAGTCAACCCTTTAGGCGGACATAGTTGTCCAATATTTGTCAAAGGGCTGTCTGTAAGGTAGCAGCCCATCGTTGTCTTAACTCCAACTTTCCCACCTCCAGATGTCTCTGTCCACCGAAACTTCTAACAGACAAAGAAAGTGTATTATGTACACATTTTTACTTCCAAAGCTATACGAATCTATAAGAACGACACCTATCAATTTTTAGCGGAATCAGCAGAAGGAGAGCGGGGATCAGGGGGGCTCAATTCAAAAACCCCAATAACTGTCGATATACTGACTGGAAATATGGCAGAATGGAGGGCTCGGGCCAGAGGATTATTATGAGAATACATTTTTTTTTATAATTGGATTTAGCGACTCAGTGACAAAAGGTACGTTAAGGTCAATGTGAAGAGTTTTGTTGGAGACGTAATAAGGAGCATTGGGTATTTTACAAAGGATTTTGGATTGAAGGGATTGGATGCGCTGAAGATTGGAAGCCTTGGCAGAATCCCAGAGTTCAAGTCCGAAAGTCCACATAATGTTTTTTTTTTAATTTTTTTTTAATTTTTTTTTTTTTTCATATTGAATGGGGTTTATTTGGTATATCTACAATCAGTTATAATATAACTATAAGTAAATTTGATAACAGTGAGTGTAAAAAAAAAAAAAATAAAATAAATAAAAAATAAATAATAATAATAAATAAATAAAAAATTACAGAAAAAAAAAAATAAATAAATAAAAAATAATAATAATAATAAAATAAGTAAAATAAATAAAAATAATAATAATAATTACAATGGCAATATACAAATTAAGATAAAATATATACAAAATAAATAATATATACAAAATATGTACAAAATAATTATAATAATAAAATAGCTTTCGACTCAAGACCCCTCGAAACACCCCGAGTATCTGCCAACCCAATTCCTCCAACTTAATGGAGGCAGGGGAGGCCACAGGTGGCTGAGTGATCCCCTCGCCATCTTGTTCCACCCTGGAGGTAGACCAAGAAGGAAAGAAGAGCTGAAAGTACGAGTTCATGAGGGGAGAAGCTGGTCACTACCAGCACTCCCAGTTATATGTATATGCTATCTTAACCTAGCAGGTCTCTCGGCCAGCACCGCCTCAGCCTTCTGGGAGGATTATCTGGGTGGGAGCGGGAGGACAAGTGTCGAGCGACGGGATTGACATGGAAGGAGAGGTTAGAGTGGAATTTGGAGAAGCGGGACTTGGTGAGGTCAATAACAAAAGGAATTTTAAGGTCATTATGAAGGGTAAGGTTGGACACATAGAAGGGAGCATCGACAATTGTTCTTAGGACTTTGGATTGGAAGGACTGGATACGCTTGATGTTAGATGGTTTAGCACAACCCCATAGTTCCAGTCCGTATGTCCATATAGGTCTTATTATAGTCTTGTAAATGGTCAGTTTGTTTTCAATAGAAAGTCTGGATTGTCTGCTGAGCAGCCGATAGAGCAGGCCAAACCGTCTGTTCAGCTCCTGTCGTTTTAATCGTGTGTGGGGGTTCCACGTCAGTCTTCGGTCTAGGTAGAACCCTAAGTAGCGGACTTGATTGGAGGCAGGGATGGGAACGTTATTGAAGGAAATCGGGGGACAGGATTGGCGTCTCAGAGTGAAGGTAACATGTTTACACTTCTCTTCATTAATTTTCACACGCCACTGCCGACACCAATCCTCTATGTGGAGAAGGTGCTGTTGGAGCTTTTGGGAGGCTATGATAGGATCTTGGTTGGAAGCAAGGATAGCTGTATCGTCAGCAAAGGTTGCTAGGAGTGTGTTAGGATTGGTAGGAATATCAGCAGTGTAAACTGTATAAAGGATGGGACCGAGAACACTTCCTTGGGGAACCCCCGCTTCAACAGGCACGTAGTCGGAGTACTCATTACCCTGACGAACTTTGAAGAAGCGGTTGGAAAGGTAGGACTTGAGGATGAGGTAATAAGTGTGGGGAAGGAGTCTCTTTAGCTTGAAGAGCAGTCCAGGGTGCCAAACCCGGTCGAAAGCCTGAGCCACGTCCAGAAAGGCACCCGAACAATAGCTCTTACACTCCAGGGAAGAGGAAATGTGGTCTACAATGCGAAGGCCCTGCTGAACAGTAGAGTGATGGGTTCGGAAGCCGAATTGGTGGTCAGGAATAACATTTTTGGAGTCGAGGATGGGAAAAATTCTTTTTAGAATAATTTTTTCTAGAATTTTTGAAAGGATGGGTAGCAAACTTATAGGACGATAGGAGCTTGGAACGTTGGGGGGTTTTCCAGGTTTGGGAAAAAGGATAATGGTAGAAAATTTCCAAAGGGCAGGGAAGTAGGCTGTTCGAAATACACAATTAAAAATATATGTCAGGAAAATGATGGCTTTGCGGGGAAGATTTCTAATTATTTTACAAGTGATGAGGTCATACCCTGGAGATCTTCTTGTAGGTAAGGACTGGATGAAGTGTATGACCTCGGAAGGATGGACAGGTTTAGGAGGCAAAGAAAGTTGGAGGGGAGAGTCGAGGAACTTCTCGACTTTGTAAGATTGGGAAAGAGGATCGGGGTGGGGGGTGAATGTTTGGCGGAGGTGGGAAGCAAACAAGTTGGATTTCTCAATGTCAGATGCGGCCCACGAGCCATCTTCACGTCGAATAGGAGGAGAAGTGGTGTGATACTTAAGGATTTTCCTTGTGGCTGACCATAAGGATTTATCCTGAGTGGATAAGGAGGACAGATAGGAGTTATATTTTTGGGATCGGTAGGATGAGAGTTGCTGTTTGAGAAGTCGGGAAAGTTGGTTATAGGTTTGGCGGTCTGTGGGATAGCGTGTCCTCTGCCATGTGGCTCGGGCACGACGCTTTGAGGAGATGAGGTTCAGGATGTCTTGAGGAAGGTGGTTCTGGGAACGTGTGGGATGAGGTGTTGGGAAGGAAGATTTCCAAGCAGTTTCTTGGATGAGGGTTGTGAATAAAGAAACTGCTTCATCAAGCTCTTCTGGGGTTTTAAGGGATATATTGAGGTTGATGGAATTTTCCAAAGAGTTTTGGAAGAGTTTCCAATCAACAGGACCTCGTGTTAGGGAAGGGGGTAAAGGTTTTGGGATAGGATGCAGATCTAATACCAAAAGGACAGGGCTGTGGTCGGAGGAAAGGTCATCGAGGTGGGAAATATTCGAGTGAAGCGCGTCCAGGCCGCAAGAGACGTAGAAGTCCAACAGGTCTGGGAGTTTGTTAGGATCGGTTGGCCAGTAAGTTGGGAAATCAGGAGAGAAGTAATCATAATTACTGGAGGACAGGACTCGGTTGAGGACTCGGCCTCTCGAATTAGCCACTCTACTGCCCCACTGAGGATGTTTCGCATTGTAGTCACCACCAGATAGGAATCGTGGACCGAGGGTTCGGAAGAATGCATGAAACTGGTCAGGTGAAATTACAGTTTGAGGAGGGCAGTACACTGCTGATATGGTGAGGGGAAAAGGAAACAGGGCAATTGAAATAGGGGTTGCTTGGAGATAGTCGAAGGAATAAGAAGGCAGGATATGGTGGGAGAGGGCTCGGCGGACAAGTACCGCAGTGCCACCATGGGCTCTACCATCCGGGTGGTCCGTCCTGTAGGTGGTATAGTCCGGGATGTCGCAGTGTTTTCTAGTGGTCAGTCGAGTTTCTGTAATAAGAGCTACGTCTATCTTTTTGTTGTGTAGTAGAGCGTCGAGTTCGTCTTTGTGGTTGTGTAAGCCATTGGCGTTCCAAAGGAGGATGGATAAGGAATGTTGGGTAGGAGGCACTATTGGGATCTATTGGCAAGTAGGGTTATGATTGGGGTCAGAAGGTTGAAGAGTTGGGTGAACATTGACTCCATCTTCGTCATGAAGGAGGAGAGGACAGATGTTATGTCGGTGGCGGGAGGAGGGGGAGGGATGAAGGGTGAAGGACGGGGCGGGTAGAAAGTTGAAGACTGAGGGGACTGAGCCCTGGCCCCGGCCAATTGGGCATAGGAGAGACCTGGCTGAGCGGCGGCTGACATGGGAAGGGCTGTTCGAGGAGGCGCTGGTCGTGGTGCACCCTGATGTCCTGAAGCCAGGGCTGGGAAGTCCTTGGGAAGAGGGGCGAAGGACTGCGGGACAAGGGGCTGCGCTGCCTTGGGCCCTGTAGCGGTGGCGGAGGTCCTCAGCCGCTTCAGGTCCGTGTGCACGGTACACCCTCTGTAGTTGGCGGGGTGTTGACCACCACATAGAGCACACTTTGCTGGGAGGTCTGGTGGCTTCCGGCAGGTCTCAGTGGCATGCAGGCCCGCACACTTGACACACCGGACAGGGTGGCCGCAGTACCCCTTTGTATGGCCGTACTCTTGGCACCGGTGGCACTGAGGGATATCCCTCCGTTTGTTTGGCTCCTCCACCTTGACCACACTATGGACCAACCTTGTTAGAGCGAAAATTTCTTCATTGTTGTCTTGGGGCTCCAAATCCAAGAAAAATAGAGGAAGGAAAGCCTTCGTTGTTGGGTTCTTCACCCCGGAGATGTTCCTCACGGAGTAGCCCATCTCCTCCAGCTCCTCCTTGATGAGGGAAGTGGGTGTGGTCGGGTGGAGGTGCCTCAGTACCACTCTGAAGGCCTTCTCCTGCTTTAATTGATAGCTGTGGTAGCTATACCCGTCCTTCTTCAGGAGTTGGATGGCAGCGCGGTAGTCCTCCGACGTGCCAAGTTGGATCTTTGTGTGCCGTATAGAGGTCTGGCACACAAAGCCTTTAGGTCCCAGAATAGACCGAAGTTTTTTTAACAATTTTTCGAAGTCACTTATATTTGTGACGAATATGGGGGGTGGTTTTGGAGTAGATGGTGGCTCCTCTTCGTCGATGGCCAGAGGGGCGAAATGATTTGAGATGGGGGTAGTTGGACGTGAGATCCCCTGGGATTCTGTTTCGGCTGCCTCGCTGCCTTCCTTTGAATGGGCTTTGGCTCTATTGGAGGTCGGGCGACCTCTCTTCTTCACTCCTTTTCCTGCCATTATAATAGTAGTGAGAGGAGCAAAAATAAAAAAAAGTATAAATATAATAATAACTAATAAAAATGGGTGAGGGGGGGGGGGGGGGGGGAAGGGGGAATATGTAAAGTCTTTGGGATGGGGGGGAAGGGATGGGACACTACCTGACTCCTGGGAGCCCGTCCGCTGGGCAACAGAAGAAGTGGGTCACAGTCACCCCCACTCTTCAACAGAGATAAAGGTTCCTGTTGAATGGAGGAAGCCCTCTCGAGCCCCTAAAACTATGAGTTTTTAGAACTGACCTGGCTCAGTTAATGAAGCTCCATTGTAGTCCAAAACTTGCACAATTTGTTCCAGTCACTTGAGGTCACTGTATGTCAAATTTCAACCAAAACACTGCACTTTGACACATTAAAATCGAGCGGACAACAGGGACACGATGTAAACCCTTCGGCTGCTAGGGCCAGACTCCACATAATGTCTGTTCATTTCTTGTCTTTTCAGTCTCGTCTGAGGATTCCAAGTTAGTCGTTTGTCGAGTATGAGGCCTAGATAGCGGACTTCGTTTTTAAAGGGATGGGATTGTTGTCAAGGTACACTGGAGGGCAGATATATTTTCGACGAAGGGTGGATGACGATGTGAACTGATTTCGTGTCGTTCACTTTCACTTCCTTCTTTTATCGACATAAAATTAATATTTCAAGTCAAAATCCAATAACCTGTCAAACAGCCGATATCGGCCGAAGCAAAGGAGGGATTCAGGGGTGGGGGCTCAAATTCAAAAACCGATTTTTTGATATTTCAAACTGCCCATGTAATGAATTTATGGACGAAAAATGTAGTATGTGGTGTGATGTAAAAAAATTACACACATTAATTTTAATTAATTATTAAAATATTATAAAATCAATTATTATTATTTGTATAAGAACAGCTATAAGGAGTGAAGTAACTTAATTTGTGAATAAATATGTGAACAACCAATGGAGACAAAAGACGACGATCAGCTGTTTTAAATAGTCAAGAAAGAGTCGAAGGAGAGAGGTGGACAGTCTAGAGAGAGAGTTTTTTTTTAGGCTTAAGGTGAAGTGAACCATGTAGGAGTGAAAATAACAGTGAAGTAGATGCGGGAAGGTACTTTTATTTATTTATATGTTTATATGCCCAAAATAACATTGAATTAAAGAATGGCCACAATATTTAAAAGAAAAGAGACTAAAGTAGGTGTAGAAATTAGTTTGTATGATTTTTAATGTAATTTGATCTTTTATTTCATATCGATATTTTGATTTTATTTATAATGTAGGTTTAAGTAAATAAACCCAATATTTGTTCTCTTATTCTATGCTATTCATTTTCCCTGCAAACCCAATAAGATAATTTATACCTTTGGATTAGATTTAACATTTCTGTAAAATTTAGAAAAACAATATGGCATATCTTTAGTAAATTTAGAAGAAATCCAAATGAAATTTTTTTTAAATACGTGCACTTTCATCAAAATTACACATCTTGAACTTTCAATATATTTTTTAGGACCCTTTTGGAAATTACTGTAGAAATCAAAATTTAGTAAAAGACCAGCTATAATTTCTATAGGAAATATAATATTATTATTAATTGTTTATTTATTATTAATTTTATTTATTTATTTTATTTTATATAATTTTCATTATGACAGTGGATTTAAGAGCTCCTATGTAAGTCAACTGTCGGCAAAGGGTAGACTGGTTTTGTAGGGATAGCGCGGAAAGTTACTTGATTGATATGTTCTGGGGAAGTACAATACAGCTGATTCACCGACTTTTTTTTTATTGTACCTAACACTTTGAAGAAGTGGGTAATGGGGGTGGTGAGGTTTTAGGGAATTGTGTAAGGTTCAGACACTCGAGTCAGTTAAGATAGATGTGTTCTCTTCTAACCAGTGGCCATTTAGCGATGAAAAGTGGGTTGGTTTTCTCGACTTTTCATTTTTCACATTTTCCAAACCAGCCACGTTCTCTCAACAAGCCACTTTTCTTAATTACTCCTGTCCCCCCCTTCACCCCACTCAAATTTGCTAATAGTGAATTTTAACAGTTGTTGCCTCTTGACACAAACAAACTCACTTCACGTTTATTGCTTTTTTGTTTGTTTTTAACGCATATTTTAAGAACTAAAATAAATTACTTTCCCATCTGCATGAAGTTTGTTCAATAAATGAAAAAATCCAGAACCATTTCAACTCTAAAAATTTAGTATTTTCTGCAAATTAAATTTTACCTTATATTTTATTTATCTTGTTTTTTTTATTTTATGTATTGTTATCATCACTTTATTTATTTTTTATTTTATATTTATTTATTTTTCATTATACACATACGAGTATGTACTGTGGTAAAAAAATTTAAGTTAACAAAAATAAATATATAAATATATGTTTCCTGTAGACATTTTATCTCTGGTCTTTTACTAAATTTTGATTTCTACAGCAATTTCCGAAAAGGGCCCTAAAAAAATATCAAAAGTTCAAGACGTGCAATTTTTAAGAAAGTGCACGTATATTTAAACAAAATTCAATTAACAAACTTTTCATTTGGATTTTTAAAGAGATGCCATATGTTTATTAAAATGTTTTCAATAATATTAAATCTAATCCAAAGGTTTTTTTATTATCTTTACTGGGCCATCAGGGAAAATGAATATAGAATTTACGAGAACAAATAATTGAGTTTCTTTTTCTTATATCTACATTATAAAATTTAAAACTAAACATTGAAACAAAAATCAAAAGAAAAATCGTAAAAACTAAATTCTTGAAACAACTATAGCAATCCTAACTATTTTGGCCATTCTTGAAATCAAAGTTGTATATTTTTTTGGGCATATATATTTTGTGCCTTTTTGTACCTTCTTTGCGCATCAATTTTACTGTTAATTCACACCTACTTAGTTCATCACATGGTAAGCCAAAACAACAACTCTCCGTCCACCTTCACATCTCAACCCAGCAGACCACACACCATTGACTCCTCTACACTAATTCAAAAATAGCTTTGTTTTCTACTCATTTGTTTTAAAAGAAAATGCATTCATATTATTTATTTACTAATTCAGTTGCTTCTTGGTTTTTATAAAAAAAAAAAATATATAATTATTTTTTTTTATATTAATAATTTAAATGTGTATATTTTTTATACATCACATATACATCATATATGCTATAATTGTTATTGTTATTTTCTTTTCTTTCTCTTTTCTATATTTCGCACATTGTGACGTGATGAAGGGACGTAAGAACTTTCTGAAATGTCGTCGTGAAAAACACATTTCTGGAAAAGTTATAGACAATTATTATCTTAATTTTAATAAAATTAAAAACGTATCTCCTTTATTTATTTATTGTTATTATTATTTTTGTACTCATATTTTCAAGTTTTTATTTATTCGTTTCATTTTATTTTTTAGTAGTATTGTTAATTCTAATCCATGTGTCTCAGACCCTAAGAGTTAGGAACTATGTAACAACACACAGTCCCTTCGCGTTCCGCAGTCGGATAATAAGAATGAATCAACATGTTTTTCCCCTGTAGTCTTCATTTATGATGATTTTTTTTTTCAAAAAATATCAACATGAATTATAAGGTTGTGTGAGGATATCCTGTTATAGTAGCAAGGGGCTTAATGGAAGTCAATGAAAGCTAACTACAGACATTAGGAAGTTGTGGAGCTGACACTGATGAATGGGGCTTAGATCGGGGCTAAATGATCCACGTAACTCACAAATATGATAGCAATGGTAGGAAACACCGGTCCGAGGTTGGTATCAAAACGGATTGAGGCCGGCAACGGGGAAAAGTATCGTAGATTATATTCTATCAAAGGGGGTTATATATCAAAGATTCGGACGGAAGGATTCGAAGTCACAAAAGGAGCAAAATTTGGGAGAATATGAAAGTTTGAACAGGGTATGGTCAATTCAATAGAGGTTAGGTTAGGTTATAGAGTATTGCCTTGTATGCAAGTTGTTTTGTTTTCAAAGTTATTTTGTTTCTTTTGTTTAGTAGTCTTAGTAACCGTTTATATCGTCTGTTCTCATTTCTTGTCTTTTGAGTTTTTGAAAGAGATGGGATTATTGTTAAGGTACACTGGAGGGCAGATATATTTTCGACGAAGGGTGAAGACGAAGTGAACTGATTGGTGTCTAAATTCGTAACTTTTCAGGGCAGCACTTTTTTACTTTTGAATTAATCTTGTATGTCCAGTTTTTGGAATAAATAAATTATGTTTGCATCATTATTATTATATAAGAACGTGGGTTCGTAACCCGACCGAGGCCCTTAGTTTATTTTATCTGGGAGGTAAAATAATGGAGGTTAAGCACGCCGTCCTTCGGATGGGACGTTAAGTGATGGTCCCGAGCCTGTACGATGTCAGGTACTCGTTAAAGACCCCTGCCCTAGGTGAATAAAAATTTAGGACTCCCACAGTAGAGTCGGTCTCATGTCCACCAGAGTGACGAAAGAGCGCTCTGGTAGTAGGCGATATGACCTCGTAGTTAAAGCCCGGGCATGAGTCATAAAACCTAACCTAATCTCATTTCTTGTCTTTTCAGTCTTGTGTGAGGATTCCAAGTTTATCCTTTGTCGAGTATGAGGCATTAGGGGATTTCGTTTTTTAAAGGGATGGTATTGTTGTCAAGGTGCACTGGAAGACAGGTATATTTTCGACGAAGTGAACTGATTTCATGTCCAAATATGAAAAAAAAAAATATCTATGTATCTGTGAACACGATAACTCCCGATAGAATGAATGTATCGGCATAAAATTTCATATGTGAATGCAAAAACATCTCATGACGACACCTATTGGTTTTCGGCCAGATCAACCAAACGGAAGGAGGGATTAGGGGAGAGATTTAAAACAAAAACTTTAATAACTGCCGTTGTAATGAATGTATTGAAACGAAAACCCCAATAACTGCCGATGAATTTATTCACAGAAAATGTAGTATGAGTATTTAGAAGCCCCTATGTAAGTCAACTGATGGGGGAGCGAAAATTTAATTGATTAATTCGTTTTGAGGAAATACATTGCCGGAGAATCACGACGTTTGCTTGTTTTACGCAAAAACTGTTAGTATCGAAAAATTAGTCCTTATAAAAAAATGTTCTTTATTAAAGGAATTATTTTCCAAGGAATGAACAAAAAATGTCTGTACCGTTAGAAAGTTAAGCTAAATTTTCTGGTGGACATGAGCCCGACTCTACTAACGGAGTCCTAAATTTTGCCTACCGTGGTTTATTCAATTTGAGTGGCGGTATCCAACAAGTACCTGATAACGTACAGACTCAATACAAGGTATATATATATATATATATGATGTGGCCATGGACGTTCTTATACCAACCACTTTTTTACAGATAACCACCCCGTCCCTCCTCTCAAATTCATTCTAAAATTACTAGGTATAAGAAAGTCACTCTTAGAATTACGCTATACAATAAAATAAATAATGTGCCAATGCCAACCCAGTTGTGCCACCTTGAACCAAGGATAATTTGAGAGGGAGAGAAATGAATTATCGAGCTGTCTTATAATGGGGCAATGGAGCCCTTCTTACTAAATGTCGTGTATTGATTAAGATAAGCCCTTATCCAAATGTCATGTATTCTGACTAAACCTTATCCTAATATTGTGTATATTAATGTAAGTCCTTATCCATAATAATAATAATATTTAGTTCCATTAAACCAAAACATGGTAATAGAATACGCCATAGAAATGCATCCATTAAGATAGCTTATAAATTAGATACATAAACAGCAATAACTATTTGAGTTTGACAATGATATGATTAATAATAACAATACTAGTAAGAAAATAAAATGAAATGTAGAAAAACTAATAAATAAAAACTTGAAGTTAAATTGGTACAAAAATAATAATACTGATAAATAGATACACTTATGATATGTAGATACATTTTTTAATATAATAAACATTAATATAAATATTCTATTCCGGAAGTGTCTTTATATATAAAATAAATATAAAAGCATACAATGCCTCAAATGTTCTTTTGTCACTTCCATGTTGAGTAATAAATCACTGTTTGAGATTATTTTGTTTTGTAAACAGGATTTAATTCTGAGAACCGAAGCCAACAAATCCATGTCTTTTGAAAATTAACATAAACACAGGGATGTAAACAATTATTTTATTATGCCTATTTATAAATCGGACAGAACTTTATTGACAACCCATTATTAAGATAAGAGCTCTTATACAAATTTTATGTATTGAGATTCGAGCTTCTGCACAAATGTTATGTATTGAGATAAGAGCTCCTGTAGAAATGTTATGTATTGAGATTCGAGCTCCTGCACAAATGTTATGTATTGAGATAAGAGTTCCTGTAGAAATGTTATGTATTGAGATAAGAGCTCTTGTGCAAATGTTATGTATTGAGATTCGAGCTCCTTTACAAATGTTATATATTGAGATAAGAGCTCCTGTAGAAATGTTATGTATTGAGATAAGAGCTCCTGTACAAATGTTATGTATTGAGATAAGAGCTCCTGTACAAATGTTATGTATTGAGATAAGAGCTCTTGTGCAAATGTTATGTATTGAGATAAGAGCTCTTATACAAATTTTATGAATTGAAATGAGTCCAGGTTGTATAGTTCTGAATGAAACGTATTTTAATGAGGCCTTGTCCGAACGTCAATTATAGCAATGTGCCTTTATCCAAATCCCATGATCTCTAATGGCCCATTCTAATTGTACTCTAATGACCCCTCATCCGAGTGATATTCGAAAGTTTTGGATTGTATCCTACGCAATGGGGCTGGATTGAGCTATTATCCAACAAATCAACTATTCACATGTCTAGGATTGAGCCCGATATAGCTCAAGGATAGCCTTCTAATTGTTGTCACTGTCAGACTGATATAAACGATTCATGTCTTGATTACTTAACAAGGGAGGACTCCTCAAATTGGTCGATAAGCTCCAACGGCTGTAATTATATAGTAATTATGTTTCAAGAAATTAACAAGATTTGCATTTCTCCATCTAATTACATATTTTATTTCCCAAGCTAATATCTGTAGGGAAAAGTTGTGTAATGTCACAAATTCGATATTGAATTTTCACACGAATTTTATGCTTTCCGACCCCTCCTGATCCGAAAGTAAAACAAATAATTTTCTATCTGTACGTGTCCGCCTGTGAACGTTATAAATAACTCCCAATAAAATCACACATCGACACAACGTTTACATGTACATCCAGATGGAGGAAAATTGAGGCGGGCGGGGAGGGGGGTAACAAGAACAATTCCAATTACTTTCCATGTAACAAATGTATCGACAGAAAATTTTATATATAAATTTAAAATTCCATAGGGAAGAAAATGATAAACAAAAATCATATATATAAAGCTGAAAATGTCTGTGCGTTGTACCGCTATAACTCACGAACGGCTTGATGGATTTGATTAATTTTTTTAAAAATTTGTTCGTCATCGTCTGTGGAAGGTTATAGGCGTATTAGTACCTCAATATCTGGTCCATCCCAGCATCCACCCACGCAATCTTTGTAACTCAAAAACCACTGCAATGATTAATGAGGAATCTTTTTGAATAGATAAGTTTTATCTACCGGAAGGTTAAGGTCTATTTTTTAATCAACCCCTGGTCCATCCCAGCATCCACTCACGCAATCTTTGTAACTCGAAAACCATTGCAACGATTAATGAGAAATCTTTTTGAATAAATTAGTTTTAGCTCCAAAGCTAGCGTTACTACAGTTGAAGGACTATAAGCCTTATTCCGTATGAATAATTGAAAATTATAACATCATGAATGTACTGTCGAGGAACTGAATAGCCTTATAGAAGATATTGGGAGAAAAGTCAAAGTTCCCCGGGCAACGCCGGGTATTACTGCTAGTATCCTATAAACCATGGAACGATTCTCACAGAGTTTCCAGGTTATTGCATTTTTTTTCTGCATCTTTTTTATCTATAAGTTCGTTTTTTATACCATCATACGAACTCTGCCCTCCATTCTCCCACACTATGACGCCTGAAGTACCATTGGCCTGTAGAGACCTCCTGGTGACAGTGAGTTATAAATGAGTGCAATTCAGTGCCTAGGGAGTGTCACCACTGAGTGATTTCTCCCCTCTTGACATTTTGACAATGTCATATTTTAGTATTTTAGCAAATTTGCTTATAGTTAGTTATTATGACTCATGCCCGGGTTTTATCTACGAGGTCATATCGCCTACTACCAGAGCACTTTTTTGCACTCTGGTGGACATGAGCCCGACTCTAATGTAGGAGTCCTAAATTTTACCTACCCTAAATTTATATTCGCTTAGGGCAAGGGGTCTTTAACGAGTACCTGACATTGTACAGGCTCGAGACCATCGCTTAACGTCCCATTCGAAGGACGGTGTGCTTTAGTTTATTTTACATTCCAGATAAAATAAACTAAGGGCCTCGGTAGGGTTTCGAACCCACGATCATGAGCTCAGAAGACAAGCATGCATACCACTGAGCTACCGGCGCCCTTAATTTGCTTGTATATATTATTTATACAATTGTGAATACTTATTTGTAAATAATAAAAAAATTATTTAAAAAAAAGAAGCTTAGTTGGAGAAATGGGTATTTAAAAAACGATTTAGTAAAATTTTAAAGACCGTAAAACCCAATAATATTGAATGACCATGATATCAAAATGACTCCAAAAAAAATGAAAAAATAGAAAAACCGTTGGTAAAAGGGTGAATATAAATATCACTGATAAATCCCACCAACCCTCTTACGAAGAGTTTTTGTTATATTCTTATTATTTATTTTAATATTCTTGAAAAAAATAATTATACTTGTCAATACTGCAGTATGAGGAAGTATTGTGGGAGCCATGGTGGCCGTGCGGGCTAGAGAGTAGGGCTTTGTAGCATTGTCTCACCATGGTTTGTGGGTTCGAATCGGAGTGAGTGTTTTATTTTGTAGATAGAACTCCCTCCTGGGGCTATGTATGTCGTAAATAATTAGGTAAAACACCATTATAAGAGTCATGGCTAATATGCATCGTACATAAGGCCAAAAGAAGAAAAGAAAAAAATCCGAGATAGAATTTTCAATGGATTTTCACGTTTTAAAGCCCCCTGAATACATTTTGGCCATTTTCATGTGCTAACTTAAATCTGATTAGAGTTTGGCCGAAAACATTTAAAGCACTTTACTTTGGGGCCTAAGTACGCGTTATTATTTAGGCTGAAAATAAATGGTTAGGGAGATTCTCAAGAGGCCTAAAAGTAACAGAATTTTTGTCATAATTCGGAGTTTGTGAAGAAAAATTATTAAATAAGTCGTTTTAGGGGACAGAGATCGTGAAACGGATGTCGAGGGGTAAAGTTGCTAAGTGAGGCGAACACTTCTAAATGACATCAATTACCACATTTCCTCACTTTTCATGCTTTTAATAATGTTGTAATATTATTTTAAAGCAACACAACTTTTATTCTATAACGAAGTGAATCTTAAGACATTATTAGTTGAAGTCATTGGGTATTTTTGACAACTAAATTGTTGGGTTTTATCTTTTAAAACGCATACCGGGGGGGGGGGGGGGGGGGGGGGGGGGGGGGGGGGGGGGGGGGGGGGGAGGGGGGGGGGGGGGGGGGGCAATTCGTGGTAGCGTACTGAACTCAAACGGCGAAGGTTCGAAACCTGGCCGAGGCCCTTAGATTTTAATCTAGGAGGTGATGAGACGTTAAGCGATGGTCCCGAGCCTGTGCGATGTCAGTACTCATTAAAGACCCGTTACCCTTGACGAATAAACCTAGGTAGGCAAAAGTTTGGACTCCCACTATAAAGTCGGGCGAATGTAGGGATGTAGAACTATCGATAGCTGACGTTACCGATAGTTTCGATACTATCGATGTTAAACTATCGATACTATAGATAGTTAAAGGACTTTGTATTTCTGGGATCCACTGAATCGAAGGAAGGTTACATTTACTGTTCTCGTAAAGTGTTTCGTTGCTTTGAACTGAAAATTTACTATTCTTGTAGCGTGCCTTGTTGTTTTGAACTGTCTGAATGAGTCGTAAACGGAAGTCGATACTACTTCGATAAAGATGTCCAAAAAAACTGGCTAAACGCCGTTTGTGCAGTGCCGAATACAGAACTTCTGGGAACACTTCCAATTTAAAGGATCACTTGTTGAGAAAACATCACAGCAATTACTACGGTAACGCCTTGTGCACTACAGATACAGAAGAGAAGAGAGGTAGTGGAAGTGGAATTCGTTTTTACTTGAGCTCAACAAAAACATAGGAAAGAAACTCCGAGAGGTACAGGATTCTCTTAAATCGCATTGTTTCATGCGTAGCTATTGATTTTCAACCATTCAGCGAAGTCGAATTTGTAAAAGAAATATAGGTACTTACATTGTACATCTTTTTTATTTGTCTTCCATAAATTACTTACATGGTACATTTGTGCATATACATGAGCATAGAGTGACTTGATGTTACTTCTGCTTAAAAAAATATTTCGATGGTACTATCGATGGTTTCAAAAAATATTGCAATCGATAGTTTTACACCTTTAGGCGAATGTGAAGGGAGCGACAAAGGAGCGCTCTGGTAGCAAGAGATATAAGCTCGTGAAAGCCCAGATATGAGTTACAATTCGTTTTACTTCCCTACAGCTAAACAAAGTATAGAGTAAGTTATGTATCAGTTTTTGAAATTTGTTGTTGAGTTTTGAGAGTAATTTCATGTTTTCTGACCCCCTGATTACAAAAATGAAAAAGAAATATCTGTGCATGTCTGTGAATTCCCGGTAAAATGAATGTATTAACACGAAAATGTATTTGTGTACCCATATATTCAGCCAAATCGGCCGAAGGGATGTTGGTTTCAGAAGGTGAGAGACAATTTAATTGATTACTTCTGGGGAAGTTCAATGCCGGCCACTTTTTTGGTAATCTTGTTTGTGTTCACAGACATGCATGGACAGCAATTTTTTTCTTCAAGTCTGGAATAAAGGTGTTGGAAAACATGAAATTCCAATGAAAACGCTACTTCGAATTTCTGACCGATTACATAACTTCCCCTATACTTTGTATAGCTGGGGAATTTTTTTTTTTTTAAGTTTCCACAGACGCTACAAAATTAATTTCATCAAAGAATAACTAAACATTGCTCTTCTCTTTTTGAAAAAAGTATAACTCATAATGGAATTAATTTTTTAAAAGCCCTTCCTTACTTCTTAAAGTCAATAGATATAATAAAAAAATTTGAACTGCAAATAAAAATGTTTATGTTAGAGGAAACCCTTTACACGGAAACGGAATTTTATTCTCACTGTTCAAAAAGAATAATATAATCACAATAAAGAATCGTGTTTGGGGGCCATGGTGGCCATGAGGGCTAGAGCGTAGGTCGCATGGTCTCACCATGGTTTGCGGGTTCGAATCCCGTCCGGGTGTGAGTTTTATTTCGTGAATAGAACTCCCCCCCGGGGCCATGGATGTTGTTAATAACTAGATAAAACACTTTTATAAGAGACATGGCTAATATGAATCGTACCTAAGGCCAAAAAAAATAATAAAAAATTAAAAAATAAATAAGAATCGTGTTTCGTATCCAAAAACATTATTTGATACAAAGTTTTCAATTGTATTTTTTGGGCAGAGTTTCTCCACACTTTAAAGGTCAGTCGAATGTACGTTATTGTTTTATTTATTCATTTATAATTTTTTATTTATTCATTTATATATTTTTTATTTTTTTATTGAGACTTTTTTATGTATTCATTCATAATTGATTAGGGGCTGTGTCACTCTGGTTCTTCTTGGCTCTTATCGGCCGGGAAAAAATATAAACAAAAATTAATTAAATTAATTTTTAATTTTTTATGGCCAATATGCACGGAACATCAGGCCAAGAGGAGAGAAAAAAAAATATATACATAAGTATATTATTATTTTTATTATTATTTTTTTTTTATATATTGTTATAGTTACATTGTTTTCTTTTTCTTTTCTATATCTCGCACATTGGGACCTGATGAAGGGACGTATGAGCGTCACGAAATATCGTTGGGATAAAGACACTTCCGAAGAGTTTTTTAAATAGTTATCTTAATTTTTATTAAATTGAAAAATATATCTACTCATTATAAATGTATCTATGTATTATTTTTTATTAATTTCATTTTACTTTTTTTAATAGTTTTGTTATTACTACTAATCATAGGTGTGTTAGACTCAAGTAGTTATAAATCTAATTTACAAGCTATCTTAATGTATAAATTCTTTTGACGTATCCTATTACCATGTATTGTTTTAACGGAAATAAGTTTATTATTATTATTAAAGGACCAAACTTCTAGAAAGATACCCCCAAATGATGCAGGCTCCATGTTATAATCCATGTTGGACTCCGTCCTATGGACTGTTTACGAGAGTGTCCTGTACACAATTTATAGGCAGACTCTCTGACCAGGATTTGGGCTTAACTGTCCCCAGGAGAAAACCAGAAATAAAACAGTGGTCTTGTTAAGTGCGGCACCCCATTTCTAATCGTCAAAAAACATGATCTGGTTCATAGCGCCTAATGAATGTGTATATGACGAGATTCTCTTCGTCAAGAAATTTTATACAACCTCTAATTCTAATAGAATATGCAAATAAGTCGTTGGCGAATCACCGTCAATGTACTTCCCCTAAGCGAATAAATTAATTACATTTTTACACTCCCTTTGAACCCAATTTAACGATTTTGTTGAGAAATAATTCTATAGTCTTAGGGAATAAGTTGTTAAGTCGTAAACTGGCCAAAATGAGTTAAGTGTACTGTGATGATCTCCCAAGCCATCTGCGCACTGTGAAGAAGTTGTGAGTTCAGGACACTAATACTTTCGTAATTATGAAGATGTGGGTTTCTTGATATCTTGTAAAATTGTGTATGTTCTCGGTTAAATCAACGTAATCTACATCTTTGAGGAATCATTCACGAGATAACTGCATTTAACCATTTATTCACTACGGCAGACTCCAAGTGAAGAGGGTGTTTTCGGTTAAATCAATTTCCTCAACTTTAGAGAGGCATCATTCACGAGTATTTCAAAAAGTATTGTTAATAATTAGGTAAATGTAGTCAATAATTAGGTAAGTGTGGTCAATAATTAGGTAAGTGTGGTCAATAATTAGGTAAGTGATGGGGAATGATTAGGTAACTAAGGGAAAATCCAAGGAAGGATTAACAATATTCATTTTCATTCACTCATATAGATTTAGAAGGTATATGATTAATAATGATGCAAACATAATTTATTTATTCCAAAAACTGGATTTACACGATTAATGCAAAATTAAAAAGTGCTGCCCTGAAAAGTTACGAATTTATTCCGTGTGACCACAAAATTGATGTCTTACTGAAGAACTTCTAAAGGACATCATACGAAATATCGAGTTAATCGATTCATCGATAGTTTTTCTTCCACAGCTGTACAAAGTATAGAGGAGGTTATGTATGCGAGGTTTACAACGGAATTAGATATTTTCCGATCTTTAGATTCCAAAAAAAATATCTGCCTGTGAACACGATAACTCACAATAGAATGAATGTATCGATATGAAATTTTATATGTGAGTCCAGAACAATTTAACAACGACACCTATTGTTTTTCAGTAAAATCGACTAAAGGGAAAAAGGAGATTAGGGGGGAGGCCTTAATAATAATTATAATAATCATTTATTGTCAAAGACATTCTACAGAATGTATATACCTCCGAAAATTGTCCAACCAGTCCTTTTTTTTTGTTATTATTATTTTTTTGAACCCACTTCTATGTTATCTGTCTTGTTGATGTTCCTTATAAATTTTGATATATCCTTTGTAGAAAAAACTAACAAAAAAACTGTTAGCATAATGCGTGAGAGATTTTTGTATCTGGAAAACACAGTAAGCTTTTTATGGTAAATGCTATGCCTACATGAATAAATGTAAGAATGAAAATGAGGAAAAATGAAGGTTTGTTTTTCATTCGTTTTTCGAGACTTCAACTTAAAATGTTCCATTAAGAATTCGATACTTGAGAGCTTTTATCTAAGAGGTTTTTTGCATTAGTTTATTTCAAGCCACAACTTTACAAAAAAAAAACACAACCAGCCGCTGGACTGCTATTTATACATAGAAAAAAATAAAATACAAAATATCTGAAAGGCTTGAGTGAGAAATACAGCCTCCTCGTGGCATTAGGAGATCTCTATACCAAGCTCTCTCCAAAAGCAACTTTTCCTACACATAATGGCACGAAATTTAGCTTAACTTTCTAACGCTACTGTATCGAAGGGTTGAGGAAGTTGAAACTTGTTATGTTATAAATGGGACTCGCTATCAAATTATATATTATTTATTACTTTATGATTATTAGTTTCGAAGAGTTAGTTATTGTGACTCATGCACGGGCTTTAACTACGAGATCGCCTACTACCAGAGCGCCCATTCGCAGCTCTGATGGGCATGAGCCCGACTCTACTGTGGGAGTCATAAATGTTAACAGGTTCATTCATCTAGAGTAGGGGTTGTTAACGAGTCTTTGATATTGAACTAGTCCCAACCGGTGTACTCAAGATTTTTTTACTTCCTAGATAAAATATTTAAGGACCTCGGCCGGGTTTTAGGCAAGCTTTCAACTTCTTAGCTACCGGCGCGTTTCGAGAATATAAGCGGTCAAAGTGCGACTTGTTTTCATTGCATTCGTGCTTCTGATGTTACCTCCAACCCAGCGGTGGGGAACGACGTAGTTCAACGTCAAAATAGCGATAAGGGCTCCAACCTCCTGAAGGCTTCAACCTACAGAAGGGCTCCCCCTAATCGTCTCTGGTGAAGTGCCCATGGGTAGCCAATAACGGCCTTAACAAGCTGTTAAGGTTACTTCTTAAGTTTGGTACTTCCGTGTTACAAAGGGCTAACCACCAGCAAACAGACAGCTCTTTTTTTTCTATTATAATCAATTCAGATTTAAAAGACAATATCACAGATTTATTCAGGAGGGGATAAGCAACTAGGCGAAGAAAGCCTTAGATAATTTCAATATATATATAAACGAGATGACTCAGTGGTTTGCGTGCTTGCTTACGGAGCTCAAGATTGTCGAAAAATAAAATTAAGCATTCCGTCCCTCGGATGGCACGTTAAGAGTTGGTCCAATTACTCGTTAAATATCCCTCCCTACCCTAGGTTAAAGAAAATTTAGGACTCCCACAGTAGAGTCAGGCTCATGTCCATCAGAGTGACGATAGAGCGCTCTGGTAGTAGGCGATATGACCTTGTAGTTAGAGCACGTGAAGTTACTCACTAACTATGAACTAAGTTTGGGAAAAGAATAACCCGGCCCAGGAATAAATAAATAAAACTCTGGATGCCCCCCCCCCCCCCCCCCCCCCCCCCCCGCATGTTATACTATTGGTAATATCCGAAGTTTGTCCCACATCTTTCTTCCACCCCTAGCCCAGGTGCCGGTCCAAAGCGCCCCCTTTGTATTTATAAATTTTTTAGGCTTTTGAGGACATAATATTATTAAGGAAACAAAATCGATGAAGATTAATTTCCAATAATTCTTCATTTTATAATTTTAGTATTTATATAAATAGGAAATTATTTTCCTGGCAAGATTTTGTTCAAATGTTTATTATAATTAATTTGTATTAAGTTTTAATTTAAAAAACTTACTTTCCGTACTAAAACCTCAATTAGGTTACTTTGGTTCTTGCACCTAACAAAATTTAGCCTCTTGGACACTACTTTCGCTTTAGACATCTCTAGCCGCCCCCTCAAAAAAAAAAAAAAAAAATGTTTTCGTTAATTTTCCAAAAATTTCTTATTTTCTATAATAAATTTGGTTGAACATTGTCGGGTATCTAATATAGACTTTCAATTGTAGCTAGGATGTTTGAGTACCAAATTGAACTCATTGAATCAATGTACTAGAATGTTATATGCATTCAGGGCGATTACATACGCTCCAAACTCGTCGTTTATAAAAATTCGCTAAAATAGGAAAAATAAAATTGTCTACTATCTGAAAATGGGAGCGCTCACCAATGTTATGAGGCGAGGTGGTAGGTTAGGTCCATAAGCGGGTCTCGTGTGAGTGCTCGCGCGAATGGTGTGAGTGAAGGGAGTGAGTGAGAAAGAGAGGAGAGAAAGAGTGTGAGAAAGTGTAGATACAGACGAGCCGGGGTTCGGCGCGATACTGAGCCCGCTCCGCTCCCGCCAACCACCCCCCTCCTACTGTATTGATTCCCGCCTTTTTGCCACATGGTCCAAAAACCTAGGAGTCGCATAGTGAGAGAGAGAGAAGTTTTATTATCCAAAAGATGAGGAGTAGCAGGTGAGGAATCCTGAGTATGCAATTCCACTGATGGAACTAACTCATATCTGTAACAGAGATCGTAACCTGTCTTTATAGCTCCTCAAGACAGGGACACGAATCCAATGATACCTGACTGCCTTCCACAGTCACCAATCCCGCCTCTTCATTGTTACTACGAGTATCTCGGAAGAGACAGGAAGGTAGGAGATAGTATTTCTGCTCATTATTCATCTACACTATTTTCTACTGTTTAGAGTTCACCGAGTATTGCTATCAAGGATGGATCCAGGATGTTCATCAGGGGGGGGGGGGGGGGGGGGGGGATTTCGTTGGTTCAATATTTGGATGTTATGGCCTATTCACAAGATTTGGAAGGATGAAGGACAAGGGGGCTAATATTTTGCTGGTTTGACGAAGCGCATGAAGTAATAATCAAGACTGAAATATTATAATATATAATGTCATGAATATATATAATATATATTAAAACAGCCAACAAGAGAATTATTTAGAAAAAAATCACATAGTTACAGGGGCGTAGCCACGATTTTGAGCATGGGAGGGGGGGGGGGCAAAGTTAGGCTACGGGGGTGGGAGGTATAGACCCCCCTAGGATATATCGAAAAAACAAAAAAACATCATTTTATTGTTACATTTTACAAACACATTTCAATTTATGTTGAACAGATAACATGATTTAAAGGGAGCCGAGGATCTTAGGTTTATTTTTGGACCCCCACAGTAAAGTCAGGCTCAGATGTCAAACACTCGTTAATAGGGTTTCGTATATGGTCTTCGACCTACAGAATCCTAAAACTAATTGGCACAATTAGACCTGTAACTCTACCCCTGCAACCTAAAAACAACAATGGTTCCCATAAACCCCATATCACACTTGGATATTGTATTTCTTTCTTGGCAAAAAAAACGGTCGTTTGATTAATTTAAAGGCACCATTGAGACAATGGTCATTAGGAAAGTCATTTGAGATAACAATCATATATTTGAGTGGGTCATTTCATGAAAATAGTGGACATTCCCCGATTTGGTAGTTTTTTAGCAACACTTGCGACCAATTTTCGCAATGATGTCTGTTTGTGTGTATTGTTATTAGTACTATTTTAGTTTCTATTAATTTATTATTACTAGTTGTCAATTATTATATATTTTAAATGAGGGCGACGGTAGCTCAGTGGTATGCGTGCTTGCCTTCTGAGCTCAAGAACGTGGGTTCGAAACCCGACCGAGGCCCTTAGTTTATTTTATCTGGGAGGTAAAATAAACTTAAGCACGCCGTCCTTCGGATGGGACGATAAGCGATGGTCCCAAGCCTATACGATGTCAGGTACTCGTTAAAGACCCCTAGCCTAGGTGAATAAAAATTTAGGTAGGCAAAATTTAGGACTCCCACAGTAGAGTCGGGCTCATGTCGACCAGAGAGGCGAAAGAGCGCTCTGGTAGTAAGCGATATGACCTCGTAGTTAAAGCCCGGGCATGAGTCATAATAACTAACTATATTTTAAATGACATAGTACACATCCATTCTCCGGCCACTCTTAACTTACAGCAGTGATCTGCTTCCGCAACTAAAATATAAAGAATTCAAGTTTTCCAGAACAAAATCCTTAGAATGGTTGCGAACTCACCTTGGTTTGTTCGAAACTCCAAATTACACCGCCACCTCGAATTCTCCTCAATAGAAGAATTCATCCAGACCAAATTCCGTAAATACCACGACAGGCTGTCCACTGTTCCAGGAGCTACCACATACATCGGACAACCCACCGCTACACAACGTCTCAAATCTAGACTTCTCCAGGACATGTTAATTTGAGGACTTTTACCGAATGTTTTCAATATAATATTGATGTAAATAGTTAAGGGTATCTCTACTTAGAGACATTCCCTAATCTAATTCCCCATGTTACCCCCACCATGTATAACATACATTTTGTTGAGCAGGTGAAATAAAGAAGTAAATGACATAATCTATATATTTTTTTCTTCTCCCATAAAATTTGTTTCGTTCATTCCTTTCTCATTGCATTGTATCATATTTACAAATATATGTTGTTTAAATTAAAACTTTTATATTAATATGTTCTGTTTTATTAGTAGTAGTAAAGACTTTATTCAATTAACATAATAGAAAATTACATACAAAACATATACACAATAACGTGACTTATGAAGACAAACTCAATGGCCTAAGCCGTCTTGAGGAGTCTAGATTTACGTAAGTAATATTATCTTATAAACTTATAATCTTATTTCTTATAAACTTTTTTTTTTTTTTTTTTTTAACGACTCATGCCCGGGCTTCAACTACGAGGTCATATCGCCTACTACCAGAGCGCTCTTTCGTCACTCTGGTGGACATGAGCCTGACTCTACTATGGGAGTCTTTGCCATCGCTGTTTATATTTGAAACATTAATGGTTATTAGGAAAAATAGAAATGTTTTCCCTCTCAACAATACTAATCACGATTACGATACCAGGAAGAAAGAAGACTTTCGAACTAAACATTGCTCTTCTCTTTTTGAAAAAAGTATAACTCATAAAGGAATTAATTTATTTAATGCCCATCCCCATTTCTTGAAGTCAATAGATACAATAAAAAATTTTTAATTTCAATTAAAAATGTTCACGTTATTGTTTTATTTATTCATTTATACATTTTTATTTATTTAGACTTTTTTATAAATTCATTTATAATTGATTAATCTATCTATATATATTTTTTTTCTATTTTTTTCATATATTGTTATAGTTACATTGTTTTGTTTCTTTTCTATATCTCGCACGTTGTGCCTGATGATAGGATGTAAGAGTTTTTTTTCGAAAAATAGTTATCTTAATTTTTATTAAATTGAAAAATGTGTCTACTTATTATAAACGTATCTTGCATTAATTTTGTTTATATACTCATATATTTTTAAGTATTTATTTGTTCAGTTTTTATTAAATTCATTTTACTTTTTTTAATAGTTTTGTTATTACTACTAATCATAGATGTATTAGAATCAAGTAGTTATAAATCTAATTTATAAGCTATCTTAATGTATAAATTATTTTGACGTATCCCTATTACCATGTATTGGTTTAACGGAAATAAATTTATTATTATCTTATCTTTGTTTTTATCAATATGAGTATTCAGCGGTTTAGCCGCAACACGGTTGTTCTCCCCCCCGGAAAATCGAGAGAAAATTGTATTTTCTTTTCTAATTGGTAAAAAAACAAAAGCAGAACTTATGAAATACATGGTATATTTACACATAATGAGACACATTTAACCCACATTCATACAAATTGAACTAATGACAAGACTCAACTTTTAAATTTTTTTTTACAGGAGGTTTCATCCAATTTTTCAGGACATTTAAATCCCACTTTTTCCCTTTTTTTTCAATTTGTCGACTGGCTTCTTTTGCAATAAGAGAAATATTGTTTCGTGAAGATCTCATGTCGACTGAAACATCAAAAGACTTTTCTGAGGAAAAATGATCCAGTGAAGATTCTGTTTCATCTGTTAGCTTAATATTTTTTGGAATATTTTTTAAAAACTGTTCCATTTTAGTTACATCCTCCACTTTTAAGTTTCTAAATTTTCTTGTATTGATCCAGGTGACAAAATTGTCAGTAGTAATGTCTCCAGTTTTAACTGTATAATTACACTTACTTTTGCTGCTTTGTTTTACCTTTTTCACTTTTTTTTTAGTTGCACAATTATCCCGAGTAAACTCCGTAATCACAGATTGAATATATTTATTAAAAGCTGGTGTAAGTACATCGCTCATTTTACTTCCAGACAAATCATCAGCGCCATTTTTTCTCAAATTCAACAAAGATGATCTACTATCCGTTGTTTGAGTTCGTCTGTCTACTTTATTCTTTAACAAATTTGCTCTATATTCATTAATCACTTCATAACTTCCAATACTAGTTGAAGAATAAAAATTTAAATTGTTTTTAAACTTTTTAACACCAACAATAGGACATAGACCATTATTTTTAAATTTCAAAAAAGTAGGATCAATTTTTTTTGTACTCCTGTTGACAACTTTTGAATCAGAATGAGATAAGTGTAAATTTTTGTCGTGTGATATTTCACGCAAATTAGAAGTACTATTTTGAACAATTTCTGTATTCAACACTTCGCACAAATCATGCAGAACATTTTCATTTATAAGAAAATATGTTATAACCCAATGAGGTAAGAGAAGCAAATTTTTTGCAATAATTCTGATTGCCTTTTTCTGTTCTTCATTTAATTCCGTTGTTTGAGTACTTTTGTTCAAGTCTTTTTTATGATTTTTTCCGCGACTTCTCGTTTTATGAAGAGAATTACTCGATTTGTTACCTTTTTCTCCAATTGTTTTACTTAGACTTTTCTTGGTCATTTTTTCTTGAATTTTGACAGAATCCAACTTCTTTTGTTCCTTTTTGTTCAACATTTTTAAATGAACCTTCCTCCACAAAGCATTCTGCAGACATCTTCCGAAAATACCTAATTCTGAATAATTTTCATTCGTATTTTTGTTTTTATCTATGTCTTTACTTACGAATGGAGAGATTTCATTGTTTAAATCTACCGAATCATTTGAAACATCATCCTCAACAACTTTTCTAGACTCATTTTTTTCCTGCGACAATTTTGCATTTGTTAAATATTGCACCTCACAAGTTTTGCTTGTATCAGCTGATGAAGTATTTTCTAAGTAAGTATATTGCATTTTCTTTTTAGTACTCAACAAGTTATACTTACTTCCACTTTTGAGTTTCGTTTTCATTCTTCCTGCTACACAGGTCTGTTTGAAACTGTTGTTTATTTGTTTTTTTGAAAAATTGGGCCTTTCAATATACAATTCACTTGAACAATCAGATTCGTTCTTACGAAAATTGTCAACACTCTTGAATTCATTTTGAGGGACTTTGGATTTTCTCAAGGTGTCAATGTTCACATTTGGTTTTTGAATATAATTTAAACCTTCATTCTTACTATCGAGCTCCGAATCATTGACTATTGATGGCCTACTCGTATTCCCTCCGAAAAAGTGAAATTCTTTATCATGATCTTGAAAATTATTTTTCAAAAGACGCCAGTTAACATCACCAGATATTTCAGAAATGTTAAGAAAACGATTGACGTATTGTGTTTTCTGTACACTGCTGCCAACATCATTCATAGAAGATGATTGAGAAGGCATCTCTTGAACAATATTTTCTGTGTTCCTTTGTTTTTCGTTATTTTGAACGTTAGAGGATTCTATTGATGTGCTCGGAAGACTTTCGGTCTCTGAGATATTTGGTGAATCTTCGCAGTTATGCACCTCACTTTCATCATTAAGTTCATCCTTTATCAACTGATCCACACGCCAGCAATGCTCTAAATTCCTCCCAAAGCTCCATAAATCTGTATTAACTTCTGGTGATTCCAAAAATGAGTAAAAATTTTCAATTTTCCAATCCTCAGTTTCTGTACCTGTGTCTCTAACCTCCTTAATTTCTGTCATATTCTGATAACACTTATTCTTTTTTTGACTATTTTTTGAAACTTCTGGATATAATAACGCTTCAAAAAAGTCAACAATCTTTTTAATTTTATTTTCGTTTATTAATCCTTTATTTTGTTCAACTAATTCTAAAAGTTTCCTTTTAGTGTCGATTTTTCCTAAAGCAATGTTGTCTTCTCGAGAACTTGCATTCAACAGCGAATTTCTGTAAATACTGTCATTATGAAGTTGTATAATTTTTAAAGAACTTGATAATCCATGAAGAAACAAAAGTTGAGGTGTGAAAACGGAGCAATGGTAACAAAATATGTAACGAACAATTTCTTTAATATTCTTCAAAGTCATTATTCCTTCCTCATTGGTATCACAGCTTGACATACTGAAATCCTCACCAGTCGCATCAGAAAAACTAATTGAATCACAAAAATTGTCTTCCCTTGAAAAATAATCTTCATTATTTAATCGCCTCATTAGATCTTCCTCACTGGTTTCTTCACTTAAATTCGATACACTCCCACTATTTGCTTTACAATTACTAATCATATTTTTTCTAGTTATTCCATTATTTTCTAAGCAATCTGTGTTAGTCGCTACAACTCTTACATAATTTGTCTTATTTAATAGCCGATTTAGGTCTTCCTCGCTAGTTTCTTGACTTAAATCAACTAAATCATTACTAGCTGCTTTGTCGTTATTAATCATCTCTTCACTTGTATTTTGACACATAATCATACAATCCGTGCCAGTCGTTTTACTGTTCAAGAAATTTTTTCTGACATTTAATTTCCATATAAGGTTTTCCTCACTGATTTCTCTTCTTAAACTAATCGAATCTCCAACAGACATTTTAACTATTAAATCGGTACTCGTTTTTTCATTCTTGATTAAAGGATCAGTCCCAACACTTTTTAAGGCATATTTCCTACCATTTAATTCCCGTACTAAGTTTTCCTCACTGGTTTCTTCACTAATATCAATTAAATCTGCACTATTCGCTTTATTTTTATTAATCATCACCTCACACTTTCCGCCCTCCATACTTGTCGCTTTATTGATTAAGATATGTTCTCTATTTAATCGCCTTATCAGGTTTTCCTCACTGGTTTCTTCACTAATATCAATTAAATCTGCACTATTCGCTTTATTTTTATTAATCATCACCTCACACTTTCCGCCCTCCATACTTGTCGCTTTATTGATTAAGATATGTTCTCTATTTAATCGCCTTATCAGGTTTTCCTCACTGGTTTCTTCACTAATATCAATTAAATCTGCACTATTCGCTTTATTTTTATTAATCATCACCTCACACGTTTCGCCCTCCATGCCAGTCGCTTTACTGATTAAGATACATTCTCTATTTGATCTCCTTATCAGGTTTTCCTCACTGGCTTCTTTACTTATATCAATTAAATCTGCACTAATCGCTTTATTTTTATTAATAACTTCCACCGTACAAGTCGCTTTATTCGCTGAGAAGTTTTCCCTAATATTTATTGGCTGCATCAGGTTTTCCTTACTAATTTCTTGATTAATACCAATTAAATCTGCGCTAATCGCTTTATTTTTATTAATAATTTCCTCTGTGCTAGTCGCTTTATTCGCTGAGAAGTTTTCCCAAATATTTATTCGCCTTATCAGATTTTCCTCACTGGTTTCTTGACTTATATCAATTAAATCTGCACTAATCCCTTTATTTTTATTAATTATCTTCTCACTGGTTTTTCCTTCTTTATTAGTCGCTTTACTGATTAAGGTATGTCCTATATTTAATCGCCTTATCAGGTTTTCCTCATTGGTTTCTTGACTAATATCAATTAAATCTGTGTTAATCACTTTGCTTTTATTAATAACTTCCACCGTACAAGTCGCTTTATTCGCTGAGAAGTTTTCCCCAATATTTATTGACAGCATCAGGTTTTCCTCACTGGTTTCTTGGCTTATATCAAATAAATCCGGGCTAATAGTTTCATGTTTATTAATAACATCTTTCGTACTAGTCGTTTTATTCGCTGAGAAATTTTCCCCAGTATTTATTAGCGGCATTAGGTCTGCATCAGGGTTTTTCTGACGTATGTCATTGAAATCCACACTAGTCAGTTTACGGTTACTCATCCCATCCTTACTAGTAATTTCATCCTTAAAAAAATCTGTTTTACTGGTTATGAAATAGTCCTTAATAATTAATCGACGTGCCACTTCGTCATCATTTCTCTTCTGACTTATAGAAGTCAAATCCTTATTAATCGCATTACTCAACTTAACATTCATTTCATAATTTTTTTCAGGTTCAAAAATAAACATATCTTTACAGATCTCTTCGCTTGTTGATGTCACACAATCTATAGATTTTTCATCTTCTGCAAAAGAATATGCGCTGATTTCTTCATTCGCAAATAATAAATCCCTAAAAATATCATTTGTAATATCTTCCTTTTTAGCAGTAAATATACCGAAACTAGAATCTTCATCAGTAAAAATTAAATCTTCACTAGTATCTCCTGTCGTTACGTTCTCACTAGATCCTTCGAAAGCAACTTCACGATTGTTTTCGTTATTGTAAGTAATTTCTTCACTAGATTCTTCACAAATATCTATTTCAGAGATATCCTCACTAGAATACTCACTTATAATACTTGCATTATCACAATTTTTTGCATTTGCAACAACAGTTTCGCAAGAACTCTCACTTGAAACAATTATACTTTCACTTGACTCTTCTGTTGTGATATCAGAGTCGCTATTTTCGTTGCTATTATTATTATTATTTTCCAAATTGTCATTGATTAATATTAATTGTGTTTTAAAAATTCCAATATTTGTAAAATTTCTTTTCCTTTTCTCAGAACAATTATTAAGGTCATCTTTACTATTTTCTGGGTTAGTTTCGTAAATATGTTTACTCATTTCTTTAGTTATAATATTTTCTACAATTGTTTCTTTACTCGTTTCGTAAACATCTTTATAATTCATATCACAATCTTTAGAATTACTATACACAGTGTCTCTGGTCCCAAAACGTTGTTTATATGTATGTAATTCTTTATTTATAGACTCTTCTGATATATTTTTTTCCATGTTTCTCTCAGTTGTATCTGCTATATTTTCCTTGTATATACTGTTTTTATTACGATTTGAAGATTGTATTTTTTTAAGTAATTCATGCATACTATTCAATGGAGCATGGTTTTTAATCAAATTTGTAATATTTACAGGATGTGATGTGTCAATATTTAGAGGATGTTCAGGTGTTGTATTATGTTCTAATGTTAAATAATTTAACGCATTGGTGTTGATAGGTTCGTAAATGCCCTTAATATCAGGTAAAATTACATGTTCAACACAAATATATGGTTCTGAGGACGAAATAATATTTTTTTCCTTCGCATAACGAACAGTCTGAGATCCCAATTTTATATCATCCATAATCATTTGATGAATGTTTAAACACTTTTTATTTACAAATTTTCTATTTTTTTTCTTTGAAATTAGACTATGCATTTCGGGTGTTAGTATTGAATGAATTTTTGTTAAACTTTTATTATAAACACAATTTGTATGAAATTTACTTGTAGATCCCCTTTGACAACGGCAGGTCTTGAGGTATTTTCGACTTCTTACCTTCCGACTATTGTCCCCATGTCTTTCATCGCTGTTTCCTGGATCTGAGATCATTTTTGATTAATGTCCGTTTCAAAATCAAGTTGATGTGAGTATTAAACAAAATTGGGAAATGGAATATATCAATAATTTCATTGTTTCATCTTATTAAAATAAATTTTGAATCACTTCTTGAATTTTATAACTTTTTTTTCTTTTAAATTCTCCTGAGCTTATCCCTAACCTTCAAAACAATTTACACATGTTAAATAAAATTTAAAATGTAATAATAAAATGTTACCAGGGAGAGTCATTAATACCATATGAGATTTGTAAAAAATGTTTCATTAATCCCCTAAATTTTGGGGTGTATAAGGAGATTATTACTGAATAATAATAATAATTACTTTTGAGTTGTGTAAGGATATTCTGAATATATTATTATATATTATAGTTTCGGGAAGCACTTCTTTGGACGGGACGTTAAGCGATGGTCCCAAGCCTGTACGATGTCAGATACTCGTTAAAAACTCCTGCCCTAGGTGAATAAAACTTTAGGGTTGGCAACATTTAGAATTGCGATAGTTAAATCATGTCCACCAGAGCAACGAAAGAGCGCTCTGGTAGTCGGCGATATGACCTCATTGTTAAAGCCTGGCCATGACTCACAATAACTAATTCCCATCATCAGTATAATTCATCTGTTCTTTAGGTTAACTATTCCTTCTGTCAATCAAAAATTATTTATTTATAGAACATATTTATTGAGTCGACTTCTATATAGTTAGTTATTATGACTCATGCGCGGGCTTTAACTACAAGGTCATATCGCCTACTACCAGTGCGCTCTATCGTCACTCTCAGGACATGAGCCTGACTCTACTGCAGTCAGAATAATTTTTTTTTTTTTTAAGTGGGCGAGGCACTTCAAATTTAGAAGGACAAACAAGTGCATAAAAAGTACATCGCGAAATATAGAACAGAAATCAGTCAAGATCTGATATAAAAAAAACACCTAGGCTGGAAAAAGGTATGAAAGTTAGGATACACTAAAAAAATAAAAGACGCCATCAAACTAATGGGGAAGCACTTCGGACCATTATGGAGAATTGCGCCATCTCACAACCGTTCACACAGCTTTATTTATCTCACAATTTATATTTTGGTCTTTACAACCTAGTAAATAGTTTCTGAATTTATTTTTTCAGATAATTTATGGTTTCCAGATTTACTTTGTGAAGCTCCATTCTAGGAATAGATAATTAAAAATACACAATGGAATGCCCAGAATGCCAAGTAAGCGGTACAAACAGGGAGATCCTTTAAGATGAGATGCAAGGAACAGACAAGAAATACAAACTATAATGAGAAATACAACAGAAACCAACTATAATACATATCTGCCAAAAAATGTCCACTTTTGAATTTACTGGAAGCGGTAGAAATAAACAAACTGAACAAAAATAATGATATTGTAATGCTAAATGAACAAATAGAACTGAACCATTCCCCCTTCTTTCATTTGTTTTTTATTTGCTTCTAAATTCTATTTATTTGTTCTTATTTACTTTAAATTCTATTTTACATTTATATAATCAAGAGTACCTATATAACTACCAACACTTTTACTGTTACCTTCACTTTATTAGATTTTTATTATTATATTTATTATCATCTTGTAAATATATGTTTATTAGAATGTATAGGGTAACAAAAACAAGGGATTCCCTGTCACTACCTAAAACCCCCTCCATAACTGTCCTTCTACCCCGTCAACGAATTCTGTCAGTTTGTAAGTGACTCTTGATAGTGCCTTAACACGGCGAAACTAGTCGAGTATTTAAGAATATAGTGAAGTTTGACGAACAAATTGTGTATTTTTAATTATCTATTCCTTATTTTTTCAGATTTTTCCGCTTATAAACAAAAAAACAGTCATAATTTGTATTAACCCATCCTCCCCTTATGTCGTAAATAAGGTTAAAAGAAAAAACTCATACGAAAAAAAAATAAAAGTATATTTATATAAACAAGTTACAAATATAACATTTATTGTAAAATATACAAATAGAAATTTTAAAAAAAGTGCTGTTTTACTGAGATTTAAGGAATGTCATGTGAAAGTCAAAATGTTCACCAAGGTAAGTGGCGATGTAAAAGTAACTGTGATCATAACCTTCTCTCTTCTTAAGGATAACAGGAAGTTCAGCCTCTTTACAGGCCTCAACCAAGTTGTTAGGCAACAGTTGTCCACTGGACAGAAACTCATCAGCACTTCCCTGAAATAACAACATCAATAATAATAAAATACGTATCCATTCTCAAATACCTAAATAGAACCATACACCAAAACATTGGCAAAGATGAACATATTGTGTCAATATTTTGGTGTAAAGTTGAGTGCATATTTCACAGAAAGTTACACATATGCATTCATCAATTAGGAGGGGGATTGACCAATGATGTAATAAGAAAGAGGAGAGATGAGGCTTGTGGTCAAAGAAAACAAACTTGAGAAATTTCTGCCAAGCTTTCCTCACTGAGTGTGCCTTCTTCAGGGCCTTTATTGACATATATCGTCAGCGTACAAGGAAAATCAGCCAGTCCATTTTTGTTAAAATGCATATTTTACCATTACCAAGTCCGAAACTGCTTTCTTCTTCATTTTAAAAACTCTCCAGGTCCAAAATATTCACTGAACAGCTTGAAATGACAGTACGGTTTCATATAAAGTCCTGTTTGCTGTCTGAGAAAATACATTAAGTGCAGCTAGAAGTATTTGGACTTAGCTGATTTACCTTGTACGCCCACGATATGTACATATATACTATTAATAAGTAGATATATGCTAGATTTGAGTAAAATATGATAAAACTAATTGTGACTAAACCAATAGCATCCTGGCAGAATGACGTGAGTGTATATTATCATAAACTTTAACCATATTTTTATAATTTTTTGTTATATTTTAAATAGCATAAACTAGATTCGTGAATGATTATATTTATTTATTTAAAACTTCTGCTCGCTCAGGATGTAGTCTTTGTTCAGATATCATATTATTTGTTTTTAAATTTGATATTTAGGTATAATATTTCAGTTTGTTTTCGTGTAAATAATTGAAATGTTTATTATTGGTTTAGTCTCAATTAGTTTTAATGTCATGTGTTTTACTCAAATCTAGCATACATCCACTCATTAAGAATTATATAATTATGTATATGAAGGGGTTAGAATCAAAATGATCCAAGCGACATTTTTTTTACTTTGAAGAAAGTGACTTATAACACTTTGAAGTGTGCATGCATTAAGTGCTGAACTGATTTAAAAAATCAATAATTTATCGAAACCGGAAATATTTTGTCTTCTGCTTTTATGGTGAAAGTTGCTGTTAGCAAACCATAAAATTGAATAAAAATCTTAATTTCAAGGTCACTATTGATATGTTTAAGTTACTTGTTTACCTCACCAAAATGGTAAAAGTGACTTGCCACTAGATCTCAGCACTGGCTAGGATTTCACTTGTACAACTTTTTTCCTGAACAGAACTATTTAACGAAAAATTTTCAAAACTGTCACTTGGACCATTTTGATTCTAACCCCGTCCTATGTCAATACAGGCCCTGAAGAACAGTGCCGAAAGCGTGGCAGAAATTTCACAAGTTTGTTTTCTTCGACCACAAGCCTCATCTTTCCTCCTTATATGCATTTATATTACATTAATACTTGCAAGCAGAAACAACTTTGCTCATTTTCGGAGGATAGTAGCATGCATTTATATATACCAAAGTAGGCAGTAGAAAAATGAAATATATATATATTTTTTAAAATAGTAATAATAGTAAAGTAACTTCTAGTAAAGTAAAATAATTTTTTCAGTTGCGGTTCGCATTAAACCTTAGGTTTTCACGTGGGCCGCATTATACTCTACTTTTTTAAGGCCGCATATCGAAAAAAAAATATGCGTAAATTAGAAGCAAATTTAATACTCTATATGTTATGTTTCACTCGCCTCTACATATTCCCCAGTCGACCCCCCATCCCTCTCCTTGTGACAAGAAGTATGTTACCTGATCAAGAAGAATAGCGACTGGAGGAAGATGAGGTTTGGTCACGAGGCAGGTGGCATCATACTCCCTCCAGAGGTCTCTGTCCTCCCCCAGATAACCAGAGAACGCCTTCACACCCCAGGGACACTGACTGGGGTTACAGATGGCCGAGAAGGTGCTCACACTCTTGTAGAGACCAGGATTCCGAAGATAGCATACCAGGGCGCCATGCCCTCCCATGCTGACAACAAAATCAATACACATACCGTAAAACAAGGTTACTTTGCATCAAACTCTGAAAAAGTTAAATGCGCCATGTTTAAAATATTGTATACTCTCATCATTAAAGGGGCACAAAAACATTTGTACTCGTTAGGTTGGATATACTGGTGAATTTATCAGAGCAACACGCGTCCTTACTCTTGGAAAAGGAACTTTTCATTTCTATATATTAAATAAAATAAATAATTTTAAATTAAACAAAATAATAAAATTTCCTTATTTAAATATATAAAATTGTGAAAATTTCTATTTTAGCATGTGTTAATTAGTAGTTTTGTTAGTTTATTTTTTACCACAACTAGTTTCGTCAAACTGACATCTTCAGGTGGTGAATCTTATTAGAGAAGGGGTCAAAGAACAGCCAGTGTCCAGCTGGTCCCTGATATGTGTCCAGTTGGTCCTTGATATGTGACCAGTTGGCCCCTGATATGTAACCAGTTGGTCCCTGATATGTGTCCAGTTGGCCCCTGATATGTGACCAGTTCTTTAACCCCTTCTCTAATAAGATTCACCACCTGAAGATGTCAGTTTGACGAAACTAGTTGTGGTAAAAAATAAACTATGTTGGACTGATACAAATTATTATTATTACTTATTCAACAAGTAAGTCGACTACATCCGCCTACCACCAAGAAATATATATATTATACGTGCATTAGTTATTGTAACTTATGCGCGGGTTTTAACTATGAGGTCATCGTCGCTCTGGTGGATATGAGCCTGACTCTTCTATTGGAGTTCTAAATGTTGCCTACTCTCTCTACACATTTATCCACCTAGAGTAGGAGTTTTTAACGAGTAACTAACATCGTACAGACTCGGGGACCATCGCTTAACTTCACATCCGAAGGGTGGTTAAGGTTTTTTCACCTCTCAGATAAAAAACCTAAAGGTATCGGCCGGGTTTCGAACCCTCGATCTTCAACTTTGTAAGTAAGTGCGCTACCTCTGAGCTACCTTCACCCTCAAATTTATAAGTTAGTAAGATTCAATTCCAGGCTTTAACTTCGAGGTCATATCGCCCACTACCAGAGCGCTCTTTTGTCGATGAGCCCGACTCTGCAGTGGGAGTTTGACTAAATTTTGCCTACTCTAAATTCTTATTCACCAAGGGTAGGAGTTTTTAACGAGAACCTGACATCGTACAGGCTCGGGACCATCACCTCCCAAATAAAAGACCTAAGCACCTTGGCTGGGTTTCAAACTCGCGATCCTGAGCCTCACTAAACAAATACGCTGCCTCTGAGCTACCGTCGCCCTCAAAATGGGAGGTAAAATAAACTTAACCACGCCGTCCTTCGGATGAGACGTTAAGCGATGGTCCCGAGCTTGTACGATGTCAGGTACTCGTTAAAGACCCCCACAGTAGAGTCGGGGTCATGTCCACCAGAGTGACGAAGGAGCGCTCTGGTAGTAGGCGATATGACCTCGTAGTTAAAAGCCCGGGCATGAGTCATAATAACTAACTAATAAGAAGGTAATTTCCTAATAAGTAAATATGACAGTTTCTAAAACCAAACCTAACCTATAGTTGGATTTAAAATAAATAAAAGTAAAAAAACAATAATCGAAACCATATTTTTTTTCGTCGATCACACTTGTTGAAGTGTGAACGACGAATGAAGTTTTCAGTTTAAGTATACTAAGAACATATTATATTCCTTTGTAATCATAAAAACTAAAACCTACCTATGACCCATAATGCTCTGTCGCTCTGGATCTGAAGGGAAGTGCTCAATTATTATTTTAGGAAGTTCTTTCGTTACATAAGAGTACATTTTATAATGGGTATTCCATGGTTCTTGGGTGGCGTCAACGTAAAATCCAGCTCCGGAACCGAAATCATAACTGTCGTTCTCACCAAAAATATTCACTCCTCCTAAATTTAACAACATGTAAATAGAAAAGTTGTTATAAACATTTTGTAAACTATAATTTTCAGGATTAATAACTTACTTGGGCTTGTATCTGGATTTACCACAATGACTTCATGCTTTGAAGCATATTGTTGAGCACCTGCTTTCGTTATAAAATTTTGTTCAGTGCAAGTGAGACCAGACAACCAATAAATTACTGGTAGCTTTTTATTCTCGTCATTAGAAGGGAGGAATATACCAAATTTCATTTCACATCCTAAAACATCACTAAAAACAATAAAAATTAATGTCACTTCGGTAAATGTAAACAGAAACAATGAAATCTAAGAAACAACGTACCTTTGGTGTTTGAAAACTTTCTGATAGCCACCGTGACTCTTGTTGCTTGACACTTGCGCTAGAGACTAAAAAATAATAAATCATCAGCATATTTTAACTTTAAAACATTGAAAAAACTAAAAATCATAAAAAATAAATAAAACTTCACTATCCTTACAATGTTCTTTGGGTCCATGATAAAGAACTGATAACAGAAAACCTACTGCCGGCACCAAAGTAACTAAACGAACAGTGTTGCCACTTTCTTTTGGTAAAATGTGGAAAACCCATTATGAAGACAAAACCCGCTAATGAAAATTCTTGCAGAGATAATAATGTTATGATTATTTTGACTTAGTGTATTCACACTGGGGAGAAAGATCGAGCTCTCTAGAGAACGTCCATAAATTTAGGAATAGGCGTAGGGAAATATTATATAACGGAATAAAATTGTATGTTTTCATTATTTCAATCAATTAGTTATCTTAAAAAAACAGGTTCGTTGTCTTACAAGATACGGATTAAAGTTGCTTACATCTGGGCTTCAAAATGTTGCCAGCGCAGGTTTAGTTATCTAGAATAGGGCCTTTAACGAGTATCCAACATCGCATAGGCTCGGAACCGTCCAATGAAACGTGACAGAATATGGAGTTCAACTCAAAAACATATCGGTTAAATGTAACTTTGCGAGTGATGCAAAAAGCCAACAGATGATACTTACCAGAGATCACAGTTGGTATGGAGTACCCAGGAAAGTATCATCCGGACAAGTCTGTTGCAGGTCAGGGAAAAAAGTGGACCGGGCTGTAGCCCTAAATTAAGAGATCGAAAGACCGAGAAAGAGCCAAAACAGATGGTAAAATCTACCTATGAAGAGATTAGAGAATAAGAGGGAAAGCAGAAACATACATATGAAGCGGGGTTCAACCTCACATTCAGAGATCAAAAGGCACTCAAAAGAGCAAAAACAGAAATAAAGAGACTGAAGGTTCAGAGAGAGCGCGGAAACTTACATGTGAGTTTAGGTGTTGTCTGGAAAAACAAAATAATGCACCTATATCAGTAGAGAGGCTTCAACCAGGTAGGATGATAGTCAACCATAAGTAAAAAATATATTCTGATTGGTCCTAACTTAGATTGCCAAAGAAGAAATATAGGAAATAAATGGCCCTTCTGGTGCCGATTTCTTATATTTTCTGAAAAACACATTAATGCAGCAATGTCAGTAGAGGCTAACACCAAATAGGACCATAAGTAAAAATAAAAATTATAGGTACTTTGGTTGATCCTAGCAAAATTAGCTGACAAAGAAATATAGAATATAGGTGGTGGTCCTTATAGCTCCGATTCGTTATATTTTCCGAGAAACACATTAACTTAGCAAAATAGTTGGTCCTTGTGACATTGATTCCTTATCTTTTCTGAAAAAATATTAATACAGCAATATCAGCAGATAAGCTTCAACTAGATCCCATGATAGTCCATAGCTGCATCGGCTTCTAATGCAGTACCGCCGGACGCTGCATGTTGCCATGGGAGGAAGCCCATATCAGTTGATGTTCAGCAGAGAGATGTAGACACTCTTCACGGTCATATAGGATGGGGAAAAGGAGGATCAGGATGAAGGAACCGGAGCGAAGGGCTGCAAGGAGAACCTCCAGAAATGCGGATTTGGTCGAGTGGGAAAGGAAGAGGCTACCTCCATTACACCGAGAGGGTTTAACAAGAACTATGGAGGCGACATGATGACCAGCTAAGAAGAATGACGGACTGGGAGGACAACCAGGGATCAGACATCCCGACCTTCAGGAGGAGGCTGACAAAGAGAAGATGCCCGAACCGGACCCCAACAATGGAGTTTGGAGTGCAGCAGGAACCTATTCAAGGGAACTTTTTCTAACACTTTTTCCTCAATATACCTGCGTTTTTTTCTTGGCATTCGTTATCTCCTCAGTCACAATTTCAAATTTTTCCTTCCAAACATTCCTCTTGATGAAGTGGCAAGACTTTACAACTAATAATGAGATTCCGCCATTTGTTTGCGTAACGTTTACATTATAGTTTGTCGCAAATTCCAAAAAAGATAAGTTGACTTTTTTTTCAGGGGAGGAGATTAGAAATTGAAATGAAATCTTGGCTACACTGTAATCAATGAGATATCGATATGTGCCATAATTATCCGAGAAAAATTATGTTCTATCAAATTGAAAATTAAATTCTCAGATACAAATATGATAGTAGTTTATTTTTATACACAGATAGTGTAGACATTTTAAAATTTCCCTAGGATGCATTGCAAGCATTTATTCCAGTATTGAATTATTTTATTAAAATTAAAAAAAAAATTGTCTATTCAACAATGATAGTTCAGAAGACGTCAGATTGTTTAAGAAATCAATCAATAATTTAGTGAAGTACGTTAATTCTTTTGATTTTTTATTGCTTCAATAAATGTTACCTACAAATGACTCATTTTTATATGGTAACAGTGACACACCCTTTTTAAAAAAATCTTGTATTTCTTCGCAGGTGACTCATTTATCGAAAAAACTGATAACTTTTCTCCAATTGATCACTAAGCTCTCTATATCGAAGGATTTTTCAAAATTGGAAAACAAAACGTATGAGTAAAAGAAATCCTCATTATACTAATTCAATATTATTTCTGCTCATGATTAATAGTGTAAAACACTTATCAACTTCATAATTTCTGAAACCTTGCCTGAAACATTCGAGGCAAACCAGTATCTCAGCGAGTAATTGAACTGCACTGATTTACTAATAATTTAATAAATATAAGCAATAACAAGATTTTATATGAAAATATAGGTACAATCCTATATTTACAATATAAGTTAAATTTGAAATATAAAATATAATAAAAGAAATGAAGAAAAATTAAAACTTTGTACATCTGGGTGAGTAATGATTGGTAGGTTATATGACTCACTTGGTTTTAACCTCAAACTAACATTAATGGAGGACAGTCATGGCGGTGTTTCGAAGTTATCGCGAGGAATACACTTTATTTAGTTTTTTATTTCGTTCTTTTCTTTAATCTGTCCTATAAAAATTTAAGGTTATTGACATGTGCCAATGATACGTCTTTTTTCAAAGAGTATTCTAACTAAGTGGAAAACCCGTATGCGAACACACTCAAAAGATAAGGCCCAATTTATCCATCATTTGTCTTGTTTCCCATATTACATTTAATTACTTAGATTCCACTGATGTCGAAGCTGTGATAATTATTTATATTAGGAGTGTTCTCAGTGTTTAATGAGCCCTACGAAAACATTTCTATCAGGTAAAATCATACTTTTATTTTTATTGATATATTTTCTAAAGGTGTATTTAATAAATGTCAGAATATTATATCAGTTATTGAATGGACTGATTTCATATATACTCTATTTAAAAAATGTATATTAGTGATTACATTTTTCTCATTAACTATTTTTCACAAAGAACTAATCCTCTTCTCTTCGGTTTATTAAGTATCTATATTGATAATGAGTCACTGTGTAAACTATTGAATAATGTGATATTTATTTTATTATACAAATACTTAGGAATAACATTCGGTTTTTATTTACTGTGATTAATTTTCTGAAGTTTAGTTTGTATCTAAATTGTGGGGAAACTTGTATTAAAGGTTACTTATTTGAATTCTTACTTTTGTTTCCTAATTTAGTTATAACAATCCATTAACTGCACAAATCCTAGTACCTTTCAGGTGGATTTTATGATTTAATAAACATTTTAATAATGTTTATTTTACTCGTTATTTTCAGGATATTTTTATTTATTCGTGCCAGTTTTTTGAGTGTGCTACAAAATGTCAGATGATGAAGATAAGCCCCCAGCACCTCCCGTTCGGCTCACCAGCAATCGGTAAATATTTTGTTTTATTTTATTTTCTAGCCTTCCCAACCTGAAGCGAAACTCGGTACACCTAGTGAAGATTTTCTAAATTTGCACTAAAATGTTGTAGCTCACTCTACAATTTCTTAGCATGAGGAAGGTCTTGAAGGGTAGCAGATTGATTTTTGAGTGATAAGAAATCTCAACAATTGGTGAGATTGCGGTCTTTTTGATTCCAGTTCAACACTTTGTCAATTTTTTTGCAGAGGTGTCATTCTTTTTGATAATATTTCGGGTTGCCACCATGTTAATAGTAATTTGCTTCGGAATATAATCAACAAGAGTGACACCTCAGGACACTGGCCGACATGGGCCATTCAGGAGTCCCGAAAAGCCTAAGACACTACGCCTTCATATTGTCTAACGAAGACCCAAGTCTCGTGCTTTATATCGTAGAATCCAGGATCTTGTTCTTATCTAATGTATAGGAGCGACAATTTTGGTATAATTATGTTTTTAATTATAATAAAAGTGGCCATCCGGTTAGTTAGGAGACGCCTATAATTAAAGCTTGTGTTCGAATAGATCTATGGAACATTCCTTGAAAAAGAAAGTTATACTTCTTATCTACATTAAGTATTCACATTTTCCTTAATTGGCTATACTATAAATTTCATCGTCGCAAGAACCAACTGATTCCACTTCATCTATGTTTGTTTTTGTGACTCAAGTCCGTGCATATCACTTAACAAACATCCGGCGAGACCCTTCAGTTTTTTATCTGGAAGGTGTAGAAACCTCGAGCACGCCGTCCTTCGGATTTGGGGTAGGAACAGTTTAGGACTCATAGTGGGGTTGGATGTCCACCAGACCGACGAATGAGTGCTCTGGTAGCGATATGACCTCATAGTTGAAGAGGCATGAGTCACAATAAATAACTAACAGCAAACAAACTTCTATGAGTAAATAAAACCAACTTATTTTTGAACTTAGTTTAAAACTAAACCTGGGGATGGTATAAGGCGGAAAATGTTGTGAATATTAATTTTTGTGGAATAGATGAATTTCAAAAACGTTGTTTTATTAATTACAAGTTTCCAAAGTATATCCGCATTTTTCAACTCTAATACAACTCTTCATCTTTGCAGATACATTGACTTACTCCCTTTATCCCGATCCAGTCCTATCTCTCCGGGAACAAGTTAGTCGACAATCGTTCTTCAGTGCTTTCTATTCGGTCACACGACGCCTCAAAGATCTGAGTAACAGGAATGGTTTGTCATAAATGAGTGCCACTGTGTGATTTCTCCCTTCTGGACGTAATATTTTTACTTCGTACATTCGCCTCTTGCGTATTGTTTAGATAATAACTGTACTGGCCTGTCGACCATTTTTGTTCAAACTTTTTTTTCTTTTTAAACTTGTTCGCCAACCCTAACAGCGTCTCATCTGTCAATGCCTTCGGGGTGTCCAGCATCACTCATTTGATATCCTTAATCACATATCGTACAAAAAAAAAAAAAAAAATTGTAAGGCTCTCCCTTTTTTTATCCCCCTAAATGGGAAATCCAGCTCTGTTAGTTTCTGTCCCGTGGTCTATACTGCGACGTTTCAGCTTTCTAGATCCGGGACTTCTTGTGGATGCGGAAAGAAGCTGACATATCCACTTACTAGGATATTACCTTCTTATTTGTTATGACTCATGCCCGGGCTTTTAACTACGAGGTCATATCGCCTACTACCAGAGCGCTCTTTCGTCTCTCTGGTGGATAGGAGCCCGACTCTACTGTGGGAGTCCTAAATTTTGCCTACCCTAAATTTTTATTCACCTAGGTCAGGGGTCTTAAACGAGTACCTGACATCGTACAGGCTCGGGACCATCGCTTAACGTCCCATCCGAAGGACGGCGTACTTAAGTTTATTTCACCCCCCAGATAAAATAAACTAAGGCCTCGGCCGGGTAAATTACCTACTTGTATATATACAATTGTAAATATCATTTATAGAATGCATGAATTGCACTTCACAGCGTTACTTGACCGTGAACTAAATTAATTTATTACAACGTTTTAAATGTTTTAATTACTTGGATGTAATTTAACTTATCTATTGACATTTCAGGGGGGATGGAACGCCGGCGGTGCCAGTGGACATGCGACCCCTCCCCAAGGAGCCAGACTCGGAGGAGCGGAAGAAGAAGGGTGCCAAGAAGAACCGCTCTAAGGGGAGAGGAGAGGCAGAGAAGCCCAACATCTCCTATCCGACCAACTTCGAACACACCGTTCATGTTGGCTACGACTCCGTCACTGGAGAGTTTACTGTAAGTTACACCCTTTTTTTTAAATGCTTTCTCAAAAATAAAAATAAAATGCTTTACATTTTTAAAATGTGCTTTGCACGAAAAATATATATTATTGGTGCTTATTCTGGACTGTTCATTAAAGCAAGAATCGACCAAACTGTTTTTATATATTAACATATATATGTACAATCTATAAACAAACAGTGAAATCAGGGTCGGGGCCATCAGTGGAGAATATTCGTTCCCCCCTTTTTTTTTTATATTTGTTAATTTCTTTTATGATGAAAGCTCAGTAAATATAAATCACCTTTCTGTACTTATTGACTAAAATTCATCTAGGAATTGAGAAATGACAAATCGTGATCTTGAGCTGTCAAACAACCGTGAGGGCTTCAAGGGATGGATTAATAGAGAAACTATCTTTCTAAATTTTAAAGGCAGCAATGGGTTAATATTTTAATTGTAGATTATTCAATAAAACTGAAAATTTTATATGACGTACTCCCTGCGTAAAATGCGCTACATATATATGTGTGGACTATCCTACTAATCTGATGAACATTCTAGTACACTCCACCCGTTCTACCTTTGATTCTTATGGGAATCAATATCTGTCTTGTACTGTATAATTTTGAATTTCCCCGTAGCTTAAGTTCAATATATAAGACTAATTCCTGCTGTCGTATGATTGAGGCTCCGTGGGACCCGAAATTGATAAAAAAATAAGGTTCACTGGTTTTAAGTATATTTGACACCACAGCTTCCTGACTAGTCTTGAGTCAAGAAAGAAGTAACGTAGTTTTCTATGACCAGGTACTTCTGATTCAAGATGCGAACTTGACTAAGTGTGGAGAGAGACCTTTTCCTTCTGGAAGGGTCTGTTAGCCGACCTAACCAACGAGTGAGGTCTTCCCCTCAGAGTTGAAAATTATTTAATTGTAAATAAAATTATTCATGGCTTTTTCATCCTCAAATACAAATATATTTGTGTCCTACGTATATAAAAGTATTCGTCATCCGCGAACACATTTTGTCTATAATTTACTTTCTCGGCACTCCAGGAATCAGTGGTACCGTGTCATAGAAAACTTGAATTCTCATTCTTTCCCTTTCTCAAGTCAGTATTGAAAAACATCTGATCAAGTAATTGCACAAAGCTTCCTCGCACGTAAACTTATCTTTGATTGGTGTTCAGGTCTTAAGTGTTTTAGTTATAATAATAGTTTAGATAACATAATATCTATTTTTCTGATAAACTGTACCTTTTCGACAAAAAATGGGGTTTTAAAATTTTTTTTGTAGTTTAATTACCTTTCATTCTTACCTGATTTTGTAAAAAACATTTAAATGGAACATCTATACGCCAAACCGAACTTTAATACCAAGTTTCATAAAAAAATGCGTTCAGGTGTTCTTCAGTTAGGCGTGTGGCAAGGATTTTAGAGGGAAACAAACAAAAAGACACAGAACTGCTCTCAGAAACTATCAGAAAGCGCCTTTATCCTTAGGATAAGCGTGGAAGCAAAACAAGATTGTTTTTTTTATATTATTTTAAAGTAATCTAGTTCAAAAAAAAATTTTTTTGTTATTGTTTTCAACTCCTAATTTCCATATTTCCATCTCGAAAGTAGCATTCCAAGATTATCTTAAGGAATCCTAACCCAGAAATTATTCATTTATTAGTTTAGTTGAATATTCGTTTGTTTTTTTTAAATTTGTATACCTTCCGATAGTTATTCTGATTATATTTTTTCATTAAGAGTTAGGAATAGTGGAAAGTTTCTTTTTTTTAGTTGATGTGAATAATTTAATTTAATAAGTGAACTTTGAAGAAAATAGTATAATAATTGTTACCTTGAAAATAGCAATTTTCTTCCTCACCCCCGAATTAATCTATTACGTTTTCGCTCTCCCTCTCCAAAGCCAATCGATCGTTTAGGTTATAATCAATATTGTATGTTAATGGCTTCTCAATGCTCATACTAAATGTTGTGTTAATACGTTCATTACATCGGTAGTTTTTATTATTATTAATCTCCTTTGGCTTGGCTGATTCTGCTGAAAATTAATCAGTGTCGTCCTTATGGGGTTTTGAATTTACATATGAAATTTTATGTCAATACATTCATTACAATGGCAGTTATTGGAGAATTAGCTGAGCTAATTTTTTGGGATTAGGGGTTCGGAAAACATAAAATTCCGGTGAAAACCCAACATATAATTTCTGGCCGGTTACACAATATACTTCTGTACATAGTATATCTGGGGAAGTACAAAATTGAACCTTATTGGAATGCTTTATTTAAATGTTTCTCGAAAAGAAGTTCATTGTTGTAGTATAGAAGATCGCGGGTTCAAAACTACCAACAAGATAAAATAAATTTAACCACGCCGTCCTTCGGATGGGACGTTAAGTGATGATCCCGAGCCTGTACGATGTTAGGTATTCACCTAAGTGAATACAAATTCCGGGTAGGCAAAATTTAGGTTTTCTATAGTAGAGTCGAGCTCGTGAAGAAAGAGCGCTCTGGTAATATGCGATGTGATCTTAATTAAAGCCCGGGCATGAGTTATAATAACTAACTATAATAATTTATGTATTGTTTTTCTCACTTTGTAAAAAAAAATATATATTATTTGTTGGAATGAAGCACAATGCTTTTTTTCACGAATATCAAGCCACTTGCATACTGTATACAATAGTTTTTGTTTTTGTTCTGTTACAAGCTGCCGCTGAAAGTAAGTAAAGTATAGTGATTTGCATGCTTTATTTGCTGTTTTTTCTTATTATTTACAATGTTATTTGTTAGTTTTGATTATTATTTTATTGTTTTTCTTAAACTTCTCTGGAATGTTGAAATGTTGAATTTTTTCCAGAGGTTTCTTCTTTTTTGACAATATTTCAGGACACTTTCATAGTGACGAGAAGAAGGGACTTGAAAGTGTCCCGAAATATTCCCAAAAAATAAGACACCTCTGGAAAAAATGCCGGAAAAAATCAATATTTTATTGTTTCCCCCATTTTTTTTCTTGCCGATATAAATTATCCAAACTGCCGAAAGCTTTTCCACTGATTTTTCGTCACATTTTTTTTTTTTCAAGTTTCCCAAACACAGTATTGCTTTGAAAAACTGTTTTGCTATTCGCAAAGGCAGGTTATCGCCGCGTATGTCATTTCAGTAACATGTCAAATAACCGTAAATGACTAAAACCCCGGAATAAAAAAAAAAAAAAGTATGTAAGTGAACTTCGTGTATTAATAATATACAAAATATTGTATTATGGTTCCTTATTTTCGGTGAATTTCCGAGATGTGTCCACCTTTTTCTGACGATATTTCGGTTCGATTTCGCGCTTCTTCTTCAGTTTACAACAATACATTTGATTGTGTCCAAAATAATGTGACTTCTTTGAAAGATTTGCCGAAAATGTTGACCATGAATCACCCCAGAGGTGAATATTTATCATTTTTTTGCTGCTCTTTGTACCTTCAATATGAATGTAAGTGATTTGAACATCTTAAGGGTCCTTACTACGGAGGAGGAATTGAAAGTATATTAATATGTCCTTAGGTTTATGGTACGGCCCTTTATTATGGACTAAATAAAGAAAACATTTATGGGTTATCCAGATAGATGCATTTAGTTCATTTTGAAAAATTACATTTTTTGGACTTGCTTGACTTTAGCATCTTTTTTTTTTATTTACAAACAGATATTTACAACTGTATTCAAATAAATACAACTAATAAATGTGCTAATAGAGAGATGATGGTAATGTCGAAATGTCAAGAGGGGAGAAATCACCTAGTGATGAAACTCCCTAGTCACTGATTTTCTCTCGTTTGTAACTAATCACTGTCACTGTTGCTGCTAAGGAGGTCTCTAGGCCATTGACGCGTAAGCCGTCGTTGCTGAAGTATGGCAGAATGGAGGGCACGGACTAGAGAATTATTGTGGGAACTAAGAAGGGAAAATAATTGTTTATACTTGGATTTAGCGACTTCGGTGACAAAAGGTACGTTAAGGTCAGTGTGAAGAGTTTTGTTGGAGACGTAATAAGGAGCATTGGCTATTTTACGAAGGATTTTGGATTGAAAGGATTAGATGCGCTGGAGATTGGAAGCCTTGGCAGAACCCCAGAGTTCAAGTCCGTAAGTCCACATAGGTTTGAGTACTGCGTTGTATATAAGTCGTTTTGTTGGCAAAGTTAATTTGGATCTAGAAGTCTTTGGAATATGAAGCTTAGATAGCGGATTTCATATTTTAAAGGGATGGGATTTTTGTTAAAGTACATTGGAGGGCAGATATATTTTCGACGAAGGAGGAAGACGATGTGAACTGATTTTGTGTCGTTCAGCTTCACTCCACTTTTTGCACCAGGACTGAAGAGTTATCAGATGTTCTGGGAAGTGTCTTGGATGATAGGAATGGGTAGGGACTTGAGCATCTAAACATTCTCATCGGTTGGACTTCAATACCCGGAATTTCTGATGCTTAGTTATTTATCTCAATGTATCGTAACCTTTTCCTTACTGGAATACTTAGTTTTAGAAAGTCACACTTACTAAACCGTCACGTGCATCTGGCTACTCTTGTTCCAATAAAACTAAACGGCTCACAAAGTGTTCACAGACAATTTCTGACTATAACTTCCTACACATTTAATATACACGTACGTGTACAAATTTGGTACAGGAGAAGAACATGCTGAGTCCATCTGATCATAATCACAATTATAAAGAATAAGAACAGTTCGACACAATCTGACATATGTCCATAAATTAATGTCACTTACCCATAATTTATTTTTGAGTTTAATAAAAGTTTGTATTTTTATCTATTATACCATTTAAAATAAGTTAAATTCTAATTGTGAATTAATATTTGCAGGGGATGCCGGAAGCATGGGCTCGTCTTTTGATGAACTCGAACATCAGCAAACAAGAACAGAAGAAGAATCCTCAAGCCGTGCTGGATGTTCTCAACTGGTTCGACAATTCAAGTAAAGAGATCAAGGGGAATAAGTTTATGACCACGAGCAAGATGATAGGTAATTTTATATGGAAGGTAGTCTACCTTATTGTAATATTAAAGATGGTTGAAGGATGCAACCCTTAAAAGGGAACTTTTACATGTTGCCATTGCATTGGGGGGTGTCGGATAGTGTGTAGGACTTTGGATGCACTGACCCAGCATTATCGTAGTTTCGAGAATCCTGCCCCTGCGGTGCCAAAATAAAAATAGGCTACACCCCACGCCCTCAGCCTTTGGGGAGAAATTCCCACAAGGGTGCGCGTTACTTGAAAAACAAAAAAAGGTTACCATTGCATTACATTTTTTTAAAAATCGAGTTTTAATTATTGGGATTCATGCGGAGCTTTAACTACGAACATGTCGCCTACTACCAGCGCGCTTTTTCGTCGCGCAGGTGGAGACAAGCCCGACTATACTGTGAGTTCTAAATTTTGGTCAAAGAACCTGACATCGGGTCCATCACCGAAGGACGGCATAGTTCTATATACCTGGTTTTGCACCAGAAAAACACTCTTTCGTGCCATAACCGGGCTTTTGCTGGCACTTATTTGAATTTATGAGGCTGTGATTAGCACGGTTATATGATATGTCGTTATTACGAATTGGTGGTTAAAAAAAATTATTTAAAACTTCTAAACTTCTTCTGTTTGCTATTATGACTTAACTTTACTTAGGTTCATTTATATTTCATAATTGGAGAGCGCCGGGTAGGTCTGTGGTATGCGTGCTTGCCTTCTGAGCTCAAGATCGTGGGTTCGAAACCCGGCCGTGGCCCTTAGTTTATTCTATCTGGGAGGTAAAATAAACTTAAGCACGCCGTTCTTCGGATGGGACGTTAACCGATGATCCCGAGCCTGTACGATGTCAAGTACTCACCCTGCCCTAGGTGAATAAAACAAATTTTGTATAGACAAAATTTCCCACAGTAGAGTCGGGCTCATGTCCACCAGTGTGACGAATGAGCGCTCTGGTAGTAGGCGATATGACCTCGTAGTTAAAAGCTCGGACATGAGTCATAATAACTATTTCATAATTGAAAAGTGCATTTAGGATAGGCTCAACGATTTTAAAAAAGTTTCACTTCAAAAATTTCAGGTTATTAGATCTACTAATGTTACGTAACTATCACATTGGAGCCAAATCGGAAAATAAAATAAATAAGTTTATTAGGGTTGTCTACTTGGCGTGGAATAATAACCCATATGTAAATATAATGAGTGAACAGTTTTACCAAATGTTGTTGTTGATAGGATGTTCCGGGGGTCTGGAAGTGTCGCTGAGGCCAGTCCGGCATAACTCAACCCAGTCTCAGTCCCTGTCTCACCCGTCCTCTTCCTCCACCCCGGACACGGAGCCCAACATATACCTGCCAGCCTCGGCCACCGGGACCTCCACCTCCTCTGAACAGGAGGATGACACTCCTCCCACCGCACCCCCTCGTCCGGAGAGGACCAAGTCCATTGTAAGTATGAGAGTATTGTAGAAACGTTTCCAAATGCACCCGCAAGCCGTATGCCTTTTTCAATAGATATATCTTATAGATATATCTTAAAGAAGTAGTGATATTTAACAATTTTGCTGAGAGATTGTGAAACACTTAATAAATTATAACGAAAACACGAATGTTTTTTGAATATTGTCTATTTCACAAGATGTCTAAAATATATGGGAGTACTTTCGGTATTGCTACCATCTTCAGCCACGACTTAACAAATACTAAATGTATATTAATTTATGTATGTATATTTATTATGTATAAGTACTATATTTAGTATTTGTTAAGTAGTATCGAACTGAGCATTCAAGATAGAGATATTGGGAAAGGATGAAGTTGAGGTCGCTAACCCATGGACATCTTGTACTGCTTGCCAAAAAAGGATCAATACTAAATCTTTCTTGTAAATAAATAAATAAATGAAAATAGGTTAAATGCTTTCTTCAAAAGTATATGATACCTTATGATTTTATATCCTATTCATTATCATATATATATATATATATTTAATAATGAATATATGTGTAATTGAATGCATATAAGTGTAATTGAATTAGAGGAATTAATTTATAACATTTAAAAATGCTATTTTATATTATCAAAGTACGTTTTTAATTTTACGTATTTTCGTTTTCACTTTTTTACTTCGTATTTTCGTTCATTATCAGTTACATCGTTTACTGGCGAATTCTCTAAAAATGAAACAATAGCTTTAATTAATATAAATATTATAACGGGTATAATAACGAACAGCTGATTAAGCGTAGTTATTATTATAACGCTCGGGGGGGGGGGGGGGGGGGGGCTGGAGGATATGGTCGGTGCCCATTAGAAGCACATCCTCCTTATCAGGCCTCGCTTGCTTCTCCAGGGCCCAAGCTCTTTGTCTATTGAGAGACACCCAGTTTCGCCGTTCCTTGTCCCCTGATCTGGTTGGGACGCCCCCTGGGTGTCCCCGGGTCCTGGGCTGGGTTTACGTCTGGCTCCCCTCTTCGCCTCCCTTGGGGATCCCTTTTACTGTTATAGTATCTAGGCACTCATGACCAGTATGGTTGACATGCCTTAAAAAAACAGTAAAATCCCAGAGAAGCTTATGAAACACCATTTCCTACCTTCCCCTATACCTTGTATAACTGGGGAAGTAAAAATAGAAAGAACCTGTCAGTTATGCCTTACATTATATCCATAAGGTAGGAAGGAGGATAAATCTTCTCCGATCCTATCCACATAATGAGTATAATCTATTTCGTAAGCACACCGTCTTTTTGAAAATTTCATGTGACTGGGTTAGGTAATATAATATTGTGCGAAATTCCAGGCTGCTGGTTTAGAATAGAGGTGGTTACCTGTAGACTGTAATGTAATATGATTACCATAGAGGCCTCTATTTCTCTGGTTGGAGAGTATGAGGGATCATTAGGGCGAAGGGAGGAAACTGAATCCTTCTTCTGAGGGGAGGCCAACCCTTCAAATTTAATATAATTTCGTATAGTTGGGGTTCACCCTTAGTCAGTATTAGAGAAATAATAATATTAAATATTTTCTACGTAGGAAGTTAAGTAATCGGTCAGGCCTGAAGGAATATTAATATATTCCTGAAGGAATTCATACATTGCGCCTTCGTCACGAACGAAATTGAAGCTTGAGTTTTCTTTTCCTTTCCTAAATTCTGCCTACCCATGTTTTTCACTTAGGGGCAGGGGTCTTTAACGAATACTTAACATCGTAAAGGCTCGGGAACATCGCTTAAAAAAAATGAAAAGCTACGGCTTGTCAGTCTCAAGTTCTGTACTGTCCCAATGACGCCAATACTAAGTTTCGTCAGATTGCTTTTGTATAGAATAACTTCTTTATTATGAATCTATTGAGAGAGGCATGCAGCTCGCAGATGCATTTAGAAACTTTTCTGTACTACTCTGATAGAAGAAGCTATGTAGAATGAATCTCGATAAAAATATATATTTATCTATAGAAAGTAGTTATATACTCTTCTCTAGAGTCTCTCAACATTTAAAAATGAAGAAAAAACGTTAGTTTAAAAAAAGTTTTGTTTATTTCACAAAATATATACAAATATATTTCTTGGTGGATGTAGTGAACTTACTTGTTAAATAAGTAATACATTTATTATACTTATTTCAGTATACAAAACCAATTGAAGACATCCCTACAACGCCAGTTATCCCGCGAGCAACCAATGGAACGATTACAACACCACCAGCGCCATCGTTGGACAAGAACAAGAACCACAATACAACAACAACCACGACACCGACAACAAACAACACATCCGCACTAACTAACCCAACCACCCCAGCCCAAGTGAGGAAGAAGAAGCTGTCAGACGATGAGATCTTGGAGAAACTAAGGACCATTGTCACTGTCGGTGACCCCAACAGGAAGTATACAAAGATTGAAAAAATCGGACAAGGGTGAGCTTATTTTCTTTATGAAACTGATTTTTTAACTATTTATTTTATTTATTTTTTCATAAATAATAGTTCCGATGGCAAAAAAAAAGATAAATATTGTCTAATTAGCAAAATATAATGTGAAGCAGATTTGTCTCCAATAACAATAATAGAAGTATTATTGAGGGCACCTGTAGCCAGAGGTAGTGTGCTTGTCTACTGAGCTCAAGATCGCAGGTTCGAAACCCGGCCGACTCCCTTAGATTGTATTATCCAGGAGAAAAGAACTTGCGCACGCCGTCCTTTAGACGGGTCGTTAAGCGAACCTGTACGATGCAGGTACTCGTTAAAGACCCAAGGTAGCTAAACCTGGCGATGTGACCTCGTAGTTGAAGCCCATGCATGAATCACAATAACTCAGTTCTTTCCTCGAATATTATCTTCACTTACGTGTGCCACTTATTTGTCTTGCTCATTATTAAATAAACCTTTTATTCATATTAAATTGATTTCAGTGCCTCTGGAACAGTGTACACAGCCATTGAGGCTTCGACCGGGACAGAAGTGGCGATCAAACAGATGAACCTCTCTCAACAGCCCAAGAAGGAATTGATTATCAATGAGATCCTGGTCATGAGGGAGAATAAACATCCGAATGTGGTCAACTACCTCGATAGTTATCTTGTCGCAGAAGAACTTTGGGCAAGTATTTATTTTCTCATCTTTTCCAACATGCCGTTACAATAGTTAGTAGTCGTGGTGTGAATTTTAGAACCAGAAAATGAATCTACAGGTTGCCACTCTAATGAACAGCATCTATTAGTAATCATCCGAAATAGTTAAACTTGGTGATCTGAACATTTGAACTCCAACCATGATCTATTTATTGACACTGTTGTTAATAATATTTATTTTCATTATACCAGTACATGGTAATAGGATACGTCATAAGAATGTATACATTAAGATAGTTTATAAATTTGATACATAAACTGCTATTAATAACTCTAGGAATGATATTTTGGGCGCCGATAGCTTGCTTGCCTACTGTGCTCAATATCATGGGTTCGAAACGGCCTTTGAACGTTAAGCGATGATCCCGAGCCTCTGCGATTTCAGATACTCGTTAAAGCCCCCTACCCTAATATAAACCTAGGTACGCAAAATTTAGGGTTCATTCAGTAGATTCGGGCTCAGTCAGGTCCACCAAAGCGGCGAAAACCCTTCTGCTAGTAGGCGATATGACCTCGTATTTAAAACCGAGGCATGAGTCACAAACAAACCTAATCTATCTTTACTAATTGAAGCAGTCAGGCATCTGTTATAAGCTATCTTAATGTAAATATTTTTATGACGTATCCTATTATCATGATATGGTTTAACGCAAATAAAAATTATTATTATACATTCCATGATCCTCGTCGGGTCAGGGGTTGAAGGGGGAGAACTAACCTAACTTGATTTTTGAACTGAAGTTGTGTTATTCCTGACAATAACCTGTATCTGATTTTAATATAATTATTGTTTTGTGTTGTAGGTGGTGATGGAGTATTTACCGGGAGGGTCGCTGACGGATGTGGTGACAGAGACTTGTATGGACGAAGGACAGATAGCCTCCGTCTGTCGAGAGGTTCTTCAGGCCCTCGAGTTCCTCCACTGTAATCATGTCATCCACAGGGACATCAAATCAGACAACATCCTCCTCGGCCTCGATGGCAGCGTCAAACTCAGTATGTATACCTCATATTCATGTTTTTCTATAGTCTGCGTAACTTAATGCCCTCTATGGGGCCAGGAGCCAGTACTCGAAATATCCAGGAAGGTATACAGAACCCGGATAAAAAAAAATAGACTAGAGGTTATAAAATTAATTAAAAAATAAAAATATTATACAAAAAGTACATATGGTAGAACTTATATTTTGTGGAGGTCCTCTGCTATTATCTTTTATTTTTGAAAAATTGTAAATTTTTGTTTTTTTAATACCTATTAATGTTTCAATTAATAACATCGCAGGCAATAGCAAGATTTTAAGTTTTTTAAATAAAATATAATAATGACAAATAATATAAAGCCTCAAAAAAAAAACGAATAATGCGGTTTAAATCCAACCTGATCCCATAACTGTGAAGTCTGTATTCAACGAAAATGAGAGCTTTAGTTGATGTCAGTTAAATTGTCTCCAAATACATCAAATGTAACTGGTCTTCATTAGTTGATTTTTTAATGTAAATTAATTTTCGTTATATTTTTATATTTTAACGAAAGCAGAAGATTTTTCAATCAATGTGGTTTATTATTTGACCCCTGAAGTGTAACCTTTTGTCTAGGCAATTAACAAATCGTAAGATTTTTGTAAAAAAACATATTTATTTATTTAATTTAAATGTTTTCAGCTGATTTTGGTTTTTGCGCCCAAATCTCTCCAGAACAGTCGAAGAGAACGACAATGGTTGGTACGCCTTACTGGATGGCACCAGAAGTAGTGACCAGGAAGCAGTACGGTCCTAAGGTGGACATTTGGTCCCTGGGCATTATGGCTATTGAAATGATTGAAGGAGAACCGCCTTATTTAAACGAAAATCCTCTCAGGGTTAGTATATATCCACTGTCTAAATACAGTGTAAACTACATTTAACGCCACTCAATTTAACGAAAAACTCCCTAAAACATCGAAATTACTTGAATCTGGTTGGTTTACCTTGTCCATACAATGATACACTCTATGTAGCATCACACTCTAAATAACGACAACAATACGTCATTACTAAGTAATAAACAGTACTTTCAAGTTGCCGAAATTAATAAGAACTGCAGCTGTGTACGTTCTTTTGTTTGTTATTTTGTTGCTTTATTGTCTAGCACGTATTTACCTCGACTGTCGGCATCATACGTACCGAGATTCTAAGAAATTCGTTCTTTTGTTTGGTGTGATTATCTTAAAATACTGGAGCAGCAAAAAACGTCAGACGAAGATAACAGACTATATGCAATAAGCGTTGTTATTTGTATCAATATTAATGTTTGTTGTCCATATAATTTTATACTTTATTAGTAAATACATATTATAATAGTAAAATACTATTAAATGTAATGTAATATGTATTGATTTTTCTTTTCTTCATTTAACGACAACTCTCAATAACGCCATAAAATGACCAGTCCCTTAAGTGTCGCTATATAGAGGTTACACTGTATTCTACCTTTTGTTCTGTGCAACAGGAATGTATGAACCAAAAACATTCAGAGTTACTTTCTCTGCTAAAGTAAAGAAAAAGATTGGTTATATATAGTGTTTTCTTTTATTTGAATCATAAAACGTTCGTTAGAGCGAATAACTTCTTAAAAATTTTCTTTTAACTACTAGATCATATCGCCTACTACTACAGCACTCTTTCGTAGCTTTGGTGTACTCTACGATGGGAGTCCTAAATCGTGCGTATACTAAGTTCCCAATTACAAAAAAATCCCATTTATTAATAAGATTCTGTTTTTCTTTAATATTTCCCTTTTTGTTAATCATATGTTTATTGAGTTATACAAAATGTCTGCTTATGATTTTCAGGCCTTATATCTCATTGCTACAAACGGCAAGCCAGACATTAAAGAAAAAGAAAAGTTATCCCAAATCTTCCAAGACTTTCTTGATCAGTGCCTTGAAGTCGAAGTGGAATTGAGAGCGTCAGCATCCGAACTATTAAAGGTATATTTTAATTATTTTAAATGTATTGAACTATTACAAAAGTATTTATGTATTTATTTTGTATCTGTAGAAATCAGCTTGTGGAATCTATCATCATATTTTCAAATATATGTGATGTGGCCATTACAGTACTTTCTTTATACAGATCACTCTCCCTCCCCCCTTTTAAAATCATATACTGGCGGTTATTGGGTATAAGAAAGTCACTTTCAGAATGCCATTTACTGGCGGCTGCCACCTCTGGAGAGAGTCTTTGGAAGGCATATTGAGGAGCATTCCTCTCTTCCATTTTTAACCCCCGACGCAAAAGAAGGGGTGTTATAAGTTTGAAGCCGTTGTCTGTCTGAGGCATCATAGCTCCAAGAGGGCTGAACTGATTATAGCTAGTGTTTGCGAGATGGTTCTTAGCCATGTTTGGTGGACATCGGGTATGCCGTTTCCAAGATCTTCAGGTTTCATCAGAGCCTGTGTAGGGATCTCTGGCTCTATTACAGCTAGAGACAAATGTTTATAAGGCCAAGCGTCCCCCCTAAGCGCTTCAACCCCCCCCCCCCCCCCCCCAAATAAAATTTAAAAAAAATGAAAGCAAAAAATTTTTTTTAATTGACTATTATTTAAGACACCAAAAACCGGACTTTTTTAAATTATTCAAATAAATTAAATCAGGATTTTTGCAGGGGGTGTGTCTTTTCGTCGTCGTCGTCCCGCCCCCAAACGTTTAAGGTGGGCCCGGCCCTGCATTGGGCAGTCCTTTTCTTATCGTCAAGATAGGACAGACATGCCACTGTGACTGCGGCGCGCGCGACTGTGACATATCAAATGGTCTTCAGTTTCCTGTAAACTCATGTTATATGCTATAAGTTTCTCAATCTTTGTAACTCTGCTAAGACTGATTTCTCATGGGGACAATTTTTTTCTTTTTAAAGGTTTCTTTTTTGTGTCGGTTTTTAAAATTTTTAATTTAATATTTTTTATGTATTGCTTAATTCTATGTTGTTGATGTATGTGTATTTGTATTGTTGCAGCATCCGTTCCTGAAGCTATCGAGGCCGCTGGCCACACTAACCCCTCTGATAATGGCGGCCAAAGAGGCAGCCAAGAACCACTGAGGTCAGCCGACCCGGGGTCAGGTGACTCCGGGAACCTTACCTGACTCTCACCACCAGGAACCCTCCGTCGTTTAGAGGTAGAAAGGATGTCAATATCCTGTTCGCAGGCTATGTCTGGGAATGTGAAGGTCCGAACAGGTCGCCCCGCGGAATGGGCGGTCATAAACTTACACAGCCAGGTTGTAGTTGAAACTAGTCTTATTCTAGATCAGGGGTAGACAACCTTACTAGCTGTAGTATGCCGTGGATTATCGAATGCAATGAACATGTATTTTAATTAATAGGAATCTCATGCGCAAATTATAGTACATTTTTTTAAATAATTTTTAATTTAAATAAAAATAGCTAATATGTTGAAAATAAATTAAACTTTTATTGGTTAACATACCATTTGGCTTAGAACGCGTCATGATGCTTTACATTTTATTAGTCGAAAAGGAACAGTTTTCAAAAGAAAAATTTGACCGCAAGTCGGATCCCAAATATCCAACACCGTTCCTTTCATTTCGTTTGAATTGAAGGGTTGTTTCCATATGTTGCAAACCATAAAATTTGCGACCCACCTACTTACTCTCACGGCCGGCAGGTTGGTACCCCTGGTCTAGATAGATCAAGTCGTTCGTAAACAGACTTTTCTGTTATTTAAGTATACATATACATATAGTTTCCCAAACAAGTATTTGTACTCTTATACATCATTTTACTTATTTAGTTTCTATTATTTACCAAAAATGGGCCCTATACCTATTGTTATCCATTCACAAGTGATACATAGCGGCCTACTAGGGAAGAAGTCCTTACAAAAAAAAATTTTTTTTTACATTTCACGAACAATTTGGTTAAATATCAGTCAACGAAAAATAAATGGACATATAATGAGCGAAAATGAGTTGTGGACGTTACGATATAATTCTTATTTCGGGATATATTCAAAATATACCATAAGCAAAAAAATAAGCCTCTGAAAATAATCTGAAATGAGAATGGGATATGATATTCTAACTTACCAGGTACGATATGTAGCATCACTTTAAAAAAAAAATACATTTTTATTTATCCTTTATTCTATATAGTATATTATGACAGCATCACTCCCTCATGTATTTATTGTTTTGCCTTCTTAAAAAAATAGCAATTACAAACGTTTCTGTAAGCACTCCCATCATCAGTGCCTATAGTGCATGTGTTTTTTGGGTTGACTGTTCCTTCTGTCAATCAGAATCTTCCTTTTATAGAACATATTTATTGAGTCAACTTCTATATTTAAACATCAAGTCGAAACTTAAATATAGAAGTCAACTCAATAAATATATTCTATAAAGGAAAGATATTGATTGACAGAAGGAATAGTTAACCTAAAGAACATGTATTATAGATCCTGATGATGGGAAAACCCAAAACGTCTGTGATAATTAAAAGGCAAAAAAAAAAAAAAAAAAATGGGAGAATTGATGGTGTGATAGTGTATTATATATGAATTCAGAAACGCCTTTATATTATTTTAAATTTGACTCGAGTTATTTTTGCAAATGTCATTCCAACCAACAAGTCTTTATTGTCTCATATTTTTTAAAAAATTATAAACAATTTTATAAGGAAAACCCGTATGGATAACAGTTGAGACATGGCTGCTCAGCCAGTTATATTGAACAATAGGTATATCTAATGGTAATAACATCCATTTTTGGAAAATAAGAAAAACACTAACATTTTAACATGATTAATCACAATAATCCTTTCGTTATTTTATTGACTGTAGCCGAATAGATTTTAATTAAAATATTTTTGCCTCTCCAATATTTTGAGGGTCCCTCACACTTATAATGAAATTTCACAATGAAATAAAGTAAAAAAAATATATATATATATAATAAAGTAATATTTAAGTTCTTCATATTGATCAAGTTAAATAACGTAACCTATATTAACCATATACAATTTTTTTTTTTTTTTTCATTAAGATCCGAAATATATTTCACGATTTTGTAAAATACATCTGATCAGCGTTTGAGTTGCAAATACCAGCTGTAGTGAAAATAACTTTATTTTTTACTTGTTGCAATAAATACGCTGACAGCCTAGGTATATTATTTGTTATTTTATGTATATTTTAGGTTTTATAACGCTATAATTATGTACTATTCGATTTCAGGGATGGGCACGAATAAATTGTAAAATACTACATTTTTTAAATTGAATTACATATTTATATTTGAAACAAAAAGCTTATTTAAAATTGAAAATATTCTTCAGTTTATTCGGGTCAACATTGTCCAGTTTTTTTTTTTTTTTATAAATATTTTGCCAAATTAAAATTTATCATTAGATTTTTCGTTTATTTGGATATCCTGATTTTTAAATTTTATGTACATGCCCATGCCCTAAATGAACAATTTCGGAACTTGACATCTTAGCGTGTGGTGGCTGAAAAGTAAACGATTATTTCGTGGCCTTTCAGTCATTTTTTTTGTTTTCAGAAGGACTAACAAAATTTCCTATAGATACGTTCCACACAATTTAGGGTCAAATAAGTTTCTTAACAGTATTTATTTATTTAAAATTATTATCTGTGATCACATCTTTTTTGATTTTTTTTCTTCAATTTAATAATTATGTTCAGAAAAAAAAAAAAAAAATAAAAAAAAAATAGAAAAATCAATAAACATATTTAAGGAAAATATATATAGTTATTTACAAAAAAATATATATGAATATTTATGGCTTTTTAAATTGATTTGTGTGAACTGTATTATAAGAAAAAATGTTTTATTAAATTTTGTTTTTAAAATTTTATTACATTGATTTTCAATTTTATCTCTTATAATAATAATAAAGTGATTGAAGGCCTATTACTCTACTTTTAATTATTACAGTATTTCATTTATTTATTACAGCTAAATGTCGTTAATTTTTCGTATAATTGTATATCCGTGTTGGCTTTTTTCCTTTTTTAAAAAAAAATAATAAAATGTTTTTTTATTCGTATAGAAGTCATACATATAATAAACCCAGTTGCTAGTGCCTTTAGATTTGGCACCCCTAACGAGGGGGAACAATGTATTTACAAAATATATAATATATACACGATATATATTAATAATAAAAGTGTTGTATGTGAACGAGAATATTATTTTTATATACAAAAAAAAAAAAAAAAAAAGATAAAAATTAAAATACAAGTAGAAAAAAAAATAGTTTTTAGTCGGAGAAGAAAGATTAAAAATTTGGTTTATAGTCTAAAAATATAATTTTAGATTATTAGTTCAATAAAATGCTATTATTATTCACGATTAAATGGAGATGCTTCTTACAAAAAAAATAAAAATAAATAAAAGCAACATGTGCCGAAAATTTCAGTTTTCTTTAAGGAGATGGTCCTCACATAATCATAATATTTATTTAAATAATAGATTAACGTTCGAATTTCGCATTAAATTATAATTAAGTAGCTGTAATGTAAACAGTGTTTGCATTTTGGTTTGTTATAAATAATTTATGACACTAATCATTAATAATTTATTATAAAATTTTAATTATTAAATAATAAGTTTAAGATTAATAACAATTTGAAGAAAGTCGTAAGTAAATCACTGATAATGGACTTCCCCAATTCGAACCTTTGTAATAACTAAAGCTATCACTTTTCAAACTCCCAATTTTCCTGGAACTCAATAGATGACGTTCTTGTGGGCTCTTCTGTATTCACTCCTCATTGCCTGTTTTGGCTGATAATCAATAAATATCTTATTTTTGGACTCAAAATTTCTGTATTAAGTTATACATTTTAGTAGTACCTACCTTACATTTTCATGTTTAAGTATCTATTTTTAAATTACAAAATTATTTTTAAATTATAGGAAACATGTTTCTGTTTGAATTGGAAAAAATTAAGAAGTTCCATTACAGTTTAGGTACCTGCCTTTTGGGTGGGTACCTAGAATGAGAGAGATAAATGAGACCCAAAAATTTGTTTTCTTCTTAAATTTTACAGGCTTGAACGGAAAATAATTATTTAAATATTCATGTATTTGTCAGTGCTGGGGATTCAGAAAATGAAATAATCATAATAAATAATTTTAAGGATCCTTAATAAAAATTCAAATAAAAAATCTCTGGTGTTTGGGCAAAAGGGCTTAAGTCAGAATACGTCTTGTGATCCAAAGGATTTAGTGCATTGAAATATTTTTTTTGTTGTTGGTGGCCGTGCGGACTAGAGCGTAGGGATTTGGTCGCATGGTCTCACCATGGTTTGCGGGTCCGGGGTTGAGTTTTATTTGGTAGATAGAACTCCCTCCCGGGGCCATAGATGTTGTAAATAACTAGATAACACATGGACATGGCTAATGTGCGTCGTACTTAAGGCCAAAATATATATATATAAATATATTTATATTTACTATATCTAACTGATTGTTGGAATATTTTACTTTGTTTATATCTAATACTTTATAGAAATAATATCGTCACCTTAATACTACAACTAGACATCTCAAAATTATTAGTTTTGAGAAAAACGCAATTTTTTTTTTTTTTTTAATCAGCCGTTGTAGGATGACCCAAATTGAACTACTGACATTTTTACATAAGTTCTTAACATATTTTCTTTGAGTTGGCTACTTCTAGCACAACAAAGATACCTGCAAAATACAACTGTTGGTACAATTATCCCATACAAAACGATTTTCGAGTTTAGTTGTAGTATTAAGGTGACGATATATCAAGTAACATAAATGTGCTTTACCTGATTTGCAGGAATTTTTCAATCCTTCAAAAATTCCCCTTCTAAAATTCAGATTTGCTGACTTAAGCCCTTTTGCACAAACACCGGAGAAATCTATTTCTTGGACCGCACATGATAATCTTCTCAATGAAGTATAAAAAAATGTAGTTTTTTTTTTTAGAAGCTTCCTCAATTCAGAAAATTCAAAATAATAGTTTTCGTTTCTCGTAAAAATGTTGTATATTTTGTATTCTATATCTTTCGTCTGCCATTGTAGATATTAATTATTATTATTATTCTTACTTTATTATAATCTAATATAATCCATTAAGTATACTATTATCATGATGTGAATGGGGGGTATCTTAATTCATATTTATCAATAAGTTATTGTATTTACAGTTAGGGGGAGAAAATGGTATTTTTAGTTAATTTAATTAGTTTCTGTAAAAAATAATGTATTAAATAACAACATTAGGGCATTTGTTTATTTTGAAAGTGAAGTATATTGTCAATATTTTTAATTTACTCACATAATTTTTGGTTTCTGTAATCAATTTTAAAAAGTCTCTGGGCATTTTAAGTTTAGTTTTTTTTTACCTAATTACATTTTATTCATGTTAATTTAACTTCCGTAGGGCATTTTTAACATTAGTTAAAAGGTTGATAGCAAAAATGTGTTTTGTTAGGGAACATTTTATTTTTGAGGAAGAAAAAAATGTATTTGCCTTCATGTTGGTTACTAGAATTTTTTTTTTTTTTTTCAATAATTAACCACTAACTGATATTTTTTGATATTCCAAAATTTTTATTTACTAGATCAACATGAATTTGTTTTGCATGGTACAATTACATAATGAAAATCTATGCGTTAGTAACATTTGGCAAATGAAAAGTAACTTTTGGTATACATTTACCCCTCAAAGTTTGTTTAAGCAAACAATCTTACAGAAACAGAAAAATTAGAAAGTGTAAAGTATTTAGAACATACAGATGGGTGGAGTAGCAGTAACTAACCAAAATTTTAAGGGGGGAAAACTGATAGTAATATATGTCCTGAATCAGACGCGGTTTTAAACGAAGTGTTTCGGAACCCACCCCTAACTTAAACCTTCTAGCACTTTTAACTGATGATAAGTTATCGTGATATTTCCTAAATTTCCTCCTGATCAAGTCGTCTATGGTCTCAAGTTGTAGCTCCCTGTGTAACTGGGCGTTCACCGCCATTCTCGTCACCCTATTTTGGAAGGTTTGTACCAAAAAATTGTTATTATGTTCTACGATACTCTCCAATGTGTCGTGCTATTGCATATCCCCTGTGGATGTCAAGGTACTGTAGAAGAACATTCTACCAATAAAAAATGTATTAATTATTAAATTTTTGGACTGTTTTGGTTTTTTCTATCAACCTTTCAATTTTTCTCTTTGACTTATTAATCCTCTCACTTTTGAAAATCCTTATACTATTATCTATATTTCGTCTCGTAATTTGTCTTATCTGGATGACATTTTGATGATCTTTTAAAAAAAAATTGAGGTAGAGAGGTTGTTTGTATCCTCAGTATTCATTTTCTACGACCGAAAAAATATATATAACCTCACTTATCCGGACTACAATATAAATAGTCACTTCTTCGTGCGCAATTCGTAATAAGGATTTTTTTTTTTTTTTTTTTTGAGGGGTTATATTTTATTAGAGCAATTGTTTTGGAGAGTAAATGACGTGATTAAAATTCGGCACATAAGTGCCAATCCAACACCAAATAGACTTTTAACGAAATTATTCATATAACTAAGTACGGTTCTTAATTAGCTCACGACTAAGACACGACAACTCATAGTCTACATTTGTTTAACTTAAATGGTAATTTATTTTAGTTAAACTAACTTTTATGTGCATGGTTGGTACATATTGAATTGACAAGCAGGCCCACTTCCCTTCCTAAGATCCCTCCCATCCAGCCATTAGCACTGTCCTCTGTAGGACCTATGGGAAAGTTACACAGATATAATGAAATATCCTCACTCAACCATGAATCAATTATGCACACTTCTATTATTTTATCAAACTAAAACAGATATAAATGTATCTATATATTAACAGTTCAATGGTTTAAAATATCAGTCATTCCTCGTTAAATGTAATGTTTCTATGTTAATTATTCAAATAAAAATAAAAGCGTTTTATTAATAGAGGATAAAAAGTTTTGTATTGTTCTTTTATTAACTTTTGTACATATTTGTTTTTGTTTTATGTCAATATCAGTATTTTTATGAAAATTATGTCATAATAACCGAAAGAAAAAATTGGTTATGAGTATGGGAAAATATTTAAGAATTAAATTAATTTTTCATGTATTTTTTTATTTAAATGTGGTCATTCCATGTCAAAGAACTTTTATATATCATTTTATATAACAAGAATAACAATTCTTGAATGATAGTTTTTTTTAACTCAAAAACCCTAATAACTGCCATTTAAAGAATGTATCTATGCGAAATTTCGTAAAAAAGGATTATGAGTAAGTGATTTTCAATTAAATTGTTAGATGGGATTCAAAGTATGAGCTAAAAAATTTTTAATTTGTGCTGGGGACGTGGATTGCAGGTATATTCAGAACCTCATGACGTTGACACCTATTGATTTTCTGTCAAATCGGTCTACTGGAAGTTGGGGGTGGTTTAACTAAAAAAAAAAAACTCTAATTGCCATTGTATTGAATGTATTAACACGAAACTTCATATGTTTATTCAAAACTTCATTAGGGCGACACCTATCAATTTTCCGCGAAATCAGAAAAAAAGGGAAGGGGAGAGATCAAAGGAAATGGGGTCGACTAAAAAAAAAGCTAATTGGATTCAGAGGAAGAACGAAAAAATTTCAATCACCAATTTTTTTCTAAATATATTCCCACTAGGATGTACATAGTCATAGTTTCATACATTGAATAATTTGACATAGAATGACCCACATAGTTTACAGTACCATATTCTTGTTTTTATGCAATCCTCCTGTACTAATTACTTCAGTGCCTCTTCATTTAACTAAGTCCCAATCAAAAACTTACCTTATCTGGTATTATATATTCTCAAAAAGAGTTATTTATTTTCCTATTGGAAAAATTCATAATGTATTTCAATATTTGCAGTAAATATTATTTTCGATGTCGTTAAGTTAGCTCGATACATAAATAGCGATGGTAGCATCATAAATTGCAGTCGTTAAAGAAAATAAATTTGATATTCTACTTTAGAACATATTTTTACCTCCATTTTACCGTATTATAAGTAACTATACGTGATGTTAATAATAATTATTGAAAATTTTGTTTAGATACCCCACATTCGTTATCATTTGAGGTAGTTATGAAGGAATAATAAACTTATTTTGATTATTTGATTAAGGTGAAGCTAATACATTCAGACTGACAATTCATGTTTTATTTTGCTTTGTTTGTGAAATAACTGAGTTGCAAATTTTTATTAGAAACTTTTGTTTTCCTCCGTATATTTAATACCTATAATTTCGTAATATATGAAAAAAAAAAATTGATTTCGTTTAATGTTAAGATTGGTGGATGATCTTGCAACATATAATGTATGAAATTTCCAAAAAAAAAAAACGAAGTAATATTAAATGTGTTCAAATTTGTTGTATAAAAAACAGCTTTTGTCCCTCCAGCATATCGATTATTTTTTGCTATCCATATATATGCGAGAATATCATCCATTACATAAGTTATTATTTATTACTAAATTTTTTTTTATAATTTGGTTTATTGTTGTAATAATTATTACAATGTATTGTAAATTATGTATCATATTTGACTGAATTGTACAGAAGTGTTTTTTTATAGTAATAGAATATAATAAAGCTGCTCTTGGCAGAAATTGAATAATGTATATAATAAAATCCAATTTTTATTTACTATTATAATAGCAGTGCCTGTTTATAGTAATTTGAAATTATCACCCAATAAAAAGAAAATATATTATGCAGTATAATAAAATAACATAATACTGAATGTGTTTTTATTATTTTTTTATAAATGCATAGTGAATAGTCATTGTTTTATTTATATCAAGAATAAATAAACGAAGTATAAATATACTTTTTATTTATTTTTTAAATTACTTCGTAAATGAAATGACCTTCGAATATGAGAAGAAAAGACAAATGAAATAATTGATGAAAATTAATAGCTGTCGCCCTTAGAGGGTTATGGTTAAAGATTTAAAATTTCATATCAATACATTCATTCTACCAAGAGTTATTTTGTTCAGTCTTTTTTTTTTTTTTTTTTTTTTTTTTTTTCATTTTTAGAATCAGGAGGTCGGAAACATGAAATTGAACATTGAATTTTTTACCGATTAACTAACTCCCCTATACATCGCATAGCAGTGAAGTGAAAATGAAAAAATAAATAAATAAAATGAATAAATAAAAAAAAAAACTCATTGTTTCTTTCGATTAAAACTAGATGAATGGATGATTTTTGAAATTAAAAAAAACATCGAAATAGTTACTTAGAATATCATGTATTTAATATACAATCTCTTGAACAAATAAACATACATCAAGGTCACTTTCTGTAAAAATTAAAACAAAAATTTACATTTACTTATAAATATATAATAAATGTATATAATTAGCACATAGCTCTCTATTTTAAATAAAAATTGTAAACTACTTTTAGTAAATATAAAATATGAATATTCCTGAGTTACATTTACTTCCGATTAAAAAAAAAAATCTTACAAATAGTACGTTTAAACAAATATATTATTTTTGAGGTTTTATGCTGAAAACAAAACAATTGTTTATAAAATAACATATTTGATTTAGATTATTTTGATATTTCAACAAAAATGTTTGATACATAATTGAGCTACCAATTTTCCAATTTCCAAACTAAATTTTAATGACACAATAAAAGTTTTATTGAAGCAAATATTTGATTATAAGATTTCAAAAATAGGAAAATCTGCTTGTAGCAAACTTTAATTTTAAAAATATTTAATTTTTTTTACTTTATAATAGCATGTTATTAATAATTTAGTAAAAAGACTAGTCGCACACATAATGTATTTATCACAGAGGTTCACATTAGGGTAGTCAAAAAAATTAGGATATTAATATTCAAATCTCTAGTTTACGGGTGGCCAACCCAAATGATCTTGCGGGCCACTTTGGAAATGCATTATAATCCCGCGGGCCGCATATACAATTATATATCCCCATATTAATGAGATTATATATCCCCATTATTGCAGAGATATTGTGAAATAATTCAAATGAACTTGAAAGAAATAAAACTTGTTTATTTATGATATTGTCTAATTTCACCAACTATATTTACATGGGAGTACTTTCGGTATTTCTACCATCCTCAGCCAAAAGCATAAGAGAGTTCAGTCTTATCTCTTATGCTTTTGGCTGAGGATGGTAGAAATACCGAAAGTACTCCCATGTAAATATAATTGGTGAAATTAGACAATATCATAAATAAACAAGTTTTATTTCTTTCAAGTTCATCCCCATATTAGATTTGAACCCACTACAAAAAGTTTTTGGAGTTAAAATTTAAAACAAAATGAATTATTATTATTCATACATATAAACATAGATAATATAATAATGATATAACGAAATGATAGAATCATATTTAATTTATTTAGTTAGTGAGATATTTGTTTCTCAACTCTTTCACTTAGCTTTTGCAAGTCGATCAATGCGTGTATTTGGACATGTTTTGTGCAAAAACATATTTTGTAAAATTGTGGCGGGCCGAATGCGGCCCGCGGGTTGACCACTCCTGCTCTAGTTTATGTTTTTCTATAGAAAAAATTAAAATTCCTAATAATTTTAGCAAAATTTAATCAATTTTAAAAATCTTGATTTTCTTGGAAATTACTTTGAAGCTTAAGAAATAAATAAAACAAGAAACGGTTTTTGGAATGACTGGAGAAAAATTATCTAGTCCAAGACAAATACGAGTATTAGAAGGATCCCAGTTCACATACCTACCTATCGTAATGAACATTAAAATTCACAAAAAATACAAAAGTAAGAATTCAAAATGTCTGTCTAGTAGTGTTCAATTGGTTTAAAAGGCTTCAATTTCAAAAAACGATTTGAATGATGTTCGCAACTAGAATGGATTGCTTTGACTGTTAAACGTCCGTATTGATGAGATAAAGCGCGATAAAGAACGACGAAAATACACTTTATTTTGAACAAATGAGTTTACTAAACTGTTTTTGAAGATGAATAACCGACCTACTCTTTAGAATAATACAGATACATAACAAATTAAGCATTTTTTTTTTAATGTTCATGATTTAAAAAATGCTTCATCAGCCATGCGCCTCAAAAGCGGATTAGCAAGAAAAATAACATCTGTGGGAGGTCTACGTTTTTATTTTACAAGCTGTGAATCATTAGTTCTCACTACATCCAGCCATGTCCACTTTTACTGTGGCAAATAATGTCGAACAAAGTTATCATTAGATTGCGATCACATTTCAAAAAATATGGTTAAAGTTACGAAGTACAAGCCATATAAATATAAATAATAATATACAATTTATTAATGTTTAACATTAACATATGATAGTTCTCCTGTTAGTATCCTACACGTCCTTAACTTCCTGTTAGTACAAATAAGTATTAAAATAAGCAATCACATTCAATGAGTTACAATAAATAAATAAACTATATCCCAAGGCATAAAATCTCTACATTAATATTTTTAATTAAAGCAGGCGTTCATTTTTATGAAAATATATATAATTTTTCTTCATTTTAATAATATAATTATAATATTTCTCTGGTGTTTGGGCAAAAGGGCTTAAGTCACAATAAGTCTTGTGATCCAAAGGACTTGTGCATTTAAATATTTTTACCAAATGTAACTCAATGTTGCAATATTTTACTTTGTTTATATTTAATGCTTTATAGAAATAATATTTCAAGTAATATAAATGTGCTTGGCCTGATTTGCAGGAATTTTTCAAACCTTCAGAAATTACCCTACTAAAATTCAGATTTGCTGACTTAAGCCCTTTTGCCCAAACACCCGAGATTTTTATTGTAATTAGACATCCCTTCTGTTATTAATTTTTTTCTAGCTATAATGCTGATAAATGTTCGGAAATTAATTTCAAACTAGTAAGTCCAAATTTGGGACTAACAATATCAGATCTCATGTAAAAATATTTGAGTAATTCCAATACATGGTAACATAAAAAAAACAATTTCCTCAAAAACCAACCATCTCAACGCGCTTTGCTATATTATAATATTAGGGACTTACATCGCAGAAGTGAATTACTAATAAGTCTATAGTGTGGCTGGTGAATCATGTCCCTTGGGCCAGTTGGAAGGAGAAGGACAAGCCTTTTGAGTTTAATAAAAGAGCACCGAGAGTGTCGTCTTGACAACAGATCCATGTTGCCACTCTTCCCGCACTGTAGTAGCATTGCACTCTCACAACTCAGTCCCCTGTAGTAGCGCCGATATGTCTTGGCCTTTCGGGGGGTGTGGCCAGTTCGCTAGGAGGGAGGGGATAGCCAATAGGAATTCATGAAAACGACGCGATCGCTATGGGAACGTCTCCCTATTGGCTATCCCCTCCAGTTTCCCCCTTCAAGCGAACTGGCCACACCCCTCCGAAGGGCCAATATATACTGGCGCTACTATAATAGCTGCCGTTTTACATTTTATTTTTAGTTGTTTCAAATGTTTACTATTATTCATATAAAACGGAGAAAATAGCGATAGTTACAGAAAACTATAATCAGGTAATTCATGGGGTTACATATGACGGATGGGAGCAGGTAACTAACGAACAAGATTCACCGGCTGTAAATAAAATACAAAATATTGAAACAGCTTTACAAATGACAATATACGGGAAATAGAGCATGTATCCGAATAAGTTGTTAAAGAATTTTCGAATTTTGACAATTGTTCAAATAATTCAAAGCAGAAAGTCATAGAAACTTATCTTTTGATTTTAATTGTTTATTCTGAGACACTTCAAGTGTTCTCTTACTGTCAAAGTAATATGAGGGATCATGAAACAGTAAGAATGACAGACTAAAAATTATATACAAGAAAGTCCCTGCAATTTATGTTTATGCACTGTTTGAAGGATAGAATGCACATGCAGTTTACTAGTTTCGCCTTAATTACACTAAGCAATTGTGTAAGAAACTACAGTTGCGTATTCTAGGCGACGAGAAACCTAAATCTAGTTCTTGAAAAGTTGATTATATACTGTATTTTCTGTTAAAAACTGAAGACAAAACACTACTTACTTTCCATCAATGCAATTGTTTTAAATTATTTGTATAGTACTCTCTCATTAATTTAATACCTACCAACTATTATTGTAATAGGTAAATATTAATTTTTGTTAATTATAAAAAAATACAAGTGAAGAGACAATGCCAGGCCATGATTTTAAAATCAGTTTCCAGTAGGGCAATTTCTAGTTTCTTCCATATTTTATTTTAGAAACATTCCTAAATTCCTCCAAAAAAAAATATTTATTTTACAAAGTATGTATTTTTAAATAAAGTTTAATAGAAAAATTTAAGAAAAAATACTTATAATATTAATTACATACTAACTGCAGAAAGAATTCTGTTGACAGACATAAAAAATGAATGTTTCTGGGGCGGGCAATAAAATTACTGACACGCGGTGGTCAGGACAAGCTTTAAGTATCAAGGCGGAGACTATACAATAGTGAAAATATTGACTAGTAGTTTCAGCAAAATAAACACCGAATCTATCCTATATTCAGTTTTGTGCGATTGTAGAATTCCAGTTCACTTGAATTGCAGAGAGCTTAGTGTATACATGTAATGTATAAATACATTTTACTGTGTTTTATTACGTAGAGTTCTTCTGATAAATGAACTAATGGTTAGTTTCTTCTGTAGAAATTTTGAGGTTTACATCTGCAAGTATTTAGGTTTAGTTATGATATAATGTAAAATAAATATATGAAACTTCTTATTTGTCCTCGTTTGGATGGAAGTAGATAGCAGCGGAGTTGATGCAGTATCTCTTCCCAGTTGGTTTGGGTCCGTCGTCAAAGACATGTCCAAGATGAGCGTCACAGCGAGCGCACTGCACCTCCGTACGGATCCGACCTGGGTTTGCGATCAATAACAGTAGGTTGGCTCCAACTTCATACAGAACAGGCGGGGGGAAAGGAAGAGGTTGAAGGACAAAGGACGGAAGCCAGAAGAAGATAAGTATCAGTCAAAGAAGAAAGAGAATTGGAAGGGAAGATGAGGAACAGACAGACAGAGATAGAAGAAGAAGAAGAAGAAGAAAAATAGGTGGAAGAAATGGGAGATAGGGGGAGGGGAAGAAAAAAAAAACCCATATTAGCATATGTACATACCCGGAGACAAACCAAAGACAAAAATAGAAAACTGACGAACACCCACAAAACGAGAAGAAAATCATGCATAGAGACAATCACCAGGAAAGAATAACGAAGGAAGTTCAACATAAATGAGGAAAATTGAAACTTTCTAGAAAGAGCTTATCCAGGATAGTATGAGTCTCATAGAAAGAGCTTAGCCAGGATAGTATGAGTCTCATAGAAAGACCTTAGCCAGAATAGTCTCAAAGATGTTAGTTATTGTGATTCATGCCCGGGACGAAAGAGCGCTCTGGTGGACACCCTACTATGAGAGTCCTAAATTTTGCCTACTTAAGTTTATTCGTCTAGGGTAGGGGGGTATTTAAACGAATACCTGACATCGCACAGACTCGGGACCATCACGTAACAACATCTGAAGGATGGCGTGCTCAAGAGTTTTTCACCTACCAGATACAATCACCTAAGGGCCTTCACCGGGTTTTGAACCCGCGCTAGCGTGCTACTTTTGAGCTACCGGCGCACTCCTTCAGTCAAATAATGTCACTGGATTCCAGGTGGGTGGGGTGGGGGGGGAGGGGGGGAGACAGACGTCACACTCGTTAATAGGGTTGTCAGAGATCCATTATTTCATTTCAAAAGTATTTTTAACGAAACATCAGATAGAAATTATCTTATCAGATAAAATAAGGGTCTAGCGTGAATAATGATATATCGTGCTAAAGAACACCTTTTCTATACTTTTTGCCCAGCAGAACTCATATGCAAAAACTATCAGAGCGTCACGAAAGTATATTTTTTTCTTTGAGCGAGGTCGATAAACTGACCTGGGATACAATGAAATTAAATAATGGGTCTATGGCTATCGTAGTGCTATAACGGATGCCAACACTATTAACGAGAGTGATGTCTGTCTGTCTCCTCCCTGACATCTTGGAAACTAATGACATTATTTGACTGAAGGAGTGCGCCGGTAGCTCAGAGCTAGACTACTCAGGTCAAGATCACGAGTTCGAAACCCGGCCGAGACCCTTAGATTTTTTTAACTGGAAGGTAAAAACCTTGAGCACACTTTCCTTCGGATGGGACGTTAAGCAATGGTCCCGAGCCTGTGAGATGTCAGGTACTCACTAAAAAACCCTGTCATATGTAACTAAACCTGAGTAGACAAAATTTAGGACTCCCATAGAGCTAACGGGGAAGGACATTGGATGCTTAGGTCCCTAGATGTACACACCAGTTTAGGTTATGTTAGATGGAATAAATTCCGAGGAACCCTGCTTCAAATAACATTTATCACTGTATTTGTTTTGTGACTCGTGCCCGGGCTTTAACCACTTTTCGCCTCTCTGGTGAACATGAGCCCGATTCTACTCCGGATGTCCTAAATTTTTCCTATACAGTTTTAATAAGGGTAGTAGAGATCTTCATTGAGTATTTGACATCGATCGCACAGGCTTAGGACCATCGCATATCACGCCCTTCGAAGGACGACTTGCTAGAGCAGGTTTCGAATTCGCGATTTTGAGCACAGCAGGTTCGTAGATATGCTAGTTCTATATATTTTCGTAATATATCAACGTATTAATGAACAATGGGACCCTGTAATGCTTGACCCAAACAAACTCTTCGTAACTTTTCAAAAAAATATTTTATGGTTCTTTTACATTTGAAGAATACTTAATAATAAAGCATATAAGGATTTTTTTTTAAACGTAGGTTATTGGAATGGGAAAAAAACGCGAAATAGGTCCAATGACTGTCGTGTCTAACGACTGGAGTTGAGACACTTAAACATCTATTTTTAGTTGGCGGCCAGGTTGAAGACGAATGTTTCACAGGGAAATGAGGTCAACTCCATTTTGTCCAAACTTGACGGAAGATACGAACATAAAAAAATATTGGGGTCAAGTAGCCTTTCCTTCCATACATTAAAGCGATTCCTGGGTCAAATGCATGAACAATGGTTGAATTTAAAAATCAAGAAAAAAAATTTTTAATTCTTCAATTATTTTTTGTTACTTATCAATTTAAAAAATCGATAAAACTTGTTTTTTTGGCATTACAACAACCATAGCCCCACTAGGCAGTTCTATCTACGAAATAAAACTCACTACCGGGTCGGGATTCGCCCCCTCAAACCATGGTGATACCATGCGACCAAAGCCCTATTCTCTAGCCCGCACGGCCACCATGGCCCCCAATCACAAAATGTTGTTTATTCACATCATTTTACAACTAAGAAAACTACTCCACACATGGAAATCAGTAGTTGTTAGGTTATTATTTTAGTAGCGATGTTAAATGAAAAACAAGAAACAGAAATAGGGATAGCAAGGACAGAAAACTAACAGAAGAATAAACACAAAAAGTAATAATAAAATGAAAGGAATTGATGAGGAAAATATAATTATTTCGTTGACCATGCTGCATATCTTACTGGAATTATAATATACAAAGACAGCATTTCACAAAATTTTACATTATATTCACTAAATGAGATTAATTAATGGAAATCGTATTATTTATAATTTCTTTTTCAGTGAAAATATTACCTACTTATTACTCTAAAAAAGTGTTTTTTTTTCTTTGTTTATGAAAAAAATATGAACAATATTGCTTCACACACTCCTTCAAAAAGCAATAGGTACCGAAAGTAGTGGGAAACAATAACAACTAGGTTGAGAAACTCAGACATATTGTGGAAACTTGTATAAATAAATAAATAAAACAAACTTTTTTATTGAAATGTTGTACTACAACCGGATTCGGCATTGCACCGTCGGTTTAGTTTGGTTCATGAAAAAAATAGTTTATGGCTTGAAATTGGCATCGGGGGGGATGTCGGATTCGGAGCATTTATGTAAGATTCCGAAATCATAGTTACAAAAGGAGAAATGGGCGTCAGAAAACATTTTATGGGTCCTTCATGGCGCAGGGAGGACAGATTGTACATACGATATAGTTATGTACAATGAGACACATTTTCCAGACACGATAAATGTTTCCCAACTGTGCTACTATTGTGGAAAATTAACTATTATTAATTTTTAAATTATATTTTCTGCCCATGTACCGTACATAATGTGAAACAAAATCCTCAGTAACCAAAGAGGAATTACTAACTACGCAAAAAGTGTGTGCGAATTTTATATTGCCCTGAGGCAACACATATTAAAGCAATAAGAAAAACATTGTGGAATGTTGTCTTCTGCATATTTCTGGTAATTTTCCAGAATTTATTGGACTTATTTACTTTTTTATTGTAACTTTCAGATTTGACAAGTTCTATAGCATGCCTTATTCATAAAATAACCAAAAATAAAGGTGGGCAAAGCAAAACTAGGCTTTAAAGATACAATTAATATATATGAATAGATGGTTAACTTCTGTCTCCGAAAAAATAAAATGTTGACCCTCACGTCAGTACATCAGGAGAACCTCTGCTAAAAGGTCAACATTATATTCTTTCGAATAAATATTTAGTAGGAAATGTACGTTAAAAAAAATAATGGCAGGAAATTTTGGAAAAGTATATATTGTCCAACTTCCTGGATCGAAATCCAACAAACTCATACAGCTAATAAATACAGAATAGTCAACAGAATTGTCACAAGAAAAATGGGGGAAAAAACAAATTTAAAATCAATTTCTAAAACTATTTTTTTAGAACAAATATACATGCTACAGGTCTGCTGGATTTGCTATACGTCTATATGTAAAATTTAAATTATTTGACTCAAAATTATAAGTATGGAAATAGCAACGTGACAAAATAAGGGGAAAATGGTCCTTTTAAAAAACTCTAACCATTAATACTTTCCAACTGAATTGAAAGCATTTTACAATTTAACATATAATAGTGAATGCACGATAAGACACCATCCGAATTTCATTTATTCATTACCCATTGAGATAATTTTACCGTCAATTGGCGTACTCAAAATGTGATCAAAAACTGGGTTTTCTTGAAAAAAAACTCAAACTTTCAATGCCACTGTATGACATAACTTTTAATACTGTTAATATATTTTTTATGAATAATCACGATAATTAGTTATTGAGACTCATACCCAGGATTTAACGCCTACTACCAGAGCGCTCTTTCGTCGCCCTGGTGGACATGAGCCCGACTCTATTGCGGGAGTACTAAATTTCGTATGTATAGTTAGGGTAGGGGTCTTTAACACGGGTTCGAAATCCGGCCGTGGTTTATTACTCATCAGGGAGATAAAAAAAAAACCTTGAGTATGCCGTCCTTCGGATGTGACGTTAAGCGAGAGTTTCAAGCTTGTACTGTTAAACAACAATTTTCTCTTATAAATATCTTTGAGACTGAAGTACATGTGTGTAATATTGCCGTCTAGGAGCCAGTGTGAAGAACATTTAAGAATTTCAAATCATATGTAAATTTCTCTCCATATTTCGGGAGAAACCCCATTATGACAATATTAAACTCGAAACGAAAGTGGTATCCAGCCAATCAGATAGAAGTATATTTCTTTAATAGGTTAGCTTTCATTTGCAAAACCAGTTTTTAAAACCCATTATCACATACGTGTGTAGATATAATTTAGAGTATACGTGAAATTTGATAAGCAATCTGCTATGAGGGACAAAAAAAATAATAATAAATCATCAAATAGGTTGATAATAATAACATTTATGTATCTAGCTAATAAAACCTTTTGAAATATTTATTGACTGCTATCATTTTAATTTTTCTTCTAATAAAAGTTATTAAAAATGGACCTATATTCCCCCTTTTAATGTCAATGAATGGCGAAAAGAAAAACAATAAAATTAAAAAAGGCAAACCGTTTCAACACTCAAATAATTCCAAAAAAAACACCTGTAACTCCAAAATATTAAGAGTAAATACACAACTGCTTACCATTTGATGTATCAGGGGAAAGTTTGACAAGTCCTTTATCTAAAACATCGTTAAAAGCAGGCCATCCACATCCGGAATCAAATTTAGTATTTGAAGTAAATAAGTACTGACCACAGACAATACAGCTGTAAGAACCAGGTATTGTCGTCTTATTGTACTCCCCAGTAAAGGGCCTGAAAAACAAAGTACGAAATACTTGTTAGTAAAGCTAGAATCGAGAATAAGATCAAGAAATCCATTAAACATGAATGACATTTCTCTTTAAAAAAAAAAAATATAACTATACCGTTCTGTTCCTTTTTCCTGTGTTATATGATACTGGAGAGGTGTCAACTTTTTAACCAATTCTTCTTTAGGAGGGAGAGAAACTTCAGGTTCAACCATTTTACACAAATGTCTGGTGAAAAAAAATAAACTATATGAAGGGAAAAGTGATGATTTAAACGGTAGATGTGTAAATTCTTTAGTTTGGATAGATTGAAAAGCAATTTTCCTTTTAAGGAAACATCGTGTTAAAGCTGAAACGTTAGGAACTCTTTGCACCAGAAACATAGAGAAAATAATTGTTAATACAAGTCAATAATAATATTCTTACTATTAAAATTAGTGAAAAAAATCAAAAATAAATACTACGCAGCCAAATTATTTCACAACACTTAGTACTTGATTGGACTAAAGAGGACCTTCGACTAAAGCCATAAAAAAAATGTAACCCAATTGAAAACTTTCATTGGTACAACACTGGCGCATTCTGTTGGTTGTTGTTCTAGGGATGAGCAATCAAATAAAAACATCGACGTATGCCATCGAGTATAAAATGGAACCATTGATGAAGTGAGATAGGTGTTTTCAGGCTATCGATGGTAAGGTTCAATGTTATAATCGATGGAAAAACAACCATGGTCAAATTTTTAGTATGGTATGAAGTGTGAATAATCAAACAATGTGTATTTTATATAGTACTACTGTATATAAATACTGTTTTTTTAAACATCTTATTCAACTCGATGTTGGGAGCTTTGGTACAAAATAATGCCATTCGATGCTAATTTTAATATAAAATACAACCATGTGAATAACACATTTCCGATAAAAAGTGGAGATTGCTGACTTTCTGACGTTGAATCTCACCCTCGTACATAGATTAGGTATCAAAATAATATTTCAAGGTAAGGGGAGGGGGGTGCTTTTATGATTAGAAACTTTAATATTGTTTCAATTTTTAAATATAAAAGTAAGTTATTCTTTTCAAGTCATTTCTCTTTTAAACAATAGAATTAAAAATATAAAAGAAAAATCATTAACAAAGCATTAGAAATTAACAAATGAATGGTAACATTGTATGGTATTCCCGCCCTATTTCTCAAATGTGGTTAGCTTTTGTTCAGTCTACCGTTAGAAAGCTGTTATTACTTGTTTGTTCTTGTTGAATTTCTTATTAAATATTTGACTCTTGTTTATGAAAAAACAATTTTAACTGAGGTAAGCACCAAGGCATAAATATACTTTAAGAATGCATTGATGAATCGAATTTTGAGTAAACTATTCAAATTATCTGGAAAATGAATTTTCTGAATATCATATACGCTAATATGTTAAGGATAATGTTGATATAGCTTTACTTTGTTTCTCAAAGCAAGTCTTATTACTTTGTGCTTTGAAAATAGTCTCCATTATATACTAAAGGGAAAAACGTAATTTGTTTTGCCAATCAATGAAAATACTAATATACTTGACTAATAAATACATCGTATCCGAGGGATTAGAAGGGAAAATAACAGTTTTATAAAAACATAATTGATGTCAAAGTGATGTAAGATAACTACATATTTCACAGTTATGTGATTCCCTCCAGGTTTTACCTACGAGGTCTTATCGCCTACTACCACAGTGCTCTTTCGTCGCTCTGGTGGATATGAAATTTCATATTTAAAGTCAAAACCCAATGATGACAATACCTGTCAAATTCAGCAAAGTAAGCTGAAGGAAATTCACCTAATTTTTTCTCGAATGTTATAAATAAACAATTGTATTTCATTGTTTCTAGATGGACAGTGTGAAAGTGGCGCTGCGAATCAGACCCCTGGTCCAGTCTGAGATGGACATAGGGTGTCGTCCCTGTGTGGAGCGAGTTCCGAATCAGCCGCAGATCAGTGTCGGACGGGCCAAACAGATGTTCGCTTTCAACTATATCTTTGATGAGTTCGAAGGGCAGGGCAAGGTGTACAATGACGCTGTCCACTCCCTCATTGATAACTTGTTTAAAGGTAATATGGCTCCTTGGCATTCATCATTGCAAAATTTGAGGAAAAAAAATTCAAATTACTTTTTTTCCATCTTTAATATAAGGAAGTAGTAATAGTGTGGAAATCTGAAATATAATTTTCAATATATTTTCACGTTTCAAGGTCCCCTGAATACGTTTTGACCATTTTCGCGTGTATGTGATTGGAAAGTTGTGAGCTCTCTACCGCAATATTGTAGCTATGAACTTGAAATTTGGAATGAAGAGGTCACATGTTCTAACTTAGGTCTGATTAGATTTTGGCCGAAATCAAACCAAAATTGAGACCACTTTCCCCTGGGACCTAACTACATTTTACAAGATGCACCTTATGTTTATGATCTAATCAAAAATCTTTTTAAGTAATAGTTGTAGATAGTAATAGTTGTAGATCCATTTCATACTGGCGCTACTAGGTTTAAGAAATTCACATTCACTATTACACTGTACAATGAAACTGTTGAAACCAAAACATTACTTTCATATACATATAGTAGCGCCGGTATGTCTTGGTCCTTTGAGGGGGTGTGGCCAGTTCGCTTGGAGGGGGGAAACGGGAGGGGATAGCCAATAGGAACCCCCGAAAACGACGCGGTCGCCATGGGAACGTCTCCCTGTTGTCATTTGTTGTAGGAGAGGGTTGTGGAGTTGCCTTGGAGTTTGGCAACGCCGCCACCCACTCCTTGAACTGGCCACACCCCCCGAAGGGCCAAGATATACCGGCGCTACTATAGTATTGATAGTATGAAATGATTGGTAGGGAGAGTGATCTGTACAAAAGTGGTTGGCATAAGAAGGATGTAATGGCTACATCCCATATACTTTTTTTTTTCTCCAAATAAAGTATATCAAACAATTCGAGGAATACGTATAATTAGAGAACATAAGCCATCTAACTTTAGATGAATTCACTCTTTTCCAAGTCCAAAGTACTAAGAAACATTATTGATGCTCTAATTATGTTTCCAATCTTATTCTCGACATGATCTCGCTTTGTTATTGACCTTTGAATTATTTTTGCACATTGCATTGTAATCTTGTTGGAAGCTCATGTATTTTCGAAAGGACTCCCATTTTATGCAGTTCTTGTTGCAGGCTACAACGTGACCATCTTGGCTTATGGTCAGACTGGCTCAGGTAAGACCTTCACGATGGGAACCAACTATTCCGGCGAAGGGGAGCTTGGTGTCATTCCCAGAGCCGTTTTTGATATTTTCAAACGAATTGAAGAGATGGATGACCACGACTTCAAAGTTTCCGTTTCTTTTATTGAGGTAAGTTGTATTTTTATTCTTACTTTCTTATGTCGAGATCGAATTTTCAACAGATTTCCATGTTTCGAGGTCCCTGTATACGTTTAGTCTATTTTCGCGATGATGTCCCGGACTTTAACTAAGTACAAGGTCATATCGTCTACAACCAGAGCGCTCTTTCATCGCTCTGGTAGACATGAGCCCGATTCTGCAGTGGGAGTCCTAAATTTTGCATGTGTCAGTTTATTCACTGAGGGTAGGGGTCTTTAACGAGTAACTGACATCGCTTAAAGTCCCATCAGAAGGACGGCGTGCTCAAGTTTTTTTCACTGTGTGTATTTGTTGTGTTCAAAACGATTGAAACAATGAATTTGAAATGAATATGTCACATGTGCTAACTTGGATCTGATTAGATTTAGGCCGAAATCAGACAGAACTTGGTACCTCTTCATTTCGGGGCATTTTACACGTAAGTACATTTTACAAAATATCACTCATATTTATGACCTGATCAAGTTCACGCCGGTACCCTCAGCCGGTAGCTCAGTGGTACTCGTGCTTGTCTTAAGTTTATTAACTTAAGCACGCCGTCCTTCGGATGGGACGTTAAGCGATGGTCCCGAGCCTGTACGATGTCAGGTACTCGTTAAAGACCCCTACGGTGAATAAAAAATGTAGGGTAGGCAAAATTTAGGACTCCACTATAGAGTTGGGCTCATGATAGTAGGCGATATGACCTCGTAGTTAAAGCCCGGCCATGAATCATAATAACTAAGTTCACGAGACAATACCAAAAACCAACCTGTAATGTCTTTTCGAAACTTTTTTTTTTTTAGACTGCTTGTTTTACTCGTAAACGATGGTCCTATCGAAAAATTAGTCTACGAATAAGTTCCTTGTTAAATTTCCATATTATCAAATTGAGATATGATCAATGTTAAGCGCCCCAAAAGTATGTACAATAAATTAGCGTATTGTTTTCAGTTGTACAACGAGAGTCTGTACGACCTTCTGACCCAGAAGCCTCGAGAACAGAGTGTGGTCGACATGAGAGAATACAAGGATGGGATCTGTATCCCCGGATTGACGGAGCTGGATGTGATCACCCCTCAGCAGACCCTCGACAGACTCAAAGAGGTTTCTTATTTTTCTGGTTCTTATAGTTAACTCATAACAAATGAATTGCAACGCGTTATTTGGGTCTTGTCTGGTTATTGTTATACAAAGAGCCAAAACGTAGGATCTCAGATACAAAATTTTAAACATTGTTCAGTAATGACCAATCTACATATCTCCCTTGACAAAAATATTGTTTAAGCAATACAGTAAACCCTCGTTACAACGAACTTAAAGGGACCAGAAAATCGGCAGTTCGTTATAACCAGTCAAATTGGTCTAAATTTTTTGCTGTGAAGGCTTTCCAAGTATGCCATCTAAATGCTGGAACATTTTTGATCGTCAACTGCATCCATTTTTTTTTTTTTTTTAATTATTTTAAGGTTTAAAGTTGATTTTTTCCAGAGGTGTCTTCTTTTTTTTTTTACAATATTTCGGGACAGAATAAACGCGGTAAGAAAAAAAATACACCTCTCGAAAAAAAACGGAAAAAACAACATTGTAACATCCCAGAGAAGCTTAGAAACAAGTTTAGTTAGAATTTTTTCAATATACAACAACTTACTACGACTACGGCGGTCTCTCATTTAATGAGTTTTACCAACCAAGCACTAGATATTTAGTTTAATTGCCTATTTAGCACAAATCTTATATAAAATAATAATAATGGTTTCAGGGTTCCAGCGGGCGAGTAGTTGGCTGCACTGCAATGAACTCCCAGTCATCAAGGTCCCATGCCATATTTACAGTTAACATAAGGATCATGCCGAAAGACAACCCGTTAGTATTACATTTTTCATTATATTTACATAAACTAGCAGGTTACCCAGACTAGCAATAAGCGTCGTATTATTAAGTTGACCCCATATGTGCAAAATCTGTAGAAGAAAAAAATATATGTACAGGGTGATTCCCTCGTAACTTTAAAAAAAAAAATTGTTTGAAACTAGACCAAAAATGGAGTAGAATGCCGCCAACCGCACCTTAGATCGTTTAAGACGGAATATCGTTATACCTAACATCGTTATATCCGGATTTATTTCTTCACTTTTAAATAGCAAACCAAACTAGATACGGGTTTTACATCGTTATATCCGGAAAATCGTTATAAAAGGATTTTACGGTAGCGTTATAAAATAATTTTACTGTAGTTTCTTTTAAAAATGTACATTAAAACGGCCTTTCCTCTTATGTTTTTCTGTTAAATTATAATTTGCGGTGGGGAAGTACAATGTGTGATCCACCGGCAACTTTTTTTTTTATTTGTTAATAATTGAATTTATTATTATTTTTTTTTTCAGACAAGAACTGAAAACTTCCAAATTTCATCTAGTTGATTTGGCCGGATCTGAACGTTCAAAAAAGACAGGGACGACAGGAGATCAATTCAAAGAAGGTATTAACATCAACCGGGGTCTTCTGGCGCTTGGAAATGTCATCTCTCAGCTGGGAGAGGGGATTGCAGGTTTCATCAACTATCGAGACTCCAAGTTGACCCGACTTCTCCAGGACTCACTAGGGGGTAACTCAGTGACCCTCATGATCGCCTGTATTAGCCCTGCCGACTATAATCAGGACGAGACACTTAGCACACTCCGGTACGCGGACAGAGCGCGCAAGATCAAGAACAAGCCTGTCATTAATCAAGATCCAAGACTAGTGGAAATATCACGACTCAAGAAGGAGGTAAGTTGGTGTAATTTGTCAAAGATCGCTACTTAACTTCAAAACAAACCGCTATAAGTCTGCACATCATATATACAAAGTGCAAAATAATAGTTTAAAGCCTTTTAATATTATTTTCTTAGGTATATAAACTTACACTTTAATGAGCTGATACAATATCAATCAAATGAAAGTAATAATTATAAATAATGTGTAATAAATACCTAAGATTTGTCAAAGATCGCTACTTAACTTCAAAACAAACCTATAAGTCTGGACATCATATATACAAAGTGCAAAATAATGATTTAAAGCCTTTTGATATTATTTTCTTAGGTATATAAACTTACACTTAAATGAGCTGATACAATATCAATCAAATGAAAGTAATAATTATAAATAATGTGTAATTAAATACCTAAGAGATCAATTTAAACTGTGAAGTACAATCAACAATTATATCTATGAAATACTATTAACAGATGAACACAAAATAGCTAGTTGTCTTTCCATTATAATATAATATTATTTAGCACAGATCAATTTTAGTGAAATTTTTACGTTTTTTTTTTTTGAAAGACAAAAATGAATACTACTAGAAATTAAATACTTCAAAAAGGAAATATACATTCAGATAGTCTCACTAGGAAGTTAGTACCTGGAAATTGACATTTATTTCTTAAAATAAAAGGATAAATAATAATTAAATGTATGATATTATTTAAATAGAGAGTGAATAAATCTCATTGAAAATATGAATAACGGTCTATTTTCATCCGGAAAGCTCTCCTTGAAAATTAAATCTTCAATAAATAAGATTTCTTATAATAAAAAACATACAAATGGGAGCAAAATAAATAAGTCCAGAATAGATAGTGGGAAAAGTAACATAAAAATGCATAACGTTCAAATAAAAATAAATCAATGTCATTTAAAAATGTATCAGTCTTCGTTGAAAAGGGACTTTTGGCGTACCGCTTCGTAATTTCGGCGGATCGTAGAGTTCTTGAATGTCGGAACTCCTGGCAACACTAGTTCTTGGGACAATTGCTAATATATATATATATATATTTTTTTTATTTAATGCCTTTAGATCATTACCTAATAAAAGATAAACATTACAAGATAAATAGGTTACCTCTTCCCAGAAGACGGAGTCTGAGTGTAGGAGGGGGAGCAGTCAGCTAGGACTGTACAATCACTTAAAAATTAAACAGTATAGAGAGAATAAATAAAAAAAATAATAAAAATAAATGAGAAAACGAAAAGTGACTAAAATAAGAAATATTCTCGTAATATAGAAGAAAAGTAAAATAAAAATTGATGAATAATGAAGTGCTGATGGAATGGACCTGACAACCCGGAGACCTGGCATTGAATTTTAATCGAATGAGAGACAAGACAAGTGAACATGAAGTTGGCAGAGTACAACAGCATACATGGGGCGAAACGCGGCAGGGCAGGGAGAGAAGAGAGCAGAACAGAATTCTATGGTAAAAAAACCCATATCGATCTATGGTAAAAAATTCTTCATGCACCGAGATCTCAGCTGTTCCGAGTACATTTAAAATTTACGCTAGTACCATGCACAAATCCTTTTACACAATAGTGTAATCGAGTACTAAGTACAAGTATTCAAGTAATACTTGAGTGCCTATACAAGTACCGAGTCCAGAGTTCATGTTCATTATTGGTTGACAATAAGGGATGAAGTGGCTAGGGAGCCTTAATTCAGTTGGCTATTCGAAGTCTAGTTTCTTTCCCTCCAACCAGAGATACTTTATAATTCGTTATTTTAATGTGACTACTTGACAAGTCTGTTTAATATTGAAAAATGATAATAGTCACTTGCTCTCCCCTCTATCCAGTGTTACCACTCACTATTACTTAGAGCTCAAAAATTTATAATTTTATACTAGATAAATTACAATCTTCTAATAGATAATGATTTTCTGTATGTAGGTAATTAATTAATTTAGTCAAAAATCTAAACCGCTTGAAAAATTAATATAAAAAAATGTGTTCAAAATAGTCTCTCATGTTCTTCTCTGTCAATTAATTAATTTCAATATATATTTCAGAACGAGGAACTGCGACTTAAATTGATTAGCAATGGCAACTTATACGAATGTCCACCGGAGCATAAGACATTAAAAAGTGAACTACTGGATGCACAAAAGTTGACCTCGAAGCTAAGGAAAGACTTACGTGAAGCTTTGGGACAAAGCACAAGTTTGTTTGATCGAGTCCTTATGGTGAGATTTCTTTTTTCATTTATTTTCTGCTTATTGTATAAATTCTTATGGAGAACACTTCATTTTTGACGTTATTATTTATATTTTTAGTTTGAAAACACTGAAAACAAGCGTAAAGAGAAATTGGCTGAATTAAGTGCTCTGTCAGAAACATTACCTACCGACGATCCTAGATTGCAAGACCTCAAGGCCAAAATAACTGAAATTCAGGTAATTGTGAACCTTATGACAAGTTAACTAAAGTATATGTTTAGGTGTAAGGATGGGGGTCTTATTTATATTTATTTAATGAACAATAACTTCAGAAAAGTGAAAAATCCAAATGATATTGCAACTTGCATCGTTGCAATTATTGTTTATTTTTCATCCGTCTTTCGGAGGTGATGTCATGAGCGATAGTCCTGACGCTGTCAAGATCGCGACTTGGTAACTAAAACATGGGTAGGTACATTTCAAAGTTCCCACTGAAGAGTGGGCTCGTGTTCACCAGTGCGACGAAAGAACCCTCTGGTAGTAGGCACAGAGTTGGACAAATTGTAATTAACAAAAACAAATTGTAAGTAACACTTCAATAAAATTCGTCTAATAGAAAACTAAAATAATTGTTTCAGGATGACCAAAAGAAGAGTGAAAAAGAACTATTGACTCTGGAGACAGAATCAGAACAGGAAGACGAAGAAGAGGAGGGGGAAGAGGCCGACGGAGAGTTGGCAACCCAAACGCAGGAGTTCATCATGAACAAGGTGAAGATCAACCGGGAGATCGTCTCTTTGAACAAGTCGCTGGCCTGGAAGGAGCAACTGATGGCCACCCTGGCGGAGAGCTCTGGACAGCTGGTGAGGATGCAAGGAGAGACGGGGGAGAGTGTGGAGGAGCTGAAGAGGCAGCTGGCAGACTTGAAACAGGAGAAAGAGGAGTTAGTTCGACAGCTCAACTCAGGACATCAACAGGCAAACTCCGCAAAGTTAGTATAATTATAATAATACATCATCATAATATAATAACCATTTTCAAGTGTTAGCAGAGAGAATTGTACAAATATCTTGCGTTTCAGCACTCGCGACGCATTGAACAAAATAGTACTGAAGACACATTTTCGTTGAAGTCTCTCATTCTTCATCTACCAAAGAAAGATCTATAAATTATGTTTAACAAAAGGCTATATTTGAGTCGTCTTGTTGCAAAACCAGTCACATCCAAAAATGAGGTAGAGACATGGAAGAGGTGGCTATAGTTCGGATCGTTCTGTCTACTGCTGGAGTTGTTCACATATATTACACACTGAACTGAACAGACAGAAACACGTATAAAGTAGAACCCCTCTTAACCGGTCTGGTCGGGACCGAGGTTAATCCGAGGTTCCCGTGAAAAATCTATTTTCGTTCAAAAAGAACTTACACATATGTACATATTTCATCAGGTATCATGAATAAACAAGCAAATAAGATGTTATTGCAATTCATTTTATTGTACATTGTACATAAAGACATAAACGAACACGAAAAAATTAACATTACGAACTTACATAAACTTTGAAAACTTTACGTACATTGTACATATCATTGTTTGAAAAAATCAGTTCTTTTTTTTACCTTTCAAAGATTTTTTGAAAGCCAAGTCTCCGTTTTCGTACGTTCATCACGTCCAATGCCGTTGAATCTTGTTGCTGCTCAACATATTGCAATACAATTTCTGCAGGCTTTTTTGATTCTTCGTGACCTATTTTTTGCAAGTCCTCCACGTCTGCATTTTCGCCATCGTCTTCGCATTCGCAATAATCTTTACTGGCGATACCGATTATTTCCTCGTCCATAAAAAATTCGTTATCGAGTCCTTCGTCACTTTTTATCATCCATTCCTCTACGTCCTTAAACTTTATTTGGTTCCCACTAGGTAACGACTGCAGATCGTGTAAAATGGCTAGATTTTTGTTTTCTTCATTCTCTGAATGGTTGCTACTCTTGACCAGATTTTCTATATCAGGCCAAAGTTGTTTGAGACACGTGTCAGCTATTATACGCTGAAAGATAAAAAAAACTCTGTTCCATGGGATAGGCCGGTTAAGAGGGGTTCTACTGTATGACCATATCAAACACTTGCTACACAGAACATGTCTTAACACACACAAGGGGGTGCGGGGTAAAAAATGTTGAAATTTCTTTGTAATTTATGTAGCAATAACTCCCAAATGCTTATTCCTATTTATTATTATTATTTTGAAAATTGGCCCCAACATTATTATTTATATCGTTTGTTATATTGTATATTCTGTATTCATTTATTTTTATTTTTAGGGTGGCTGAAACACGAAGAAAGAGACTCCAAGAACTGGAGAACAAAGTAGCCGTTTATATGAAGAAACTAACAGAACAGGAACGAATAATCAAAATGAAAGAAAAGTCTGATGAGAAGATTGTCAACCTGAAGAGGGATATTATGGTGAGACATTTAATGTAATAGTTTGAAAAATAATAATATTATGTGAGGACAGTCTTTCTTAGAGATAGAGCGGAGGGTCATTGGCCCATTGCCCTCAAGTCCTCATGGCCCTACTGGGGAGTCCTCAATATTGCTTACTCACATTTAGGTTTATCTAGGAGGTTTTCAACGATAATATGATTACACAATATCGGAACTATCACTTAACGTCCCATCCGCAGGATGGCGTGCTCAAAGTTTTTTTTTATCTCGCTAACTCTCTGATAGTTGTTGTTTCGGAAGTAATATAGTCTGGGCAAATCATTTTTTTATTCTCACTCACATTCTAATTAATAATTACTTTTTAATGATTTTTAATAGTATTTTATTAATTTTAAGAGTTATAGATGAATAATGTTTATATACATTACAAAAATGTTAAAAAATGTGTACTACATAATTGTTTTCACACTCGATGTTCAAATTCTGCGATGTTTTCATTCATTTATGTAGATAACGAATACTTATTCTATGGACTATGTCCTATATTACCACATTAAGGTACTAATTATTCCAATTTATTATAGTTTATTTTAAACCTAAATATTTCTCTTGGGAAAGGGGGATCCCAATCTCAGGTAGCCTAATAATTGTATAATTATGCCAAATTAGCGAACTGGAATGTTACTTTTGAACGTTGCGATGACGATGGCGTAAGTACATTACACTATGTGTATATATTTTTGAGGAATTAGACAACAAATATTTAAAAAAATATATATATATATATATATATATTAGTTTTTCCATTATCTCGATAGAGCTTGCATGTATTCGGGCAATTAATTGTTGAGCCATGCACCTGTCTAATTTTTTTGTTTTTGTTTTTTATAAATATTTTACTGAGCGCATTTTCTTTCGTAATCTGTTCAAAATTGTATCTATTTTTTCAGTTAATATTCATCAAATTCATAAAATGTGTTTTTTTTTTTTTGTTTTTTCAAGCATTGAACTATTTTGAACCACAGAATTTCTCATTTCATCAGAACACTTATCGTTACTATAATATTTGTTTTAGTCAATGAAACAACTCAAAGTTCGTCTAATGCAGCAGCTGAAGTCAGAGAATGATAAATTTAAGGCTTGGAAGGCGGAGAAAGATCGTGAGGTTTGTCAATTACGTTCTCAAAATATGAAGAAACAGAATCAATTGAAACGGATGGAGCAAATGCATTCTATGCAACAGAACGTTCTGAGAAGAAAGCTCGAAGCTGCTGCTGCTGCTAACAAGCGAATTATGGTAACTACGTTTATTTAACTTGGTGAATTTATGGAATTATTTATATATTTTTATGGAAACCAAATTATCTATCTTTCGGTTTATTAATAAACAATTATAATAATAATAATACTGTCGCAGACTTTCTAACTTTTGAGTTTATTTATGATTTATTAAGTAATCCACACTGCAGTGAGTAACTCAGTCGTTATTATCAAATAGCCCCACACTCCCAGTTCAAAAGAAAACTCAAAATTTGTGCAGAAGGCACAACTGTCTTTATATAACTAATAAAAATCACCATACTCCAAAACGAACATCATTACTTACACTTTGAAAAGTCAATTCTCGGGTTTGGGCAAAAGGGCTTAAGTCAGTAAATCTGAATTTTAGGAGGGGAATTTCTGAAGGTTTGAAAAATGCCTGCAAATCAGGTAAAACTCATTTATGTTACTTGAAATATTATTTCAATAAAAGTATTAAATATAAACAAAGTAAAATATTCCAACATTGAGTTTCATTTGGGAAAAATATTTAAATGTACTTAAGTCCTTTGGATCACAAGACTTATTGTGACTTGAGCCCTTTTGCCCAAACACCAGAGAATTCACAAAAGAGTACTGAAAATTAAACTGTGAAAACTACTTTTTATAACAATGTACATCCTAACTTACTAATTGGTCACAGGACACGGACATAATCCATAAAACTGCGACTCATTGTCTCTTACCCAATATATAAAGAATTACTCCCAGAATATTTCATGCGACGATACCATTGTTCAGAATTTAACTGAACTGGAACTGTCTAGAATGTCTAAATGTGATTACTTGATCTAAAACAAACAATCGTGTTTACGTGAACAACAACATTAAAATAGCTCTTAAATCATAAAGAAATTTACTTTTAAGCACAAAAACAAATGAAACAGGTTATTTTAATAAAAATAAACTGATTTGAATCAAAGCCCAAAGATAATGTGGTAGTATTTTGGCTTTTAATCAATTTATTACTCAAATTAAACAAACTACTATATAATCTGATTCTTCTAAGTTTTGAGAAAGGCGGACATATTGTGGAAGCTTATAATAAATAAATAAAACAAACTTATTTTTGAAATAATATCTATTCCACAAAAATGAGTTTTATAACTGAGTATGACGTTGGTGTATTGCCAAAACCGGTTGTGTATGTATAAGGATTTTTGTGGAGTAGATAACATTTCATAAATAAGTTAATTTTATTTATTTTGTGATTCTAACTGTATAATTAATTCTAGAGAAAAATGCGAAATTATATTTTTTAACCCCCGACGCAAAAGGAGGGAGGGGTGTTATAAGTTTGAAGCCATTGTCTGGGTGAGTGACTGTTTGTGGCATCGTAGCTTCAAGATGGCTGAACCGATTTCAAAGCGGTTTTTTCGTTTCAAAAGCTGATATTTGCGAGATGATTCTTAGCCATGTTTGGTGGAAATCGGGTATGCCGTCTCCAAGATCTTCAGGTTTCATCATAGCCTGTGTAGGGATCTCGGCCTCTATCACAGCTAGAGACTTGGAGTTTGAGCTCAAATGTTTATAAGACCAAGCCTCCCTCCTAACCAATAAAACGCTCTCTCCAGTAAGGTTTCAGTATAAAAAAGAATGATCAAAAAAATGATTTTATTGAGTCGGGGGTTTTTTAATTTTATGTTTTTATTTATATAGCTTATATTAATTAATTAGGTGTGGTGACGTCAAATCTGCCGATCGCTTTTTCTGTTATTTTTAACAGAGATAGATCTCATTCCAGTGACATCATCCAGATACATCCAAATTCGTATATTTAAATTATAGTCTAGTTAATAGTAGAAAATAAACTTTCTCTTTCAAATAAACTCTCTCTATTAATTAGGTGTGGTGACGTCAAATCTGCCGATCGCTTTTTCTGTTATTTTTAACAGAGATAGATCTCATTCCAGTGACATCATCCAGATACATCCAAATTCGTATATTTAAATTATAGTCTAGTTAATAGTAGAAAATAAACTTTCTCTTTCCGCAGGCGATATATTGGATCGGAATATGAATAATAAATATTAAAGAAATAATATCCGATATAAAATTGATGATGTTGTCTACTATTGTCTGCAACATAAAATGTGACCTTATATCGGCATTTATGTTGTTAATCTATTATTCATATTCCTACCCAACACCTATCACCAGAGGAAAAACTAGTTTTTATATATATTTTTTTTAAACAAGCCTATTATTATTATTATTTATATTTTTTGCGTATAGTAATATTTAATTTTAATTCTTTTAGGCAGCTCTGGAGAGGACGAAAACTGCCCGGGAACGAAGGAACAAAGGCGGTTCTTCGGAGCGGATCAAGGAACGACTTGCAGAGGAGTTGGAGCTAATCGAGTCAGAATACCAGGCTCAGAAGTCACTGGACACCCTGCTCCAGGACAGGGCAGCCCTCACGAAGGATCTGGTCCTTCTCAAGGTAGGATCTGAAGGGAGTCAGCCCTAACCCTTTGCTACCCTTCTCAAAATCTGTTCTCCAGCCCATTATTGAGAGAAATTGTAATTGACCAAAGGCTATTGATTTTGGCGTAGAATTACACCTTTCCCCTCGTTGGTTTGGCTTTGAACGCTTTTTAATCGCTACGATGTCCACACAATTTTCAACTTCCTCTGCTATAAGGAGTATAGGGAAGTTATGTTATCGGTCCAAAATTCTATGTTGATTTTCACCTCAATTTTCAAACTCCTATATCCAAAAATAAATTCATGTCAGTATGTGTGTGTGTGTGTTTGTAGAAACAATATCTCTCGATATAATGAATATATCAACACGAAATTTTATGTATGGAACCAGGGTCCAATAAGGACACCTGTTGATTTTCAGCAAAAGCGTCCGAAGGGAAAGAAGGGGCTCAACTCGAATAACTGCCGAAGTAATGAATGTATCGATAAGAAATTAAGTGTGAGGATTCAAAAGTCCCTAAGTATGACGCCTTTTGATTTTCAAAAAAATCGGTCAATTGGTTTCAGAGGGAGAGCGATTACTTAGTTGAAAGTAATTTTGAGTTGACCAGCTATTTCAAAGGGACTGCTTAGAAATGTAATTTGGTATGACAGCCTCACTTTGAAATCTGTTTGAAATGTTTACACAATGAATGCTTACAGTGAATTGGGAAAATAATGAGTAGGATTGATGGTGTTGAGGTATTATTATATTCATTCTACCTCGTCCACTCATGGGCATTTTGATTCTATATTTTGATTGGGGAATTGAAAAACAGGGAATTTTAACCGATTAAATTACTTAAAAGGTGTCCAACAACCTATAATATTACGGTACATCAGTCTGTGAAAACGATAACTCGATAGTATGAATGTATCGACACGAAATTCCATTTGTTTATCCAGAATCCCATATTTTACCCCATACCTATTGATTTTCAGTCGGAATTGATCACTATCGAGGAGACTCCACTCGTGGCAGTGATTTTATATATATATATATATATATATATATATTTTAATGAGATTCTGTCTTGAGCATTCAGCGGAATTGTACAACACTGTTGTTGTGAGTTTGTTACACGATCACACATTTTTTTATTGACCATCAAATTTGCAACGTTAACGTTTGTTATTATTTCAATTTTTGATCCCTTGTAGTTGTTGAAATATTGGCAGTAACTTGCATTTTTTTCAATGGAATTGTGTACATTTCCCTCGAGGGATTTAACGACACACATTTAACAATAATAACCCTTTAAAACCAAATGATAGATTTGAAATGAATAGGTGTTTTACTCTGAATCTCTTAAATCCTCATTCAAAATGTTGTGTTGATACATTCATTACATTGGCTGTTTTTAGGGATTTTGAGTTAAGCCCTCTCGTAAACTCCCTCCCTTGCGGCAGATTTGGCTGAAAGTAAATAATTGTTTTATGGATATATATTAAAATGTCATAAGCAGACATAAATGTATTTATTTTTTGATTCAGGATGCAAGATAACATTCCTGTCAAAACACGTCGGATTTCTGACCATGGAATTATTCCCCCTATTCTTCGTATAGCTGGGAAGTAAAAAAAAAATTTATTTGACAAATTATTTTCAGATTTATTGAGTTAACAAACCTGAGGAGCAGAGAGACGATGATTGAATGAGTCACATTTAGTGTTAGGTGTTTTGGTACTCAATGAAATATCAACAGTTATATTATATTATGTTATTTCAGATGAAATCTGAAGATGAAAAAATATTTGAAGATGAAAAGGAGAAATTAAGACACGATCAGAAACAAATCCAGAATGAACTTGAGTTGAGGTCGTTGGAAATTTCAGATCTTCAACAGAAGTTACTTGATATTCATCAAGGAGGTATGTTCAAATAATTTAACATTGAGAATTACCTACGAATGTTTAGCTTTAAACTTAGAAAAGCCAACATTTAATATATTTATTGGATGAATTCAACTTAACTTCGGCAAATCTTGAAACATAAAAATATTGAAGAACTATCATAAAAATATTCTTATTGGTTTTAAAATGAGTTTCAATGACTAGAATAGTAATGCGGCCGGAATGGCGAACTCTCTGACCTGCTTAGTTAATAATCTTGTATTTATTGAAAAATGCATGTTCAGGATTCAATATTATTACTAATTCGTGTTATTAGTATTCAAAATTATTTTTTTTAAATTAAAAGTAATAATCACCAATAAGCCTAAATTGTTACATTGCCCTGTAAACTTGAAAAAAATGTTGGTAGGAATATCAGAATACCCGTGATTTGTTGTTGGTATTTTCTTTGATAATATTAGCCAAGAGTTTAAAAAAAATGATAATTGAGTTTGTTACGATAATTGAACACATAGATATCGTCTCAATACTACTACAAAGTTATCGTACAATATTCTAATGTTGGTAAATACTGTGGCGTTCAAAAGTATTTGCACAAGCAATATTTTACTCATAATCATAGTAAGGGATAACTAAAAAAATCATATAACTAGGTACACAAAAACGTTATTTATTTATGCATATATTTACGTAAAAACCGTTAATGCGAAATAAGTATAGGTATTTTTACAACATTTTTTCTTGAAAAAGACCGTTCAAAAGTATTTGCACAAATTATACTGGTTATTTTAATTAGCACAGTAATTCTATACCTAAGTGTGTTTACTATTTTTGTTTACATTTCCTTTCTCACTCAATTAGGGATTAACATTCTTCAGGATGTTCTACTATTTTAATCCAGTCTCAGTCAACATGGCACCGAAGAAACGTGAGTTATCCCAGGCAGTAAGGGGAAATATTATTTTATTGAGAAACCAAGGCAAAACCTACCGTGAAATTGGGAATATTTTAAATTTAAATTTTTCTACAGTCCGTTATGTCATAAAAAGGTTCGAGGAGACAAGAAATACGTTAAATAAGCAACGAACAGGACGACCAAGGGCTCTGACACAACGGGAGTGCAGGGATATCGTAGGGGAAGTAAAGGCACACCCATCCACAAGAGGTTGGCAATTAGTCCATAAGGTCGAATTGACTTGTGAAAAACGTGTGAGTGAATCAACAGTAAAAAGAGCGCTCTATAAAGCTGATTTTCATGGAAGGGTTCCAAGGAAAAAGCCCTTCATTTCTCAGGTCAACAGGAAAATAGATTGGAATTTGCAAAAACCCATCTCAGCAAGCCAATGGAATTTTGGCAAAGCGTCCTCTTTAGTGATGAGAGCAAATTTAACGTTTTTGGAAGTGACGGGAAAAAATATATCTGGAGAAAACCAAATAAAGAGCTTAAACGCCTTAATGTCACACCTACGATAAAACATGGTGGAGGTCATGTGATGGTCTGGGGGTGTGTGGCTTATAATGGGGTAGGCAATCTTGTCCCAATTGAATCTGTCATGACTGCTGATACCTACGTCAACATTTTGCGCCATAATCTCCGAGCTAGTGCCATCAAATTGAATATGGAAAATATTTTTATATTTTAACAGGACAATGATCCAAAACACAAGGCCAATAAAACCAGAGAATGGCTTCTTTATAATGCGCCCAGGATGCTACAAACCCCTCCACAATCTCCAGATTTAAATATTATAGAACATGTTTGGAACTATTTAGACCTTAACATTCGAAAACATAAAATTAAGGAAAAAAATAATTTAAAAGACATTTTATTGGACGAGTGGAATAAAGTTGACATTAACTTCATAAAAAATTTAGTTAATTCCATGCCAAGGAGGCTTCAGGCTGTGATAGACGCCAATGGACTTTATACCAAGTATTAAAAATATTATAGGTTGTTTTATTGATTTTATAATAATTTTTATTTCAAGTTTTATATTATGTGCAAATACTTTTGAACGGAGCTTTTTCAAGAAAAATTGTTGTAAAAATATGTATTCTTATTTCGCACTAACGGGTTTTACGTAAATATATGCTTAAATAAATAAGGTTTTTGTGTACCTAGTTATATGATTTTTTTAGTTGTCCCTTACTATGATTATGAGTAAAATATTGCTTGTGCAAATACTTTTGAACACCACTGTATGTATCCTTAATTGAGGGGGTTAGAATCAAAGTGGTCTAAGTGACATTTTTAAAACTTTGAAGAAACTGTGCATGAAGTTCTTAAACTGATTTAAAAAATCTATAATTTATCGAAACCGGAAATATTTTGTCTTCTGCTTTTATGGTGAAAGTTGCTGTTATGTTGTTACCAACCATAAAATTGAATAAAAATCTTAATTTCAAGGTCACTATTGATATGTTTAAGTTACTTGTTCATGTCACCAAAATGGAATAAGTTATTTGCCACTAGATCTCAGCACTTGCTAGGATTTCACTTTTACAAATTTTTCCTGAACAGAACTATCATTTTTGTACCCGATTATGCACTTTCCGAGAAATTTTCTCAATCTTTTTTTATTTTTCTTGTAGATAATATATATATGAATTGATATGTACGTTTAAAAATATTTTAACTGATTGTAACACTGGAGTAAGTGTGACAGTAATATCAAATCATATCGAAATTGATTGCATTAAAATTTATATTTTTTTAAACAGTTGCATTGCTTAAATACGAAATCTTCCATAAATCCGAGTTAGTCCAGTTGCGTAGTTCTCGAAAACATGTTGACTATTTATATAAGTTATATATTTTTATAAGAATGTTGTATTTTCTAGAAGACAAAAAAAACCATTGGGATATGCTTCAATCAATGGCTGATGCTAAATTCGCCTTGGCGTACCTCTTCGAACTGGCCTCTGAAAAAATTAAAGAGAATTTCAACAAAAGTAGTCTTATTTCAGAACTTAAGGTAGATTGGTTTACGCTAATTATTATTATTATTATTTTTTTAATAAAATAAATAAGTGTATGTGTAATTGCACATGTTTATATTAATATATTTTTTTGTAGGATCAACAAAGTGAAGCAGACGAGAGGGTGCGGGCGTATCAGAAGAGACTTGACCAGCTGGAGCTGTTTCAGAAGAAGAACCTGGAGAGGATGGAGAAAGATACGGAAGAGAAGGTGAGGAAATGTTGCGGCATTTTCAGTCCAATCATTATTAAAAGTTGTTTGTTTTCAGTGGAATTTTAATTAACATTCTGTTGAACTTTAATAAATGGAAATTATTTTTAGTTGGATTTTCTTTCGTGTAATTAATCATTTTTTATAATTTATAAAACTATCCGGAGATCAACTACTTGGGGAACTTCTTCAGTTGTTGACCTCAATATTGGCAGTTGTAACTCTGTGGCGGGCTCGCTCTACGCTGCTTCTGAGTGCATATAATAATAAAATAATATTTATTTCTGTTAAACCGAAACATGGCAATAGGCTACAACATAAGAATATATACGTTAAGATAGCTTATAAATTAGATACATAAATGACTCACTTAGATTAGAATTAAGCTTATAAATTAGATACATAAATGACTCACTTAGATTAGAATTAACAATACTACTTAAAAATGAAGGTAAATGAGTAAATAAATGCTCGAAAATATGAGTACAAAAATAATAATATTATTAAATAAGTGAATACTTTTTTTCATTCAATTAAAATTGAAATAATAATTCTTTATAACTTTCCGGAAGTGTCTTTTTCACGACGACTTTTCGGGACGTTCTTAAATATAGAAAAGATAAATAAAATATATATATATATATGTAAAAAATAAAAGATTTATTAAAACTTCTTCTAGTATTTCCTTGTAAGTTTTACTACAAAATAGATTGCTAGGAATTCTATTAGGTTCAGATAATCAGTTGTCTTGCGCCGCTTCTTTATCATAATAAGTGTAAGGTTTAATAATATTATATTTTATCTGAGAGGTAAAATAAACTTAAGCACGCCGTCCACGTTAAGTGATAGTCCCAAGTCTGTACGATGTCAGGTACTCGTTACAGATCCCTATCCTAGGTGAATAAAAATTTAGGATAGTCAAAATTTAGGGCTTCCATAGTAGAGTCGGGCTCATATCCACCTGTGATGAAAGAGCGCTTAAATATAAAACTGTGGAAAATATAGTTAGTTATTATGACTCATGCCCGGGTTTTAACTACGAGGTCATATCGCCTACTACGAGAGTGCTCTTTCGTCATTCTGGTGGACATGAGCCCGACTCTACTATGGGAGTCCTAAATTTTGCCTACCCTAAATCTTTATTCACCTACGGTAGGGGTCTTTAACGAGTACCTGACATCGTACAGGCTCGGGACCATCGCTTAACGTCCTATCCGAAGGACGGCGTGCTTAAGTTTATTTAACCTCCCAGATAAAATAAACTAAGGGTCTCTGTTGGGTTTCGAACCCACGTTCTTGAGCTCAGAATACAAGAAAAAGATAATAATATATTGAAACTGAAAGTAATGTCATTATCTATACATCTCGTGGAAATTCGTGCATGCTCGCCAAAGAGTTAATATCCTAGTATCTTACATTATTTTTTAACTATTAGTATATTATTGTATTTGTACATCTATTTTTTTATGGATTTATTAAAATGAGTTATTTATAATTTAAGACAGCGGATGTTTTTCCGCAGATTTCCTCTTGGGGTGGTTTTTCACGGTTGGGGTTGGCTCAGGTGTCATTCGACGCATATTTACGGCGCGCAACGTACTATTCATTGAAAAAATAACGAACACTGATAATATCTGAAAAACTTTTTAAATCTGCAAGTAATAATATTTAACTTTATTTATTTAATATTATTATATTTTAATATATCGTAATATATATATATATATATATATATATATATATATATATATATATATATATATTTTATAAATAATTTTCAACGGTATTTTGGTTAGTGCCATGGTTTTTTTATGTGATTGTGGTTATGACTGTTTTGCGGAGGTACGCGTTGGAAGAAGAGGGTAACCGTGAAGCAGGTACCTTTGCCAAGTTCTCTTAAGGTGGCACCCTGGGTTATTGGGGAGTTAGAACTAGTGATTTACTATTTTAATGTGAAATGTTGTCCGTTTTCGATGAGTATACAAATGAGGTTACGATACTGGATTGGTTATAGAATAGAATAGTTTTATTTTTCGGCGTTCAATGTCCTAGATTTTTGACGCCGTACACGTGATTAGATTAATTCGATGAGGTGATTTGTCTTCATTGAGGAAAGGACGGCTTCTATAGACGAGTTGTCGTCTCCGAGCATCTCATGTAGGTTTCTTGCTCGTAAACCCATGGCCTCTAGTATTTCCTCATATCCAGGGCACTCCTCCAGGATGTGGCTTACTATGAGAGGCCAGGCCCCCCACTTGCCACAGCGCGGGGCCCTCGCCCTGTAGATGAGGTGGCCATGGGTTAGCCGAGTATGGCCTACATGGAGCCGCATCAGACATACCTCCTCCTGCCTTTCGGAGCTTTGCTATTTATCTATTGGTTATATATAATGTCAGATTGGAAATGTAGAGTGGAGCATCTGAAAATGATCCGTTGTAATTTTCGAAGAGTTCATTCATTCTTTTAGGTAATTAATGCTCTGCAACTTCTGTCTCAGTGAAATTTTCTATTTTGGTTTTATTCTAGTTATTTAGCAAAAGTCCAGAAAAATATAATGTTTTTTTTTCTTCCTAAGTTATCTAATCGTTCTATAAATCGATGCGGAGTTTTAATCGGAATTTCATGTTTTCCGACTTCCTGATGTCAAAAATAAAATAGAAAAAAGTGTGTGTGTCTGTGTAACACGATAACTACCGATAGATTGAATGAATCGACACGAACTCTCTCAGGACGACACCTATTGATTTTCAGCCAAAGAGAAGGGGCGATTGAGCGGGAGCCTTAACACAAAAACTCTTATTAACTGCCGTTGTAATGAATGTGATGACACAATATTCAAAACGGTGATTCACCGACCATTTTTTTCAAAAAATTTTTGGCTTTAATTTTTTTAAGGTTGCATTTGCGTAATTGTTTATAGAAACTTTCTTACTCTAAATCAAATTTGTAGTAAAACAGTTTGTCTACAATAAATGATGTCATCCTTTATAACTAAACCTTATTACCAAATTTGGCTCAAATTGAAATTCTACTTTATCTAATAAGAATTCATTTTTGTCTACAGGTACACTTCTTACTGAAAGAGTTGAGGAAACGGCATACTGGAGAGCAGGTGAATGGGGGCACCACTGTTCCTGAGTTGTACAAAATCCAAGAAGAGGAATTGGAAAAATTAGAGAAAATGAGAACTAAAATAGAGCAATTGGAAGAAGAAGTAACACTCCTGCGACAGAGAAACGGAGAGAGATGCACTGCCAAAGAGGTACCATCTGGTTCTATGAATGTCCTACACTAATGGTCATTTAATGTTGAAGGCTTTTGTCTTGGCAAATATCCTATACTTTTCAACTTTCTGTCTCTTATTTTCCCTTGATTTTGCGGTCCGCGGAAGGATTCGAAATCATGAAAACTTACAAGTTTTTTTTTCTTTCAAATAGTTAATTTTAAAGATAATAAGAATCAGTCGTTCGCTGATTAGTGTAAAGTTTCTATCCGAATGAGAAAGCCGTCATAAAATTAATCTTGGACTTTACCAGCAGTATGTTCTCATACTAAAATATATATATATATATATATATATATATTTCCTTTTTTATGTATTTTCAATATTTTGTAAAAATTCATAATCATATATTTTTATGAGAGTAATGTAAAACATTTTTCTTAACATTCTTCTCACGGAGATCGCGGCTTCAAACCCGGCTGAGGCCCTTAGATTTTCACAAGAAAACATTGTGCACCATCCTTCGTATGGGAGATTAAATGGCTGGCCTGAGCTTACACGATCCCTGCCCTAATTAAACCTGGATAGATGAAATTTAGAATTCTCACGGTAGGTCTTCTAGGGAGCGGATTAGCGCATTGAATTTCCTATTTCAAAACCTTTGAAAAGTATCTATTGTGCTTAAATGTTAATATGTAACAAGAGTTTAGGTGAGCAACAGAAGAGCACTCTGATAGAGTAGCCGCAAAGTTAGAGAAATAGTTTATGAACTTACCCATTATTATTACAATCTAATTTAATTTGTAATTCAATTGCAATTTCCCTGATTCCGAGTAGACGATATAACCTCATAGTTGAAGCCGGGAGTAAATCACACAGAAAATAATAAAATAAAATAATAGTAGGACATGTACATTCAAGTTTAATAAGATACATCTAGTTCTATACTCATGCCCGGGCTTTAACTACAAGGTCATATCACCTACTACTAGCTCTATCGTCACTCTGGTGGACATGAGCCCGACTCTACTATGGTAGTCCTAAATTTTGCCTACCCTAAATTTTTATTCACCTAGGGTAGGGGTCTTTAACGAGTACCTGACACAAAATACATCTATGCACTTACTATTTTTTTTTTTCGATTTTGAAGTACTTTAGTATTTTAAGTATTAACATAGTATCACAACCATATTGATCTTGTACATAATACATGAGAGATATGTGTTTTTAGATCTATTTGCACCTCTTCACTTAGATGAACACTTATTTTAGTAAAACAAATAGAATTGTCTCAAAAGTATGCGGCGTCCTTCCAATCATACCCTCAAATCTCAAAATTGATCAAAACCTCAATCTTTCTACTTTCTTCCTAACATTATTTTACAATTATTATTTTGATTCTAAATTTCTTTTTAGGAAATCGAGGACAACTCAGATGATCCTTTTGCTAAGTTTTTGAAGGAACGCGATCCATCATTTGTTAATAATGTATGTATAAACACCAATCATGAATTCAAATTCAAGATTTTTAATTGAAAAATTTTCTCAATGTTTTTATCTTAGATCTTGATCTTATTTTCTTTCTTTAGTATTATTTTCTTGTTGTTTTCTTAATTTTATGATTTTTTTTCCAACTGAGCACTCTAATACTAAAGGTTGTATCTTTTAGTAATTGCAATGTAGAACTAGAGTAAGTAATGTAATTAACGAAGCCTAAGACTGACATCTAAAGAAGAGAACGGACTGTCTTGAGCGCCACATATTCTGTGATAAACAGGCTTCATCGATTTATGCACTCTCATTTCAGTTGTTTTAGTCATAACTGCAGAAAGTTTAGATTTTGAGTTACAACACTAAATTAGCTAACATTAACTAAGAATATCATGGATCAGTTAATCCTCTCTCCATAACTCCTCCGATTCGGCTGAAAATCAACAAAAGTAAATTTTGGAGTTGTTACAATTTATTCTGTCGGGACTTAATCAAGGTTTTGGAGTTAAGCCCCCTTCCTCCCTCCTTTTTGGACAATTTTGCTGAAAAATGTATAGCTTATGTGCAACTGAATCTACATCTGAAATTTTATGTCAACATATATCGATGTAGATATCTTGAAAGAGTTGTCAAGTCTACGAACATGTAATGACATTTGGCTTTTTCGTCATTTTTGGATTCTGGGAATTGGAGTACATGAAATGCCTTTTATTATTATTATAATTGATTGATAGTACTCTGTATTTAGTATGTAATGTATATTAGCCATTGTACATACTTTGCTATATTTTTCTTTCGTACATTACCTTATTTCTTTATTTTGTATACATATTTTTATTTTCTCAACTACTATTTACTTTCTCTGTAGACTGACCACGTATAATTGGGCTCAAGGCCTATGTATGGCATAATTTCTGTTAATGGTAGTTTTATACATCCCTTGAAAGATTTTGTAGAAAACTATCTCGTACATTACTGATTTTAATATTTTTTTATCGTCACAAAAACCCGGTTAAGCGGCAACACGGTTGATCGACCTCCTAGAAAATCGGGACTTTAGCCTTAATAACTTTAGTCTTAATTCTCGATCTGTTTTCACCGTCTCCGGATCTGATCTTTCTTCTCATATAAGAATATGTTTACAGAAGGGGAAATCGCGCGCTTCCAAGAAGTCGAGTCGTCTGACGTTCGCTCTGGCTGATGAGGAAAGTCTGAAGGCGTTCGATGATTCACAAGAGATCGATCTAGATGACCCTGACGACCCAGACTGGCGCAATACTCCCATCCATAAGAGACTTCAGGCTCTCAGGGTACCCATTTGTCCAAGATACCAACTCCATCATTCTGTACCATAGAGTATCCCAAAAAAAAAAAATTAAAGTTTGAAAATGTTAGCTCTCACACTCTAATTTGTATTAAGGCTTACATAAACAAATAATTGGAAATTTGTTCAACAATACTTTCTGTAATTTTCAATTTCTGATAAAACTCATACGCATATGTTACTAATAATAAATATTAATATCATATGGATATTTAAACATAACAACCCTTCCCGTCTTAGGGCGGTTTTGGGTAGGTGAGGCGGGAGGGCAGGCGCCTCAGCCTGGTTGACCTTCTCATTGTAGGTCCCACAGCGGCAGTGCTCAGCCTGGTTGTGGCTGATCCTGAGTGAGGTCTCGTCCATGTTGACATTTAGCTTTTCTGGTTGGCCATGGTCATCCTGACTCCGCCCCGGTGTCCTCGGCTTCTCATCCTGACTACTTCCATCTTCAACCCTAGCACTCCTCTTAGCTTCTAGGTGGTTTGCGTGCGTTTTCCAGGGTATGGTGTCACCTACGTCAACGTTCTCGGACCCATATGACATTAATATGTTGATTTCAGCCAGATCGGTCGTAGGATAGTGGGGGAGGAGGAGGAATACAATTCAGAAGTTCTAATAGCTGCCGATGTTAATGAATGGATATAGAATTTTACATAGGGATTGAAAAGTCACTTAGACACCTAATAATTTTCAACTAATTCGACCGAAAATGAGTAGGGTTTTGAGGGAGAGTGAACATTTAGTATATTACAAATTATTCAAGCTATGGAAGTACATTGTTCATGTTTTTATTTTTTGTAAAATATTGCAAACTGACAACTATTTTTTTTTTCAGAGAATTGGGAAGAGAAAAGATCTTCAGAGAGGTGGGAAAAGGAGCATCTATAAGGAAATCGTGAAGTGCGAGTGTGTAGCAGCATGCGCCGCTTCATCGTGCTCCTGTGTCAAGTCAGGAAGGGACTGTGACGAAAATTGCAACTGCGAAAAGTCTTCATGCACGGATGGAGCCAAGCGTCAAAGGTATCCGTTGCGGTGCGCAATACCACAGCTCAGATTTCATTATTTCTGTATTATAGGGGATGGTACCCTACCAGACAATTTTTAAGTATTATGTGAGCCGTAAAATAATTTATTATTTCCAAAATTATTCTGAATATTCTAATTATCATTATTTGTATTTACACGACTATCGTAGTATTGCCAGCAAATGAATTATAAATGAATGAACCCTCGGTTCGGCGACATATTCATATTTAACAGAACATAGAATTACACAACGTGGTATATACGGCTAATAATATACGGCTTGAAAAAAACGCAAATTTTGTTAATTACTGACCACACACTATCATTATATCATATATTTACCACAGCCTCACTTCTCCCATATAGTTTTTGCTTTAAAAAACTACAAACTAGCAATTAAAGATGTTTGCATACAATCAACAATAAAAATGACATAAGATGTTCGTCAGATTTATAAATTATATTTCAGTTTAACAATTACAAAAATGTCAACTAATCTATAAGTTATAGAATAGAATAACTTTATTTGTCGGCGTTCAATGGCCTAGATTTTTAAGCGCCGTACAAGTAATAAATTAGTTCGATGATGAGGTGACTAGTCTTCATTGAGGATAGGACGGCTTCTATAGACCAGTTGTCATCTCTTAGCATCTCATGTAGGTTTCTTGTTCGTAAACCCATGGTCATTAGTATTTCCTCATATCCAGGGCACTCCTCCAGGATGTGGCTTACTGTGAGAGGCCAGGCCCCACACTTGTCACAGCCTGGGGCTGCCACCCTGTTGATGAGGTGGCCATGGGTTAGACGAGTGTGGCCTACACGGAGCCACATCAGACATACCTCGTCCTGCCTATTCTGCCTTCCGGAGCTTTTCCATTTATCAATATTTGTTTTGATGGACCTAAGTTTATTTGTTAGGTCTATGTTAGTCCACACAGAGGCCCAGCTCTCTTTTATTTTGCGACGCAGGTATTTCTTCAGGTCTGGTATTGTCGTCACTACCACTTCTTCTCCAGGCAACGTTGCTGCTTTCTTAGCCACTTTATCTTATAAGTTATAATATGTTCTTTATGTTAAGGTTAGGTAACCTTTATGTTAACATTTTTTCGGTCTTTAAATCTTTTTACAGAACCTGCTTAACATGTATTTTTTTTTCATATTATATTAAATTGAAATTACTAAATAATTATAGTAATTTAAAATTAACATAAAAAAATATAATGTTATGCAGATTCTGTAAAAAGAAGATTTTGATTGACATAATAAACTGATAAATTGTAGGTTAGTTGACATTTTCGTAATTGTTGAACTGAAATATAATCTTATGATGTTATTTTTGTTGATTTTATGTGAAAGTTAGTTATTGTGTATGGGCATTAACTACGAGGTCATATCGCCTACTACCAGAGCGCTCTTTCGTCACTCCGGTGGACATGAGCCCGACTCATAATCGTACAACTATTATTTTATTTTATTTTTTTTTACATATTTACAAGGACGAATTGCAATCACTGGAACCGTGTCAAGGGCGTGGCTATACTGCTGAGGTACCTGATCGAAGAGGAGTCCAGGCTAGACCTGGAGCAAGTCCCTCTGCCATGCCCGCTTGAGGCGTCATGGCGGATTTGTGGGGAGAGTTTGTGGATAATTGTAGAATAAGCGCATAGAGTTTGTCGTGAAATTGTTGATACCGTGTCCTGATAACAGAGGGTACAAATGGGATGTTGAGGTCGTTATGTAATGTGAGGTTGGAAACGTAAAATGGCGCATTGGCAATGTGGCGTAGTATAATGGATTGTATTGACTGAATATGTTGTATGTTTGATTTTTTGGCAGAATTCTATATTTCGATACCGTAACTCCAGATGGGTTTTAGTATATTGTTGTAAATGTGAAGTTTGTTTTCAAGCGATAATGTCGATCGTCGTCGGATGATTGATTTCAGACGTGCAAACATCTGTTGAGGTCTGGGCCTTTCAGCCTCATGCGAGTTGTCCAAAATCTGCAATTCTCAACATTTATTTTATTTGAACAAGAAAATAGTCCTAAAATTTTCCATCAGTTTGTCAAACACTAGTCCTTATTATATCTAATAGATGTTGCTTATATTTTTCAGACTAATGCCACCACCTCTTGATGGAGATGAACAGATGGAGTTCGTGAAGAAGTCAGAGAAATGCTACTTTCCTTAAATTGTTATTTATTATATTATTTTAATAATAGTTTATTTTAAAACATTTACATATGTTTATTATATTTTTAAGAGATATGAACTGATGGAACTTACGAAGAAGTCAGAAAAATGCTACTTCCCTTAAATTGTTATTTATTATAATATTTTAATAATAGTTTATTTTAAAATATGTACATATATTTATTATATTTTTAACACAAGTAATTGTAAATATATACGTAGGAGCGGTTGTTCAGAAGGACGTTGTTGAGTCGTTCCGGGCCATATTTTCAAATATGTTGGAAAATACTATTTTAAAATGATCGGCTCAGTCGTTTTCATCTAACACTATGTAATATTATAATATATTTAAATTTATATTGTATTACATAGTTATTATTCAATTATATTTTTTATATCGACGGTGTTTTGTTAAGAGGCGTTATCATTATTTACAAAATGGCTTATAATAAATAAAACAGCCCTTTTTACAGTTCGATTCCCGACTCTACTATGAGAGGTTCGTTAGGTTCTCGTTAAAGACCCCTACCCTAAAAATGTACAGTAGACACAATTTAGGACTCCCATAGTAGAGTCAGAGTGACGAAAGAGCGCTCTGGTAGTAGGCGATGTGGCCTAGTTATAAACCCTAACATGAGTCAAAACTCCGTCGATAATAACTTTTTAGCAATGTAATTATATTTTAATTCCATTTGCAATTATTTTATAAGAGGGAAAGAAAGAGCCAGACAGGAAAAAAAAAATAATCAAGTATCAAGCAGATGTTTAAAAAGTTGCTTATTTTTTATTATTTGAAAAATTGTTAATATTTCATTTTTACTTACCTGTATATCGTTGCTTGATTGGTAAAACTCACTCAAACTCCATTATAACTGTTTCCAAAAACTGAGTATTTAAGTTGTATTGCCACGACGAATAATTGAAAATAGCGAGATTCTATAATTTAGTGACTATACGAAACGAACGACTGTAAATTTACATACTTAGTAACGACAATTACCATGATCACAAATTTTTGGACTTTATAATTTTTACCAATCAACCAATCGATGTATATAATATATATTGTATATTTGTTTTTAGATATTGGCAGCACTAAACATGTTTGAAAACAACGAAAATATCTTTAGTACTACAAAATTAACTTGTAGATTATTTATGAAAGGTATTAAAATCATAAATATTTCTTGATAATTAAATTTTTCCGGACTGTTTTATCCTCCATCTATGATTCACAAAAATTGTAATATCTCTCTTTACGTATTTGGATAGTAATGTATCTTTTTATTTATCTTTGTTTAGGATGTAATGCTATTGATTTCTGTAATTTTCAAAACTGGCTGTATTTCTGTGATATTTCACTTTTTTTTTGTTCTCATTTAAAATTCTTGATAGACGGAAAAACAAACGAAAATAGTAATGTTCCTTCTCAGAATAACGAAAAATATTTTATGTTAAGCTGCATTTGCATTATGTACTTAATTACCATGACTGGATGTTCCATTTCAATCCAAAAAAAAAATTAATAAAAATTATATATGTCAGTATGTTGTTTGACTTTTGTATTAATTATATCCTGAAATCCCAATCGATTTTCCAGATTTTCTAATGATGTTACTTTTCCTATTTTTTAGTAAGAAAAGTTTTTGAAAATAGTAAGTTTGTTAATGACATTTGGAGCTTTATTCTCTCTCTGAAAATAAACCAGCATAAGTTCACGTTGATCCGGCCGATTCTAATCATTTTACCTACATCTTTTCTCCTCTGATCCCGATTTGTTCATCTTTATTTTCATTTTAGTAATACTGACTGAAGATATTGTTTGACCTTCAGTCTTTATCTTAATAAAATGGAGGCATAGATACAAATAAATATACAATTATCTTTATAAATAAAATAATGAAAGAAGGGATGCATGGGAGTTAGGGTTGTTAAGGACTTTGTATTTCTGGGATCCACTGAATCGAAGGAAGGTTACATTTACTGTTCTTGTAGAGTGTTTCGTTGCTTTGAACTGAAAATTTACTATTCTTGTAGCGTGCTTTGTTGTTTTGAACTGAAAAATGAGTCGTAAACGGAAGTCCGATGTGTGGAGTTACTTGGATAAAGATGTGGGTCCAAAAAAACTGGTTAAATGTTGTTTGTGCAGTGCCGAATACAGAACATCCGGGAACACTTCCAATTTGAAGGATCACTTGTTGAGAAAACATGACAGCGATTACAACAGGAACGCCTTGTGCACTACAGATACAGAAGAGAATAGAGGTAGTGGAAGTGGAATTCGTTTTTACTTGAGCTCAACAAAAACATACGAAAGAAACTCAGGTACATGATTCTCTTAAATCCTCTTGTTTCATACATAGCCAATGATTTTCAACCATTCAGCGTAGTCGAAGACGAAGGTTTTCCTAATATGCGCTTCACCTTTGACGGTAAATTACACTGTACGACACCTCTATAACTGCCCAAGTAATGAATGTATCAACTCGAAACCGTTTAAGTGGATCCAGAACCCTATAAGGACAACACCTGTTGATATTCAACGACAGCAGAGGGAGAGAGAAAACTTAGTGATATACCAATCTAGGTCTTTAATGAGTCATGTAAGGACATGACGCAGACTCGGGATCATCGCTAACATGCCATATGAAAAGCATGAAAACGGAGGATTTCAATAAAACACAAATTGACATTCAATCACATACTTTTTTTGTTTTTTTACTCAAACAATACATTTTCAAATTCGAAACTACAACAATACATAAGAGGACTAAATCCATCCAATGAAATAAGTCCTTTATATGTACATATAAGATTGTATTGTTACAGTTTCAAATACAATAAATAAATACAATATATTCCCATTCAAGTAATATCATTTCATACTTAACTAAAATAAATAAATAAATATTTTTGGGTTAAGATTATTGTTACGCTATCCCCTTTTAAAGTACTAATATGAAAAAAAAACTATTTTAAAGAAAAAAACTCCTCATTGAATTTTTGACCGATTACATAACTTCCCCTATACTTCATAAAGCTGGGAAAGTACCAAGTCCAGAAATAGGTACATACAATGGTAAAACAAGACAACATTTTTAAAAGGGGATACATCACAATTGTACTTTCACAATATATTATTTGTGTCATAAATTAAGGTAGTACACTATTTAAATCAGTCACTATAAATACCAAAGCTATTCCTATTTCAAAAAAAAAAATATAATTATAATTAAAGATAGAATAAATAATATTTTTAAAAAAACATTTAAAATCACAAAATGTTTAAAAAAATATATTTTAATATAATTAGGTTTTATAAAACAAAATTAATTCACTATAGGTATATAAAAATCTCGAATGAATACGTTTTTCTATATACGAGTATTTCTATATCTATTTGTACATTAAAATTCTGTATCTCAGGAACAAAAGATCCAGCGTCACTGTATTATTATAGATATTTTGTAGGTATTGAAACTAATTATTGAGCTGCGTCTACGAAGCTCTTTCTTAGGCGACTCATCTATTTCGTTGTACTCGTACTCCCCTTTACCGATCACATTGAAATTTGCCACGATGGTAGTGGACACGGTGACGATGGTTTACTACTAAAAAAATCTGAAATCGAACATACCACGGAAGAATAAACACCGAAAAACGAAATCCCCCATTGAAATCATTTGAAAGACAAAATTCTCGCGCAAAATAGAATTTTTCGATTTTAAATGTAAAAATCCGGGCGAAGCCCTTTTCGGTTTACAATCGACAACCACTTTTTTGAGCCGTTTTTTTCAGTGTTCTAACGTACAAACTTCGACTTTTTTTCGATAAAAATATTCTTCAACAACAAAGAATACATAGTAAAGAGAATTTTGTGCAAAAACAGCTGTTGTCTACAAAAAGGCTATTCTAATTGCAATCTATTTAAGGTATTAATATATTCATAAAGAACATACAAGGTGAGAAGTTACTGATAATTATTAAAACATTAACTGAGTTTTTTATACAGATATGCCTGACTCAGCTCAGTTTTTGCAAACAGCAGAATGCATTGCACACCTAGTTTTATATTGTATTGAAATAGAGTAATGTTATTATTAAAAATTAATTGTATTTCTTTTTAAGATTCCCGCGAATTATTCAAAAAATAAATATCAGTTTTTAGGATCTATAATATGTTATGTTAAATTTGATATCTATATTTATATTTTATTTCCATCAGTTATACGAGGTATAAAGGAAGTTGTGTAATCGGTTCGGAATTAAATTAGAAATCTTTCTGTGAACACGGTAATCCAGATAAAATAAGCCAAATCGCGATAGAAGGGAGGGGGAATAGGGGGAGGCTCAATTATAATCCAAATAACTGTCGATGTAATGAATGTATCTACATGAAATTTTATTTTTAAATTCAAAACCTCATCAAAACACCTATTATATCGGGTGAACGGCAGGGGAGATGAAAAGAGAGGGTCTCGACTCAAAAACCCTAATAATTAATGTATATAAGTCAACTATTGATATTTAGAGCAAATGGTCGATTAAGTATGGAGGGAGAGCGAAAACTTAATTAATTAGTGTAGGGGAACATTGCCAGTAATTCTTGTTTTTTTTTGAAGCAGGAATTATCAAGAAAATTAATGTATCACAATAATTTTTTTAGGATATTTTAAATGGTTCAATTTAACACTTTGACACAGATCTTTTTTGATACTGAGATAAGGAATTGAACTACTAGCGATCAAGTAGTAGTGGAATTTTAATATTATTATTTTGAATAGTAGTTAGTAGTTAAGGATTAATTCAAAATGTAATACAACTTAAAACTGTCAATGGACCATCTCCAGTCTGTTTTAAAATTCCAGTGCGTTTTGATGTGCTGGAACAGTTTTTCTTTTTTATTTATCTTAAGTTTTACTTTGAGATCTATGTTCTCCAGTGAGTATATACACAAACCGACAACCAATAAGACATTTATTTTTAATCAGGTTATTATAAAAACATGAGAGAAAAAAATAAAAAAGTTTTAGCACGAACGTTATATCAAGGCTGAATTCTGAAGAACAGTTTGTTGTAAGGCTGTGGATGAAAATTGAAAGAAAATTTCAAAGCGAAAAAAAAAAAAAAAAAAAATTATTAACAACATTTAACATTTTCTGCAGAGATTTTGTGAAACACAATAAAAAAATATATATTTTTTAAAATATTGTATATTTCACAAAATATATATATGGGAATACTTTCGATATTGCTACCATTTTCAGCCACGACTTAACAAATACTGATACCGAAAGTACTTCAATATATTATATACCTATATATTTTGTGAAATAGTAAATATAAAAAAAAAAAAAAAAAACATTTCTCTGTATTTTTTCAATTATTAAGAAATATGCTCCACTCATATCAAGGTTAATATATTTATTTTTTTAAGAGGCTAACAATTATCATTAGAAATTAAACAAGAGAGTCAGGACGACTAATCTAGAAGATATATAATATTCAAAAATATTTTGAAATACATAAAATGTATTCAGTGATCCTCTAACCATTTTAAAGCGTCAAAAACTCATGCAAAATAATGATATTGAAAAAAGTGTATTTTAAAGTATTTTTATGTCAATTTAGGTAGCAAATATTGAAATCAGAATATCAGCCAGTGAGCTTTCAATAAATTTCTAAATAAAATGGACCATGGCACAGAACATGACAGATGAAAATTGATTTAAGCCTATAATTATTATAGTATACGTATATAAACCTATTTATAGTTTTTATTTTTATTGATTGTCAACGTGATGAGATATTTTAATATTATTAAAATACAAGAAAAGAAGGGCATAATCTTAAAGAGCGATTGTAGACGAGAAGAATAAGTCGGTCTCATTGGGTGCTGGGAAGAGGAGAAATTCCTATTGGCTATAGACAGCCTCCCTCGACACTCCCGCCTATCAAGTATTGAAAACAGACCTTTAGCATTATTTATCACTATCATATCCTTTGTACAATATCATCATACAAAGCATAACTTCAAAAGATAACTTAAACGTCTGTGTAAATAGAATTTTACAATTAGAACTGACCAAAAAAAAAAAGTTGTGTTTCTTATTTAGATTATCTCTTCAATTTGCAATTTGATATAAGTTTTTCTCACATAATTAAACGAGTGTATCAATGTCAATATTATCTCCGCCGTACAAAAACTCATATATAGCAGTCGCCATGTTGTCTTCCGGGAACTCTTTGCCTGACCGATTGTCGTTGAGGGTGTCTTCTGATAGTTCATCAGCGTTGTTGTATCTTTCTCGAACGTCCTTCATTATACACGCCTCCAATTTTTTATGCTGAAAATAAATGTAAATTAACATACATTTAATGTAGATATATTAAACATAACAAAAACATCATTACAAGCAACCTCTGCTAGGTAGAGTATAGAGTATCGAACTGTACCAACGGCTGCGCTACAGGTGCTAGCAGAAGCCCAAATTTTTTTTAAAAAAAATCTGTCTGTGTGTGCCTATGAACACGATAGGTTAGGTTTTATGACTCATGCCCGGGCTTTAACAACGAGGTCATATCGCCTACTACCAGAGCGCTCTTTCGTCACTCTGATGGACATGAGCCCGACTCTACTGTGGGAGTCCTAAATTTTGCCTACCCTAAATTTTTATTCATCTAGGGTAGGGGTCTTTAACGAGTACCTGACATCGTACAGGCTCGGGACCATCGCTTAACGTCCCATCCGAAGGACGGCATGCTTAAGTTTATTTTACCTCCCAGATAAAATAAACTAAGGGCCTCGGTCGGGTTACGAACCCACGACCTTGAGCTCAGAAGTCAAGCACGCATACCACTGAGCTACCGGCGCCCCCTATGAACACGATAATTTCAGATAAAATGAATGTACCGACACGAAATTTTATATGTCAATACATCTAGAGACAAGAGATAAATAATCCCCATTGAGGGTAGCGTGCTTGCCTACTCAGCTCAAGATTGCGGGTTCGAAACCCGGCCGAAGCTCTTAGGTTTTTCATCAGGGAGGTGAAAAAACCATGACATATGTACCTATATATAGTACTATGTATGTATTAATATGTTTTGATGATCATTTTTGCTGTATTATGATTAATTAAATTTGGATGACTTTTTAATGAAATAATCATAGAATAATTGACTGGTTAGAATCAAAATGGTCCAAGTGACATTTTTAAAACTTTGAAAAAACTGTGCATTAAGTTCTCAACTGTTTTAAAAAATCTATAATTAATTGAAACCGGAAATATTTTGTCTTCTGCTTTTATGGTGAAAGTTGCTGTTAGCAAACCATAAAATTGAATAAAAATCTTAATTTCATGGTCACCATTGATATGTTTATGTTACTTGTTCATGTTACCAAAATGGAATAAGTAATTTGCCACTAGATCTCAGCACTGGCTAGGATTTCACTTGTTCAACTTTTTTCCTGAACAGAACTATCATTTTTTTACCCGATTATGCATGTCTTTTGCATTAGGAGGAGAATAGAATTTCCTGTAGATGCTTCAGTCATAACCATGAAACAACTAGATTGGTTGTAAATTTAAAATACTGGAAATTATTGCCAAAGCAATTAGCAAACAAAAACTCTTAACCAACGACGAGCATTACAGCGCTATAGCTAAACTCAGAGTTGAGCGAAATTGAAATTATGATTAAAAATAATTGAAATTATCATTCAAAATAATTTCAATTTTGCTCAACTCTGACTTTAGCTCAATGCTTCAAAAATATTGAAAAGTTTAGAAATATATATTATTTCCCTCACCTTATAACACCTGAAGAAGAACATAGGACGAACCATTTCCCTGATCAGCTTGTCCTTTCGGTCGTCTGGGACGCATTGCTATAAAAAAAAAAAGTAATAATATAAATGAATTAACTACAATAATATGAAAAATGATGATGCCTGTAAACAAATATACAATATTATTGTATTTTACTAAACACAATTCATAATGAAAATTACTAACAGAAAATTGTCGGCAAAATTCAACTCCTTCAGCCATATCTTTCTTCAAATCTTCAGCGACTGGAAGTCTCCCAATCCTCTCCGCCATTCGGTTGTAGTCTGGGTCGAGGTTGGTATCCAACTATAACATATAATTAATAAAAAAATAATTAAACATGAAAATATTTAAACTAAAATATATCTATAGATGTATTTTATTTTGAAAAAAGTATGAATTTTTAGAGCATAATGCAACAAAAGTAAATAAAAATTATTTATAATATTAATTACCAAACATTTGATCCATCTAATTTTATAGTAAATTGTAATTAAGTATTTTTGTAAATAATGTAGTTAGTTATTATGATTCATGCCCGGGTTTTAACTACGAGGTCATATCACCTACTACCAGAGCGCTCTTTCGTCACTCTGGTGGACATGAGCCCGACTCTACTGTGGGGGTCCTAAATTTTGCCTATCCTAAATTTTTATTCACCTAGGACAAGGGGTATTTTACTAGTACCTGACATCGCACAGGCTTAATCCAAAGGACGGCGTGCTTAAGTTTATTTTACCTCCAAGATAAAATAAACTAAGGGCTCAGAAGGCAAGCACGCATACCACTGAGCTACCGGCGCCCTTATAGTGGGTATAGAAACCCATGTTATGGTTACATGAGATTTTTTTCTTCCTGTAGATAATGTATATATGTAGTTTGATTTGGCGTTTCATAGAGTGCCGGTAGCTCAATGGTATGCATGCTTACTGAGCTCAAGATCGCGGGTTCGAAATCTGACTGAGGAGTTTATTTTATCTGGGAGGTAAAATAAACTTAACCACGCCGTCCTTCGGATGGGACGTTAAGCGATGGTCCCGAGCCTGTACGGTGTAATGTTGATATCCTTAGATTTAGCTTTGAAAGAATGGAGGAATATCGAGTATTCCATTCCAATTAATTCGATAAGATTAGGTTAAGTTAGCCGCGAGGCAGAGAGATGCGGAGACTATCTTCAGTAGTCGCAGTTCTGTTGTAGATGGTACCCCGATGTAAAGGAGTACTGAGCGGTGCAATTGAATGCAATAGCCGGGGAAGTACATTGTCGGTGATTCTCCCACTTTTTTTCTACTGAAATACACTTACAATAATAGTTTATTTAAATTTTTAGCGTTGTCTTATTATTTCAGTTAAGTCATTTGATGAAACATAAATAGAAGAATAATATAGCTACCAAATATATTATTATAATAAGTACAATATATTTTTGCTTACATATCCCAGTTCTTGCATAACACATGTCACGTTTCTCACTTTTCCTGACACCTGATTGGTTAGTGTCTCCAGTTGTCCTCGAATGTCCAAGTCCCTCTGTTAAAAATACAAAACTATAATTAACAAGAAATGATAACAAATTATAATCAATGATTACAAATAATAATTAATTACCAATAAATATATTTCACAATGCAATCTGCAATAAAATAATTAATTTGTTAAGTATTGATGACGATGACGATGAAAAAATCAATAATATATTTATTTCCGTAACTAATAGTTAAAAATTAAAAAAAAAAACAGTTTTATTATAATTTTCCCTCTTGTTTACTTTATAAATGTCAATATAACACATTTCACAACAGTTGGTATTTTTCCTTTATTTTCTTCACTTCGGCCCATATTTATAATGCTGTATCTTCCAGTATTAATTTTATGTTTAATTAAGTTTGTTATATTTTATATTTTTAATTATAAGTTGTATTGATATATAAGCTTTTATTTATATATATAAAATGTATTACATTTATATGTGAACTACTAAGGTCAACCCTTGCTATTAGATTTGTATCTCTATAAACAATAAAGTTTCATTTCATTTCATTTCAATAATAATTAACCAAAATTGTAAGTGAATATAAATACTGTTTTCATTAATTTAATATTAATTTTATCAGGGAGGAAACGTGATAATCTAGGCGAATAACCCACTCATATGAAGTGCAATATAGTATGATGCATGAGGCTCTATATTATTACAGAATTATTTACAATGATTCACCGACAGTCAATTCAAATTCAGAATCGTGCTTTTGTATATGTGGTATAAGGGAAGTTATCTAGCTTCTTCCCATGTTGTAACGGGTCGAAACATTGTCCATCCTGAACAAATAAACGAAACGTTTCCTATTTACAGCTCACTGACTAAAATAAGCGATACCAGATTAGCTCTAGATTATTTCTGTTGCCAATGACGACGCCTTAAAAAACTATGAGTATAATGTAGACACGTCGAGATTGCCGACTTACCGACGACCTGCCTGTGTAGTATGTGGGGAAAGGGCTGGCTGGGAAGATGGGAGCCGGGGCGTGGTAGGGTGTGTACTGCGGCGCCAGATACTGGGGCTGCGGCTGTGGCTGGTACCCGGGGTAGTAGAGACTGTTGTGAATGGGAGCCGTGGCCTGGTACGGCTGATAGGGTCGAAACGCAGTCTGCACTGGCGGCACGTACTGCTGTTGAGAAGCGAACGACTGCTGCTGTGCCTGCAAAGCAAAATAGCTACTTTAACCACTACATTGTTGTTAGGTGCTTAATTGTTTAAGAACTTGTTCCACAATTTTGCAGAAAGTTTTTTTTTTACTCTCCATCGCCATTGACCAGTTTGAGGAAGACTTAATAGAATGTTGATTTTTTCCAGCATTTTTTCCAGAGGTGTCTTCTTTTTTCTTTTTTGAATTTTTAAAGACATCCGGATTTGGAGATATGAATAAAAATATGCGAATAAGGTTCAGATATGCAAAAATATGTATTTTTAGCAATTTATGCAAAAAAATATGTAAATGCATATAAATCACAGCCCTAATTATAATCAACGATAATACTGGTGATGAGCACGGGAGTATTGTTAGATATTGCTAAGGAAACTGGGAGACTAGGTCCTTCTTGAAGATCTTGGTATCTTTAGATCCAGACGAGACAAGATGACAATATAAGGAGGAAGCCCAGTACTTCCAGGGAATGGATAAGAACACTGGATGCTTAGGTCCCTAGATGCACCAGTATACATATAAATACCGACCCTTCATGTAGATGAGGAGAAGGCCCCATATCCTGAGATACTTAGTCCCATCTTACCGCTCCGTATCCATCCTCCATTTTAGCGCCTGCAGTGCTGCGGCCGCTGAGTCCAGCCTCCTAAGTTGGTAGCTCCCCCTCCCTCACTCCCCCACCACACTTTTCATTTCAGACCACTGTGACATTTCCGACTTGGAGATAGTTTAGTTTATATTCATAAACAGAATTTTTGGGTATCTATTATATTTACTAAAAAAACGGCATAGATGAATTGAACCCGAAGAACGACCTGGCTCTTCTTCTGAGATGGGGATCTGTATCTATTTAAAATCACGTCGACAAAACAATTGATTAATTATATCCATTGAAACTTTCAATTATGTATGGACTACTTTAAATCAGGAAATGTATACACTTGTTGTATTTGCGAGGTCACTGCTTCATAGATTTACAACTTATGAGGTTTCCTCATCAATTTTTTGAAAAATTATGTTATTTTTCATACGATGAACGATGGTTCATAGTGACCAGAAGAAGGGACGTGAAAGTGTCCCGAAATATTGTCAAAAAATTAAAAGAAAAAATAGACACCTCAAAAAATCAACATTTCAACATCCCAGAGAAGTTTAAGAAACACATTGACTTAATAGAAGTGAGACATTGGTTCTCGTCGTGGAGACTCAAACTAAATATGGGGAATCTCTGGGGAAATTTTCCCATCGCTTCTCTGTCTCCCGCAACTCATTCCTTGTCCAAGATTCCACTTTCTACAACTCCCAGCCTACCCCATTCGTGTCATTCTCGTTCCGATCATGTAGGAAAATGTTAGACGCAGGAAGGATTCTCAGATTTACTAAGGAAACTAGGAGACTAGCTCCTGCATAAAGGAGCTTTATATCTTCAGTTTGTAAGACAAGATGACAAAGTAAGGAGGAAATCCAGCGCATCCAGGGAAAGGATAAGAGCATTGGATGCTTAGGTCCCTAGGTGCACGGCATCAGCGCATCCAGTATATAATATATATGTTTGATGACAAGTTTTGAGTTTGAGGCCGGATCTATATATGTTACTTACCGCAGCATGTTTGTTGTAGCCAGCCATGATAGCCTCCTGCAGTTTGGTCAGGTCTATGGTGGATGCGGGTGTCTTGTGAGGTGGATCTGTCACTCGGACTGCAGAACCGTGCTGCACACTCTCCTGTGCCACTTGGTTCTGATGGTCGCTACCTGAGGAGATTGTATGAACCTGAAAAAATAAAATAGGTATTGTTAAACTTACAGAAAGTACAATGAAACAGAAAAAATAGTAGTAAATACATTTACATAGGAAATATTTCAAAGAAATGTTTAAATTACAACAAATATTAAAATTGTTTTGTTTTTTAATCATTATAATTGATCGGAAACGAATTATATCTGTATTTGTTAATTATCATTTTGGTGTAATTCCATATTTGGATACATAAGAGAATATTCTCTTATCAAATATACGCATAAAATGGAAAAAAAAATCTGATGCAACCATAACATGGCTTTCTATACCCACTCTGAGGGCGCCGGTAACTCAGTGGTATGCGTGCTTGCCTTCTGAGCTCAAGATCCTGGGTTCGAAACTCGGCCGAGGCCCTTAGTTTATTTTATCTGGGAGGTCAACAATGTTTTATATACGAGTACGATGCATATTGCAAGTATGTCAAGAATGTTTTATATACGAGTACGATGCATAGTGCAAGTATGTCAACAATGTTTTGATAATACTGTTTTGTACAAAGTGCCCTAAGCAGACAAGAGAGGAGATAGTTCACGTTCTACATGAAGGTAATTACCTCTAACCCCTGACCCCACACGTTCTCATAACTGACCGAGTGTTCAGGTAGGTCTTCAGCCTCTGTCAATAGTACGTACAGAGACGTAGGGAGGGGCCCCATTGCAAAACTAATTTAGGGGCTACACTATAATAATAAGTAAAGTTTTGTCATTTTGACATAATCCCAGAGAAATTGGGTTACGTTTTACTTTCTCAGCTCTAAGTATCATAGTATAAGGGAAGTTATGTAATCAGTCAACAGTATAGTTATGACTCATGCCCGGGCTTTAACTACAAGGTCATATCGCCAAATACCAGAGCGCTCTTTCGTCACTCTGCTGGACACGAGTCTGACTCTACTATGGGAGTCCTAAAGTTTACCTAGCCTAAATTTTTATTCACCTAGGGTAGGGATCTTTAACGAGTTCCCTTACATCGTACAGGCTCGGGACCATCGTTTAACGTTCCACCCGAAGGATGCGTGCCTAAGTTTATTTGAACACCCAGATAAAATAAACTTAGATCCTCGGTCGGGTTTCGAACCCGAGAACTTGAGCTCAGAAGGCAAGCATGCATACCACTGAGCTACCGGACCCTAGTGTATGGTTCTGTGAACATGTTTATTATTTTATGACAACAATTTATGTAGCTGTTTGTTGAATTTATATCCATTGACCGAGACGACTGGTGAAGGCTGATCCAGGAGGCCTTGACTCAGAGATGAGTTGTTGCGCCGATGATCATGATATCCATTGATTTTATATCATGAATATGTATTTTATTTATTGTATATATCATTAGTTTCGAATGGATGTTTAAATATTTATTTTCATGTATATAAAGTGAGTGAATAAACTTCGTATCCCCTTTGATCTATTAGCCAGTGTGCCTTTAGACTCCACACTTTACGAGTGGTAAGTTAGTTTCATTGTATATTATTTATTATGCTACTCTGTAGGTAGGGGGCCATGGGGGCCGAGAGGGCTAGAGCGTAGCGCTTTGGTCGCATGGTTTGCGGGTTCAAATTCCGACCGGGAGAGTTTTTTTTTTCGTAGATATAACACCTTTCCGGGGGCATGGATGTTGTAAAAAACGTTCATTACATCATAGAAATAACATAGAAAAAGTTACTATTGTTCAAAAAGTTACTGGTCTGCTAATGATCACAAATATATATGTTTTTTTTTTTTATATATCTTTGGAAAGCAGGCTCACTTAATATGGATTTTATTCTGAAATGTTTGCTCACAAACTTAGTCAAACTTGACAGGAATACAATCGATTTTAAAATGTTCAATACTTTCAATCGATTTTTGTCAATATCCAAAGTCGTCGGTGAGTCACCGGCAATGTACTTCCCCAGAACGAATTGATCAACTAAGTCTCCTCCCGCCAAATACAATCGACCGTTTGAACTAGAAATTAATAGTTGACATCAGGGGCGTAGCCATGGAGAGGGGTCAGACCAAAAACCAAGATAAAATTTAAATAAACTAAAAAAATTGTTTTTATTAAAAATGGATTGCTAGCAAGTTAACAATAGGATCTTCAAATTTCCCGTGCGTCTGATTCCTAAATCAGCAATTAGCTGTTACATAAATGAACATGTACAAAACAAGTCATATTAATTTTTTTAAATAAACATGAATTCGATCATTTCATTTCCTCGCTCAAAACCGTCATTTATGTTATACTTTATACTTTTAAAGCTGATTTTACTTGCGCAGTAAAAATGCAAAGCGCAGCAGCAGCAAATGCACACTATTGGATGTGAGTCATTTAATTATAGAACTGAAACCACAGCGTGCATTTTTGCTGCTCATGTAAAGTCAACTTAAGTATTAGTCAGTGGTTAGAGACTAGAGGTCCGAGTCTCCCAAATTAATAACAAAAAGTCTGCAACGCTAACCACGGAAACTGCGGGCTGTGACCCCGGGAGTTTATACCCCTACCCTCGGAGCCTAACTTTGCCCCCCCCCCCCCCCCTCCCTCCTCAAAATTCTGGCTACGCCCCTGGTTGACATACATGAGAACTTTTAAGCTCTCCTATTACATTTTGAGTCGATATATCGACACTTATTAGTGTTTTTGATATGAGTCCCCTCCTCTGAGCTCCCCCTTCTTTTTGGACGATTTCGCGTTATTCGCATAACTAACGTTACTTCTCCTTATTTATATTTTAAATGTATTCATAGATGTACCACTGATGATGTCGCAGTTGCATTGAAAAACAGTCCCACAACATCTTATTGTCACATATATCTATTTTAATGATTTAATGTAAATAATAATTATTATTATTATTTATTACTTGCCTGAGAATGTACCCTATTTGGCTGGGTGTGGGTGTGGGTGTGATGGGTGGCTGCACTGTGGATCTTGAGTGGTATTGGAACGGACGGAGCACTGGGCGAGATCCCAGCACACTTGGAGGCAGCCGCCTTCATCTCCATTCGAACCTCCTTCACAACGTCCTGTCCGAAGCAAGACTCGTACACCTAGACATAACAAAACAATATATTCCTATCTGTCTCCATATTTTAATATAAAGAAAAAAACGAATAAAAACAAAGAATTTATCCCGGTTTCGCCTGACACAATCATCAGCATAAAGTTCTAAAGTAACATTAAAATTTAGTATTATTAAGTAACACCACATTATTAACAATTTCGAGACATTGAAATGCGAAAAGTTTATAACAATAAAAATAATTATTAAATTAAATTGATCAGTTTTATTGTAATAAGTCTTTTTAAAAAAATAAAAAAAAACGAGTCCCGGGTTTTTGTTAATTACTTCTAGCTTTCAAATGTTTATAATGCTCGGATGTTTGGGCAAAAGGGCTTAAGTCAGAAAATCTGAATTTTAGGAGGGGAATTTCAGGTAAAGCATATTTATGTTACTTGAAATATTATTTAAATAAAAGTATTAAATATAAACGAAAGTAAAATATTCCAACATTCAGTTACATATGGTAAAAATATTTAAATGCACTTGTCCTTTGTATAACAAGACTTATTCTGACTTAAGTCCTTTTGCCCAAACACCAGAGAATGGTAAATTAGTTTTTGGATACATAATTTTTATAGTACATTTTCAATGATAAAAAAAATGATAACTTGAAACCACAGACAATATTACCATAATTTTTCTTTAGATGTATCATAGTTAAATTAGGTACTTGAAAGCCCCTTACCTTCATCATTGCGTACTTCTTTAGAAATTTATCGTCCCCCGAAAACGCTGCGATTAATGTTGTTGTTGACAAAAATATTAAAAATGTCTTCATGGTAAATCTGGAAAAAAAAAAAAATATTATTAATGAATTTTGTATCATAAATTGAATATAACTAGCATAAATTCAATTCAAGTTCTATCGAACTTTTGAAAAGAATTTTTTTCTCTCTCAAAAAAGAAAAAAACCTGTTTTAGATGAAAGTTTTTTAATTTATCACAGTAAATATTATTATGTTATATTTTGCTAAGGCGACCGTCTACGAGCGTTTTATTTAGTTTTTGTTTTATTTACTTCATGAAGATGTTATAATGTAAGTAAGAGAAACAAGATTTAGATTTGATATTAAACTAACAATGTTAATTTTCTTTGTATTTGTTGATTTATTATTTAATGTAACAATGTTAATTCTTAGACGTTCATATCTATGTAATATGTTTCAGTTTGTACTTGAAAATGTCCTGATTGGATGAAATATTGTATTTCTAAATGAAGAGAAAATAAATTAAATAGAATGAGACCAAAATGGGCCAATATTTGGAATTGTTAAAATACCTACATTAAATGAAATTAAGAAGGTCTCTAAAAATCGTATATATTGATACGAATTGTGGATTATTTTTATTATTAAAATAAATTACTTTTCACAAAAAAAAAAAAATAAACAAAATCCGGGATAGCACATTACTAACCTGCTTAATGTTACTAACCAGACAACACCGGGTAATTGCTAGAATAAAATAGATTACATTGTCAAAAAAATGCATTTATTTTTATAATAGTTTTTAATTGTGTTCCGAGCCCTTCGATCATTAGTTTTTTAAAGATAAAAACGTTTCGGTTCATCTTAAGTCTAAAAAAGAATTGTCCAAGTGAAATTAAAAGAATAATTGAATATAATTTTTCTTTAAAAGTAATCAGACAAAAAAACTAAAAGATAAATTGGCAATAAAAATCTATAAGTATACTTTTTTAAATGGTTATTATACTGTGGAATATGAAAAAATAAAATCAAAAATAAGTTTCATTAAATTTAATTGATTAGTAGTTCATAGAGGAGTATAAAGTTCATGTTCCCAATTGAGAACATTGGCATTTAAACGGTTAAATGAAGCATCAATCAGTTCATGGCTGATTTAGTCCCAGAATCAAATTAGTAAAAGTAGAGGGCGCCGACTGATGGTTCGATACCCTGCTGAGACTCTTATCTGGGAAGTAAAAAAAAAAAAAATTTGAGCATGCTGTCCTGCGATGGTTACGAGGCTGTATGACGTCAGGTTGGTACTGGTTAAAGAGATGCCTACCTTAGGTTACTTAATCCTGAGTAAATAAAATTTGGAAGGCAGTAGAGTGTGGATTCCATGTATACCAGAGTAGGTGATATGACCTCTATTAGTTAAAGAGTAAAAGCCCGGGCATGAGTCAAAATAACTAATTTATATGATAATAAATTTAATTGAAGTCAAATTCTCAGCCTCGAGTAATGTGGTGAATTGTTTTGTATTTTATATATCTCTAGTATTTTGTAATTTAAACATGGAGGTAAAAAAAAAATTGTGTTTTCAGTAAATGTTTTTTTTAAATTGTATAAATAAATTCCTTTAGGCTTTATATTTTATAGATATTTAAACTACAATTTTATGCTGAAAAACAGTTATTTAATTTCCTAACTAGATTCAATTTTTTTTTGCACGTTTTGGTCTCTTATTGCACGTTTTGGCCTCTTTTTGCACGTTTTTTAAATTTTTTTACTGCACGAAAACCGGGTTCTAATAATAACCATATGATGTTTGGCCAACTTAACATGTTTCAAAATCCATTCCTATTTTTACTTCATCGACTATACGAAGTGTGTAAATTTTGAAACGCCCAAACGAACGGAACTTGAACAAATATGAAAAAAAAACAAAAAACATTATCAATGTACTTCCCCATAACGAACTAATCAATTAAGTTTTCGCTCTCCAGATTTGTTACGTTGTTTGTGAAAATACCTAATCATTTAAATTAAACAAAGCAAATAATATTTAAATCAGGTCAGACTATATTCATTAAATACATGATAATAGAGAAAGGCATATAAACAATATAAATAATACAGAACATTTATAGAGTGAGACAAAGAAGTGGGGGTTAATGGTTTATATGGAGTTATATTTAATGACACTAAGTACCGTTAACATTTAATGAAGTTTAATACTTAACCTACATTAATTGATTTTAATGATTTGTTCCACTCTTAAAAAAATGACCTAGTTTCTACATTTTTTTGCCTCAAGAACAGAGTAAAATGAAATTCTGTAGCTACCCAATCCATTTATATAATATTTTTAAAAATATAATTTTTTAATTGTACATCTATTTTCAAATCGTTTAGTAAAAAAATAATAGGTCTCTAATACAATTTATATTTTTAACAATTTTGAAATATGACAACTTAAATTCTTTTATAATTCTTCAAAACAATAAAACCGACTTAGAAAGTCAATTATAGGTACATGATTTTCATTTATTTACAGGGCCGGATTTAGACTTGATAAGGCCCTAAGCTATTTGAGATATAGGGCCCTTTATATGTCCAGATATTATAAGTCAGTGCCAAATAAATAGTACAGATTTACAAGATGCTGCTATTATCTTCACTGATTAAAATGTTGACGTCATTAATATTTTGCGATCGGGTATTTTATGCATTTTAGCATTATATGGTGCTCCTAAAAATCAAGAAAATATAAATAATTTTTGATATCAATCGTTTCTTAAAGCTACAAGTAAAAATATCTGTGTCAACTTGGCTTCATTGATACTTACACTCTAGTTCAGAACATATAAAAAGAGTGTATTTACAAGTACAGTTGTGCATGGGACATGATAAGTTGCCAAAAGAATGGGAATGTTCTATAGCATGTTTACTATGTAAAGGGTTTAGCTGCTTAAATGCTCCACCAATGGTATTAATGAATGACATCGAAAACGAAAATGTTTTGAGACAGTTTGCAAGATTTATCCTTTTAATTAAAATTTATAGTTATTTATGTAATTAAAATTTATAATAATTATTATTTAGCATAAGTTGTTAATAAATTATTTTCTATGAAAATTTATGTATTTGTATTATTTAACGTTTCTTTCATTTATTTCGCTTTTTGGAGCTTCTGCAACCTTCAAATTAATTTTTTTAAATTTCATTTTTTCACAAATTCTTTATAAACAACCTCGAAAACTATAATAATCATTATTTTCTTAAAAGAAATATTTAAAAATTTCGATAATTTTATTTTTCGTTCAGATTTCTAAAAAAAATTTTTTTTTTTTAAATTCACGGATTTTCGGAATTGCGGTAATTTTCAACTGGTAAACTTTTTAGTTCATGGCATTAGAAAACCAAAAAAAAAAAATCATTCAAATCGATTCATTATAACTGGGTTCCGTCATTTTTCATTTATAATGACTAATTGCATTGGACTATAAAACTAATTGTGACTAAACCAATAATTAACATTCAAATTATTTACACCAAAACAAACTGAAATATTATATCTATAGAAAACAATTATAAACAAAATATAAACGTATATCATGAATGAAAATTTAAAAACAAATAATATGATATCAACACAAAGACAACATCCTGAGGAAGCACAAGTTTTAATATAAATAAATGTAATCATTCTCAAATCTAGTTTACACTGTTTAAAATAAAATAAAAAAAGTATAAAAATAAGGTTAAGGTTTATAATAACATACGCTCATTTCATTCTGCCAGAATGCTGCAGCCCGTTTCGTCTTTTCTTTCAACAATTCCAGTTAGCTCATCAAACGCAGAACGAGGAATGAGTTCATTAAAGAAAATCAAAGGTTTTTGACATGTTGCAATGACTGGAGAAACACTAGAATGATTACAGTATTCTCGACATAGAACGAAATGTTGCCAACCAAATTGACTTGAAGAATTTCTCATTGCTATTTTGTAAACAAACAAAATGTTAGCTTTGTTTTTTAAATAAATGTATTTTACAATCAAACATATATTTTTTTCCATATCATGTATAAAGACTGTGATAAAACAAATACAAATTTTATGTCCTTTGGTATAAGTACGGGGCTCCAGAGAGCTTTAGCTGACCGGGCCTTTTTCCTTAAATCCACCACTGTTGATAATGAATAATGTCAATACATGCCTGAAGAAGGCACACTCAGTGCCGAAAATTTGATAGAAATTCTATAAATAAATAAAACAAACTTATTTTTGAAATATTGTCTATTCCACTAAAGATATATATACATATATAACTACCGGTTTCGGCTTTATACCATCGTCAGGTCTAGTTATAGTCCGGTCAAATTAGACCAAAAAATAAGGTTGAAGGTACATAAATTTCCAACAAGCTGAAAGTGAGCACAATTGTTCAAAACACAATTAATAATAACATGTGAAAACTCCTTATCGTTTCGGTACGTGGAAAAAATCCTACTCGAGGTCAAAGGTCAAAAAAATGGGCCCTTCGCGATTTTCAGCAAAACGGCAAGTTCCATCACAAAATCACTCCAGACAAAAATTGTACATCATACAACCATCAATTAAAAATGCATCCATACTCCCCTTCCCAAGAGACACCGCTTCTGAGATATAACGATTCAAAAAGTTGTAATCGTCACAATATGCACACGCCTCCACGCCACCTATGAGGTAGTGCACCACGGAAACCACGTGCACCACGGAAACCACGTTAAAAGGGGCCCGCTGGGTGCACTACCTCATAGGTGGCGTGGAGGCGTGTGCATATTGTGACGATTACAACTTTTTGAATCGTTATATCTCAGAAGCGGTGTCTCTTGGGAAGGGGAGTATGGATGCATTTTTTATGGATGGTTGTATGATGTACAATTTTTGTCTGGAGTGATTTTGTGATGGAACTTGCCGTTTTGCTGAAAATCGCGAAGGGCCCATTTTTTTGACCTTTGACCTCGAGTAGGATTTTTTCCACGTACCGGAACGATAAGGAGTTTTCACATGTTATTTTTAATTGTGTTTTGAACAATTGTGCTCACTTTCAGCTTGTTGGAAATTTATGTACCTTCAACCTTATTTTTTGGTCTAATTTGACCGGACTATAACTAGACCTGACGATGGTATAAAGCCGAAACCGGTAGTTATATATGTATATATATCTTTAGTGGAATAGACAATATTTCAAAAATAAGTTTGTTTTATTTATTTATTACAAGTTTCCACAATATGTCCGCGTTCCTCAACTTAGAAGAAATTCTATAAGTTTTTATCGACCACAAGCCTGATCTTTTCTCCTTCCTAACAAAGCTTACACCGAGTCACTCTCTTTCTCTCCTAAATTCAGATCACACTCAACGGTGTAGTTACAGTGATGAGAGGTAAAAAATAAATAAATAAAAAAAATTAAGAAAGTTTAATTGAAATGAAAGCGTTACGAAGTTATACACAGATAGAGATGCAGCCAGGAGTTTGTCCTAACTAGCGTATAGAGGAGGGCGCTGGTAGCTCAGAAATAGCGTCCTTGCCCAATGAGCTTAAGATGTTCCTTTCTTTATATAAATGATTACAGAATATATTTTTATGTCATATTCATAAAAAAAAAAAAAAAAAAAAAAAAATACATATATATATATATATAAAAAATTGGTGAATTACTGGCAATGCACTACCCATAACGAAATAATTCTCTTCAAAACCAAGCGACCATCTTGCGCTAATATTCGATAATTCAGTTACATAAAGGCTCCTAAATCCACACACTAAATTTTGTGTCGATAAATTCGGTACATCAGCAGTTAGTAGGGTTTTTTAAATTAATCCTCTCCCCTAAACGCCCCCTTTCAGCCGATAGGGTGAGTGTATCTGTGAACATACTCTCCATAGAATGAATGTATCGACACGAAATTTCATATGTGTATCCAGAACCGAGGTTTCGATGGGCAGGCCATGTGCAAAGGATGCAGGAGGCTGAAACCCCACGAAAACTGATGGTAGTGATCCCGGAGGGAAACAGGGGACGAGGAAGACCCAGGAAGAGGTGGATGTACGCAGTCGATGGGGACGCTAGGAACTGGAGAACGCTGACGCTGGACAGGAATCTTTGGGGGAAGTCTCTGGAAGACGCCAAGGTTCGAATGGATGATGATGATGATGATCGAGAACCCTCTAACGACGACACCTATTGATATTCAGACAAGCAGCCAAACGGAGAGAGAGTGAAAGAGGGGGGGGGGGGGGGGGGGGGCTTAACACAAAAACTCCAATAACTGTCGATGTAATTTTATATTGAAATTCAAGACCCCATCAGTGCGACACCTATTAATGTTCCGCAAAATGAGGAGGCTGCTCAACTAAAAAAATGTAATAATTGCTGATGTAATGAATAGATTGATGATTCATAAGCCAACGGTCGATTTTTAGCCCAAACGGTCAAGTGGTTTTGGAGTTGACTTAATTCATTAATTCGTGCTGGGGAAGTACGTCGCATGTGATTTTCCTACGACATTTTTTTTTTCATGTTTAGAAACAGGGTATGGGAGACATCAAGTGATCACTCAACATTGGATATCGTATCAATTACGTAACTACCTCTATAGATATTTAAATACAATTATGTAAACATTTCTGAACGGAGGATTGAAAACAATTCTCTGATCGTAATGTTCATTGATTCCTCTGATCTTTTCCATAGATCCTGAGAGCATTCACACTTTTTAGAAACACAAAACCATATATCGCCAGTAAAAACCTAAAAAATAACTCCTACAATTGCTCCCCTGTACCCTTCAATTCCTTATTTTTTATATTTATAATTTCTCTCAATTTCTTTCAATTTAATTAAAATTATTTGCTTTCTTTGTTTTTATATTTAGTTTCATTTAATTAATTATTAAATTACCTAATTATTTTACTAAAACTTACTAATCTCTACCCAAAAAAAGTTGTCGGTGAATCACCGGCTATGTAACTTCCCCAGCACAAATTAATCAATTACGTTTTCGCTTTCCCTTCAAAGACAATCAACCGTTTGGGCTAAAACTCTAAAAAGTTGATATTGAATTTTAACGATTGTTCCTAAATTAAATTATTTCTTAAATAGTACTGTAACACATTTGTTCCATCTTTCTCTGTTCCTGGCCACTGCACCATCCATCTATTATCTCGTCCCTCCACCGCAGTCCTGGTCTTCCTTTTCCTCTTCTTCTGTCTCTAGGAATCCACTCCGTGCAGACTTCAGCCCACCGTCGAAGATCCATCCTTGTCACATGCCCCCGGCCCGTCTTCACTTCATCAAGTGTGCTTCCTTCTGGAGGCTTCTTAGCCTCACCTTCCGTAGAACCTCGCTGTTTCTTATCCTGTCATCTTTATTCCAAGCATGCTCCTCACCTTCCTAAATTGGTTTACTTCCTGACGACGATCCAGCTTCTATGTCAGTTGACTTACATAATGGCTTCCAAATCCTCATACTGAACTTTGTATCGATACTTTCATTACATCGACAGTTATTAGGGTATTTAGGTCGAGCCCCTCTTATCCGGTCCCCCTTCCCTTTGACCGGTTTTACGGAAATTTAATATCATCTTTATGAGGTTTTGAACTCAAATATAAAATTTTATGTCAATGCATTCATTTTTTTTCAACACATCGACTACTATGGCCATTAGCGTCTTATACATTCCTTACAACGGCAGTTATTAGGGTTTTTTGAATTAAGCCCGGGAGTTATCGTGTTCACAGACACAAAGACAGACAGAAATTGTTGAGGATTGGCTTTAAATATTCGGCAAACGATTTATACGATATTTTTCCTCAAACATTAACAGCGTTCTAGTTTGGTTTATTTTAAAACTTGTTTAAATTAGAGAGAGGAACGATTCCCTTCCATAAGTGATCCCCAAAAGATACAATCATTTAAATTCCGACCGCTAAGAACCGTTATCCATAGAATTTTCGGGAGTTCTCAGGGGAGCTGTTAACAATAAAAATAAAAATAAATTCACACCATATAATTAGTTAAGATAAAAAGGAACTGAAGGCAGTTAATTAATTAACGGGATGATTAGGTGCAGATAAGAACGAATTGCACTGTTACTGAATGAGGAAAGTAACAGGAACCCTAGTAACAGGTCCAAGTAGTTGTCTCAAATGGGAACTATTATTAGAGAGAAGAGCAATCAGAAAACCTTCGGCATGAGATACGTGTCATTTGCGTACCTTGCAATTTGAGTACCTTCAGCGTACCACCTGCAGTCTATATCTGTCTTTCATTTCTGCTTCCTCACTTATACGAAGTATAGGGGAAGTTGTGTAATCGGTCAAAAGTTCAATCCGGAGTTTTCAACGGAATTTCATGTTTTCCAACCTCTTGATTCCAAAAATGACAAAAAAAAAAGAATATATGTCTTTGTCTCCGTGAACACGATAACTCCCGATAGAATGAATGTATCGACAAGAAATTTTATATGTGTGACCTGAGGGAGGGTTTAACTCAGGTAATCAGCCTGACTCATCAGCTTTCGAGGGTTCAGTCCCAGGTACGATCCTGTCCGGCGTAACAACTCCAGGTCAGTCGTACAGCTATCTCAACGCCTCCTGACCTGATAGTATCTGGGACGTCCAGTAGTCCTGCTTTACCCAAACAGACTCAAGCCTTGCCCAGACGTTTGGAAAGTAAGCATAAGTCGTTCGGACGTCTGTAAAACTTGACCATCGCTGTTGCCATTTCTCTACTATCCAGCCATGGACAATGTCCTTGCAAGACTCTGGTCTGGATTGTCGGTGTAGTTCCTCCAAGGGCTCGTCGGTATCTGCTCTAAGTGGCAGATTGCGTCTGTAGTACTAGGCCATCACAAACAGGTAGACTTTTCTTTTCATATTTGGAATCAAAAGGTCGGAAATATATGAAATTTCGTTGGAAACTTTGCTTCGAATTTTTGACCGATTGCATAACTTCCCTTATACATCGGTTAAGTAAAAATAAATTCAAAATATCAAATTTCGAATTTTATTTTAAAAACGTCGCGGAATTCTTTTGATCAAAATTTCTGGGTTAGGAATGTTAAATAACATTTTGTTGGTAGTGGTGAGGCGAGATCGGTTTCTGTAAGTAAATGGTGTTTTTTTTTTGGTATTGTTGATGCCGGGCGGTGTAATGGTTTGTCTATAAGAAGATGGTTCTGGATGGTTAGAGGGAACGGTCCACCAGTCTGTCTGTCAACGGACTCTGTCACCCCAATATCGAGGAATCTCTCCTTTTTCCGACTAGTTCGCAATCCCGCCATCCAGGAATCCTGGTTAAGTTTCAATACTGGAAATCCCGGGTTCGGACTTTTCAAAACAAGTTGCATTCTTACCTTTTTTGGAAAGTATTGTGTGGTTATAGTTTAATGATGACACTTCAATAAGTGGTCCAATATATACAAAAATGCAATAGTATTTTATTACCTCCCCAGCTGTAAGATGTATAGGGGAAGTTATGAAATTGGTTAAAATTTCGTTTTTTAACTAAATTTTATGTTTTCCGACCTACAGATTCCAAAAATGAAAAAAAAAAAAAAAAAATCTGTCTGTCTGTATATGTATGTCTGTGAACACGATAACTCCCGATAAAATGAATGTATCGACACGAAATTTTGCCTGCGTGACCAGAACCCTATAAGGACAACAACTATTGATTTTCAATCAAGTCGGCCAAAGGGAAGGGGGGGGGGTCAGAGGTAGCTCAACATAGAAGAGGAGGATCTTCTGTACATAGAAGAGGAGGATCTTCTAATAATAGAAGAGGAGGGTCTTCTGTATATAGAAGAGGAGGATCTTCTAATCATAGAAGAAAAGGGTCTTCTGTATATAGAAGAGGAGGATCTTCTGTACATAGAAGAGGAGGGTCTTCTGTACATAGAAGAGAAGGATATTCTGTACATAGAAGAGAAGGATATTCTGTACATAGGAGGAGGATCTTCTGTACATAGAAGAGGAGGATCATCTGTACATAGAAGAGAAGGATCTTCTGTACAAAGGAGGAGGATCTTCTGTACATAGAAGAGGAGGATCTTCTGTACATAGAAGAGAAGGATCTTCTGTACATAGAAGAGGATGATCTTATGTACATAGAAAAGAAGGATATTCTGTACATAGGAGGAGGATCTTATGTACATAGAAGAGGAGGATCTTCGGTACATAGAAGAGAAGGATATTCTGTACATAGGAGGAGGATCTTCTGTACATAGAAGAGGAGGATCATCTGTACATAGAAGAGGATGGTCTTCGTACATAGAAGAGGAGGATCTTCTGTACATAGGAGGAGGATCATCTGTACATAGAAGAGGAGGATCTTCTGTACATAGAAGAGAAGGATCTTCTGTACATAGGAGGAGGATCTTCTGTACATAAAAGAGGAGGCTTTTGTACATACATCCCGAATTTGTTTACAATTGGTTAAGTAGTTCATTAAACAAAAAAAGCAAAGAATGAAAAGACAATGCCTTTGTCATCATGTCATGAAAGAAGAGCCTAGTACAGCTACCAGAGCTACTGGACCAGGGGTGTACCAACGTTCTTAGATGTGCTCCAGATAAGAATATCCATCAAGCGGACCAAACTATACAGTTTACTGAAATATAACACTGAACATTTCGCATCCTTTCGACAAGACTTTAACAACTCAAAAATATACATGAGATATGGTCATAAGAGGACTTATACCATCCACTTTTGTACCGGATCACCAAAGGGAAAGATTGCGAGGTCGCCGGACGTTAGGCGACGGTCCCGTGTCTGTATGATGTCAGGTACTCGTTAAAGACCCCTCCTACCCTAGGTAATTAAATCTGAGTAGGCTAAATTTAGGACTCCCACAGTAGAGTCGGGCTCATGACCACCAGAGTGACGAAAGATCACTTTGGTAGTAGGCGATGTGACCTAATAGTTAAAACCCGGACATGAGTCACAATAACTAACTAACCTAACTGATTTATGCATATAATACAATTATTTTTAAATGCGCTTATCCAGTTTTGGAATTGTAGATCAGAAGAAGTGCTGACTGTTAAAACAGTAGAACCTAATTACATGTAACAATAATGTTATTGTATGGTCCATATTTCATGGTGATTTAGGAGGTGTTTAATTTGGGAATGACTTGCTGCCACCGCTAACAGGACAGGGTGCTCAAGGAGCTGTAACAAGGACAATAAACGTGTATAATTGGGCTTGCACGAAACACATCGCTCTGTCAATTAACATGGCCTTCAAAGTTCCGACTCTCCTCTGACATGCACACTCAGATTGGAACTATCATAACATGAGGACCTTTCCAAAAAAGTCGTTCAATGCCGCACAGATTAATGGTGCAGTGGTGGATTTAAGGAAAAAGGCCCGGTCAGCAAAAGCTCTCCAGGGCCCCGGTACTTGAGGTAATGCATTCTTCAGTATATAAATACAGGCTACCAACCTACTGCAGCAGTTACACTGCAGAGCTAAGCGTCGTTGCCGAAGCATTGGGCATTGTCACTTCCGATGTGGGTCGGAATTACATGATTTGCAGTATATCCGCTGTTCAGAGCATTCAACAGATTTACAGACGCTGTCCACTTGTATATAAAATACAAAAACTCCTTGCAAATTGCGCAAGTGGAAAAAAAAAAAAAAAAAAAGAATTTTTCACTGGATCCCCTCACATACAGCTGATAAAGTGGCGCTAAGGAAGCAAAAACGTTGCCTGGAGAAGAAATGGTAGTGACAATAGTATCAGACGTAAAGAAATGCCTGCGTCGCAAAATAAAAGAGAGCTGGGCCTCTGTGTGGACGAACATGGAACTAACAAATAAACTTAGGTCCATCAAAATATTGATAAATGGAAAAGCTCCGAAAGGCAGAATAGGCAGGAGGAGTTATGTCTGATGCGGCTCCGTGTAGGCCACACCCGTCTAACCCATGGCCACCTCATCATCAGGGTGACGGCCCCGGGCTGTGGCAGGTGTGGGGCCTGGCCTCTCACAGTAAACCACATCCTGGAGGAGTGCCCTAGATATAACAAATACTAATGACCATGGGTTTACGAACAAGAAACTTACATGTGATGCTCGGAGACGACAACTCGTCTATAGAAGCCGTCCTATCGTCAATGAAGACTAGTCATCTCATCGATCTAATTTAATCACTTGTACGGCGTCAAAAATCTAGGCCATTGAACGCCGACAAATAAAATTATTGTATTCTATTCCATTCTGTAATAATATTAAAAATTGTTTGTATATAATAAATATATAGCAGCGAAGATTGCAGGCAGTATTGTTTTTATAACAGGATAGTTTTTATTACCTGCCTACGACAAAGCGAAACGGAATGGTTATGTGTTTGTCACGATATGCATGTGGGCTTGGAAGTTCTCCGACGACTTGTAAACCATTTAGCCTATGGGTCATAAACCACTGTATCCATGGCTTAATATTTATGGTGTGTATCCATGGCATAATAATTATCATAAACCACTGTATCCATAATATTGATATCTCCTAATGATGCTTGGAGTAACATAGAAATTCCATTTTAAGTTCATCCCAATCCATGTCGCTTAGTTCATGTCCCATCCCGAGAATCCTCCACGCCGCCCAAGACGACGCTGGCCTCGCGATCTTCTTTGATAATGTGACTATCTAAGGAAGTGTCAGCATTGGCTGGCTTCTCCCTTCAATTGTACATTTTTATTTCTTATGTTCACTTCTACCCATTATATATTTTGTACATATTGTAGAATGAAAAAAAAAAAAAAATTATTTACAAACTTCGACGTTGTTTTCAACAGAATTTCTTGATTTTCAACCAAGAACACGATAACTCCCGTTAGAATGAATGTATCGCGAAAAGTTTATACAGTGAAACCTGGTTAAGTTGGCCCTGGATATGTGAGAAACCTCTGTTACTGATAATTACAATGAGGTCCCGACACTTTTGCATTGAAATACCTCTGTTACTGTGAATTTTCAAACCTTTTTAATTGAGATTTTATTTTTTAGATTTTTTTCGATGTTTACCTCTATATTTGAGACTTTGTAGCTCAATAACCTGTATAAGTAAGTCACTTCATCAGGTTACGACACGTTTGTTTACAAACATTCTAATTTCTGAAAACTGACATAATTGCAGAGATATTGTGAAATAATTCAAATGGACTTGAAAATAAAATAAAACTGGTTTATTTAATATGTTGTCTAATTTCACTAACTATATATACATGGGAGTACTTTCGGTATTTCTACCATCCTCAGCCAAAAGCATATAGTCTTATCTCTTATGCTTTTGGCTGAGGATGGTAGAAATACCGAAAGTACTCCCATGTATATATAGTTAGTGAAATTAGACAACATATTAAATAAACCAGTTTTATTTTATTTTCAAGTCCATTCTAATTTCTTCCCCACGTGCTTTGTTTTCCAGTACTATCTAAGGTTTTGTACGATAAACAAGTGTACAAAATGTCGAAACGAAAGTGCAATTCATTAACAGCCACTGATAAATTAAAGCTATTATTGGATTATGATAAAAATTGGACATAACAACATAAAATATGCATTTTTCATTAACATTTTCACCTCTATAAATGAAAAGTCTCTATAAGTGATAAAAGGGGGGGGGGGGCCTTAACTCCATTACTACCGATGTCATGAATGAATCGACACAAAATTTAGTATGTGGATTCAGAAGCCACCTGAATCAAGTCAAATATTGATTTTAGTCCCAAACGGTAGAATAATTTTGGAGGGAGAGGAAAACTTAATTGAATAATTAATACTGAAGGAGAATATTGGCAGTATTTTTTTTTTTTTTTTTTTTTTTTTATGGCACGGAGGGGGGACCCCGCACAGGACCCCGGGGCACCCAGCGGCCATTTTTTTTTTTGGCTAAGAGAGGTACTAGATCTTCCAGTGATGCTTTGTGAATCGCTGGGTGACGACGCCTCAGTTATTCACTAGGTAATCAGGTTCCTACGCCAATCTCCACTCATCACAGAAATCTAACAAGTACCCGCTCCAACTTTACTACACCCCCCAGTTTCTTTGCATAATGTCCCACTAATCTATAGCACCCAGTAATTCATAGTTTCTCTCCAAATTGCCTGTCCCACTCTATAGATCAATGACCGAAGAATAGCTGATAATGCAGATCCCTTACATCTGGGATCCCTCTGGGGACGGGGGGGTGGCGGGGGCGGGGCCTTGGGTGGGGCCCCTGGGGTGTCTCAGTGTGCGGACGGTGGCTGGGCTGGGGGGCTTGGTCGGCTCCACTGGGATCTCTGGACTGATATAGTCCCGGGCTTGGAGGGTGTGGTCGGTGCCACATACAAGCACACCCTCTCTAACAGGCCTAGCTACACCGGGGCCTAAGCCCAATGCCTAAAGAGAGACGCCCAGTTGTGCCGTTGCTTGTCCCCTGGCCTGGTTGGGACGCTCACTGGGTCCCCCCCTCCGTTCAAAAAAAAAAATACTGAAGAAGTACATTGCAAGTTATTCACGGACTTATTAACAATTTCAACAAAAATTTTGCAGGTTTGTTTTCGGCTCTTCCTTTGAGTGTACTGCGAGAAATACAGCAGCCATTAAACCAACAGGACGCATCCGGACAATGGGATATTTAATTAGGTTTTCTGGAGATAATTGGCTAATGATTTAATTATTACTTAGCAGGCTACTCAATAAGAGTAATAAAACGCCAATTAAGAAGATAAAGTTAAGCCTAAAGCTTAACGAATAGACAGAGAGTAACGGAAAAATATTCAGGTATCTCAAATTGTAATCCCTCTCACAGATCCTTCAGTTCATTATTTTACATCTGACTATAAAAAATAGCATCCTGCACGCACAAGCTGCGTTAAGTTAACGGAACTCAGTAGGTATTAACTATATGACGGGGTGAGAATCAAAGAGGTATAAGTAACATTTTTAAAACTTTGAAGAAACTGTGCATTAAGTTCTCAACAAAGTAACCAAAGATACACTCCGAAAAACCCTAATAACTAGTAATCGACACAAAATTTAGTATGAGGATTTAGGCGCCCCTATGTAAGTCATCAGTTGAATATTAGCGCCAACGGTCGACTGGTTTTAGAGAGGGAGCGATAAGTTAATTTATTAATTCGATCTGGGAAAGTACATTGACGATTTTTTTATATTATTATTTAAATTCTTCATATATAATTACTACTCTAATTAAGCGTTAATCCTAAATGTCTTTTCGTTTCTTTTGAAATGTATTATATTTTTTGTCTTTTATTAAAAAGAGTGCTTGCTAACTGAGTTCAAGATCGCGGGTTCGAAACTTGACCAAGGCCCTTAGTTTATGGAGCGAAAAGTTAAATGATTATTTTGGTCTGGGGAAGTACACTGCCGATTCATCGACGACTTTTTTTTAATTCTTGAATCGAAAGTTGGATTATACTCAAAAGATCCTGTGTATATGGCGTCCGCAAAGCGTAGTAATTCGTAGTAATGTGTCCAATCCAAGGATGACTACTTCATATATACTTTGGAACTTAGTTTGAGATTTATGTATGCAAATTGGGACTCAAGTCTTCTGAGGTAGCAAGCTGTGGAGGCTGACCTCAAAGGTCATATGATCAGCTACTTTGGGATGATGTATGTAAATCTGACTATCTCTCGCATCATATGGCGGATCTATGGGGTGGCACGTGCGCCCTTTCATATTATGTTTACTTTCCCAAGTATAAGGAAAGTTATGTAATCGGTCAGAAATTCGATGTTCAGTTTTCACTGGAATTTAAAGTTTTCCAACGTTCTTCTGATTCCAAAAAGGAAAAAAGTTTGCCTGTGTGTGTTTGTGAATACTATAACTCCAGATAAGAACAACACGTATTCGGGGAATTAGAGGTGGAGGCCTCGACTCAAAAATCCTAATAACGACACAAATTTTAGTATGAGCATTCAGAAGCCCCTATGTAAGTCATATATTGAAGTTTAACTAAAACGGTCGATCGGTTGTGGAGCGAAAACTTATTTGATATAATTCTGGAATTATTTTTAAATTAAAATATTTAACTTTAAAAAAAAAAAAGAAATTAAAAAAAAAAAGCCATCGCACATGGAACTAGAATAAATTGTTTGTTAGACTGTCACGTTCTAGACAAAATTTTTATTCATTTTTGATATTAGAAAATATGAAATTCAGTTGAAAACTCAGCTTCGAGTTTTTTACCAATTACATAATTTCCTCCATACCATGTATAGCTTGAGAAGTAAAATTATGCGCAGGATGAGGTGTTTTGAAATGTTCAGAACAAATCTTGTTCCCTTCGTGTCTTTGTTCTCATGTAACTATAATAAATAACTACTAACTATAATATAATATCGAATAACTACTAACCTAGTATAATAACTAATAATTAACTATAATAAAACACCAGCCAAATAGTTGCTAATTTTTTCTGGTTCAAATTATGTTCCAAATTTACATTGACCCGATTCCCACTGTGTATTGCCCGCTATCTTCTGCATATATCTGAAACTGGATTTTTATTCCAGTAATTCTTCAAATTTTTTTACCATTTAATTCCCGTTTTATTTTGGCCATTGTATAGGGGCAGTTATGTAAACAGTTAAACAACAATTAAATGCTGAATTTTCCCCAGGATTTGTGGAAAGTCGTCGGATAGAATTAATCAATTAAGTTTCTGCTCTCCCTCTAAGATAATGCACCATTTGGGCTAAATATCAATAGTTGACTTACTTAGAGGCTTTTGAACCCTCTTATTAAATTTAGTCTCGATACTTTTCTTACATTGGCAGTTATTAGGGCTTTTGAGTCAGGACACCTCAGGATCCCTTCCCTCCGGCCGATTTCGTATTTTTTTTTTTTAGTAAGTGCCGTTCTTATGGGGTTTTGAATTAGTTAATATTTATTCTATAAGTAGTGAGGGCGCCGGTAGCTCAGTGGTATGCGTGCTTGCCTTCTGAGCTCAAGATAGTGAGTTCGAAACCTGACCGAGGGGCCCTTATTTTATTTTATTTGGGAGGTAAAATAAACTTAAGCATGCCGTCCTTCAGATGGGACGTTAAGCAATGGTCCCGAGCCTCTACGATGTCGGGTACTCGTTAAAGACCCCTACCCTAGGTGAATAAAAATTTAGGACTCCCACAGTAGAGTCGGGCTCATGTCCACTAGAGAGACGAAAGAGCGCTCTGGTAGTAGGCGAAATGACCTCTACTTAAAGCCCGGGCATGAGTCATAAAACCTAACCTAACCTCTATAAGGTGTTATCATGCTCATAGACACACACACAGGCACAGAGACTGATTTTTTTTTTTTTTCATTTTTGGAACCGGAGGGTTGGAAAAATGAAACTAAAAATGAAATTTCTAACTGATTACACAACTTCTTCTATACTTCGTATAACTGGTAATATTTAGTAAAAATATCTTCTCTCTGTTAGTGTATCTGTGAGTGTGTGTAACGCTATAGAATTAATATATCTAAAATATCATGGGTACGACACCTGGATTTTCAGCCAAATCACCAAAAGTAAAAGGGGGGGGGGGGGGGGGGGGGTGCAACATAAACTCTAATAACTGTCGATGAAACGAATGTGCAAGTCCTTGTTATAAGTCTACTGATTAAAACGGTCGCTCAGTGTTAGGGGGGAGAGCGGAAACTCATTAATTCGAGCTGGGGCAGTATATTGCCTGTTATTATCCAAAAACGTTTTCAAAAATATTTTTGTCAAAAAAAAAAATAATAAAACTGTGTTTGCGGCGTTATACTGGTATTTTTATCCGTAATAGTTCCATTTTCTATTCCATTATTAGCAGAATCAACATGGTCTTGATATCACATACAGTTGGAAGACCTCCATAAATCGAACTTCTATATATCGAAATACTTGGTTTATCGAAGTTTTATGTACATCGAACTATGTACATATCTAATTTCAGAGATGAGGGAAAAAATTTCTGAGAATTTATGAGGTAAAAAGGATGACAGTGGATAAGTTTCTAGAAGAGTACGAACTTAGTACTTGTTATACTAAGTACTGTGGAGAACTGCTTAGTATGTTCCCCACCGATACGATGTAGAATAGTTACGTAATATGTCAGATATTCGATGTTGAATTTTCATCGGAATTCGATGCTTTCTGGTTTAAAAACGAAAAAAAAAAAGTCCTCTGTGAACACGATAACTTTCGATAGAATGAATGTATCGACATAAAATCTTATATGAGTATCCAGACCACTATAACGTCGTTATACAGTAGAACCTCTTTAAGTCGAACCTCGATAAGTCGATAACCTAAAAAAAAAATTTTTTAGTCCTTTCCCTTCAAGCCCCAAAACCTCCATTACTCGAAATCTCAACCCTCTATTAGTCGAAATAATCAGTGAGTCCCTACAAGCCATTTTGGTACATATTTTCCCTCTATAACTCGAAAAAATAAATTGGACCCCTGTATCTCGAACATAGCAATGTTTTATTTTACAACTCGATTATTTGAAACTTATTACCTTTATAGCTCGAAGAAAAATAAGTTACCGACTTTAAGAATTTGCCGACAATGTACACGATTGTTTCTTAGAAAACAATTTAGGAGTATACAATAAATAGGATTACCAATTATCTTAAGCAAAAAAATACTACTGACTTTTTTTAATACGTACATATACTACGTATTATTTATTTTAAGGATGTTTTGAAATAATGTTGAATTATAATAAATATAAATATGTTTGTTACCTCTGTAACTTGAATTTTTATTTATTTCACCTCTCTAATTCAAAATTAGTTAGAATGAATCTTAACCTCTACAAGTCGAATCAAAATTCGCCTAAGTCGAAATCCTCCATAAGTCGAATTTTTTGGCGTCTCTCTTGATGTTCGACTTATAGAGGTTCTACTTTATATTGATTTTCAGCCAAATCGGTCAAAGTGAAAGAAGGGGAAATTAGGGAAGGGGCTTAACACAAAAACTCCATCAACTGTCGATGTAATGAATGTACCTTATAAAATTTAGTATGATAATTCAGAAGCTTCTATACATGTCAACAATTGATTCTTAGCTCAACGGCCGATTGGTTTTTGGACAGAGAGAGAAAATTAGTTGATTAATAATTAATCTGAGACCTAACTCAACGTCCGATCCGTTTCAACCCTTCTAAATGCCATTTCCTCCTAGAGGTTCTCTACGTCCAAACCTTTATGGTAAAGTTGTTTTGTCCATGTAAGTATGACTCTAACTTAGTCTGACCAGGAGTATAGAGGACTTCTTTGAAACAAGACTTCAGATTGATGACCGGAACACAAAAAAAAACTCGTCGGTGAATCACTGGCTATGTATTTCCCCAGCACGAATTAATCAATTACATTTTCGCTCTCCCTCAAAAGCCAATCGACTGTTTGGAGTCAAATGAATATTTGTCTTACAGAGTGGATTTGAATCCGCATATTAAATTCTGTGTCGATACATACATCACATAGGCAGTAACTAAAGGTGGCTCCACACGCAACGGAAAAACCGAAGGCATGCCGAGGCGCAAGACCACAAGGAAAACCTCTATGTGTGTATGGAGAATTCTGTTGAGGTATTCCTGCGGATCTGACGCCTGGCGGCCGGAAATTTCAATACAAAATCTCATTCGTCTTGCCTTTGCTTATAGCGTCTCAAGGCCGATCGGACCGTGTGGAGGGATGGGAGGTAGGCCTCGAGGTGATTCAGTTGTACTCTAGTTGTGTGTGAAAAGAGCACGTGTTTGATTAAATCCAGTTTTCACGTAAAATCATGGCCCGTGTAAAACAAAATCAAGAGGAATTTATAGTTCTGTTCAGAGATTCGCCGTGCTTGTGGCAAACTACATCAAAAGATTATCATGACCGGACAAAAAAGGAAGCTGCTTACCAAAGATTACTGGAAAAAATTAAAGAAGTGGAGCCTCTAGCTAACAAAGACTGTGTAATTAAAAAAATTAATAATATGCGTAGCAGTTTTCGGAAAGAATTAAAAAAGATCAAAGAATCTATAAGAGCAGGCAGTGGTGCAGACGAGGTATACCAGCCAGGAGTGCCTTAAGGCTGGCCTTCGTATATTCCGTAGTGTGAGGGAGACCCCCATAAATTTAGGTTTGCCTCAAGGCCCGGCGTCTCAACGCATGCCTTCGGTTTTTCCGTTGCGTGTGGAGCCACCTTAAGATATTCAAGTCGAGCCCCCTTCTCTGGCCCACCTTCCCTTCCGATTTCGCGCAAAATTAATAGGTGTTATCCTTAAGGAGTTTCGAATTTAAATATAAAATGTCATGTCGATACATTCATTACAAGGGCAGTTAGTGGAATTTTTGTTTTAAGCCTCCCCCCTATTCAACCCTTCCCACAAGGAATTATTCCATCTGGGGATGTACATCGCTGATGATTAACAGACGAATTATTTTATTAAAACTTCGGGACTTCAGACAATTGTTCCATTTATAGGTTAGGTTAGGTTTTATGACTCATGCCCGGGCTTTAACTACGAGGTCATATCGCCTACAACCAGAGCGCTCTTTCATCACTCTGGTGGACATGAGCCCGACTCTACTGTGGGAGTTCTAAATTTTGCCTTTCCTAAATTTTTATTCACCTAGGGCAGGGGTCATTAACGAGTACCTGACATCGTACAGGCTCGGGACCATCGCTTAACGTCCCATCCGAAGGACGGCATGCTTAAGTTTATTTTACCTCCCAGATAAAATAAACTAAGGGCCTCGGTCGGGTTTCGAACCCACGTTTTTGAGCTCAAAAGACAAGCACGCATACCACTAAGCTACCGGCGCCCTCATGTTTCATTTATATATATATATATATATATATATATATATATATATATATATATATATATATATATATATATATATAGTTTTATTTTTTCAAACTGAATTTTAAAGGAATTTCGCGGGGCACCATTTCTGTTGATTTTTCCAAAAAAAAATGAGTTCGGTAAATTTTTAAAATGCTGTAAATTTGAAATCCTACTCTTGATTTTACGGAAATTCAGGCACAGGACATTTAAAATAAATTGTGACATCTTCTATTAATATCGAAAAAAAGAAAACCATTAAAATAAAAATATAATTTATTTATTTATTTTTTTTTGTGATTTTATCTATAAGCTGTGGATTAACCAATATGAAACGTAATTGCATTTATATATATATATATATATGAATATATTTTTGATTGGTCTAATTATAAAATACGTAATGTGTACTTACATTTGAGAAAGACGGCCTATGTGGGAACCCTTATAGCGAGGGACGGGAGCACCAACTAGCGGGAGCCACGGCTAACCCCTGGCTATATAGCCTCGGCCAGGAGGGGGGACGAACCGGCCTCCTTTCGCACACACAACCACCCCCTCTCACACACTCTTCCCCTATTAAGCCCCTTATCACACAATTAATTTGTTAATTATTTTAATTATTATTATTTTATAATCGTATAATTTATTTAATAACAATTTTTACTTTCTTACAGGTTTAGTATGAGGAAGTATTGTAACCGTGTGAATATCCAAGATGGAGTTTTCTATGGATTTGCACGTTTCAAAGTCTCTTGAACACGTTTTGACAATTCAAGGGAAGGCTGCGAACAGCGAATGCCGATCGTCCGAAATCCTGCATGCTCTCCTCGTCCACTGCCGCTGTATTCGGATATAGATTTGACAATGGCACTCGATTCGTCTGATTCTGAATTATTGGGCTGGGAGTCACCTTTATTACTACGCCGTGCAGTCTTAACACATCATAAAAGACGGCGAAAAACGTGGGTGAATAGTATTTTTTTGAAAAAAAGAAAGGAGTTAGGCGAATTTCATGAAATTTACCTGGTTCTTTCATTTCATTCGATATTTCTTGCCACAATTTCTTTTCAATATTCCTCATATAATAATTTTTTTCTCGTTGACCCATTAATTTTTTCTTTCCTGAATTAAAATAATTTGTTTTTACAATCCATTGAAACTTCACCTGAGCTACCGCGCCTATTCGCATCAAAATCCAAACTGGATTGGATCGGATCATATTTCACAACTATACGCAAGAAAACGAATGAATAATTCGCGCCTAGTAGACGTGGGTTAACTAATTGTTGTGTGTTTGGATCGTTCGTGCGTTTTCGGATGAATTCAATTTCGCACCTTTTTGAAACTTTCCGCTTCAAGTGGACGCGAGGCCTAAATAGCAATGAACTTAAAATTTGAAAGGAAGATGTCACATGTTGCTAACTTAGATCTGAATAGATTTTGACTGAAATGAAGTAGCATTATATTAAAAAGTGGATTTTAGGAATTCTTGGAAAGGATTTATCCGATCTAATTTGTTCACAAGAAGAACAAATTGCTTATAAGAATACTACATGTGAACAAATGTGATCGGATAAATCCTTTTCAATAATTCCTAAAATACACTTTTTTAGCAGTCTTTTTGTTCAAACAAAAAAACGAATGGACGGAATTTGAAAAAATTTCTTTCAGATCATATTTACGTTTCGATTGGCACCAAAGCGGAGTCGATTTCATTATTCATTCGCGAGATATCGTTCAGGAAAAATTGAATACATACGTACGTACACACACACACACATATACTTCTTTCCAAAAATAGTGTAAACATACTGTAATGACCTTGAAACATAAAAATATGATGAACATTTTGATTTCGATTTTTGGATTCATTACAATAACTTCCCTATATGCTGGGAAGTTAGAAATTATCACATACGAAAAGAACAATATGTATAAAAAAAATATAATAAAAAAAGAAGTATAAAAAAAAATTCACAATTTGTACCTATGTACATACATAGGACCTACCTATATTATGAATATTATGAAATTGGAATTTTTGATAAGTATATATTGCAAAAAGGGGGAAAAACTTACTGAATTTCAACTATTTTCCGAGTGTTTGTACATATTTATACATATGATGCTTTTCGAGTTCGTTGAACTAGTTCGTAGTTCGTATTAACCGAATTATTTCTTTATAACGAAGGTGCTATGAGAAAATCAATGCGTTTTTCTAGGGGATTCTATTTTGGTTCGCTTTAACGAGGGGTTCGTTGTATCCGAGTTCGTTGTAACGAGGGTATACTGTAATAATTTTTAGCCCAAACGGTGATTGGGTTTGGAGGGAGAGAGAAAACTGAGTTGATTTACTCGTGCTGGGAAAGTACATTGTTGGTATTTTTTTTTTTTTTTTTGGATCAGGTTATCGGAAAACACGAATTTTCCACAAAAATTAAACATAGAAGTTGTGACTGATTACATAATCATCGCTATACTTTGTGTAGCTGAGAAAATAAAAAGCAAGCAACAAATTAAATAGAACTAAAAAAGGCCCATTTGTCTGGAGCCCTGATAACGTTACGTAGTCACTGGACTCACATTAGACTGGAGCAACGGTAATTTTGACAGCTTTTATACAAAAATTGGGATTATTAAGAAAATATGACTAACGGACTTCTTTGATAATTTGGAACAGGGAGAAAAATATGAAAAAAATATGGTTGACGAGGACGGGTATGTAAATAGCTGTTTGTCTGAACCTTAACCACATCTATCTTGTTATAGTTAGTTATTGTGACTCATGCCCGGGCTTTAACAATAAGGTCATATCGCCTACTACCAGAGCGCTTTTTCGTCGCTCTGATGGACATGACCCAGACTCTACTGTGGAAGTTCCAAATTTTGTTTACCCAGGTTCATATCCCTCTAGTTCCCAGAGGCACCTACAGGTGCCGCTTTTAGAAAATGTGTGAATTTGTGTACACTCTATCCGTTAGAGCACCAACCGAATTCGAACCCGCGATCTTGAGCTCAGAGGGCAAGCACGTTACCTCTGAGCTATTGGCGCCCTCAGTTAATAAGCACCTACGAAACCCTTTGTGTGACATAATCACAACGTGGCTGTAATATTTTTTTATAACTTTTAAGTTGAGAAACTCGGATATATTATGGAAACTTTTAATAAATAATAAATAAAACAAAATTTTTTTAAAAATATTTTTTATTTCACTAAAATAGGGTACAGAAACTACCGGTTTCGTCTTTACACCATCGTCGTTAGGTAAAGAATAAGTTGACATTTTGTTTTCACACAAAAACTTTAATAACCGTCGATGTAATGAATATATTAAAACGAAATTTCATATTTACATTTTTAACTCCTATCAAGATAATATGAAATCCCTAGGTCTCCATATTGATACGAAACTAACATGGGCTGAACATACGGCTATTATCGGTAAGAAGCCGAGTTCCGTTTGTTTCTTACTTGGAAATCTTAAAAAGATCGTGCCAAAAGAAACATTAACAACTATATACAACGCCTATTTACATTCCATAATCATTTACGGTTTAATACATTGTATAATTATTTTCAGACTTCAAAGGAAAGCATTAAGAATTACAAACAATATTACTCAAAGAACAAGCTGCAGAGAATTATTTAAACAACTTAAAATCCTGCCTTTGCCATCGCTGTTTATATTTTTGAAACATTAATGGTTATTAGAATTTATTTATTTATTTTTTTTTGTCTTTCCTTTATAAAGATACAAATGTTGCTAGAGTGCAACAACCAGCATCTATGATGGTACGTATTGATATGTTGGCGTGAATGGCATGTGAGAGGAAGGCCACATAGTGGTAGGACCTCGGGACGAAAATGTATCTTCATTAGGACGAAACAGAAAAAATAAATAAAATAAAAAAATGGATAAAATAAAATAAAATGGATAAAATAAAATAAAATAAATAAATACAAATCAATTGAAAGACAATTTTGATGGATGGGCAAGAGAGATGATAAAAGTAAAGGAAAATGATGTAAAAAAAAATATATGTATATACATATTAAGAACGAATATGATTCAAGGTGGCAGTAAGTCGCGGTTCCATCTTCTCTTCAACCTTCGTGGGGGGGTTTGTGTTAAGTGTTGTAAGTACGTATCTCTGGTAAAGTTTTCTAAAAAACCGTATGTAAGTAGTTTGTATTGTTTCGGGGACTGAAGTGTTGTGTTGTTAATGTATGAGGGGGGGGGGGGGGGGGGGGGGGGGCACTGGGTTATCAGTCTGAGGGTATTAGAAAAAATATAAATATTTTCCCTCGCAATAGTACTAGTCACGATTACGATACCAGGAAGAAAGAAGACTTTCGAATAACTAAACATTGCTCTTCTCTTTTTGAAAAAAGTATAACTCATAAAGGAATTACAGGCGACCTCTTTTTCATTAGTTATGTATTAATTTAATTTATTTCTCTTGGTACCTGTATCATTTAATGTATTTTTATTATTTCTTTTATTTAAATTTTTTTTTTTTTTTCTTTCTTTCTTTTGGTCTTATGTTCGGTGCATATTAGCCATGTCAATGTGTTATTATGTAGTTATTTACGACGTCCATGGGAGGGAGTTCTATCTACGAAATAAAACTCACTTCCTGACGGGATTCGAACCCGCAAACCATGGTAAGACCATGCGACCAAAGCCCTACGCTCTAGCCCGCATGGCCACCATGGCCCCCAATTTTTATTTTAATATTCAGAAAAAAAAAATATATATTATATTAAAAAAAAAAAAAAAAATTATCATTTCTTTAATTTCTTATTATTATTTTATGGATCTATTTATTTATTTATAAATTTGTATTTATTCATTTATATATTTTTTTAATTTATTCGTTTATATTTCATTAATATACATATTTTTAATTTTATTTTTTTATAGATTTGTTTTTGCTATAGTGTTTTCTATTTCTTTTCTCGGACATTGAGACCTGATGAAGGGACAAGAATGTCCCAAAATATCTTTCTCATAAAGACAATTCATAACCTTCAGGACTGCAGGAGAAGAACGAATCAGGAGTTATATCCTTTGTCGCAAGAACCGGACATAGTAAGGTTTGTAAGATTTCACAGACTAAGATGGGCAGGACACTTGGCAAGAATGGGAGACCATGATGTGCCAAAGATGACATTATTAGAGGAAATCCACGAGACCAGACGTGTTGGGAGGCCGAAGCTCCGTTGGAAGGATAGTGTTGCGTATGATGCGAGGATCCTACTTGGAGTCAGGAACTGGAGGGCAGCTGCACAGGACCGAGACGACTGGCGAAGGCTGATCCAGGAAGTCTTGACTCAGAGATGAGTCGTTGCGCCGATGATGATGATCTACATTGAGGGTGATTCACCGGCAACTTTTGGTCATGCTAATCCATGGTGTACACAGTTAAGCCCAGTTAAAGGGTAATTTAACGAACTGGTTTACTGTTAATTACAAATCTGATGTGAAGCCATCCCGGACAAGGATTGCATACTTGATATGCTAACCCACACTTATGGGTGACTTCTCATGCGGTAACTCGCACATCTTCATCCGTCCACCTGAACAAAGCTTACCGTTTTAGCGGAATTATGTTTATCCGTTCCGACTTATCCGCTCAACCGGGCAGTAAGATCGGCACAAAATAACGCAATATTTACATCGAAAAAACAACCTAGAACATTGTTTGTGGTGTCAATATAATGAGAAAAATAATAAGAACAAAAACAAAAACAGTAGTCGGTGAATCACCAGCTGTGTATTTCCCCCGCATTAATCAATTAGTTTTCGCGTTCCCACCAAAACCAAACGACGGTTTTGGCTAAAACTCAAAATTTTACTTCCATTGTGCCTTTTGAGTCCATTCATTACAAAGGCAGTTATTAGAGTTTTTGTTTTTTAAATTTATTTTTAATCATTTTATTAGCTTTATGTACGATGTACATTAGCCATGTCTCCATAATGGTGCTATTTAGTTATTTACAACATCCATGGCCCGGGAGGGAGTTCTAACTATGAAATTCGGGATTCGAACCCGCAAACCATGGTGAGACCATGCGACCAAATCCCTACGACCAACATGGCCCCATTTTTGTGTTAAGCCTCCCCCATGATTCCCCCCTTCCCTATAGGCCGATTTGGCTGAAAATCACTAGGTGTCGTCCTTATGAGGCTCTGGATACACATATAATATTTCGTGTCGATACATTCATTCTATCGGAAGTTATCGTCTTCACAGGCACACACGCAGGCAGACAGATTTTTTTTTTTCATATTTGCAATCAAAAGATCGGGAAACTGAAATTATGTTGAAAACTCGGCATCGAATTTTTGACCGATTACATAACTTCCCCTATACTTCTTATAAACCATTTATTCAATTTAACATTTTTGAACTCATTGCTATCAGAGGATGTTCGAAGTTCCAGAACGCGTGACATACACGATCCTTATTGGGTGTAATTATAAGAGGTTTTGTTGCGGAAAATGTAAAACAGGTTACCTACCAGTAAAATGGGAAATCACGCTATGTGGTCCGGTCCTATTGATTAGACTACTTGTTTAGTGAATCTGAAAAAATAGGCAACAATTAGTCAAACCAATAGCAGAAAATATAGAAGGTTCTCAATGGTGCCGGTAGCTCAGTGGTATGCGTGCTTGCTTACTGAGCTCAAGATCGCGGGTTCGAAACCCGGTTCTTGGCTCTTTGATTATTTTATGTTCGAGATAAATTAAACTTAAACACTCCATCATTTAGATGTTTTTATTTATTTATATTTGTTTTTGTTACATTGTTTTCTTTTCTATATCTCGCACATTGGGACCTGATGAAGGGACGTAAGAACGCCCCGAAAATCGTTATGACAAAGACACTTCCAGAAGAGTTTAAAACATTTTTTATTAAATTGAAAAATGTAGGTAGCTACTTATTATAAATGAATCTTTGTATTATTTTTTTTTTTGTACTAATATATTTTTAAATATTTATGCATTCAGTTCTTATTCAATTCATTTTACTTTTTTTAATACTTTTGTTATTACTAATCCTACGTGTGTTAGACTCAAGTAGTTATAAATCTAATTTATAAGCTATCTTATTGTATAAATTATTTTGACTATCCTATTACCATGTATTGGTTTAACGGAAATAAAATTATTATTATTATTATTAATCATGAAAGACCCCTACTCAAGGTAAATAATAATTTAGGGTAGGCAAAATTTAGTTCTCCCATAATAGAGTCGAACTCATGTTCAGAGTGACGAACGAGCGCTCTGGTAATAGGTCATATGACCTTGTAGTTAAAGCCCGGGCATGAGTCATAATAACTAACATACATTTTGAAGAACAATCTCCCTTTTACGTTCCACAGTCGAGTAAAAAATAATGCTCATAATTCTTTGGTAGGAGGCAATAACAGTACAAGTCAAAAATGTCAATTTTTCAGGAGAACAGAAAATGTCTTTTGCAAAAAAATTAGATTGACTTCGCATTGTGAAATATGTAATAATACAGTTTTGGCCAAAAATGGACTTGTACCCTTTTCCCGCTCATCAAAGAATTATTATATTATTTTTCAATAGCTTAGTCCTCGTTTTCCAATCCTGCCGCCCCCAGAGTTGGCCTTACACCGAAGAACGGGACAAAATATATCCAAATCAGGAATTCTCAAATACTGCTGACATTTGTACTTTATTCCTTAAAAACAGTTGAAGAAATTCGAAGCTGATTTCCTTTAAAGATTAGTAGACTCATTGACCCCATACTTTTTGCTGATTGCTGATTACGACTCTTGTCATGCAGAAAGCTTCAGATAAGTAAACTTAAGGAAAACCATTCAGTATACTTATATGTTATATCCAACTTTCTGCAATAAAAACGAATTGGATGACGTATACCACCTGTTAATATCCTGTCCGATATACTCCCCCATTAGAAGCCACTTCCTGCCTCAGAGTGACAATATAGACCGATCCAACTTTCATACGTCACTCCTGGCCCATAATAAGAATGATATCTCGAACATTTTATATTATTTGATCAGCTTTTTATGGGAGTAATCGATATCACTATCGATATATCGATAGTTTATCAATATCGAAATATTGTCCTTTATTAAAGGGGATACGTTTGAAGAAAGTAATTTTAGAACTTGCAACCCATGTTCTACAATGGATGTTCTATGAAAGTCAACTATTGGTTTTGAGACTTTTAGTTATGGAGTGAGAGGGGAAACTTAATTGATGATTAATTTGTGCTGGGGAAGTACATTCACGAAGTGATTCACCGACTGCTATTTGTTCCTGCAAATACCCTTTTAAAAAGATAATACTTGATCAGATAATAGATTTGACCTATAACATCTCGGTTTCTTAAACGTTCACTCAACTTTCAATTTTCTCCAATGAAAAGTCAATAATCATTTGTAATTAAGAAGAGAATTTTCAAAAAAAAAAAAAAAAAAAAAAGAAAAACCAGCAAATTTATGACTTGGAACAACATTTTTTTTTTCCTTTAAGCAACATCATTCAAAAGATAGGATCAAGGGGGGAAAGTAAAGATGGTCTTCAATGTCAATAACCGGTTACGGGAGACTTTCGATTATTCACGATAATCGGGACACGATTTCTCAACAACGATTATTACTTATGTTACTCATTGCGATTATGAACTTATTTTTATAACGACACTTCCTATTTTCTACTCCTTCACCCCTAGATGAAAAGAGGTCATAACCATAATACTCGAAATGTCTTTTTCTTTTCTTTTTTTTTTTTTTTCAATCCCCTGATTCCAACGATGGAAAAAAAAAAATGTCCTGCCTATCTGTGTATGTGTGAATATGAGTATATATCAATACGAAATTTTGAAATTGGATTTAGAACTCCGTCAGAACGACATATACGTCAAAAACTCTTATAAGTGCAGATGTAATGTATTTATCGACACAAAATCTATTATGTGGTAACTATTTATTTTTAGCTCAAAAGTTCGGTTGGTTTGGCGAAAACATAACTGCTTAATTTGTTCTGGAGAAGTACTTTGCCGTTAATTTATCCATGACTTTTTTTTTTTTTTTTTTTTTTTTCATGAAAGAGAAAACATGAAATTCTGGTGGCAACTCAATATGGAATTTCTGACCGAATACATAAATTCTAATTTAAGCTTTATAAAAGATAATTATCTATTAAATGAACTATAATTGATTGCCTATATGCATACATTATATTGCTGGCTAACTAAAAAAAAACCTTATATATTTCTCAGAAAAAAATATATAGTAACCTATGTAAAAATTGCTAATTTCAAAATATTTATTAAAATATAACAAAATGGTTAATTAACCCATTGAATGTAGGAAAATATTTAGATATTTATTAACTATCGATATATCGATAGTACTATCAACTATCGACCATAATAAGTAAATACAAATGTATAATATAACAAGGAGAGTAAATATGGAGTGGGGATGTTGTTAACAATGAATGCTCTAAGTTTCAAGGCGCTGATTAAATAATAGAAAATGTTTGAGATATCATTCTTATTATGGGCCAGGAGTAATGTATGAAAGTTGGATCGGTCTATATTGTCACTCTGAGGCAGGAAGTGGCTTCTAATGGGGGAGTAGATCGGACAGGATATTAACAGATGGTATACGTCTTTCAATTCGGTTTTATTCCAGATCAGAAAGTTGGATGTAAGTTTGCTTATCTGAAGCTTTCTGCATGAAAACATGAGTCGAAATCAGCAATCAGCAAAAAGTATGGGGTTATTTTTCAAAAACCTTACATATTTCTTAGAAAAAAAAAAAATAATAAATAAAAAAATAAAATATATATATATATAAATTGCTAATTTCAAAATATTTATTTAAATATAACAAAATGTTAATTAACAATAACAAATAAATGACTATATCAATGTACCTTATAAATTAAACTTAATCTATTTTGTATCTTAAATATGTTCTTAAAGACTAAGACAAAAATGGACGATAGTGATCGGTTTTCTATCATTATTACCTGAAAAAATAAAGCAACTAAGGAAAATGCAACAATGAGTTATGGGTCTATAGAAAGTAGATTTTTGGCAAGAAAGGAACACACATTCAAGATAAATGTTTTAAGAAAACACCGTCGTAAAACAGAGAGACTACACGACATTGAAGAGGTCATTTAAATCAAATGGAACTGGTTCTTGTCCGATGTAGGTCAGAGCCTGTTAACCATATGAACTGTACCTGCTTTTACTAGAGGAATCCCGAGTTCAAATCCCGAGAAAGTCGGTTATGCATACATATAAGTATGCATGTGAATAAAAATACAATAGGAAAAACTATTAATAGATATAAATAACTTTATTTTATTTTTAGAATTTATTTATCGCAAAATTTTTAGATCAACATTTACATTTAGAGTAGGTAGCATACTAGCTTAATGAGCTAAGGTTGTGGGTTCGAAACCCGGCCGAGACCCTTACCTTGAACTACATTTTCGACGGGACGTTAAGCGATGGTCCCGAGTCTGTGCGATGTCAGGTACTTGTTAAAGACTTCTACTCTAAGCGAATACACCTGGGTAAGCAAAATTTAGGTCTCCCTCGATCGGTTAATCTCCACTAATTTAGGACTCCCTCGATCGGTTAATCTCCACTAATTTAGGACTCCCTCGATCGGTTATTCTCCACTAATTTAGAACTCCCTCGATCGGTTAATCTCCACTAATTTAGGACTCCCTCGATCGGTTAATCTCCACTAATTTAGGACTCCCTCGATCGGTTAATCTCTACTAATTTAGGACTCCCTCGATCTGTTATTCTCCACTAATTTAGGACTCACTCGATCGGTTAATCTCCACTAATTTAGGACTCCCTCGATCAGTTAATCTCCACTAATTTAGGACTCCCTCGATCAGTTAATCTCCACTAGTTTAGGACTCCCTCGATCGGTTAATCTCCACTAATTTAGGACTCCCTCGATCGGTTAATCTCCACTAATTTAGGACTCCCTCGATCGGTTAATCTCCACTAATTTAGGACTCCCTCGATCGGTTAATCTCCACTAATTTAGGACTCCCTCGATCGGTTAATCTCCACTAATTTAGGACTCCCTCGATCGGTTAATCTCCACTAATTTAGGACTCCCTCGATCGGTTAATCTCCACTAGTTTAGGACTCCCTCGATCGGTTAATTTCCACTAATTTAGGACTCCCTCGATCGGTTATTCTCCACTAATTTAGAACTCCCTCGATCGGTTAATCTCCACTAATTTAGGACTCCCTCGATCGGTTAATCTCCACTAATTTAGGACTCCCTCGATCGGTTAATCTCTACTAATTTAGGACTCCCTCGATCTGTTATTCTCCACTAATTTAGGACTCACTCGATCGGTTAATCTCCACTAATTTAGGACTCCCTCGATCAGTTAATCTCCACTAATTTAGGACTCCCTCGATCAGTTAATCTCCACTAATTTAGGACTCCCTCGATCGGTTAATCTCCACTAATTTAGGACTCCCTCGATCGGTTAATCTCCACTAATTTAGGACTCCCTCGATTGGTTATTCTCCACTAATTTAGGACTCCCTCGATCGGTTAATCTCCACTAATTTAGGACTCCCTCGATCGGTTATTCTCCACTAATTTAAGACTCACTCGATCAGTTAATCTCCATTAATTTAGGACTCCCTCGATCAGTTAATCTCCACTAATTTAGGACTCCCTCGATCGGTTAATCTCCACTAATTTAGGACTCCCTCGATCGGTTAATCTCCACTAATTTAGGACTCCCTCGATCGGTTAATCTCCACTAATTTAGGACTCCCTCGATCGGTTAATCTCCACTAATTTAGGACTCCCTCGATCGGTTAATCTCCACTAATTTAGGACTCCCTCGATCGGTTAATCTCCACTAATTTAGGACTCCCTCGATCGGTTAATCTCCACTAGTTTAGGACTCCCTCGATCGGTTAATTTCCACTAATTTAGGACTCCCTCGATCGGTTATTCTCCACTAATTTAGAACTCCCTCGATCGGTTAATCTCCACTAATTTAGGACTCCTTCGATCAGTTAATCTCCACTAATTTAGGACTCCCTCGATCGGTTAATCTCCACTAATTTAGGACTCCCTCGATCGGTTAATCTCCACTAATTTAGGACTCCCTCGATCGGTTAATCTCCACTAATTTAGGACTCCCTCGATCGGTTAATCTCCACTAATTTAGGACTCCCTCGATCGGTTAATCTCCACTAATTTAGGACTCCCTCGATCGGTTAATCTCCACTAATTTAGGACTCCCTCGATCGGTTAATCTCCACTAGTTTAGGACTCCCTCGATCGGTTAATTTCCACTAATTTAGGACTCCCTCGATCGGTTATTCTCCACTAATTTAGGACTCCCTCGATCGGTTAATCTCCACTAATTTAGGACTCCCTCGATCGGTTAATCTCCACTAATTTAGGACTCCCTCGATTGGTTATTCTCCACTAATTTAGGACTCCCTCGATCGGTTAATCTCCACTAATTTAGGACTCCCTCGATCGGTTATTCTCCACTAATTTAGGACTCACTCGATCAGTTAATCTCCATTAATTTAGGACTCCCTCGATCAGTTAATCTCCACTAATTTAGGACTCCCTCGATCGGTTAATCTCCACTAATTTAGGACTCCCTCGATCGGTTAATCTCCACTAATTTAGGACTCCCTCGATCGGTTAATCTCCACTAATTTAGGACTCCCTCGATCGGTTAATCTCCACTAATTTAGGACTCCCTCGATCGGTTAATCTCCACTAATTTAGGACTCCCTCGATCGGTTAATCTCCACTAATTTAGGACTCCCTCGATCGGTTAATCTCCACTAGTTTAGGACTCCCTCGATCGGTTAATTTCCACTAATTTAGGACTCCCTCGATCGGTTATTCTCCACTAATTTAGAACTCCCTCGATCGGTTAATCTCCACTAATTTAGGACTCCTTCGATCAGTTAATCTCCACTAATTTAGGACTCCCTCGATCGGTTAATCTCCACTAATTTAGGACTCCCTCGATCGGTTAATCTCCACTAATTTAGGACTCCCTCGATCGGTTAATCTCCACTAATTTAGGACTCCCTCGATTAGTTAATCTCCACTAATTTAGGACTCCCTCGATCAGTTAATCTCCACTAATTTAGGACTCCCTCGATCGGTTAATTTCCACTAATTTAGGACTCCCTCGATCGGTTATTCTCCACTAATTTAGGACTCACTCGATCGGTTAATCTCCACTAATTTAGGACTCCCTCGATCGGTTAATCTCCACTAATTTAGGACTCACTCGATCGGTTAATCTCCACTAATTTAGGACTCCCTCGATCGGTTAATCTCCACTAATTTAGGACTCCCTCGATCGGTTAATCTCCACTAATTTAGGACTCCCTCGATTGGTTATTCTCCACTAATTTAGGACTCCCTCGATCGGTTAATCTCCACTAATTTAGGACTCCCTCGATCGGTTATTCTCCACTAATTTAGGACTCACTCGATCAGTTAATCTCCACTAATTTAGGACTCCCTCGATCAGTTAATCTCCACTAATTTAGGACTCCCTCGATCGGTTAATCTCCACTAATTTAGGACTCCCTCGATCGGTTAATCTCCACTAATTTAGGACTCCCTCGATCGGTTAATCTCCACTAATTTAGGACTCCCTCGATCGGTTAATCTCCACTAATTTAGGACTCCCTCGATCGGTTAATCTCCACTAATTTAGGACTCCCTCGATCGGTTAATCTCCACTAATTTAGGACTCCCTCGATCGGTTATTCTCCACTAATTTAGGACTCACTCGATCGGTTAATCTCCACTAATTTAGGACTCCCTCGATCAGTTATTCTCCACTAATTTAGGACTCCCTCGATCAGTTAATCTCCACTAATTCTCCTCTTCTTCGACTGACCTGGACCTGTTGATCCCGGGCAAGCAGTCCTCCCTTCTGTCGCATAAGTTTTAGACACAAAAAATAAATAAAAGTGTATAATAATTTCTTCATAATTCAGTCTCCCGTATGTTTCTCCTAGGAAAAACTCTTTATTATGAGTTTTTTCAAATTGAGTTTATCTTCAGGATAATTGAATCCTAAAGTAATAAATATTATTTATTATATAATAAATATTAGAGGACGCTGGTAGCTCAGTGGTATGCGTGCTTGCCTATTGAACTCAAGATGGAACGTAAAAAAACTTAAGCACGCCGTTCTTCGGATTGGACGTTAAGCGATGGTCCCGAGCCTCTACGATGTCAGGTTAAAGACCCCTGCCCTAGGTGAATATAAATTTAGAATAGACAAAATTTAGGACTCCCATAGTAGGGTCGGGCTCATGTCCACCAAAATGACGAAAGAGCGCTCTGGTATGACCTGAGTGTGAGCTTAGGTCAAAAAGGAGGAAAATGGAAATATTGTAATCGTGCCAAAATTCGAGATCGAATTTTCAACGTCTCCCTGAACATTTTATGACCACTTTCAAATCTGTCTATTCGGGTAGAACCCCCTGGTTTTCGATTTACATATAAAATGTCGAATCGAGACATTCATCATTTGTTGAGTTTTTATGTGGTAACCCCCCCCCCCCCCCCCCCCCTCCACCCTCCCCCTCTGCTATTCCTGCCATTTTCTTGGACCGACTTGGCAGAAAATCTATACATGGCGTCCTTATGACGTCCTGGATATACATTTCGAATAGAAATAATGATTGCACAGGTTCGGGAACATCGCTTAACGCCCCTTCCAATGGAAATTAAAGGTTTTTTTCACCTCCCAGATAAAAAACCTAAGGACCTCAGCCGGGTTTCGAACCCGCGATCTTGAGCTGAGTAGGCTAGCACACTACCTACCCCAAAATGTAGAAGTTGATCTAAAAATTTCTGACCAATTACAAAACTTGTCTTATACTTCGGACAGCTGTGGAATTTAAAAAAAATTAAAATTATTCAAATTTTAACCACTGCTTGTCAATTTTGGTGCTAAATTTGTGAAGAAGGTGCTTGAAGAGTAGCATGCATGAACTAGCCTGGGTGGTCTCATGCCTAGTACGAGTATAGTTCTCCAAAACAACATTGAATTAAAGAATGGTCACAATATTTAAAACAGAAAAAAGAGATTAAAGTAGATGTAGAAATTAGTTTGTAAAATTGTTTTTATTGTAAATAATTTTATTTTTTTATTTAATATTGATAATTTGATTTTATTTAAAATGTAGGTTAATTAAAATAAACACGAATATTCGTTCTCTTATTCTATGCTATTCATTTTCCCTATTAACCCAGTAAGATAATTTATACCTTTGGATTAGACTGAACATTTTTGAAAATTTAGGGAACAATATGGCATCTCATTATTATATTTAGAAGAAATCCAAATGAAATAATTATTAATTGCTTAATACTTCATCATCATCATCATCATTTGAATTTTTTATAATTATGTAATTATTCGCTCTCCCTCTAGAAGCTTCCTTCACGATTTCTTACACAGAATCATCTTTCTCAATCCTCTTACAGAGCTTCGTCTCGATACATTCACTACAGCATACAGCAGCAGTTATTAAGGTTTATGAGTTAAGCCTCCCTTTAATTCCATCCTTTCTCTTTGCTGGATTGAAGCTGAAAATTAATAGATACTTTATTATTGTTTATTGTTTTCGGGTGTGTAACATTCATGTCAGTCTTTGTAGAGGGAGCTCGGTATCTTAGTGCCTAAGTGAGGTTCTGGCGAGCCGCGTGCGACCAACGTGTGGCGATCGGTGGTCGCCCCAGCTCGTGACATCGACAAACCGACATTGGGTATCCGGTCTCCGTCACAGCGGGCAATCGAGGACTACATGCCCCGCAGTCTCGATGCTCCCACACGAACAGTCCAAGAAGAAATTGACCAGATAATATCTAGGACATCCAGGCTCTACCTAGCTCGAATCAAAGCGTAGCCGGACGTTCGAAAAATGTGCGTACGTCGTTCAGCCATCCCGCTATCCATTCCTGGGCAATGTCCTTGCAACGCTCGGGTCTGGACTATCCCCTCACCTCCTGCTCCAGGGCTAGGCGTAAAGGCTCATCAACGTCTGCTCCTAAAGGCATATTGCGTCTGCAATAGTAGGTGTCCTAATTTTTTTTATAATTAATAAATTTAGTAAATCAGGCAGAACAGTACCCCCGAAAAGATCCCGAATTCACTCGGCGTAAAGCGCCGAAAACCGACAGTGGACAGTAACCATCGAGCCGGTCCACAGCCGAAGAACCCGTTTCCCAACGCAATAGGGTGATGTGACCGACCCCCCTGAGAGGGTCAGGAGCATCCAAAAAATTAAAAAAAAAAAATATGTCGTCCTTATGATTTTTTTTATTTACATATAAAATTTCGTGTCGAAACATTCATTAATTCGACAGTTAATGGACTTTTTGTGATAAGCTGAAAATCAATAGGTGTCGTACATAATATGTACATATTATGGGGTGTTGGGTACACATATAAAATCTCGAGTCGATATATTCGCTCTATACGAATCAGGGGGTCGGAAACCATGCAATTTCGATGAAAATTCAACATCGAATTTCTTAACGAGTACATAACTTCCGCTATATTTCTTATTGCTGGAGAAGTAAAATAATAATGAATTTTGGTAGCATATCAAACCATATGGATCGGCAAACTGATGTTTTTTTTATTTAAAAAAATGTTTACAAACACGATATTATACCTGATTTGTGGGATTTCTAAAACATTTTAGGAATTAGATAATTTATTTAAGTATAATTTCACTGTTTTCGCTTTCACCCGATGACCTCTTCAAGATCTCCCTCATAAAATATGAAAGTGTAGCTGTGTTGAGGGGGGTTTGAAACATTTTATCACACAATTCCTGAGAGTCCGGTCGGTGGGTGGTTTGGGGTCATGAATTTCACGTGGTTTGGTGGATGTTGGAGCACTTGGGTGGGTTTTCTTGCCCTCAAGTCAAACAGTCGACCTACTTTCCTAGGCCGATGATGGGATCAAACCGGGGCCTGTTCATGTTGAACCTGATGATGAACGACTTAAGTCTTGCATACATTCGCCCCGTTTTTGCAATATACGGAATTTTACGTTTCTCCCCTGAACACGTTTTAACGATTTTCACGATGATCTCTGTATGTATGTCATTGGAGCTTTATGGGCCATCTAACTCAGCAACGATTCTAGCATTTGAAATTCGATATGATGACGTCACAGGTGCTAATCTAAGTCGAATTAGGTTTTAATTGAAAATTACGACCAATTAAATTTCTTCAAATAAAATTTCGTGTCGATATAAATATTTTATCGGTAGCTACCATGTTCACAGACACACAATACATTTTTTTTTTTTTTTTTACAAACAGATATTTACAACTGCATAATAATAAATACAAAAAGCAAATGTGCTAATGGAGAGATAATGGCAATGTCAAAATGTCAAGAGGGGAGTAATCTTGATTTACACTCATTTGTAACTAATCACTGTCACTGTCACTGTTTCTACTAAGGAGGTCTCTAGGCCATTGACGCTTAAGCCGTCGTTGTGGAAGTATGGCAGAATGGAGGGCACGGACTAGAGGATTATTGTGGGAACTAAGAAGGGAAAATAATTTTTTATACTTGGATTTAGCGACTTCGGTGACAAAAGGTAAGTGTGAAGGGTTTTGTTGGAGACTTAATAAGGAGCATTGGCTATTTTACGAAGGACTTTGGATTGAAAGGAGACTTTTTTTTTTTTTTTTTTTTGATCAGGTGGTCGAAAAACAAAATTTTCGTTGAAAACTCATCATCGAGTTTTTGACCGATCACAAAACTTCTATACTTCGTATAGCGACACTGATTCATGTATTTCTCACCATTTTTATTTAAAATTTACAAGACACTGCTCATATTTCATATTTATTGCTCATATTTCATATTTATGAATTAATGAAAAATCCACACGAGTAAAAGTTATGGAGTATACTGAAAGGCGAAGCGAATTTCGAAAAAAAAGGATTCACACGCTGAAAGCCGTCTTAAAATGTTTGTTTTAAACTTTTTTTTGTATTTTTAAAACAAATTGTGTTATCTCTGTGATAAATCTTTATTTGTATAATGTTTGTATTTGTGGCTAATGCCCGGGCTTTAAGTACGAGGTTATATCGCCTACTACAAGAGCGCTGTGTCGTTGCTCTGGTGGATATGAGCCCGACTCTACAGTCGGAGACCTAAATTTTGTTTACTCAGGTTTAGTTTTTTAGGTGCACCGTACAGGTGTACTCTGGTTTTTTTCACCTCCAATGTAAAAAAAACCTAAAGGCCCCGGCCGGGTTTCGAATTTGCGATTTTATATACTTATTGACTGAGGGCGCCGGTAGCTCAGTGGTATGCGTGCTTGACTTCTGAGCTCAAGGTTGTGGGTTCGTAACCCGACCGAGGCCCTTAGTTTATTTTACCTGGGAGGTAAAATAAACTTAAGCATGCCGTCCTTCGGATGGGACGTTAAGCGATGGTCCCGAGCCTGTACGATGTCAGGTACTCGTTAAAGACCCCTAACCTAGATGAATAAAAATTTAGGACTCCCACAGTAGAGTCGGGCTCATGTCCATCAGAGTTACGAAAGAGCGCTCTGGGAGTAGGCGATGTGACATCGTAGTTGAAGCCCGGCCATGGGTCATAATAACTAACTAACTAAATTCATTTGCCGGAAAAAAAGTCAAGAAAAGTACCTATTTAACCACTAGAATATATTTTTTAGAGTTTTTTAGTATGTGTTGTTGTTATTGTTATTTTCAAATATATTTTGTTTAAGGGAGTTTTTTTGTTTATTTCTGAAACAGAGCCCCTCAAATGAATTTTGATGCAGGGCCCACTCAGGGCTATACCACAACGGGGAAAATTTAGGACTCCCACAGTAGAGTCGGGCTCATGTCCACCAGAGTGACGAAAGACCGCTCTGGTAGTAGGCGATATGACCTCGTTGTTAAAAGCCCGGGCATGAGTCATAAAACCTAACCTAACCTTATTGACTGAGATGAATTCTAAAATTGACTAAAAATTTATTTTGAAAATTTGTATAGTTTTGAAACCAGTTGAGCATTTTGTTTGAAAGCTGCTCGTCCCAAAAAAGGTTTCCACCATAGTATACGATACAAAATTTCGTCAAAATAGATAATTTAATTTCGGAAGTATGATGAACGACGGACATGCAAACATAAATACATACATTTTTCTTCAAATGATCTCATTTTGTTTCTGAGGTCCTAATAATACACATAACTTTCCCTATGGGAAAGTAAGAAGGAATTTTCGGGTAATTCGGACGGGAAGATGACGGAAGAGGATTGATCCGGGGTCTACGTGAAGGGTGCCCCATTCTTGACCTAAAGAGAGCCAGGGATGTGTCTATCTGGTGGACTGTGGTGGCTGGAGGCCGGCAAACCACAGACCCGCTAGACACCTGACAGGTCAAATCTGACTCAGTCAATCTCATAGCTGCCCTAGACGGCGTGAAACTCAAAACATGACCTTGTAAAGTCCTCAGTCAGGTATTATTGTATTGTCTCAGGTAAAAATTGAGCATAATACCAGAGCCCTTCAGGGACGGAATATATAATATGCTAGCCAGCTTCCGAGGTTACCCTCGTCATCAGGCAGTCTACAAAAAAAATCATCATTTAGTAAAAAAAATTATACAATTTCTGAAATAAATACAAACAAATATTGGCTATATGTACTAAAATTAATAAAGTATAAATAAATGTGTTCCTGAGTGTGTGTCTTTGTGAAGACGATAACTCCCTACAGAATGAATGTATCGACATGAAATTTCATGTGTATATCCAGAACTCACCAAGGACAACACCTGTTGATTTTCAGCCAAATCGCCCAAAGAAAATAGGTGATTTGGAGGATGCTTAACACAAAAACTGTAATAACTACCTACCATTGTAATGAATATATTGGCATGAAATCATATGTAAATTTAAAGTCCTAGAGGGACAACACCTATTAATTTTCAGCCTTAATCAGCCGAAGTAGAGAGAGGGAACAGAAGTCAACTCAACTAAAAAAAAAAAAATAACTGTCTATGTAACGAACGTATCTACACAAAGTTTAGTTAGAGGACGCCCATAGCTCAGTGGTATGCGTGCTTGTCTTCTGAGCTCAAGATCGTGGGTTCGAAACCCGACCGAGACCCTTAGTTTATTTTATCTGGGAGGTAAAATAAACTTAAGCACGCCGTCCTTCGGATAGGACGTTAAACTCCAGAATCTGCACGATGTCAGATACTCATTAAAAAACCCTATAGCCTACGTGAATAAAAATTTAGGGTAGGCAAAATTTAGGACTCCCACAGTAGAGTCGGGCTCATGTCCACCAGAGTGACAAAAGAGTGCTCTGGTAGTAGGCGATATGACCTCGTAGTTAAAGTCTGGGCATGAGTCATCATAATAACTAACAAAGTTTAGCGTGATTCAAGAGTCACTATGAAGTCAAATATTCACTCGAGGGAGAGCGAGAACGTAATTGATTATTTTTTGCTGGGGAAGTACATAGTCAGTGATTCTCCGACGACTTTTATTTTCTTGTTGATTTTATTTATTGAATTTATTTATTTCCTCAGCATCAAGCAGAGGGCAACCTCGAAAGCCGACTAGCATAATATAATAAAATCAGCGATAGGTCAGACTATATATAAATTGAATCTTCAAAATTATACTTTTTCATTATTATAAGTGTATATAATTTATTTTTAAGTAATAATATGGGAAAAATCGAGAATGAAGCGTGCAATCGATCGTAAGAAGCAAGAAATAAGGTTTGTATAAAATTTTCCGGTCAATGGTTCCAGGTAAAGTGTTGTGTTGAAGTCCGACAAAGAAGACGATAATGTAATGGAAGAGAAAGCAATCCTTGGATGAAGAAGGCTGTGGCGTGAGCACAAATTTGTTTCGGGGGTCATCCTAAAAATTTCCATTTATACACAAAGATATAGGAAATTACGAGTATCACTCTGAGAAAGTGTTCCATAGAAGTTATTTGACTCCTTAAGGTTAAATGTCCCTGTTTTAGTTCTCAGCTCGGCCACCACGTTGTACTCAGTGAACAGGAAATAAATATGTACAGTTGATGGGAGAAGCCAGCCAGTGATGACACTCCCTTAGACAGTCTCGTTAATTATTCAAAGAAGATCGCGAGGCCAGCGTCGTCTTAGGCGGCGTGAAGTGTTGTCGGGATGGGACTGAGAGGACATGCGCTGAGCAAGAGGATTTGGATGGGTATTCAACTTGGAATGGAATTTCTTGAAGCGGAGTTGGATTAGGTCTTGGACATAAGGAATGTTGAGGTCTTTGTGTAGGACTTTGTTGGTGACATAAAAAGGAGCATTGACAATTTGTTGTAGGACTTTTCATTAAAAAGTTTGTATTCTGTTGATGTTGGAACTCTTGGCTGAGCCCCATAGTTCTAGTCTGTATGTCCATATTGGTGGTCGTATGATTGTTTTGTAAATTGTAAGTTTGTTCTCAACAGATAGTTTTGACTTTGATCCGAGTAGTCGTCTTAAAAGACCATATCGTCTGTTGAGTTCTTGTTGTTTGAGTCTTGTGTGGGGATTCCACGTCAGTCTGCTGTCTAAGTCCCAAGGTACAGTACGTTGTTGGACGTTGGATTGAGAGCATTGTTTATAGATACAGGTGGAGAGTTTTGCCTTCGAAGAGTGAAGGTAACTTGAACACATTTACCAACGTTGATCTTAATTCTCCATAGCTCACACCATCTGGAAATCTCATCTAGATGCTCTTGCAGGCTTAGGAACGCGTTATTGGGATCAGGATCTGGAGGTAGTGAGAATGGTTCTAGGGTGGGTTGTTGTGCTCTAAATTTAATAAAAAATATTAAAGGTATTTTAGCTAAACGGCATAACTTTTTTTCAATTTTTTTCCTTTGTACTCGAAATTAATGTAAAATTGATATGACACCTTTTTTTTTTTTTTTTTTTTTGAAGAAATTTAAATTCCGAATAACATTTTTCAAATTATTTTTTTACATGATATCTTCTACCTTTTTAAAAGAAGTACAGGTAAGGCGATGAAAGTAGACGGTACAAAGAGTTCAAATCTTTTTTCAGAATCAAAATTGGATGAACAGATGAAACGGAAAGAGACTGACAAGTCTAAATATAACCTATGTGATGATGTCACTCTGCCGTAACAAGAAACATAAACCAAACTAACATCTGCTTTAGTTTCAAATTTGTCGTCGTGAACTGACTTTGATTAAAATTGTTTTTTTTTTTATAATGTTACAATAAGAAAAGTAGTATGAGGAATTAAACTTTCAAATTTATTGTTCTTCATTTTTTTTATACATGAAATTATAGGTTTGTGATAGCTAAAATAAGATATATACAACTGTGATTGTAGTGTCTCTACAATCTCGTAATTGTAAAAATAAATTTAAAAAATGAATAAATAAATAAATAAAAAAAAATAAAAAAAAAAGATTTTTTTTTTTTTTTAATTTTATTTACAACTACATATATACAATATATAATAAGTAAATGTGATACATAATAAATAAATGTCTTGGAATTTGAAGGAGAAATCATTCAATAATGACACTCCATTATGTCTTGTTGAAAAAAAAAAAAAAAAAAAAAAATCACTAATAAAACTAACGAGAGGTAACCTCAAAAAATCATTTGGTTCCTGAGCGATATATGTGTCTCTAACGAGTGTAAGCAAGACGGGCGTAAATGACCATAGCAGTTGAGCGCCCTCATTGCCTAATTCTTCTTCTTCTTCTTCTACAATCTCGTGAGAATGCAGCGTCGATGGTATTTTACGAATTTGTTCTTGTAATGCTTCGATTTGTATTCATATGTAGATTAAGTTTAAAAAAAAGTTGATAATTAAAGTTGTTGAAATAAAGTCATTAGATCTCCTGAAATGGATAAAAACATTATAATATTTGTTGTGGCAATATGAAAACAAATATATTATTTGGTCTGACCATGGTTTGCGGGTTCGAATCCCGTCCGGGAGTGAGTTTTATTTCGTGGATAGAACTCCCTCCCGGGGCCATGGATGTCGTAAATATAAGTAAATAACTCATTGACATGGCTAATATGCACCGTACATAAGGCAAAAAAAAAAAAATATATATATATATATATATATATTATTTATTGATAGACATTTTCAGCAGTTATTATTATTAGTATTATATATTAATGACAATATTATATGATATCATATAATAATATATATTATAATTATATATATTATATATATTATAATAATATATAAAATATTATATATTTTTTTAGATTTATACTCCTATATTATTTTCTTTACCACAATTTTTTTTTTTTTTGGCCTGATGTACGATGCATATTAGCCATGACTCTTATAATGGTGTTTTACCTAATTATTTACGACATCCATGGCCCCGGAAGGGAGTTTTATCAACGAAATAAAACTCACTCCTGGACGGGATTCGAACCTGCAAATTTTATTTATTGTGACAAGCTTTCAAAGCATCTTAATCTAAAAGTTTCTTACCGAAAGATCATTTTATAGTTCGTAATATTGATATTTTAGTTAAATTCACTACAACGGTTAATATGATCAATAATGTTGTATAAATACAATGTTATATCTAATCATGTTTTTTAGAGTTGTTTTGTTGTTACTATATCTGGAGAAATATACAATAATGTATATTTTAACCTTATGAACTTTATTAATTGAAATAGTTTTAAACATTAAAGATTTAGTTAAATATAAATTAACTCCTTTTAAGTTATTCAAAGTGTTTTTTAATTCGAAATTAAATTTCTAGTGAAAGTTGGCGACTCACAAGACAGATTATCCGATTTTTATAATCTAATTCACAAATCTCTCTTTTCACCGACAATAGAGGGACACTTTTTATTACTATATTACCCAATGAAAATGGTTTTTGAATTGTCGGAATTAATTCTTAACCTATTTTTCTTTGGCGGAAAAACGAATATAAAAAAAAAAACTGTTCTGGATACTCCATAATTTGACTAATCTAGAAAATGTCGTCTCTTGGGTTCGGCTGACCAGAATACTTCTCTGGAGGAGAAAAAAAAATTGAATAATTATTTAAATAATAATATGAACATTCTGTATCAAAAAAAAAAAAAAATCCTAGGTGAATAGTTCCCCAGTATGAATTAATCACTTAACGTCCCATCCGAAGGACGGCGTGCTTAAGTTTATTTTACCTCCCAGATAAAATAAACTAAGGGCCTCGGCCGGGTTTCGAACCCACGATCTTGAGCTCAGAAGACAAGCACGCATACCACTGAGCTACCAGCGCCCTCTTAATTAATGTATTGTTTTATTTTATACTTATTATGTAACAAATGATACAATTTGTCCATATTTTGCGTAAAGTCGTCACATTTCATCTGACAAAACCATGACAATATATGTAGGTACATTCACTTGAAGTGAATGCGGAAACCACACTAACCACAGTCACCAGACTTAACATAACGTTTTATTGTATATTTTACAACAGAGCTATAATACAGGAAATGGTCACTCCATACTTCATTTTCAACTTACCATAAAACAGTACATTGTTCCGCTTTGACCATTTTCCAAAGTACTTACTGAGATGTGGTTTTGATTCTTTACAGTTAACGTTAGCAATATACTGATACAACTTTGATAATTATATCGCAGGATGTCAAATATAAGGTAGTCTGACCTCTCACAGATTTTTACGATTACACAAAATCTGTGAGAGGTCAGACTACCTTATATTTGACATCCTGCGAAATAATCACTTCTCACTACATCAGCCATCTTCATATTGATAATTATATCTTAATATCTCTCTTTATAGCCTACAGGTTATTCGTGATAATTGATATTCAATAATAATTGATTAAAAAATAAATAAATTGTTATAGGCTTATTTTGCCCATAATCCGTTATCAACTCGGGTATTAATTAATTATAATTTATAAATATTGTAGGTGGCGAGGAAAGCATAGTATCGATATCAATATTGATATTTGGCTTTTGGTAAAGTGGATAAACCAGGGTTGGGAAAATTTAAGATTCTCATATTAGAGTCGGGCCTATATCCACTAGAGCGACGAAAGAGCGCTCTTGGTAATAGGCGATATGACCTCGTAGTTAAAGCCCAGGCATAAGTTGCAATAACTAACTAATACTGTAGGGTCCCGCTAATCCGGACTAGATGAGACCGGACCCCGTCCGGATCGCCGAAAGTCCGGATAAATGGAATTTGCAATAATATTTTACTTTTTTTAAATAGTTTTGTTATTACTACTAATCATACGTGTGTTAAGGGGCCCTCACACTGGCAAAACGTTTGCACACAAATTTGAAGATGTCGGTTTTGTGCAAAAATATTGAGAGTGTGAGGACAAATATTGTGCAAAAAAAGGGGTATTTAATATTTTGTGGGGCGTTCAAAAGTTTTCTGAAAGTTTAGAAAATTTTTGCGGACCTGTCAATATTTTGTAGCATGAGAGCGTAGTTTGAGGAAATTTTGATAAAATGTAGGTTCCAAGCTCAGTTCGCGAAGTAGGTTACGATGACCATGGGTCGGTCGCTTCTTCAAATAATTCCTGACCCACACTCTTTTCTTCTTATTATTTAAAGACTCCTTCAACACTGCACACAATACAACTACGCTACTTTCAAACTCCGGGTTTGCCCTGGGCAAAGAAACGTATGCGGCTATGGATGAGTACAACGCGATGCGCCGTGCTTCCATCACGAATGTTTAGAATATTTTTGTGTAGTGTGAGGGGTCCACGACCATTCAATATTTTGTACAAAAAGAAGATCAATATTGTGCTCAAAATTTTGAGCGAAGTTTTTGCCCCTTAAGACTCAAGTAGTTATTAATTCTAATTTATAAGCTATCCTAATGTATACATTGTTTTGACGTATCCTGTTACCGTGTATTGGCTTAACGCAAATAAAATTATTATTATTAATCATGAAAGACCCCTACTCAAGGTAAATAATAATATAGGGAAGGAAACATTTAGTACTCCCATAATAGAGTCGAACTCATGTTCAGAGTGACGAAAGAGCACTCTGGTAGTAGGCGATATGACCTCGTAGCTAAAGCCCGGGCATGAGCCACAATAACTAACTATAAGATAAAGCTTATTAATTTGATGAATTCATGTATATGTTTGTGGAATTAGACAATATAAGTATTCAATAATAAAGTGCTTTATTTATCATCTTTTTTAATTTTATTTATTAGTATTTCCACTATATCGACACAAAACGCAAAAAATGTATTCGGACATTTGTAGAAGTGATTGGTATAAGAAAGTCCTGCCACATCACATATGTATATATATTTTTTTTTTGGCCTTATGTGCGATGCATATTAGCCATGTCTCTTATAAAGGTGTTATCTAGTAATTTACGACATCCATGGCCCCGGGAGGGCGTTCTATATCATATATATATATAAAGCTGAAAATGTCTGTGCGTTGTACCGCTATAACTCACGAACGGCTTGATGGATTTGATTAATTTTTTTTTTTAATTTGTTCGTCATCGTCTGTGGAAGGTTATAGGCGTATTAGTACCTCAATATCTGGTCCGACCCAGCATCCACCCACGCAATCTTTGTAACTCAAAAACCACTGCAATGATTAATGAGGAATCTTTTTGAATAGATAAGTTTTATCTACCGGAAGGTTAACGTCTATTTTTTAATCAATCCCTGGTCCATCGCAGCATCCACTCACGCAATCTTTGTAACTCGAAAATCATTGCAACGATTAATGAGAAATCTTTTTGAATAAATTAGTTTTAGCTCCAAAGCTAGCGTTACTACAGTTGAAGGACTATAAGCCTTATTCCGTATGAATAATTGAAAATTATAACATCATGAATGTACTGTCGAGGAACTGATTAGCCTTATAGGAGATATTGGGAGAAAAGTCAAAGTTCCCCGGGCAACGCCGGGTATTACTGCTAGTACGAAATAAAACTCACTCCCGGATGGGATTCGAACCCGCAAACCATGGCCCGTAACAGCTTCATTCTTAACCTAGCTTTCAATGAGGTGCACACTCAGTTCCACTAAATCCTTACAAATTATTTTTTCGGGTTCTTAACTTCCGCATTTTTCTAGCTGTCAATTTCAAGGTCCACACTCTCAAAAAAAAAAAAATTCATTTTGGCAACGTCATTGGATATTTGTATGAATAATATTGAGAGTAATGTTATTTCAGAATATGTTGAAAGAAAAATAGGAACTTGTGGGGGGGGAGGGGGAGGTTACGGTGAGGTTCTCACAGCTAACAGATTACCGATTCTGCAGCATCACTTAAAAAACGGGAGGCATCCTAAGAAAACCTCGTTGGAAATGGTCGAGTATCTTCTGAGTTTCTTCACCTCTCTCACATCCTGTCGAAACTATCCGTTCTAGACCATAGATCTTTAGTTAATATATATCTACACATCCCCTACGAAACAACTCGAAATACCCATATTTTTTTATTTCGAGGGGAGTCCTTCCCTTCACATTCTTCCTAATCCTAAAATCTTACCTTTCTGAAAGGACCTTTTGTGTAAGCCAGTGTATTACGCTTCCTTCCGCGTCCCCACAAAATGCTGGCGTTCCACAAGTTTATATTATATCCAGGGTTGCCACCTTTTTTTTGTGCAAATAAAGTACATTGGTTATTAAAGGTAGAAAAAAAAAAGTACATTGTGTCAAAATAAAGTTCGATTTATTTTACTTTATTATTTTGCTTAAAAACATATTTTTCATTACTTTTAGCAACTTTTAACAAATAATTATCGCTGCTAAACAGCTTCACAGCGTCTTTAGTCTATATTTAAGTTAAAATGAATAAGTAATTAATTTGTCATCAGATTCAGAGACGCTTTGTTTCTTTCATCTCGCCATTTGCTATTTATCACAGTAAAAACTCTCTCTGTGAATGCTGACGTAGCGGGAATTGATAGTAAAAATGAAATTAATTTATACAAATTTGAAAAACTATCATCAATCTTATTAAATACTTGCTGCCATTTTTGTGCAGTAGACAATTCTGCAAAACATTCAGAGCTATATATTTGATTATTTAATTTGTTTAATTAGGAAATTTCTCCATAAAGATCATCCATATTTATATTAAATTTTTGCAAATTTAAATTGAAAATGATCAAATTCGACATTGCTTTTTAAATTTATATTGCTAAGTGTAAATAACCAGTTTGTGTCATTAAAATTAAACCATTAAACCACCTAAGGCTTAAACAATAAATAATAACAAATTTGTGTGAATTTTGCTAGTCAGTTCAGGTGAAGACAACAGTTTAATGTTTTTGCCTGTTTCATAGCCAAAGATGAGATCTTGTTTTCTTTGAGCTAATCCATTTTTAAGATTATCCATGATCCCATAAACATCTAAAATTGTTATGCGATTGCCTTCTAGACATTTTACAGCTTAGTTAAATAAATTTAACATGTGGCTACAAAAATGGAAATAAATTTCGATCAGGTCATTTTTACGCAAAAATTCTTACGACCAACTTTTTTTTGTATGTTATATGTAAAATGAATCCCAGAGAAATCAAATCATGCGAAATAAAGTATTTTCGCGTACTTTATTGTTCTCATAAAGTAAAGAGTCCAATTACCCGAAATAACGTACAATACTTTATAATAAAGTACGGGTGGCAACCCTAGTTATATCCTGGGCCCTATCCTCTACACAATATACGCACAGCTGATATCGTCGATACATTCATTCTGCCATACAGACAGACATTAATTGAGTTTTTTTTTAATTTTTGGAATCAGGGGGTCGGACATGATGACATTCTTACAAATTTCTCCTATGAAGTAAACATTTTACATAAAGATACAAAGGTGGGCCGGTAGCTCAGTGGTATGCGTGCTTGCCTTCTGATCTGAAGATCGTGAGTTCGAAACCCGACCGAGGCTCTAATTTTATTCTATCTGGGAGGTAAAATGAACTTAAGCACGCCGTCTTTCCAATGGGACGTTAAGCGATGGTCCCAAGTCTGTACGATGTCAGGTACTCGTTAAAGACCCCTACCCTAGGTGAATAAAAATTTAGAGTAGGCAAAATTTAGGACTCCTATAGTAGAGTCGGGCTCATGTCCACCAGAGTGACGAAAGAGCGCTGTGGTAGTAGGTGATATGACCTCGTAGTTAAAGCCCGGACAGTCAGAGAGTCATAATAACTAAGTAACTAAAGATACAACAGGCTACAGATTGTAAAATAGTTATATAATTCCTTGGATCCCAAAATAAAAAACAAATTTCTTGTGTGTGAAGGACGACAAACATCGATTTTCAACCGAATCGATATTATGGAAGGGTGTGATTCACCGACATTTTTTGTTTTCCTGGTCTCTCTCTGATGGCACTTTGACTAGCAATTAGACTCATAAAACACGAGAACATAATTCCTTATGATCATGTACAGTCTGATTTATAGACATTTAACATCCATTAGAGGCACTTCTACCCCCCCCCCCCCCCCCCTCCCCACCTCCGCCACTCCCCGCATTGAATCACCTATTAAAATTGTATGCAATTTTAACGCATAAAAATTTGTGAAAAGCAAACATGAAAAGAAAGTGAAGGACTGGTTTTTGGGGTCAATGCAAACGAGGAGAAACGTATGCATATCACTTTCTCACAAAGTAGCAAACCTGCTCGGGGTAACGGGTAGCAGGTAGTGATGTGGTGCTCCCGAAACAGACATAACTCAAAGAGCATGGACCACCGCCGTTCGTACATATCTCTAATAGAAAGTGACGCTGGCAAGTCTCTATTTATCATCATGACTAACTTATAAAGCTAGAGTGGATATATGCAAAATGTTAAGTATACAACATTTGAAAAATATAGTTAGTTATTATAGTCATGACCGGGCTTTAACTACGAGGTCATATCACCTACTACCAGAGCGCTAAATTTTTATTCACCTAGGGTAGGGGTCTACCTAACCTGTCTCTTGATATTTCACTTTAAATCATCTGTTAATTGTGTTAAGATGGTGGTATGCCACGCCACTTAGGTGCAGTCAATCAGATAGCAAGTTCGTTATTATGACTCATGGCCGGGCTTTAATTAAGAGGTCATATCGCTACTACCAGAGCGCTCTGGTGGACATGAGCCCGACTCTACTGTGGGAGTTCTACATTTTTCCTCTGTCCCATCCGAAGGAAGGCATGCTCAAGATTTTTTCACCTTCCAAATAAAAACCTCAGAGTCTCGGCCAGGTATCGAACCCGCGATCTTGAGCTCAGTAGGCCAGCAAGCTACCTCTGAGCTACCGACGCCCTCGATCAGTTAACCAGATATGAACCTTGTGAAGCGCCTCATATACAAATTTTAATGAAGCTACTTTCTGAATATGACCCCCTTGTGTTGCGGTCGCCTAGCGGCGCCGAGAGAGCTCGGGATCGGTGGCGTGGGGCTGCTTCTACATCGCGGTCGCCGGGGGTAGAACTCGGGCCTGGCCCGTCAATCTCACCCGGCGCCGGGTCAAAGGGCCTTCTTCTGCCTACTTTCTGAATATCAAATTTACTTTCAAGATCGCGGGTTCACAACCCACCCGAGGTCCTTAGATTTTTTTATCTGGGAGGGGAAAAGACATGAGCACGCCGTCCTTCGGATGGTATGTTAAGCGATGGTCCCGAGCCGAAAATTTAAGACTCTCATATTGGAAATCAAAGTTGGGCTCATGTTCACCAGAGCGACTAAAGAGAGCTCTGGTAGTAGGCGATTTGACCTCGTAGTTAAAGCATGACTCTCAATAACTAAGACACATGACCATTTACCCCTTCAGCTTTTGGTTTACCTGATATACGTACCTATCGGCAGTTATTGGGATTTTTGAGTTGAGCCTTCCTCCTATCCCCAATTCCCTTTGAGACAATTAGACTGAAAATTTATAGGTGTTGTCCTTAGAGGGTTCTGGATAAGCATATAAAATTTCGTGTCGATACATTCATTCTCGGGATTTGTGCTCTTTACAGGTACACAGACAGTCATTATTACTTCTCCAGCTATACGAAGTCTGGAAGAAGTTATGTAAACGGTCAAAAATTCGATGCGAAGTTTTCAATGAAATTTCTAGATTCCTAATGTGAAAAAAAAGGCGTCAGTCTGTGTATCAGTGAATACGATAACTCCCAATGGAATGAGTGTATCAACACGAAATTTTATATGTTAGTATGACTCATGCCCGGGCTTTAACTACGAGGTCATATCGCCTACTACCAGAGCGCTCTTTCGTCACTCTGGTGGACATGAACCCGACTCTACTATGGGAGTTTTGAATTTTGCCTACCCTAAATTTTTATTCACCTAGGGTAGGGGTCTTTAACGAGTACCTGACATCGTACAGACTTGGGACCATCGCAAGTCCCATCCGAAGTACGGCGTGCTTAAGTTTATTTTACCTCCCAGATAAAATAAACTAAGGGCCTCGGCCGGGTTTCGAACCCGCGATTTTGAGCTCAGAAGACAAGCACGCATACCACTGAGCTACCGGGCGCCCTGAAATTTTATATGTGAATTCAAAACCCTCTAACGAGGATTTAGGGGCCCCTATGTAAATCAACTGTTGAATATTAGCGAAAACGGTCGACTGTTTTGGAAGGAGACGATAAATTAATTAATTCGTTCTGGAAAAGTACATTGCCGCTGACGTTATTTTTTTTATATTTAAAATTTTCCGACTTTTAAAATTTAATATTTCGGTGAAAATTCGACATCGAATTTCTGGGCGATTACATAACTGCTCCAATACTTTATAATTACGGGACTCGCCAAGCGCTGCTCACCACGTCCAATTAGAGCAGAGGTTGAACTTTCCCCTGGTTCCAGACAACAGTCGCTACAGTCTCAGTTTGAACACTTAACACTGGACAGTGGACAGGTTGGTGAGAAATGCCAAAATGTCCCTAATACCTATTATAAAACCTGAATTGGTGTTTATCCAAGACAACTTTCTCCTAAAACACCCTCTACATTATTTATAGATTACAGTCTTTCGTAAGTTTCTCATGTGATAAGTTGCCAAGAGTACTCTTCAAGGTCGACTTCTGTTTCACTTTCATAGTTCTAGACAAGATTTCTGTTCTATTGATGGTGAAATGAGTATTTTTATTATTATTATTGTATTTATTTATTTATAAATAAAACACATATACAAATAATTCGAAAATCAAAAAATCTTATATTAAAGACGACCTCTTGGTCAGATGATCGTCAGAGTGTAGTCGTCATAATTTACAAATAAAGAAAAAATTAAGTACATCTATCACTTAGCGTTGAAATATAGAACAACAAAATACAATTACAACTTGTTTAAAAATCAAATTATACCTTCGCCTAAGTACATAATAAATTTTATTTACAAACAAGAAAGGATCTTATCAATATAAATATATATATATTTAACCTTTAAAATTTAAATAAAAATAATTATAAACTTCTGGTTCGATATAATAATATTAATTGTGAAACATAAGATTTGAGGCTAGGTATAATAAAATTATTACGACTTAAAAAGATAAATAAATGGTAAATAATAATATGATTAGATAGTAACAAGTAATATTATAAACCTATAATATTAAGAGAAATAGAATAGCAGTAGATCACAATATTTAAATTGTATTCTGGTTAGACTATGATATTTAGTGAATGAGTAAAATATTCCTAAAAAATTGTAAAAAAACTAGGATTTCTCTATAAATATTCTCCGTAAATTATTTACATTTGTATGTATTAATGTACTTTATACATATTCTTAATACACTTTTTTTTTTACTTTACAGTACGTATATTACATATTACTCTTCCTTATGTTCCTTTTTTAATTTGATAAGTCGAACATCAACCTCTATAAGTCGAACTTTGGTAAGTCGAATTGTAGATAAGTCGAACAATTTTGCCCAGTCCCTAGAAGTCCGAGAGTTAACTGTATTATGGAGTATGAATACGGATCCCTAGGGAACCAAGACAGCTGTTCTGGGAGCACGAGGGATAAGGGATAAGGCAGGTCAGTGGAGGAGTGTCATGGAGCCCAGAATGCTAATTAGTCAACCTTTATAGGTCAATGTTGACCCAGGTTTCTCAGGGGGGGAAAACACTTTCTTCTGGTTTCTCAGGTCTTTCTTTCCAAAAAAAAAAAAAAAAAACTATCTACAAGCTGCTCAACTGGTTTTCTTACTCTTTTAGATGTTCCAGCTTTACTAATTAATCTCCTCGTTAGACTAATATGTCGTGCTAACAATTAATTAAAGAACGACCCCCCTCAAAAAAAGAAAAATAATTGTCGGTGAATCACCTGTATGTACTTCCCCAGCACGATTTAATCAATGTAATTCTTGCTCTGCCTCCATTAACAATAGACGATAAAAAAATCTATTGTACTCCTGAATCCTAATTCTAAATGTTGAGTTGATAGATTCATTATATGGCAGATATTTTAGGGTTTATGGGTCGAGCTTACCATCTTTATTTCTCCATTCGGCCGATTTCGCGCAAAATAAAAAGATGATGTCCTTAGACTGTTTTCAGTTTAAATATAAAATTTCATGTCGATACATTACATTACATCGACAGTTATTGGGGTTTTGAAGTTGAACCTCCCTCTGAACTCCCCTTTCCCTTTATGCGATTCCGCTGAAAATTAATAGCTTTCGTTTTTATGGAGTTTTAAATGTATATATAAAATTTCATGTCGATACATTCATTCTATCGGGAGTTATAGCGTTCATTGACACCCATAGACTTACTTTTTTTTCCAACCAGCCCATTCCTGCATCCGACACTGTCCGATATCTAGGATTTCATTTAGACAGACGTTTAACTTGGACAACTCATATCAGACTGAAACGCACAGACCTCAAAAGACGATTTGGACGACTGAAATCAATCATCGGACGACGATCGACATTATCGCTTGAAAACAAACTTCACATTTACAACACTATACTAAAACCCATCTGGACTTACGGCATCGAGATATGGGGATCAGCCAAAAAATCAAACATACAACGCTTTCAGTCATTACAATCCATAATACTACGCCACATTGCCAATGCCCCATTTTATGTTTCCAACCTCACGTTACATAATGACCTCAACATCCCATTTGTACCTTCTGTTATCAAGACACGATATCAAAATTTTCACGACAAACTCCATCATCACGCCAATCCACTTATTCTCCAATTATCCACGAACACTCTCCCCACAAATCCGCCAAGACGTCTAAAGCGGGTATGGCAGAGGGACTAGCCTGGACTCCTCTTCGGTCACGTACCTCAGCAGTACAGCGACACACTTGCCACAGCACATCATCACAATCACTAGTGACAAATGTTGTCGTTGTGAATACATATATGTAAATAAATAAAACTTTTTTTTTCATTTTCGGAATCAAAGATTCCGGTGAAAACTCAACATCGAATTTCTGACCGATTACATAACTTCCCCTATACTTCGTATAGCTGAGGAAGTAAAAAATGAAAATTGAAACAAGTTGTCTGTGGAAGCAGTCTTTCGACCTCCATACTTTCTCTGCGGTCCCTGGGACAGCATTCATTTTCACTAAAAATGAGGTTCACCTTTACTCCAACGAACCGCGAATACTTCGACAACTATCATTTTGATGGCATTTCTTCTTAATAGAAGAATGCAGGTCTTGGTGCAACCGTAGAGGCGAATTAGGGCGGCACTACGTTTAGAACATTTTCACGATGATGTCTCTCTGTGCTCTATATATCAGAAACGATTGAAGCAATGAACTTATTACGTTGAAAACTCCGCATCAAATTTTTGACGATTACATAGAAAAAATTCAAATTGAAAAAAAAAATGTATGTGTCTTGGTTTTAATGACAAAATTCAAATGGAGTTTAATGTATGTTATGTAAATAATGTTTTTCATTTATTACAACGACAATAATTTGCCATGAGGAAGTGCAATGACTTCAACAGTGTCAAATGTGTGGCTGTACTGCTGAGGTTCGTGACCGAAGAGGAGTCCAGGCTAGTCCTGGAGCAGGTCCTTCTGCCATGCCCGCCTAAGACATCGTGTTGGATTTGTGGAGAGAGTGTCCTGATAACAGATATTAAATACTAGAATATATATGTATGAGATAATAAGTTAATATTTAAATAAATAATGAAAAAGACATGAATATCAAATTCCTAGTATTATACATATTATTTATACTTTAATTAAAAAAATTTTATAATTATATTTCTATAGATAAATCTTCTTTCAGGACGATATTTCGGGGCGATCACGGGCTCCTTCCTCAGTTCACAAAGAGTGAAATATAGAAATAGAAGAAGAAGAAAAACATTTTATTTGGACCAGTACTAAGTATGTACTTTACACAAAATGAGCAAATAAACAAGAAAATTATAATTAAAACAAAAAGTCTTGGTACAGTCTTGGTTGCAGCCTGCGAGCTACAGGCTGGCCGAGACTGTAGTGAACCGCACCAGAGCAGGTTGGCAGACCTTCATGAAAGCTTCGGGTGAGTTTCTCAATGTGGGCTGCAAAAGGAGCAACTCCCAGTTCCCGATGGGTTTGGGTGTTCCTGATAAACCAAGGTGCGTTCACCGCTATCCGGAGGACTTTGTTTTGGAATGTTTGTAATCGTGTTATGTTAGTGTGGCTAGTGCAGAACCATACGGGGCAAGCGTAGGTTAAGAGTGGAAGTATTAGTGTTTTGTAAAGTAAGGATGTGCATGTGTGTCTGAGTGGTGTATTTCTGTTTATGAGTGGGTAGATGAGCCTGAGTCGTGTGTGTGCTTGTTGGAGTTTTATGTTGATATGTAGGCGCCATGTTAGTCTTGTGTCAAGGTGCACTCCAAGATAGCGCACACCCTGGTCTTTAGGATTCCATGGAATTGGGAGTTGGTCGATTTGCAGCCTTCTGAGGTGTTCTATCGAGAAGCGGCGTAAAGCGAACACCTTCGCCTCCGTCTTCCCACCGTTCAACTTAAGCTTCCATTTTCCAAACCACTGGCCGATCTCATCCACCTGGATTTGTAGGGAGTCGATGGCCGCTTCCAGATCTATGTTTTGGCTGAGGATCAACGTGTCGTCAGCGTAAGTCGCCAGGGTTGCAGAGACTGGTTCTGGCATGTCGTGACAGAACAGATCAAACAAGGGTGGACTGAGGATCGCACCTTGTGGGACTCCCGCTGATATCTTCTTTCTGGAGCTCAGTGTGTTGTTCACCCTTATTTGGAATGTTCTGTCACGAAGAAAAGAGCTAATGATGTTCTGGATGTATTGCGGAGGCCAGGTCTGTTTTAATTTGAAGAGCAAGCCCTCGTGCCAGACGGTGTCGAAGGCAGCTGCGACGTCCAAGAAGGCTGCTACTGTGTACTGCTTCCGCTCAAAGCCCCCCACAATGGTCTCAGCAACTCTCTGTAGCTGATGGACGGCTGAGTGGTTTGATTTAAACCCAAACTGGTGGGCAGGGATGGTCCCTGCAGTCTCCAGGTGACGGAGGAGCCTCTTGTGAATTATTTTCTCAAGAAGTTTTGAGAGGCTATTTAAAAGACTTATTGGTCTATAGCTGCCTGGATCGTTTTTTGCCTTACCTGGCTTGTGAAATGTTAGAACAACGGCGTTTTTCCAGTCTGCAGGAAAGTAGCCGTGGCGAAGACAGGCGTTGAACACACTTGCCAGGTAGGCTATGCTCTTCGGAGGAAGCTTCTTCAGCACCAGGTTGGGGATGATGTCTTCACCGGGGGCCTTCTTGATGTGTAGTCGTGTAATGTGGGCGTGTATTTCTGATGGTGTGGTATGCTGAATGGGTGCTTCGACTGTGTGAAGTGTATTTGAGAGGTATGATTCAACTGTGATGAGTGTTTCATGATCGTCAGCGTCTGTCGTTGTGAATTTATTTTCCAAATGGGTCGCCAGTAATTCGGTTTTCTCTTTGTCAGTTGTGGCAGTCATTTGTCCGTCAGTTAAGATGGGTAGGGGTGGTTTAGAAGTCGTCGTGTCTCTTTCCATAAGTTGTTGTCGCCCGGAGTCATATCAGTCAAGTATTTTCGATAGTTCGCGATTCTGTCTTTGTCAAGTTCCCATCGTATGCGTCGGGTCAGGCGATTCAGTTCTCTTTTCTCAAGGGGATCTCTTGTTCTTTGCCAGTGTTGTCGTAGTGTGTTCTTTGTACGGATCATATCCATTATGTGTGTTGGTGTCTTGTTGTGGAATAGGTGTCGTTTGTCAGTGAAATGTCGGTATGTTGCTTCATGTACTGAGGTATGTATGGTTTGTGTGAACGTCCTAACTGCATTGTCAATGTCGTCCGTCGTGCTATAATGATGGGGGACCCCGAGACAGTTCATTCCGTCTTCAAACGTGGCCCAGTCGATCTTCCCCGTGATCAACCTTGGAAGATATTCCTCCTTCTGTGGCCGTGCTAGGAAGGTGCAGATAACTGGGAGATGGTCTGAGTCTAAGTCGGTCAGTGTCTCGTGAAACAGGGGCAAGTTAAAGTTGTGTATCAGTCCTATGTCCAGTATGTCGGGTTGGTATGTTCGTTGAGTTGGGTAGAATGTCGGTTCGTCAGGTGTCGATATTTGTATCCCCAGGTTTTCTGAGATGGATTGTAGTCTAGTCCCGTTGTTATTCTGTCTTCTGCATCCCCATAGCGTGTGTTTGCTGTTGAGGTCCCCGATCATTATAGTCGGTAGTCCTGTGAAAATATGTTCGAAGTCAGTCTGTACCAGTCTTGTGTTCGGTCGATGGTATGCTGATATGATGTTGAGTGTGCCGGAGAGTGTGGTGAGGGTGACTCCAACTGCCTCCAAGTTCTGGAGAGGGGGAATGGTAATCTGTGAATGTTTCAGGTGTCGTTTGATGAAAATGCCAACACCACCGAAACGTGTCGGTCGGTCCAGTCTATATGAACAGTAGCCAGAGAGTTTGAGTTTGTCTGTCGGTTTGAGGTGGGTCTCAGTTATGCATGCAATGTCGACATTATATCGTGATAAAAAGTTGGTTAATGACGGTTGCCTTATCTTTAAGCCGTCCGCATTCCAGTTTAATATAGTTAAATTTTGAAAAGTTCCCAGATTAGGGTTTGCCATGATTCATCGAAAAAAGGTTAGTGAATAAATTGGATAAGAAAGCTTGGATGTGGGGGATGAATGGTTTGATGAGGTTCATGATGAGTCCAGTCAGGTCAGTCGTTGCCTCAGAGCTAATTCCATTGTTTGCAGTATTAGGTTGCGGTGGTGTTGTCCTACTTCGATTTTTGTCAAACCAAAAGTTCGTAGGTGGTTTGGGCTCCGGGGAGGTAGGTGCGTATGGTGGTGTATTGGGTGTGTTGGCTGAATGTGCGTGTGTGTGTTGCGGAGGTTGATTAGTATTAGTGTGAAATGTTTGGCTTGCGGTGGTGCCTGCGGAAGCTGACTGTAGTTGCCGTTTCGGTGGTCGTTTCAGACAGCCTCCAAAGTTGGCGGTATGGTCGCCCCCACAGTTGGCGCACTTCGGTTTGTCAGTTTTTTGGAAAGGACAAACTTTATAATGGTATTCCCTGCACACTTAACGCAGGTCGACTCAAGGCGGCAGTAGTTCTTGGTGTGCCCGAATTTTTGACAGTTCATGCATTGAGGAACGTGCAGGGACCGGCGTCTTTCCTCCACGTGGATCCGACTGTAATATAGTTTTGTAAGTGAAAATATGGCTTTTCCCTGATCGTTATTAGTCAGTTCGACTGCGCACAATGGCGTGGGCATTTTGTCTCTATTGTGCAACCTGGTGACCGAAATAACTGGGTAGTGAGGGAGCAATTCATTTTTGACGTCTTCTTCACTGAACGCGTATGGCACACCTCGGAGAATCACCGATACATTTTTAGTTTCTGGATTAACATAAGTGTAATAGTTAATTTTATGTGTATCGTAGAATTTTGTCAGGGCCCTAAAATCGTCTGACGAGGTCGCTTGAATTTTAATTTTTTCTTTTAGGCATTGTTTGGTTTCAAACGGTGATGTAGCCACCTTTAATATGTCAGCTGTTATTTCTTTTAGGTTATTGTAACCTACAATAAAAATTGGAGGTATTTTAATTTTTTTACTATTTTCGGAATTTGAATCGGCCGTTTGGGGCTTGGAAGTGTCTAAATTGGTTAGAGCGGAATACCTGTTAGAAACTATGACTGGTGAGTTGTAAGATTTATACCTCTTGGTGACGGCGAGGTGTGAGGCGGGTGTCTCCTGGTCAGGCTGGTCTAGGGTCCTCTTCTTGCCGCTAAGGCCTGGATGGTCAACGGCCATCGATGCTGTGGCCAGGGGCTGGTGTGGTACCTGTTTGATGTTACTTGGCTGGCTGTGGCTGGCCGTGGGCACTGGTGCACTCTCTTCAACCCAGGAAGAGCGCACCCCGCTGCAACTCATTCCGTTTGGTGAAAAGGTCCTCTCCCAGATACTTTTCACTGTTTCACGTTTTTACAAACACAGTAAAAACCGCACTATTAATTATTTTTTTGAAGAGCAATTTTATAACACTATTTTTGTTTAACGTGAACAGCTGATCCTAAATATAGAAATAAAAAATATATATATGAATAAATTAACAAATAATAGTAAAGTAAATATTATAAAAATCTAAAAAATATGTATAATAATAATAAAAAATATTAAATAAAAATATTTAATAGGGTATTAATGGAGGACCTCTACCAAGAAAATAGAAACGAAAAATGACAGCAAAATTTGAAGCTTTTATATAAAAGTAACTACTTTTTGAACAATGAGAAACAATTTCCGTTTCCGAATAAAGGGTTTCATCTAAATTAATCATTTGTAAGTGAATTTTTTTTATTGTATCTATTGATTTCAAGAAATGGGGAAGAGTTATAGATCATCCGGCCGATATTAGGTGGTATAATCTTTCCCTGAATTTCGTGGGAGCTGCCACAATGATACAGTTCAAAATAAAGACTATTCGACTTTTATTATAATAAAATATTCTTTTTGTCAAAATTTTGGCCGCCTAAGGCCTATTTCGACCTTCTAAATTTTCTACTTTGACGAGCCTGCCCTGTTATCAACCCGCCGCTGGCAGCCTACGACGGCCTACTTGTTCGGACATGATAATTTTGTGGCCCTAGGCTTATACTTCTTGAGGCACAATAGGAAACAAGAAAATATACAAAACAGTTATGTTTTTGTCTGAATAAAATGTTTAAAATTGCAGTTTTTTTCAGTTATAACTTTGATTTAGTAAAAAGTTGAAGAAAATTATCCTGCGACGGCTTTTGGCTCACCTGGACTCAAAATAGGATTAACACAGGTACACCAATAAATAACCTCAGTGAAAACATAGTTGTTGTCAAACAGAACTTAGTAGAATTAAAAACAATAACTCAAAAGTCAACAATGATAATTGACCTAGTAAAGAAAAATTTGGAACGAGAAGATTTGAGCTTAGGAGGGGGTAGTCCCAACAAAATGTGTAATTTCTAAGTCCTAACAAAATTATGATCAAAAGAAAGGAAAAAAATAAAATGTGTCTAACCGATGGAAAGTTTTGGGAATCGAAAATTGCTTGTCCAGGATTATGATCTAAAATTATCAGGTTGAATACCGTTCGAACCACTTGACTATAGATCAGGTTCACCGGTTCACTGACGTTATCCAAGGGTTCGAAAAGAAGCATACAGCAGCATTCGACAGAACCACCGGAGTATCTTCAGAACTTTTTTTTTGGGGGTGGGGGGGGGGGGGGGGGGTCGGTCACGTCACCCTATTGCTATTGGGGACGGGTAACCTTCTCCGGCTGTGGGCCTGCTCGATGGCTACTGTCCACAGTCGTCCTTGATTTGCGGCGCTTTACGCCGAGTGAACTCGTATCTTTTCGGGGGTTCTGTTCTGCTTGCGTCCTAGAGCATACGAAATTCGGGTGAAAATTCTACTGTTGAATTTCTGACCGATGATAGAGGACGCCGATAACTCAGAGATTCTACCTTATCTGGGAGGTAAAAAAAGATGGGATGTTTAGCGATGGTCCCAAGCCTACACGATGTCAAGTATTCGTTAAAGACCCCTACCGTAGGTGAATAACAATTTAAGGTAGGCAACATTTAGCACCCCCATGGTAGAGTGGGGGTCAGGACCACCAGAGTGACATAAGAGCGTTCTGGTAGTAGGCGATATGACCTCTTATGGTTGAAAAGTGGAAAGTTATCTTCTTCTTCTTCATCGGCGCAACAACTCATCTCTGAGTCAAGGCCTCCTGGATCAGCCTTCGCCAGTCGTCTCGGTCCTGTGCAGCTGCTCTCCAGTTTCTGACTCCAAGTAGGATCCTCGCATCATGCGCTACACCGTCCCTCCAACGCAGCTTCGGCCTCCCAACACGTCTGGTCCCGTGGATTTCCTCCAGTAATGTCTTATCTTTGACACATCATGGTCCCCCATTCTTGCCAAGTGTCCTGCCCGTCTTAGTCTGTGAAGTCTTACAAAAGGAAAGTTATCAATCGACCAAAATGCATTCGTAATGGACGACTGTTGGATCGCTATCGACTATTTAGCCACTTCTGCTTCACAACATATCAGAGAACGATGAAGCTCGCCATAATCAACCTCAGGACCTTTTCTTATGTCATCATTTCTACATAGGGCCGTTTTCGTCCTCAGAGAACATTGATTTGAAATGTTGTACACACTTTACACAAATGTTCATTAAACAAGGATGTACTACTTTATTAAATACAACGGCAGTCAATCCAGTTTTCTCTCATACATCTTAAATGACATTTGTTCTTATATATATTTTTTTTTTCTCGTTTTCTAAATTCTTAACAAGCACAACTTCTAAAGCGACAAGTGAAACTTTCCAAACTGGAAAATAAAAAGTATATAAATTGTAGAATGGACAGCAATCTCAAATATGATGCGATGCTCATTAACCTTAGATCGGACGGAGGTTGACGCTCCAAACCGGATTATTTCATTTTTCAGTACCTAACAAGGCGTGGGTCAATAACCGGCTATGTACTTCCCCAGCACCAATTGATCAATTAAGTTCTTGCTCTCCCTCCAAACTCAATTTTGGGATGAAACTCAATATTACTTACATAATAGCTTCGGTATCTTCATACTGAATTTTATGTCGATACATTCACTACCTCGGCAGAATGTGCATCCAGAATCTTCTAAAGGCGACAATTATTGATTTTCAGCCTAATCGGACAAAGGGATATATTATATTTATATTCAAAATTTCATAAGGACTGTGCCTATTTATTTTCAGAAAAATCGGCTGAAAGGAAGGTGGTTGAGAGGTTCGACTCAAAAATATAACTTTATATTTTTGAATCGAGCCTCTCAACCCCCTTCCCTTCAGCCGAATTTTCTGAAAATAAATAGGCGCAGTCCTTATGAAATTTTGAATAGGTAAAATAAACTTAAGCACGCCTTTGGATGGGACGTTAAGCGATGGTCCCGAGCCTGTATTATGATAGGTACTCGTTAAAGACCCCTGCCCTAGGTGAATAAAAATTTAGGGTAGGCAAAATTTAGAACTCCCATAGTAGAGTCGAACTCATGTTCACCAGAGTGACGAAAGAGTGCTCTGGTAGTAGGCGATATGACCTCGTAGTTAAAGCCCGGGCATGAGCCATAATAACTAACTATTATAAACTAGTGGATACTTAGCAAACACTGTCTATTGTACAGTTAGAATCATAAATAAAAAGACTATATAAGTGTTCAATAAAAAAATGCTTTATTTATCATCCTTTTAATTTTTTTCATAAATAAACTGTTTTTTTTTTTTTTTTTTGGTTTTTGTTTTTATCAGGCGCAGAGGCCACTAGCGCCAACACAACTAATATTATAAAAGTGACATCATGTGGCTAAGGCTATCTCTCTGGATATTAGCTATTCCTCCGCGAATGGCACCATATAATTTTTTGGTGATATAGTCCAGTGTTTAGCCAGCAGCCAAGCTATCTTTCTTTTCAATAAACTGTTGAATATATTTCTATTTGTTACACTTTCTACTATCACTTTAATTTTACAGGAAAGTTTTTTAGTATTTTTAGGTGAATTGAAAGGAGTAACTAACAGATACTTAAGACTCTAAGCACTGCGCCTGAAGGAAGGTTTAGAATCTATTTCTATAATAGAAAAATCCCATTTCCAGAGTTTAGTTTGAGAAATGATTGGAGGCCATCTGACCTTACACTCCTCTTTTTTTCACTTCACCTCTTATTGATTGATAAATGACAATTATATATCTTGGGATGATTTCTGTTAGAAAGGCGAAGAGTTTGGCCTTCATCTTGTCAAAAACTGATTCAAACAAACTAGGGCAGCAGTAATGTGATGACAGTGGTGGCGCAATGCGGGGACATTGGCTATCTGAGGCGGCTCATCAGGAGAGAAAGTCAAGGAGACTTGACCCAGACAAACGGGACCTGTTCCCACCCAAAGATCCTATCAGATGGAGCTATATTTTGCATCCTGGATCCCTGGCTATGTACTTCCCCAGTTCCATCACGTTTTTTGCTCTCCTACTGAAAACAACCTACCAATTTGATTGAAAATATATAGATACCTCACTCAAGGAATCCGGAACTTTCATTCTAAATTTCATCTCGATACATTCATTATCCAAACCATTATTAGGTTTTTTTAAGTTTAGACTCCTCTTCGCCCCACTCTGATGCTCTCTAAAATTAATAGGTGTCGATTAATCTTTATCGATACATTCATTACAACGGTAGTATTTTTTATTTTTATAATTATGGAAAACATGAAATTCTAGTATAAACACAACATCGAATTTCTGACTTGACTACACTTATACTTTTTATAGCTGAGTAATGAAATGAAAAATAATCTTTACTCTGGGACATACGTCCTCTAAGAATAATAACATAAAGAATAAACAGTATTGAAGTATCAACAAGTTGAGAGGAATAAAAATAAAATAAAAGAGGTCTCTAGGAATAAATATTAAATGTTAAAAACAGGCAATGAGTAAAACAATATAATAAACTAGTGATAAATGATAAAGTGGAATAAAAAATTAAAATTATAAAAACGAGTAAGAATAATAATGTGAAACATGGTAACAATAATGAGTTATATATGAATGAATTGTAAAAAACTGGACTGATGAAACAGAAGAGTGACAATCTGTCCAGTGGAGAGAGAGACTTATAGGAAGACGAGAACTGTCTCATAGGAGCCAGCCTTTGTGGAGAGAGAGACTTATAGGAAGAGGAGAACTGTCTCATAGGAGCCAGCCTTAGGAATCACAGGTTTGCTGAGTTAGGAGTCATGAAGTGTATCGGAAATTATGTAATCGGTAAAAAATTCGATGCAAAGTTTTCAACGGAATTTCAAGTTTTCCGATTCCAAAAATGAAAAAAAAATGTTTGTCCTCTGTGTGTGTATCTGTGAACAAGGTAACTTCCGAAATAATGAATGTATCGACACAAAATTTCATATATAATTTCAAAAGCCTATAAAGACGACACCTAATAATTTTCAGCAAAATCAGGCGAAGGGAAAAAAAGGGGACTCAACTACAAAAATCCCAATAACTGCATAACTGATTCAGAAGCCACTATGTAAGTCAAATGTTAAGTTTTAGTCAGTAAAAAATGAAATTCCGATGAAAATTCAACATCGAATTTCTGACAGTTTATTTCGAATATATGACAGAAAACCTATTTTTTTTCCACTCCCCTGAAAAGAAATGGGCCTTAATGGAAACTTATATGTCCATCGTCAACCAAATTGTTCCAATTTTGTAGAACTTCTAACCGTTACCTAGTTGTGAAAATATCCTCCCCAATTTTGGCAAGACCTAGAAATCTAACTAAATAATGTTTGAGACCTAGAAAGAGGGATCATAGATGATAGATATTTACCTCTATAAGATTGGGAGATATTTCGACCGTGGATCAGACTCATTTTCAACATCTGACCGCAACTTTCGGATCTTCCCATTTTTGGAAACATCAATTTTGTTGCTAGGAAAATTAGGATGAAATATAATATAAGACAGTCAACTCTCGATAAGTCGAACTTCTAGGGACTGGGAGAAATGGTTCGAATTATCTACAATTCGACTTACCAAAGTTCGACTTAACTAATTATAAAGGAACATTAAGGAAGAGTATTATACAATTTACGAACTGTGAAGTAAAAAAAAATGTATTAACAATAGTTAGTTATTATGACTCATGTCTGGGCTTTCACAACGAGGTCATATCGCCTACTACCAGAGCGCTCTTTTGTCACTCTGGTGGACATGAGCCCGACTCTACTGTGGGAGTCCCAAATTTTTATTCACCTAGGACAGGGGGTCTTTAACGAGTACCTGCTGACATGGTACAGGCTCGGGACCATCGCTTAACATCCCATCCGAAGGACGGCATGCTCATGTTTTTTCACCTCCCAGATAAAAAAATCTAAGGACCTCGGGTGGGTTGCGCTGTTTCGTCACTTTGAACATGAGTTTCTACTCTATTATGGGAAGTATTAAATTTTGCCTTCCCTAAATTATTATTTACCTTGAGTAGGGGTCTTTCATGATTAATAATAATAATTTTATTTCCTTTAAACCAATACATGGTAATAGGATACGTCAAAAAAAAGTATACATTAAGATAGCTTATAAATTAGATTTATAACTACTTGAGTCTGACACAAGTATGATTAGTAATAACAAAACTATTAAAAAAAGTAAAATGAATTGAATAAAAACTGAATACCCTAAATTTTTATTCACCTGGGGAGGGTTTTTTTTAACGAGTAACTGACATCGTACAGGGTCGGGACCATCGCTAAACGTCCCATGCGAAGGACGGCGTGCTTAAGTTTATTGTACCTTCCATATAAAATAAACTAAGGGCCTTGCCGAGTTTCGAACCCATGATCTTGAGATCAGAAGGCAAGCACGCATACCACTGAGCCACCGACGCCCTCAGTGTATTACGAATATGTATAAATACATTAATACAAACAAATGTAAATAATTTTTCAGTGCCTTTGAAATAGTTTTCAATTTTTTTTAAATATTTTTTTTTAGAATTATCTTGGATTCTTCATTTAGGATGGTAAAGAGCTGTTGGTCGACGTTGTCACAAAAAGGCCAAAACATTTTTAAATTCATTTCTGGCTTCTCTAGTTGTAGGCGGTTCTTTTTCTGTCACTTCTGCCTCATCTTCATCGTCACTTCCGTCAGTGGGTTCTACTTGCAGCTGCACTTCCGCCAAATTACTCTTCTCAGAAGGGGATTCTCATTTGAAGTGAAAATAAAGTAAACATTCAAACCAAAACATTGAAAAAGTAAACAAACATTCAACGCAATTCGACTCAACAGAGATGATGACAAAATAATCAATACTCTTTGCTTTTTAAAAATTATACACTTCAGAGTGAGAGCAGAAACGTAGTTCATTAATTCACTTTTTGGACAAAAAAAAACAATTTACTCCTAAATTGTAAAAAAAAATGAAATGGCTTCTCTGTAGAAAACATTTTGAGGCCCACAATTGGCCAGCGTTATCTTGGAGAAATGTTAAAAGAATAATATAAATGTCGTCGGTAAATCAACTGTAATGTACTTCCCCAGAACGAATTAATCAATTAACTTTTCGCTTCCCCTCCAAAACCAGCTAACAGTTTGCGCTAATATTGAACAGTTGACTTACAAAGGGGCTCTTAAATAATCATACTAAATTTTGTGTCCATAAATTTATTTGTTAAGGCAGTTATTAGGGTTCTTGAATTGAGCCCCCTCCCCTGAACCTCTCTTTTCTTAGGCCGATATCGCTGAAATTCGACAGGTTATGTCCTCATTGTGTTTTGACTTCAAATATATAATTTCATGTCGATACATTCATTACAGCGGCAATTATTGGGTTTTTGAATTGAGCCCCTGCCGAGTCCCCAGAAAATTAATGTGTCGCCCTTATGGCGTTTTAAATTCACGCATAAACTTTTGTGTCGATAAATTCATTTTATCGGCAGTTATTTTAGTTTTTATGTTGGTCAATTTGGCTGAAAATAGATAGGTGTTGTCGTTAGAGAGTTCGGAATTTACATATAAACTTTCGTGTCTATAAGTTCATTCTATTGGGAGTTATTGTGTTCACAGGCACACACACACAGACACAAAGACACATAGTCGTTTTTTTTTTCATATTTGCAAACTGATTATTCGACGCCCCGCCTCCTGGTCTTCCTCCACTGCTGGACAGTGGATGGTTGTGCAGTGTGGTGGGAAGGTCAGCGCTGGTCTCCCTTGGCCTCCTCCCCTCTCCACTAGTTGCAGAGTGCTATTATATGACAGTGTGCGGGAGTCCTACTGGTGCTGTCCTCGTCCAGTTTCTTATATATTTTTAATTATTTTATTTAGTTATTTTTATTTTATTTTATTTTTATTTATTTTATTTTATCTCTTTCATTTTATTACCTATGTATTCTGTTTATTATTTTTGTATATGTTTGCTTATTTTGTATTATTTATTATTTTATCATGTCATCTTTGTCATCACTTCTGCTTATTGTCATTGTTTGTACAGATTGTAGAATAAATAAATTAAAAAAAAAAAAAAAATTTGCAAACTAAAGACGCGTTTTCCTAGCTGCAGTTTTTTTGCGCAGCGTAGTGCGCAATACGTCCAACGTAATGCATAGTGGACCCAACACAAAGAAAGTAATGAGCTCATTGCGTTGTACGTCAGCGTTTCACGTCCTGCGTGACAGGTGGATTGGCTCTGGTCGGATCTATTACGCAGTACGCAGCGCAACAAACCTCTCTTCGTCGTCGATTAAGTGGTTGTTAATCAGTAATTTAAACAGACCTTCGTCCTCTCGATCCAATAACATATAACTGATTGATTTCCTTCTGTTAACATAATTCAGAAGAACGAAATTCTCTTCTTCATCATCCATCATGTGTTTGCTATCTGCAATCCAACCAGTTTCTTTTTCTTTTCTCCTAGGCGATTCATTATTGAGATAAAATAATGAACGAATACGAAAATTGCTTGAACAGAGCTCTTTCCAGAAAGCACTGAATAGTTTTCAGTTTGAAGGAAAACACAAATCCGCAGCGTTTTTTTGTTGCCGGTTCTATACAGCGCAAAAAAAAAAAAACTGCAACTAGGAAAACGCGGCTTAAAGGTCGGAAAACATGAAAGTGATGGTAGTGAGACATTTAAAATAGTGTGAGTAAGCACTGCTGATTTGAAACTTCCAAGATAGACTTGGCTAACTATTATTATGCTCAGTTCACAATTAATAATCTAATGCTACAAGGGTGCAATATGTTTTTATTTCAATTTAAGTTGATCTAGTAGGTGTCTGTGTCTTTTAGTTTTAATTGTGATATAGGTAATAGGTTAATAGAGATACATATTGAAACAATTACTATGTTCTCATTAAATTTATTCCTTTTTAAAATTGCCCCACGTTGGGCGCCAATGAAACAATTACTAGTTCCTCTTTATTTTTTATTTATCTTGTTGAAAAAAAAACTAGTTATGGGAAATGAATTCTTTTAATAAAAAAAATTGATAAAATAGAGTTTTTTTTTTTTTTGTTTTGTTTTTTAAATCTTTACATAAATTGGAGACATGATCATATAACATTTATTTGTTTTATTTTTTTATAATTATTTTTTTTTCACTCACTTGGTCACCATCTGTCCTTCAATCCTTCTCCACTGCTCTTCTTAGTTCATCATACGGCTCTCCGATCCTTCCTTTAATTTTCCATCAATCTGCCTTTTTTCCTGACTTCCTCCAGACTTCCAACTCCAAACAAAAACTCTTCACTACTCCAGCGAAATCTCTCATAAAAAACGAACCGTCCACTTCCACTCTCTCTCTCTCTTCAACCACAACCTTCCTCCTTCACTCTCTCTCTCCAACCACAACCTTCCTCCTTCACTCTCTATCGCCAACCCCCGACACACTCGTTTCCCCCTCCTTCCACTGTTCTCTCTCTCTTCCCCCACCCTTCTTAAGTCCTCAGTACTGACATCCCGTTAATGGCTTTATTATATTTCTTTATTTATTAAAATACCCCCCCTTATTTCTACATGTTACATATCCTTTCCCTTAATGAAAAAAAAAATGAAACGAAGAAAATAAATATTTTTTTTTTTATAAATACCCCATCACAAACACCATAATATTTTTCTTAAAATACTACATTCAATAAACCATCTAACCAATATTTTAAACAATATAACATATAAACTTTCATGTAAACATTCTTTTTTTTTTTTTTTTTTTTTTTTTATAATCAGGTAACTAGAAAACAGTTTCTTTTCTTTTTTTTTTTTTTTATATAATACAGGTACAGTACAGGTAAACAATAGTACAGGTACTTGGCAAACAATTTTTTTTTTTTTTTTTTTTTTTTTTTTTTTTTTTTTTTTTTTTAAATCTCTCTCTCTCTTCAATAATACAATATTTTCTTTCTAACATTTTTAAATACTTATGCAATCAATCCTCTAACCAATATTATAATTATAACATGTACAATTTCATATAAACCATATTTTTTTTTTTTTTTTTATATAAAGGTAACTAACAAACAATTTTTTTATTTTTTTTAAAGCAATAATACATTAACTAGCAAACAATATTTTTTTTTTTTTTTTTTTTTTTTTCTTTCTTTCAAAATATAATATAATTTCAATAAATAATTTTGTTTTTTTTTATCATAAAAAAAACATTAAAATATCCAAATTTTGTTCAGAGTGGAGAAGGCACTAAACATTTTTTTTTTTAACAATATCACATATAACCATAAAATTTAAGAACATGTATAACCAAAAAAAAAACAAATTCAATTTCATAAACTAAGAAAGAAAATACATATGATTAAGCGAGGCTTATATGACCCAGACAAGCCGATCCACACACACATGGAGCAAGGTCTCTCATGATTTGAAGATATAAGAGGTCATACTTGATCAAAACAAAATTGCCATAGCAAAGACCGACAAGTCACATAATGATAATTATTATGTTATTATTATTATTTTTACAACATGACACAAGACTTCAATAAATTAAACAAAATATCAAAAATCGAATTATATTACCATTTTTTTTTTTAGCTAGATATCGGTCATTAGGTCAGACCTACATGCATTGTTTATATGGGTCAAACTATCATAATCCTATTTGACGTGTGTACTACCTCTCTGTACCACAGGATCCCGTTAGTTGCAGACCGTCTCTCCACCAGAATCTATCTTCCATCAACTAGTTGGTTTAGTGATATCAGTTTTATAAGTGATATTAGTTCGTTACCAAACTACCAATTCGGATTTTATTATATTTTGATTTATTTATTATTTTATTATCGATTTCAAATTTAAGATTTTTTTTTTTTTTTTTAAATCTTTATTTCCAAGGTGAAAAACACACAACAAAGCTATTATTTGATACTTCGGATTAAAAACAATTTATTCATTAGCTGATTACTTTTAATTTATAATTTAGTTTTATTTTTAATTATTATGATTTAAGAACAATATATTTAAAAAACACAAAACCATAGTCATAAGTTCATTTAAAAGTCCAATTACGAGTTCCTTGTTATCAAAAATAATCCATCGGTTTATCTGAAGGAAACTTTTTTTTTTTTTTAATTTCTTGTGATTTTTAATTTTCTTTAATTTAGTGTGATTTTTAATTAAGCTTATTAGTTTTGGTATTTTAAAGTAAGCACTTTGTTTCTGTTTATTTTCATATTTGTCCAACTTTATCTTCCGATATCTAATTCTCCTAGAATTTGGCTGGAACATTACTTTAGCTTTTCTTTTATTAGTTTTCTTTAATTTTTTCTTATCACATCTTTCTTGGCAAATAGGGCCCAAATTCCCTTTACAAATTTTCTTACAATTTATTTCTTTTAATTTTACTTTCAAAATAACGATATTTTTGTTTTTTATTTTATCTTTGGATATTTTTGAAAATGTATAACTTTTTCTAATAAACCCTAGCCGACATAATGCATTAAACGGAATATAATCTTTATTTATTTCTTTGTTCAATTTTATTTTTCTATTTTCCTTTCTATTTTCCTTTCTATTTGATTTGCTTTTACTTATTTCTAATTCATTTTTCTGAGCATTACCTATTTCATTTAATTTCTTTTTCTCATCTGTTATTAATTTATTTTCACATTTATTTTCAACTTCATTAAGATCTGTTTTTGTCTCCACTATTATTTCATTCGGGTTATTATTTTGTTGTTCCCCCCTTAGTTGCTCTATATTTTTATTTATTGTTTCATTTATTGTTTCTATATTTTTACTTATTTGTATTTCAGAAAACCTAAACCTTTGCTCAACCGACTCGATTATTTCTTTTTTATTAGTTTCATTTATTGTTTCTAACTTACAACTTAACTGTTCCATACGATCCATCATTTGCTCAAATTGGCTACGATTAAACGGATTATCGTCTTTCTTTTTATTTGCTTCCTCATCCCCCGAATTCGACCTTCCTATAAGCGGACTCATGACTATCATAGAATTTTCTCCCGTTCCTTCTACAAATCCAGATTCCCGAACATCGCTATCTACGTTCCGGAGTCCTAATCCGCCGAGGCCACTCCCGATTCCGTCCATTCCTGCAACTAATTCTCCCGCCTCCCCATCGTAAACAAACTCCGGACCTTGCTCTCCCGCCATGCTATGGGTCGACTCACCTGTGTCCTCGTCCGCCATCTTGCTTCACAAATCTATCCTCTATAATAAATATAATACATAAAATATATTACAGCAATTTCTAAACTATAAACTGGACAACTCAAAAATTTTTTTTTTTTTTTCTCTATTCCATCATTTTTATTGCCAAAACGTTGGGCGCCAATGAAACAATTACTAGTTCTTCTATGAATTTATTTTTAAATTGCCCCACGTTGGGCGCCAATGAAACAATTACTATGTTCTCATTAAATTTATTCCTTTTTAAAATTGCCCCACGTTGGGCGCCAATGAAACAATTACTAGTTCCTCTTTATTTTTTATTTATCTTGTTGAAAAAAAAACTAGTTATGGGAAATGAATTCTTTTAATAAAAAAAATTGATAAAATAGAGTTTTTTTTTTTTTGTTTTGTTTTTTAAATCTTTACATAAATTGGAGACATGATCATATAACATTTATTTGTTTTATTTTTTTATAATTATTTTTTTTTCACTCACTTGGTCACCATCTGTCCTTCAATCCTTCTCCACTGCTCTTCTTAGTTCATCATACGGCTCTCCGATCCTTCCTTTAATTTTCCATCAATCTGCCTTTTTTCCTGACTTCCTCCAGACTTCCAACTCCAAACAAAAACTCTTCACTACTCCAGCGAAATCTCTCATAAAAAACGAACCGTCCACTTCCACTCTCTCTCTCTCTTCAACCACAACCTTCCTCCTTCACTCTCTCTCTCCAACCACAACCTTCCTCCTTCACTCTCTATCGCCAACCCCCGACACACTCGTTTCCCCCTCCTTCCACTGTTCTCTCTCTCTTCCCCCACCCTTCTTAAGTCCTCAGTACTGACATCCCGTTAATGGCTTTATTATATTTCTTTATTTATTAAAATACCCCCCCTTATTTCTACATGTTACAATATATTATTTTATTATTTTTCTGATTAAATTGTGATATTGTATGGTAGTCTCCCCCCCCCCCCCCCCCCCCCCTCCTGTTCTGTCCCCCTCCCTCACTCTTCCCCTCCTACAAACCCTCCTCCCACCCTCTATCTTGACTGTTTTCAAAATATGTATTACCACCAATCAAAGTCCCTGTATCCTGTACACTTGACAATGCTCTAACCAGCGAAATATATTGTGTATTTTATATAAATATAGTGGAATTTTTGACTCATTCTAAGTGTTTTAAACAGTGGTAAGCACTGCTTTGTTTTTCCCTGCATGGTAGACCTAGCAGCTCATTAACAAAACCGGAAGCAGAAAATAAATGTTCCAAAAAAGGAGAAGTCAATTTTCAAAAATATTAATTGTTTCATTACATCCAAAAGTGGTCTAATTTTGATAATTTATTTTCTTAGTGGTGTATATTTCTACCAATTACGGTCAACTAAATTGTAATGATAAAAGCTACAATTTGGCTGTCTTGTACCATATATAACGATAATAACTGTTTGTAGAAAAAAAAATAATCAAAAAGAAATTGATCTTTAATTTGAGTTTAATTGGTTGATTTCTCGGGCTCTTAGACACCCATAAAAAAAATGGTAGATTGATATTTATTTATTTTTTATTTATTTATTACCTATATATAAAAAAAAAGAGGTTGAAACGGCAGGTTATGGGACTTTGTTTTTATCATGTCCACTTACCGTTAGTCCTCTTCATAAAAACATATCTAAAAAAATAACTTTTTAAAATTCCAAACGGAACACAAGAAAGCATAAAAAAACAAACAATTATTTCTACGATTAAGAAACAGTTTTTTATTTAGATTTTTTTGCAAGGTCAATTAGATGCATGAAATATGGACAAAAACTGTGATATTTGTTCATTGGACTGTTTAATATAATGTATAAGTTACGTTATATATTGGGTTAAAAAAAACGAGGTTAATATATGCATATAGAACTTGATTATATCATCAGCATATGTGAAAAATGAAAAAAAAAAAAGGTCTGCTCTACATTTGAATATGTTTTCTGCCATTACTGCCATTGTAATGAAGATATAGGCATGAAATTTCATATGTAAATTCAAAGCCCTACAAGGACACACCTATTACTTTTCAGCGAAATCAGCCGAAATAAAGGGAGGGAACAGAACAAAACTAAAAAAACCAATAACTGCCGATGTAATGAACGTATCGACATGAAATTTCATATTTGAAGTCAAAACCCAATGAGGACGTAACCTGTCAAATTTCAGCGATATCGGCTGATTTATCGACACAAAATTTATATAGGTAAGGATTAAGCAACCCCTATGTTTGTCAATTGTAGAATATGAGCGCAAACGATCAACTGGTTTTAGAGCGGGTGTATCAAAGTTAATTGATTCATTCGTTCTGGGGAAGTACATTAGAGTTGATTCACCGACGACATTTCTATAATTTTTTTAACATGTTTCCGAGATAATGCTTGCCTTGGTGGGCATCAAAATGTTTTTATAGTCTTATAGTGGCCATTTTTTTTTTTTTACAATAGTACAATAGTTTTTTACAAAGTTAATTAAATACGTTTCTGCTCTCCCCCTGAAGTGTATATATTTTTTTGCTACTTTTTTCTCTCTCCTTTCTATATTTCGCACATCATGAAGAGACGTCAGAACGTCCCGAAATATCATCGTGAAAGACACTTTCAAAAGAATCATAAAAAATATTTATCATAATTAAATTAAAAATAAGAATTGTATCCACTATATTTATTATTATTATTATTATTATTATTGTAATGATGTATTTTTAACTATTTCTTTATCAATTTTTTATTAATTTCATTTAATTTTTACTATCATTGTTATTACCAATGTATTATTGTTTAGGTATCTAATTTATAAGCTATTTTATTCTATACATTTTGACTCATCCTATTACCATGTTATTCTACGTAAACAGAAGTAATATCAATATTGTAAATATTATTATTTTTATTAATTTGTCGATTAATTTAACGTCCGATTATCTTCCTTTAATCACAATCAAAATGATGGCGGAACACTTTCCTCTGTATAAGGCAACTAACTGACTTTAATCAGAGATGATGGGACGAGCATAAGACAACTAAATCTACTATAATATTCCTTAAAAGGAAGATTCTGATTAACAAAATGAATAATTAAACTATTCAAGGAACATAAATATTATACTGATGATGGGAAATCTTTTTAATCACTATTTTTTGAATATAAATAAAATAAAAAAATAAAAGGGAGAATTGATGCTGTTAATATGTTGTATGTGAATCAAGAATCTCTTTATACAAACCAAAAAAAATAAAATTTTAGTTTTAATAGTAGACGTATTAATAATAATGAAAATTTGTAGTATTTTCTCTCTTATTAGACTCGGTCGGGTTTCGAAGCCGCGATTTTTTTTATTGAAACTTAAAAAAACATACAGCAATTTCTTAAGAAGTCATAAAATCTATACTACTCTTTGTAGATAACTGGTTTCAGTTATTGAAAATGATTATAGTTGTCAATTTTGATTGAAAAGGGTGACTGGTAAAGTTTGTTAATGGAACAGTGTGCTCGATTCATTATATTTGGTAAAGCGGAACAGTCATGGTCAACAATTTAACTTACGTTCAATGAGTGGATTACCTCGGAACTATCAAAGCCGTGACATAAGGATCATATTTTCTGGAGTCCCAAATCTTATCGACGAACATAGGCATAGAAAAATCATTTTTGTTGCGGGGGCGAACTCAATCGCACCAACTTTCTCCCCGAGATCAAGAATTGGTTTCGAAAGTATGGAAAGATCGTTGTGAACAGAATTTTTATGAGATTAAATGACAAAATGTCAAAGAAAAAATGTTTAAATCAATTAACACCGATAGATATTTTGCAGATAGTTAGCTCTGTCGAGAATGACATTTTGTATGTTCATGTATGTTTAATGAGATCATCGGCATCAAGCAGAAGAATTAAGTTTGATTGCGCCCTAGGCCCATTCCGATTTGCCGTCCTGCTTGTTTTGTGATGGTATACTGTAATGAAAAATATGATAATAAAAGTATGAAAAAGATATTTTATACTTTGATTTTTTAACATAACATTATTAATAAAATACTCAAATAAAAAATAAAATTATATTTGTATAATCAATAACATAACTTTTTTTCTTCTTGTCTTGGTTCGTGCGAAAACATCAATAATATTATCATAATCAATTTTTTGCACCAACTGTGCTTCGCTGGACAATAATGCAAGTGCATTAAGTCTGTCTTGATTCATACTTGCACTCAAATAGTTTTTTTGCTCTTTTTAATGTGGAAAATGTTCTTTCTCCAGAACAATTCGTTGAGGGAATATTTAAAAAAATGCGTAAAATTATATGAATGACTCCTCGTTTCAACGCTCCGGTGCACACAGTAATTTTTAACTAATTTTTCGTATACTTGTCTTTCAGTGCAGTCACTGGAGAAAAGAGAAAACAATTGATTTTAATTTTTAGTCGTCCTTCAAATTTTGGGGCCCAATGCCCGGGCCTCGCAGGCCTAATCCTAAATCCGTCGCTGTCGGCATCTCCAAATCGAGATTTATAATTCATTTGTTATTATTAATTTTTGACAATATTTACGAAGTCTACCCACGGCGACCGCAAAGTAGAAGCAGCCCCACTACACCGATCTCGAGCTCTCTCGGCGCCACCAGGCAGCCGCAACCCTGGGAGTTCTGAGAGCGCCATGTAATATGTACCTCTTTCCCCGACAATATCGGGCCGGGTGATTTACCAGAGTACCCGTATTAAAAAAAAAAAAAAACACATTACGATAGTCGTGTAATTAATTATAGGTTAGGTTTGGTTTTATGACTCATGCCCGGGCTTTACCTACGGGGTCATATCGCCTACTACCAGAGCGCTCTTTCGTCACTCTGGTGGACATGAGTCCGACTTTACTGTGGGAGTCCTAAATTTTGCCTACCCTAAATTTTCATTCACCTAGGGTAGGGGTCTTTAACGAGTACCTGACATCGTACAGGCTCGGGACCATCGCTTAACGTCCCATCCGAAGGACGGCGTGCTTAAGTTTATTTTACCTCCCAGATAAAATAAACTAAGGGCCTCGGTCGGATTTCGAACCCACGATCTTGAGCTCAGAAGCCAAGCACGCATACCACTGAGCTACCGGCGACCTCTCGTGTAATTATATAATAATCACTATTATAAAATCAGTAAATAATAATTTTGGGAATATTAAATTATTTAACGACTCACTTATTACTTAAAAATTGTTGACAATAATTCAGAATGAATTTTTACAACACTTGATAAAATATCTTAGAACTCTGGCAACAGTTACGATCACACTACGGAGAAACTCACCTTATTCCTACGATAAGATAGCTCGGCTGCCAATGATTGCTTTCTTTCGGGTTTTTCCAGGTGCAGACTTAAAAAAACTCAAAAGCCCAATTTTTAATTTTGTCGTTACTACATAACTTTCCCTATGGGAAATTTAAAAAAAAATTGTCCCATTTTTATTGATTTATTTGGTAGAAAAAAAAAAAAAAAAAAATTAGAAATTATACGAATTTCGGAAAGCAATTCACTTACATATATTTTTCATTTATATTAAAGTGAGCGACCTAGATCGGTACAATGTACTTAAGTTATCGACAATGAGAACTGGTTGTCGGCAGAGAGAGCAGATTCAATAGTAAATAACAGACCATATTTCTGATAATAGGCTTTCTAAATGTTTTCATTTAATGATGATAATAATTTAAAAATATTTCCATAGATATTATAATGGAAAGATATTTGGTTTGAGAGGTTCTGGTTGTGAGAAGTCCACGAAAATGTGAGACAAGAATCCCATATTGTAGTTTCTTTTAAATTCGTTTTAAGAAAGTTGCTTCTCTTGGAGTAAGGTGAAGAAGAACTGGAAAAAACTGGGAGTTGAAATGAACAAAAAATAGAATAACCAGGGAAATAAGGGGGGGAAAAAAACCAAAAAACGGGTGGAATAATGAGAAACTAAGACAAAAACCAAACAGGTACGTAAGGGATAATGGACGATTAGTTCCGTGTTTCGTGGACAGAGTGCCTTGCCCTCGGTTCGAACATTTATTTACAAAGACCAATCCATCTAGGGTTAAATCGATACCACAAAGTATCGATACGTTTACTCACAAGTAGTTCTATACCTATTCGTATCGATTGAATCGAGTAGTTCGTTGTAATTAATTTAAAAAAATGTATAAATCTATATAGATTAGTTAGTGATTAAACTAATCTGTAATTAATTAATTTCTTCTATAATTATAATTAATTTTTAAAAATGCATAAATCTATGTAGATTACTATCGTATAGGTACCATAGTATATACTATACTAATCTATATAGATAATAATAAAAACCGAGTACTTCGTTATAATTAATTTTAAACTATGTATAATATATATAAGTATACCTACCTATATATTAATAATAAAAAACAATGAAATTTGAAAGGTATAAATGAGATATTGTAGTGGGCATAAGGAACAAATAAATCAAATCGAATAAGATAAAATTATATTATTAAAAATATACTGAAAATAATAAAAAGCCTTATAAAATAAACATACAATTTATTTTTACTAAGGATATAAAACTACTGGAGACTATTCGTATTCCCACAATATTTCACTTTTTTTTTAAACTTTTTACAAGTCAGATCGAATCGTTCTTATCTATAAAATAAATCCACACTTTCGCCGTAGGACGAGGATTATAATTTGTAATTGACAAAATGGAATGTAAAAATAAAATAAAGTGCTGAAATCGTAATCACGTTCAGGTTCTGTTCAAAATTAAACAAATGTATAACTTCATAAACGATAAACCATTTAATGTAAATAACGTAAGAAATAAGGACGCATCATGCAGGCTGCGTGATCACATCACACATGAGGTTATTACCATCGATATATACATATCATTTGTCCGTGGACCGTAATTTGAGTTCAGTATTTTATTGCAACAACAAATAAAAGAAAATTGTAAGAAATTAAACTGTGAACAATTTTGATGAATTGAAAAATTTATATATATATTTTTTAAATAGTTTGAAACTAGTATTTTGAATCGATACAAATTATATCTATTCGATATCTACTTGGTATCGAAAGAAAAGTATCGATACCGAAAGTACTTGGATAGTTCTCTATTCCTAATTAATGGCAACACTGGGGGGTAGCCATTGAAGGGAAGGCGCGAAGTCAGGTACTCGTTAAAAAGATCCTAGGTGAATAAACCTAGGTAGGCAAAATTTAAGACTCCAAAAGTAGAGTCGGGCTCTTGTCCATTAGAGCCACGAAAGAGCTCTCTGGTAGTAGGCGATATGACCCCGTAGTTAGAACCTAGGCATGAGACACAATAACTTACTTATGAGAGCGATGATTAGCGGCGAGCGAAATGAAAAAGAACCGAGTCTATGTTTTTGATTACATATTTTCATGCTTTCAAGTAATTAGGTCATAACAGGAACTTTAAATGAAATCTAATTATTTATCGAGGGGAAAAAAAAAAAAATACCAATAATAATAATAAAAAAATTACAAGTTGACTTGCAAGAATTTTATTTGTGGAAAGTGTTCTCCACAGCCATGTGACAGAATGGACAGTCCAGAGATCTTGATCATAATAAAAAAATAAATTAAAAAAAAAACTTAATTGCTTCCTTCAATTTCTCTCTTGGTTTCTAATTTTAGAGCCAGAACAGAAATGATATTAGGGTATGAATTACACGGCGACTGTCACGAAATTGGGATTTGTCGTGAAGAAATCGTGTTAACTGGGTTTTAATAACCTCGCTAAGTGACATACAGGCTAAAAGGCACGTCATAAAAAGTACCATAAAACGACTACAACACTCTAAAATTGAAATTTTCTTTTTTTTTTTTTCTTTGCATTTTTTTATTTCTTAAGTTCATAAGGATGTCACGAAGAAAGAAAGCAGTGAAACCTGGCAAGTATTAGTGGCGGATCAACAATTTTGGGGACTCACAGACTTTTCTTTTGGTAGAGGGCGCCATTAGATTTTACATCTTGGAGGTGATAAAAACCTTGAGTACGCCGTCCTTCGGATGAGAAGTTAAGCTATGGTCCCGAGCCTGTGCAATGTGAGAAACTCGGCTAAAGACCTCTCTATCTTTACGATTGAAAAGGGTGTTTAAATGTTGCACGGAACCCGCTCACTGTTTATTATGAAATAAAACATTTTTAAATAATATATTTATATAGTTTGACATATTTTTCATTTTAAAATGTTGACTGTATATATATATACAGTCAACATATATATGTTCCAGGTGTACAGCTGGTCTAGATTCTGTTGAACATATTGTACGTTCACCTATGTTCATCAGAATCGTCGGCATCGTTTGCAGACGATCGGACAATGGAAAAGGATGAATTCCTGGAACCGTATCCCCTAACGCCCCCTTCCGTTTGACAGAAAAGCTCAGACGTAGCGTGCTTGCTTATTGAGATCAAGATCGCCGAGGCCCTCATGTTTTTTATATTAGAGGTGAAAAAAACTTGAGCACGTCGTCCTTCGGATAGATCAGATACTCGTTTAATACTCTATTTGTATAAAAAATTAGGGTAGGCAAAATTTAAGGCAATTTGGCTCATGTCCACCAGAGCGACGAAAGAGCGCACTGGTAGTAGGCGATATGACCTCGTAATTAAAGCCCAGGCGTCACAATACTACAATAAGGAAGTGCAATTTTTAAAAATTTTAATAATATACTTATATTATTAGGGTTGCTACTTAGGGTTAAGTTGAGGTTTTGTATAGTTAAGGTTGCACCTATTTGAGGTGTTTGTCCGTAATGGTGGTACATCTGGTTTGCATAATGAGGCTATCAAAGAGGCAGATCTACTCAAAGTGACCATTATAAAGATAGACATAATTATTAAGAAGGTTTCTTCTGGAGCTAGCGGTAAACAGAAGCTTGAGAAAATGTTAACGGCTCTGGTTTCAGTTTGACTCAGCTGGTTCATTAGTCTGCATCGACTTACTTATGCATTCTGTTTAAATAACATTATGCACTGCAATGAATACCCCACCCCAAAAAATTGTGATGTGGCCCATTACAGAACTTTCTTATAGATGACTCTCTTTCTTCTCCTTCCAAAAATTATTTTATACTGGCATTACTGGGTATAAGAATGTCTACTCTCAAGATAACGCTGTACAAAGAGACAAAATGAAATGATTTCGAGAAGGGGAAGTGGAGAAAGAGTCATCTGTAAGCGTTGTTGGTATAAGAAAATCCTGTAATGGCCACATCACATATATTTTCCAATAATTTTAATAATTTTTCAAAAAAAATACCAAAACATAAACCATATTTTAAAGTTCGTTGCTATGAGTTACGATTTAAAAATTACAATTAGATATATTCCTTGTAGACATTTAGTTTCCATTCTTCGGGGCAAAATAACTTATGTCGTATTAATCTTATCTCAAATCTAAAAACATAAGATGCCTAGAAATTTTATAAGGAACAATTTTGGTAAGAATTAATTTTTCGATAGGATTAACTGTTTTTGGGTAAATCGAGGAAACGTACAAAAATATGAGTTTCAAAACTACATTTCAAGATGGTTTTTGGCATGTAGCTCAAAAACAGGACGACCTGTAAGATATCGTATTTAATATAATTTATATATTTCAGTATTCTCTACAATTATTATTCGAAAAGGGTTAGGGGGTTAGGGTTTATGACTCATGCCCGGGTTTTAACAACGAGGTCATATCGCCTACTACCAGAGCGCTCTTTCGTCACTCTGGTGGACATGATCCCGACCCTACTGTGGGAGTCCTTAATTTTGCCTACCCTAAATTTTTATTCACCTAGGGTAGGGGTCTTTAACGAGTACCTGACATCGTACAGGCTCGGGACCATCGCTTAACGTCCCATCCGAAGGACGGCGAGCTTAAGTTTATTTTACCTCCCACATAAAATAAACTAAGGGCCTCGGTCGGGTTTCAAACCCACGTTCTTGAGCTCAGAAGTATATTTTCCTTAATTTTTATAATTTTTCAAAATACCAAAAGATAAACCATATTTTAAAGTTCGTTGCTATGAGTTAAGATTTAAATATTACTTATTGTTATATACGATTATATTCCTTGTAGACATTTAGTTTCCATTCTTCGGGACGCTATAACTTTTGTCGTATTAATCTTATCTCAAATCTAAAAACATAAGACGCCTAGAAATTTTATAAAGAACAAGTTTGGTAAGAATTAATTTTTCGATTGAACTAACCGTATTTGGGTAAATCGAGGAAACGTCGAAAAATATGAGTTTCAAAACTACATTTCAAGATGGTTTTCGGCATGTATCTGAAAAACAGGACGACCTGTAAAAAATCGTATTTAATATAATTTATGTATTTCAGTATTCTCTACAATTATTACTCGAAAAGAGTAAGATTAGTTCATAAACATAAGCTGTATCTTGCAAAATATTATGTTTGCTGAAAACATAAAATTCTTAATAACTGTTGATGTAATTTTATGACCATGCACGGTGCACCCGGCCAAAAAAAATAAAAAAAAATTGTGGTGTATAGATATGAAATTTTATATTTAAATACAAATTCTCCTATGAACCACACCTATTGATTTTCAGCGAAGTAGGTCAAAGAAGAGGGAGGGTTTTGGGGGTAGGGGGAGGGTCTTCACTCAAAATCCTCAATAACTGCCAATGTAATGAATATATAGACATGAAATTTTATATTTAAATACAAAACTTCATAAGGACGGCACCTGCCTAGGTCATAGTCAGAAATAGATAAACAGGAGCTGGAAAACCTCCCTTCTCATCGTCATAAATAACGGTAGGTAATTTTATTTTTGGCCAGTTGAGTTATGACGGAGCTCATTAGAATGACTAAGATCGTAGAGGGGTGGGAACGCTCCCCCTCCCCTCCCCCCCCCCCCCCCTCTTCTGGTCACTATTAGAGAGATGCAGTCATTCTAATTACAGGGAAGTTTACACACATAAAACTGTTACATAGAGCTCATTAGCTCTCCAAGGTAGTAATAATAATACGAAGAGGTGTCCCACAGATCGTAAGGAAGCAGGTCTTAGCGTTAATAACATCCTCCAAGACGGAGCAATGGCAGCGAGGCTCGTGGGACCTAGCACCATCTCATGGCTCTCTTAGCAGTTGGGGCAATTGCCAATCCTAATTTGAACAGATAAGTGCCGAAAAAAAATAGTCGTCGGTGAATCAGCAGCATTGTACATCCCCTAAGCGAATTAAACAGTTAATAATATAATAATATATAATAGTTTTTATTGTATAAAGGGATCACTCCTGTACAATTGAGTCAGTGACCATTACATTTACAACATTAACATATTCAAAATTATTATAGATTGATCAGGGATTTTGAGTTCACTTATGAAATTTTGTCTCAATACATTCATTACAACGGCAGTTATTAGGGATTTTGACTTAATCCTTTCCTCTAATCCCCTCCTTCCCTTTGGCCGATTTGACTGAAAATTGATAGGTGGTTGCCCTTAGAGGATTTCAGTCACACATATAAAATGTTGTGTTGATATATTCATTCTATCGGGAGTTATTGTGTTCACAGGCACACAGACAAACGAACATTGTTTTTGTTTCATAATTGGAATCTAAAGGTTGGAGAACATAAAATTCCGTTGAAAACTCTGCATCTAAGACTATAAAAATAATAAAATAAAATAAACATTATATTAACTTTGTTAAATCGGTACAAAGCTATAAGTGAGAATAAAGTATAAAATATATAAATTAAATTAATATGAATTTAGAATAGAGAAATAAACAAAAGTAATAATATTGATTAAGAGAGAAAAAATAAATAAATAAATAAATATAAATAAAATAAGTAAATACAAATTAATAACAATAATAATGTAACTGCTGCAAATTGATGACCTCCCAATTCTCTGGAACCCCAAGGACCAGGGTGTGCGCTATCTTGGAGTACTTTTGGATACACGATTCACATGGAAACTATACATTAACAGAAAACTACAGCTAGCATATTCACGACTTAACACCCTCTACCCTCTCATAAACAAAAACACGCCACTTAAACACACGTGTACTATTCTGCTATACAAGACACTCCTACTTCCACTTCTAACATACACCTGTCCAGTCTGGATCGGTACCAGCAACACTAACATGAAACGACTACATACATTTCAAAATAAAGTACTCCGAATAGCAACAAACGCCAGGGTGCGTTTGTCAGGAATCACAAAATCCACGAAGAACTGGGAGTTCCTCTATTTGCAGCTCACGTTGAGAAGCTTGTGTAAAATCACGACGAGGGCCATGTGCATTGTTCCGGGGCTGTACACTAGTCTTGGTGCGCCTAGTCCTGGGAGGCGACTCAAACAAAGACTGTACCAGGAATTCCTTAAATAAATCTTTTATTTTATATATATTTGTGTAAAGCATCATCTTGCTGGTCCAAATAAATGTTGTTGTTGTTGTTGTTGTTGTTGTTAGTTTCAGAGCGCTAATTAAATAATAGAAAATATTTGAGATCTCATTCTTATTATGGACCAGGTGTAATGGCGAATTAAACAGTTTTGTTCTCTCTCTCTCCAAAATTAATTAACCGTTTGGGCTAAAAAGTCAATACTTGACTTACATAGCGGATTCTGAATTCTCAACTAAATTTTGTGTCGATACATTAATTACATCGGGAGTAATTAAATTTTTTTATTGCAGGGGGTTTTTAAAATTTTTTATTCTATGTTTTTATAATGGGAGTTATTGTATTCACACCCATATACAATTTTTTTTTGCGACCAGGGGAAAACATGAAATTTTGAATAAAAATCAGCGTCGAATTTCTGATCCCTATAGCTCGTATCGTATAACGTACATTGTTGAAAAGCACTGACTTATATGATAACACTAGTAGGTGGTCAATTTCATATTTATCCTGGAAAATATTGACTCCTAAAAAAATAATTAAATTTAACCTGCAGCCTCCCTCTCATCGGGTTTTTTAACGAAGGAACATTTAACTGGTGTGATTGTAATGCCATGACACAATGCCAGTGAAATGAGACCAATACAGCTCTCTACGAGGCCCTGACAACACTATACACGAGAAGTGTGAATAGAACTAAGTGAAATGCCGACTCTCTGCTGTTAATTATCGTAGTACGTTGCTAGCTAGGAACGGAACGTGTTCCAGGTCATCCACAGTGTATCTGTACATCTCAACTGAGGGGCATACACGGATTTCAGAAGAGTTCTTTGACGCTTTCACCCTGGACAGAATATCCGCTTGGAAGTAATGCCCTCTCTAAAGTTTCAAACCATCTAACATCAGGCGTATCCAGTCCTTCCAATCCAAAGTCCTAAGAACGTCAATGATTGATTCACCCTTCTACAGGGGCGTAGCCAGATTTTTGAGCAGGGGGCAATGTTAGGCTACGAGGGTGGGGGTACAGACTCCAGGGGGCACAGCCCGCAGTTTCCGTGGTTAGCGTTGCAAACTTTTTGTTGTTAATTTGGGAGACTCGGACCTCTAGAAGCTCCCCCTGAGGTAACCACTAACTGTAATACTTTACTTGACTTTACATGGGCAGCTAAAATGCAAAGCGCAGCAGCAGCAAATGCCCGCTGTGGTTTATGTGCTTTTAGAATTAAATGACTCACAACCAATAGCATGGATTTGCAACTGCTGCGCTTTGCATTTTTACTGCGCATGTAAAATCAGCTTTAAGAGTATAAAGTATAACATAAATGAAGATTTTGAGCGAGGAAATGAAATGATCGAATTCATGTATATTTAAATAAATGTAATATGACTTGTTTTGTACATTTACATTTATGTAACAGCTGATTGCTGATTTAGGAATCAGACGCAAGGGAAATTTGAAGATCCTATTGGTAACTTGCAAGCAATCCATTTTTAATAAAAACAATTTTTTTAGTTTATTTAATTTTTATCTTGGTTTTTTGCTCTGGCGAGGGGGGGCACCCCCCCCCCCCCCCCCCCCTGCCCTTCTATGTTTCTAACCTTACCCTCAGGGAGCCATGGTGGCCGTGTGGGCTAGAGCGTAGGGCTTTGGTCGCATGGTCTCACCTTGGTTTGCGGGTTCGAATCCCGTCCGGGAGTGAGTTTTATTTCGTAGATAAAACTTCCTCCCGGGGCCATGGATGTCGTAAATAATTAGGTAAAACACCATTAATAAGAGTCATGGCTAATATGCATCGTACACAAGGCCAAAAAAAAAAAAAAAAAAAAAAAAAAAAAAAAAAAAAAAAAAAAAAAAAAAAAAAAAAACCTTACCCTCCACAATGACCTTAAAATTTCTTATATCAACGATCTCATAAAGACCCGTTTCCTAAACCTCCCAGTTGGCCATGCGGGCTAGAGCGTAGGGCTTTGGTCGCATGGTCTCACCATGGTTTATGGGATCGAATCCCGTCCGGGAGTGAGTATTTTGAGGCAAAAAAAAAAAAAAAAATGCTTAGTAATTAAAATTACAGTACAGCACCACATCTACCGCCACTAAACCGTTTGAAATTATACACATAGATTCCATAACACTAGACAATACGAAATTCCTCAAAATCATTGACACTTTCTCAAAGTACGCACAGGCTTACAAATTAAATTCCTGACAAGGTCTAGAAATCACTAACAAACTAATTAACCATTTTACACATCACAATACACCAGACACCATCGTTTCCGATAACGGTTCAGAATTCAACAATTCCCTTGTGAAAGAACTACAATACATTGACATACATTTAATTTCTTCACAACACCCCGAATCCAACGGACTATTTAAAGAAATTCAAAAAATTTCACTCCATTATAACAATCAAACACCATTCACTCTCAATTATGAAAATATTCATACATACAATTTTGAAAATCTAATCAAAGTACATTGCAAAATAGCAGCGAATCAAGAAATTTACTTCCTCACACTTCCATAAATTCAAAAGACGACGAATTGTACCACTGGTTTTCTATCCTCACCTTCCTTAATGATAAACTCTCTGCTATTGTCCCTCATATTAATTATGTATTAAACCCAAAAAATAAAGATAATATTTTTATTTTTAGACTCACTGAAAAAAGTCATTTCCTGGAAAATAGGGTGCGCGTCTTCTTTGTCGACACTTTTTCATCGAAGCCAACTGAGTAAGTCAAGTCAAAACCTCTCTTTGAATTATTTTCTTACTTACCGCTCGCTAAATTAAATTTTTAGTTTACTAAATTTTAATTAGTTTTTTAAAAAATCCCGTCCGGATTAACAGGATGTCTGGATAATCGGTGTCCGGATTAGCGGGACTCTACTGTACAGCTTTCCATTATTCATCCAACTCTACCGGAACAACTAATCTCACCAATTTTAAGTTAATCCCATTGTAAATTCAAATTTTACTGTTGTTAAAACCTCTAAACTCTAATCCTATTATACCCATAGAGAATATTGTACATCTACATAAAACCTGCCATCCTCAACATCCCTTCTTGTTATTGTTTACAACATTCCCTTGGAACCTAGTTACAATCACTATTATTGTACACCTAATCATAAAACCTGCCTTCCTCAACATCCCTTCCTGTTATTGTTTACAACATTCCTTTGGAACCTAGTTATAGTCACTATTATTGTACACTTATCATAAAACCTGCCATCCTCAACATCCCTTCCTGTTATTGTTTACAACATTCCTTTGGAACCTAGTTACTGTCACTATTATTGTACACCTAATCATAAAACCTGTCATCCTCAACATCCCTTCCTGTTATTGTTTACAACATTCCTTTGGAACCTTTATTTTTCCTAGTTCCTAGACCAGCAGTTCCGTCCTAGCTCCTGGAGGTTCCACATCTCTATAATTCTTACTGTATATAAGTTTTAGTATATAAAAGATATAGTGAAATAAAAGTGTTTTTTTAAAAACCGGCTTCGACTCTCCCATTATTTAACTTAAATATATTATTATTTGTACATATTCTTCATTACTTGACAGAGATATTTATTATTTTTTATTATTTTATTTTCATCTTATATTTAATTATTATTGTACATATTGCCATTTATTATGAAACATTGTCCTATTATCCATAATTCTCAACAAATTTGTTTATCCCGACTGTAAATATGCATAATAAATACATCCAACTTTCAGAAAGAAGAATTTCAAAAGTTCGATCCTGATGAGTCTCTTCACCTATAAATATGAAATTCAACACAATATCTCGAAATTGTTACAAATGAGTGACTAGGGAGTGTCACCACTGGGTGATTTCTTCGGCGAAATATCAACTCCTACCCAAGAAACTACGGACTAACTCTTTTTGAACATACTCCGACTCGGAGACGGATCTATAGCTGTACAAAGTAATTGTAATGTATCGACACAAAATTATATATGTGTATCCAGAAATACAGAAAAACAACCCTTAGTGATTTTCAGCCAAATCGACCAAAGGAAAGGGAGAGATTAGAGGGGAGGCTTAAAGCAAAACTTAGTTTAGTTAGTTATTATGACTCATGCCTGGGCTTTAACTGTGTCATATCGCCTACTACCTGAGAGCTCTTTCGTCAATCTGGTGGACATGAGCCCGACTCTACTAAATATTGCCTATCCTAAATTTTTATTCACCTAGGGAAGGGGTCTTTAACGAGAACCTGACATCGTACAGGCTCGGGACCATCGCTTAACGTCCCATCCGAAGGACGGCGTGCTTAAGTTTATTTTACCTCCCCAATAAAGTAAACTAAGGGGCCTCGGCCGGGTTTTGAATATTACATTTGGTTACATTACATTATATTTGGTGTTAGTAGGTAAACAGTTGTTAGGAAGGCGGGGTCACTAGACACATACACATACGGGAGGGAGTAATACATTGAGATAAAGACACTTTCACGATAACTACACCATCACGACACAGCACTTATACCAAACATGGCCATCCCTAGACATACCACACCAACTTATTCTTGTATCTTCTCTACGAATCATATGCAGAAATATTTTTTACAAAACTTTAATTTTGCCTGAAAAGGGAAATGAGTCTTGTGTACAAAAGAAGATTATTTCTTAAAAAACAAAATTTATCGGCGAATCACCGGCAATCTACTTCCCCAGAATTAATTAATCTGTTAACTTTTCGCCCCCCTCCAAAACCAGTCGATCGTTTGCGCTAATAATCAATAATATTACAAAGGGGCTCCTAAATCCCAATACTAAATTTTGTGTAGATAAATTCATTACTTCGGCAGTTATTAGGTTTATGAATTCAAGTCATACAAAATAAAATTTCGAACTATCACAAAATGCATAAATGTACCTACTGCATTTGTTGATGCGATCTGGCATAATATTCTTACAGGAAATCACACAACTATACACAAATTTGTGAAAAAAATTCACACTTCCCCCGAACCAGATAGAAGCAATGTCGGTCGGGTCCTTGCGGGTCGTCTTCCAAGACGATTGAACCGTCGTAGGCCGCATGACCTCCCCTGGTACTAAAGAACCACCCCATGACTAAGTGTTTAATTTTCTCTTTTTTTTAAATCAGGAGACAGGCAGGTAGTGTCTCTGGCCAAGTCCGAAAAAAATGTCGAAAGACACTGCTGTGTTACTTTTCTCGTGACACCAAATGCCACTTTTTGCATCGAAAAAAAAGTATATTATTCATTGACAAAATGATGTTTTTTCCGACAAAGCCGTCTGGAGAACTCCGAGCTGAACAAAATAAAAAAAATAAGTAGCCAAAAAGAATCATTTTTGACCAAGTTTCGAAGGGTCAAAATTGGCAAATATAACTTTTTTTTCTTTTTCCTTTTTGAGTGTCCGGGCATCCGGATGACGTCATCAATGTTAATATATGAATTTTTTTTAATGTATAATAAATATCATGTGATCTATATATGCAAAGATAAAGATAAAAATATATACATAGGTACTAAAAAATAAACCAATATTATAACGATCACGAAAAAAAGACAGCAACGATAAAATACATTCAGGAAATTGATAACAAAAAAGTGAAAAAAGTTTGTTATTACGTATTTGGCCGTGCTTTTCAGTTTTACTGAATTTTACTATATGTTTAGGAATAATGAGTCGTTTATAATTTATCCTTTAAATCTGGTGTTTTTTTCTTGAAAAATTTGACTTGTTGCTTAGACATTTTAAATTGGCTATGTTATGGATTTATATTAGGTTTTAAAGGAGGGTGAGCCTTGCATTGCAGCAACATCACCCAGTCAACGTGAGAAAAGCTCGGGGATCAAGGGGTTACTATCTTACATTGCCTGTTTCTGTTCCCGCCAGGAGCCGACGAATCGGCAGAACATCGGGTAGTCTGTTTCCGTCACCATCTGCCCTAGATCCAGTCCCAAATACGATCTTGTTCCCCGTGAATCAACGTTTCATTTTTAACCGTTTAGTTTTCTGTAGTAAAAAAATTTCGTCGGTGAATCACCAGAATGAATTAATCAATTAACTTTTCGCTCTCCCTCCAAAACCAGTAGACCGTTAGGTCCAATATTCAATAGCTTACTTACAAAGGATCTCCTAAATTCTCATACTAAATTTTGTGTCGATAAATTCACTACATCGGCACTTGAATTGAGCATCCTCCCCTGAACCTCCCTTCCCCTTGCTCGATGTTGCTGGAAATCGATTTCGTTTCGATATATTCATTCTATCGGCAGTTTTACTGTTAAGCCTCCCTTCTTTATGGTCAATTTGGCTAAAAAATCGTCATTAGAGAGTTCTGGATTCACATAAAATATGATGTGTTAATACATTTACCCCATCGGAAGTTATCGTGTTTACAAGCACACAGAATTTTTTTTCATATTTGGAATCTGGAGGTTGGAAAACATGAAATTCCCAAGAAAATCCACATTTTGACCGATTGTATAACTTCCCCTATGCTTCGTAAATAATAAAAAAGAAATAATAATTTGTTTAAATTTTCCAAATGTTATTCTTCTTCCACGTTTTCTACATTTGTGACTAGAGTAGTAGAACCGGGATTTAAAATGACCCGATCTTCAACGATAATGTTCCCTTCGGAGTCAGTCACTGGTGCTATCCATATGAAGGAGTGAGTGCTTGGTCGAAATCCAAATTTGGGCTCAACACTTTCAAATAGGAATGTTTGAAAATTGTTTTTTCCTGCCACGAAATCTACATGTTCACTTATATTACTCGGTCGCTCCGACGATAAACTCTTGTCAGTTTCAATCTCCTCTGTCATGGACTGTCCTATAGTGTCTTGTGATACTTCTGTTTTTCTTTTCCTTGCTTTGACTGTCACTAGGGTTTTAAATTTATTTTCCTCTTCTTGTTCCTCAGACATTTTGATAAGTTTTTTTTTCTTTCTTTTTGAGGATGGGCAGCCTTCTGAGAATTCATTAAGCATTTTTTTACTTTCATATAGTATTCTGTCCATATAGTGTAGTGTTTCGTTGAACTTTTTGTCAAAAGAAGTTTCCGATTTTGGGTTGGATACTTGGGATAGTTCTGAGGATGAATCGTCTCTTTTTCTCCAAACGGGAGGCTCTTCTTTCTGGTCGGAGGAGGACTCTGTAAGGAGAGACTCGTGAACCTCTTGTAGCAGTTCGTCTTCTGAGGAGGCCGTACTCAGGGGGGTCGGTGGATCCTGGGATTTTCTTCGCATCATCATCTCCGTGGGGAAGAAGAGTCCGGGTGCCTTGAGTTGGTGCAGATGGCAGTGCTGGGCCGTGTCCATCACTGTCTGTGCAGCATTGTACGGTCTAGCTCCTGGCCAGTCGCTGCTCTTGCCAAGCTCTTTTCCTTGTCGGGTCACCATCTTCTCCCACTTAGGCACATCCTGCCAGTAATGTCGAGTGTGTCGTGTGTTGGGATCTACAAGAGACGAATACCAAGTTCAGACAAAATGTCATAAAAACATTTCATAATATGTTTTTAAAAAAGTCACCGTAAAATTGGCCGAAGCAAAAACGCAATTGAAAGGAATTCTGGTTTTGAAGACTCCTAAAAAAAGTCGTCAGTGAATGACTGGCAATGTACTTCCCCAGAGCGAATCAATAAAATATAATTTTTTACTGTTTATAATGAATTTATTGACAAAAAATGACATATCGTCGGTGATAGTTCAAGACCGCGTAACAGCAAAAGTCGCAAAATTGAAATATGGAGCCAACAGATTCCTAACGCTGATTCGCTTATATTAGATCTCACGCGATTTGAAATAGCCAATAGAGAACCTCGTTTTCGCTATTGAAACAATACCGCGTACCAGTCACAGACCTGAAGTTGCCAGCAAATCCGCATATTTACGTTATTCTAGAACAAGTCGCAACACGGTTAGTGCCTGCTCCCAAATATAATTATTTATTATTTGTCCTGAATAGTTATCAAGAATGTACATTGTGTTTATCGTATTTTTAATATTATTACTATGCCGAAGTGATATGGAGAGTTTAAATTAAAATTACCCTTATATCCTTTCTATGGGACTCTGGGCCTTAGGAGGTTAAATCATTTGATAATTTCAGTTTAAGATGTAGGTCCGCGGTCTTGATATTACGGAGTTTTGGTATTATAGTCACTTACGCGGTATTGCAATGAATAATAAATGACTTTACACAGAATTTAAACAAGCTATTGGTAAATTTATGTCACATTCTTAAGAAAGTAGCCCTAAAGAAGTAGCAAACAAGTTCAGTCGGAAAGTACATTCAAATGGTCAACATACTACCTTTTTTCTTCGTCCTGTAAAATCGTAAAAAAGATCATGCGGTCTTGTACTATCACCGACGATATGTAATCTCAAACTCCCCATAAGGCGTCACTTATTAATTTTCCTCAAAATTGGTTGAAGGGAAGAGGAATCAGATGCTTAGAAACCCTAATAACTACAAATGTAATGAACGTATCGACATGAAATTTGGTCATTTGGTTTTGGAGGGGGAAGTACATTGCCGGTGAATCATCGCCGGACTTATTTAAATAACTAACCGAGTCTTTTCATGATGATCATTTTGCCCACTTTAGTTTCTAGGTCTTCCTGTGCAATCACGTTCCTTATGAAGTCTCTTGGATCGGCCGGTCTGCTGTTGGCAAGTGATCCTATTAAGATTCTCATCAGAGCTTCAACCTGTATCAAAAGAAAGAAAAAAAGTATCTAATAAAAAAGCGTTTGTTATATTACAGAGTCCTGGAATAGATAGGTGTATAACCCATCAATTCGTCCGACAACCCGCCCGTCCACTCCCCCTTCAACTCGACCAACTACTCTTCTGTCCATTCGCCCAACAACTCATTCGTCCATTTGCCCATCATCTCGCCTGTCAACCCGCTCAACCACTCGCCCAACTACTTGCCCGTCCACTTCTATTATTTATTATTAATCATCTCATATGTGTTATTAGTATTTTAATACAATATGGTGGTATACAATGGTGGGACGGCAGGCTGAGGATACAGAAGAAATATGCTAGGATATTTCTGTATTTCAAAGTTTTATATGTAAAATACATAAACAGAATAATCTATACCACTTCCTCATTATCTGTCTCAAATATGATGATTTAAAAAATAAAATATTTAAAAACAACACAGATACTTCATTTATGTTGGAATTATTAAATGGTAAAGATTGGCAACTACTGGTAAATTATTGCAAAAAGGCTTTCGATTTCAGAAACCGTGAATTAGATAAATAAATAGGAACAAAGATATATTTATTATTTTATTTTCATTTGTATTTTACAAAAAAAAATGTGTTGTTAATAAGTTTATAAGAAATAAGATTATAAGTTTATAAGATAATATTATTTATGTAAATCTAGACTCCTCAAGACGACTTAGGCCATTGAGTTTGTCTTCAAAAATGGTCACATTATTGTATATATGTTTTTTATGTAATTTTCTATTTTGTTAATTGAATAAAGACTACATAAACAGAATAAATAATACTGTAAATAGCCTACAGTCTTTTCATTTTGCTCAACTTACATTCCGAAAGCCGGGCGGTCTGTGAACTTACCTGAGGATGTTTAGCCAGGTACTCCTCGTTGTGGTCCACAGTGAGGACTCTGAGTCGCTGAAGACAGAGCTGCTGTCGGTCCGTCAGACAGCCTGGCTCTGTGTCTATGAAGCCGCCAGCTGTCGAGGTTGGGTCGGTGTCCCATGGCTCCACGACCACCAGTGATGGGTCTATCATTGTGACAGTTTTCAGTCAAGCTGTTAAAAAAAAAAAAAAAAAAAAAATCGGGCAATTTACTTCGTTAGCTCGAATAATTTGTAATTTTAGTTTTCAGGCTCCCTCTAAATTTTTGTCCTGTTCGGCCAATTCTGCTGAAAATTTACAAATTCATTTACATCGGCAGTTTTTAGATCGAAATTAGTGTAAAGAGTTTTCTGTTGGAGAGCATTGGTTATAGTAAGAAGGATTTTGGATTGCAAGGATTGGATTAGCTGAAGATTGGAAGCTTTGGCAGAACCCCATAGTTCACACAGGCTTGAGTATTGCGTTATATATTAGTCATTTAGTTCTCAGAGTCCATTTTGATATTTTGTCCAGTAGCCTTAATAATAGTTTGTATCGTCTGTTCATTTCTTGTCTTATCAGTCTGGTGTGAGGGTTCCACGTCGTTCGTTTGTCAAGTATGAGACCAGACATAAATTTCAAACTCTCCTGTTCAAATAGGTATACTTTTTGTTCTCAAAAATGTATTTGGAGGGGCCGAAATATAGATTTGAAATAGTGGGTCCATATGGAAATACACCCGAAAATAACTGGGGAAGTGATAATATCAAAATTTGTAAAGTTAAGGAGCGAGCTTGCTTACTGAGCTCAAGATCGCGGGTTCGAAATTGCCCATTAGTTTTATTTTATCTGGGAGGTAGAGAAAATACTTAAGCACGCCACCCTTCGGATGGGACGTTAAATGAGTCTGTGCGACGTCAGGTACTCGTTAAAGACCCCTGCCTTACGTGGTACTACAAATTTAGTGTGGACAACATTTAGGACTCCCATAGTAGAGTCGAACTCATGTCCACAAGTGCGCTTTGGTAGTAGGCGATATGACCTTGTATTAAAAGTCCTAATAACTAACTTAAAACTTCACTTACCTTTCAGTCGTAATGGCTACAAGGGACGTTACAGTTTACTTCATTCCTGAAAAGCTCATTCACGTATCAGTGAATATATAATTCGTGCTCAATTATTTAATAATTAATAATTCTTATTGTAAAACTCTTCTCTCTTCACATGCAGCTAAACTAAAATAAATAAAAACCAAAAATGAATTAATTTTAACCACTCAACAGCTGATTTATATATAATTTTCAAGTTATTTTTTCTTGTAACTTACTTTCGACGTGTGGAATCCTCATCCAAATTATTGAATACACATTTAAAATAAAATAATATAAACAATAATAAAATTAATTTGAATATTCCTTTACATGTCAAAAATCTGGAAGGTTCCATTTTAGTAATTCAATTTCCCATTTCATCATAAACCAGTTCAATTTTTTTTTTTTTTAGTCAAATTGCATCAAAATTTAATGGATTTTGGAGAAATCAATTCTAAATATAAAACTGTGTATATTGAAGAGATAACTGAATTGTTAGATTTTAATTTCTATTAAAAATAACAAAAAAATAATTATTTTTTTAACAATAATTTTTTTATGCAGCCACCACAAACGTGTGGTTTAAAAAAAAAAATGTTTTATAATAGTTTATTTTTTTCCCAATTCAAATAACATAGATATTTTTCTGAAGTTAATAGTGAAAGTTTTCAAGATATAATTATTTTTATAGATATTTTCATTACTCTGCCTCAACACAGAGCAATTAAATAAATATATAATATGGAGAACGCCGGTAGCTCAGTGAAATGCTTGCTCGAAACCCGACCGAGAGGTCCTTACATTTTTTATCTGAAAAGTGAAGAAAACCTTGAGCATGTCGTCCTTCGGATGTGATGTTCAGCGATGGTCCCGAGCCTGTAAAATGTCAGGTACTCGTTAACCCCCCCCCCCCCCCCCCCCCCCCTCCCCCCCTCCTACCTTAGGTAAATAAAAATTTAGAGCAGGCAACATTTAGGACTCTGATAGTAGAGTCGGGCTCATGTCAGAGTGGTAGTAGGCGATATGACCTCGTAGTTAAAGTCCGGCCATGAGTCACAATAACCAACTTGAAATCACTGTGAACCAAGGATTATAACACCGAAGTCGACTGAATTGATCACAATAAAGATCAACATGAAGTTAAAGATGCTGACGACGGGAGTTTTTCGCGAGACATCTAGTTGCTAGCTTCTAAAGACCAAAAATAAATTGGGAGAACAATAAAGCTGTGGAAAAAAAATAGATTTATTGACATTCTTTTAGAACAAAAGCCTCTCCTTTTGGAGGTTTTGGGTCTACTGCTCTTTCAACAGAAGAAATCAGAAAAGCAATCCGAAAAGAATCCGAAAGGAAATCAGAAAATGAATGAAAAAAAAATGGAAAATGACTCTCCTTTTGGAGGTTTCGAGTCTACTGCTATTTCAACCGAAGAAATCAGAAAAGCAATCCGAAAAGAATCCGAAAGGAAATCAGAAAATGAATGAAAAAAAAAATGGAAAATGACTCTCCTTTTGGAGGTTTCGAGTCTACTGCTCTTTCAACAGAAGAAATCAGAAAAGAATCCGAAAGGAAATCAGAAAATGAATGAAAAACAAGTGAAAAATGACAACTAGTTGATATTGAATTTTAACGATTGTTCCTAAATTAAATTATTTCGTAAGTAAAACTGTTACTTTTTGAATAAAGATAAAATAAAAATAAAACAAAAACAAAAGTAAAAATGAAAGTTATTTCTTAAATAATACTGTTATACATTTGTTCCATCTTTCTCTGTTCCTGGCCACTGTGCAACATCCATGGAAAAATATAAATTATTATGAATTCAGAATCTCTCTATATAACGCGAACGCCAAATTATATTTTTCAAAGCATTTTTTAAAGAACAAACAAGCAAAGAATACATTCATTATTATCGGCAGTTATTAAGGTCTTTGGTTCAGCCTTCCTCTTCTGATCTTCCCTTCTCTTTTTGCACAATTACGTACGAAATTTCTTGTAAATACTTCGGCAATTATTAGTTTTAGTGTTGTTCCCCCCTCCTTAATCCCTCCTTGAGCGGATGTGCCTGAAAACTAGTAGGTTAGTTAGTTATTATAACTAATGCCCGGGCTTTAATTACAAGGTCATATCGCCTACTACCAGAGCGCTTTTGTCACTGTGGTATACATGAGCCCGACTCGGAGTCCTAAATTTTTATTCAAGTGTACTTGACAACATACATGCTCGGGACCATCCCTTAACGTCCGATCCGAAGGACGGCGTGCTTTGAACCCACGATCTCGAGCCCACTAAGGTTGCACTCATAGCAGTAGATATAAAAACCGATCCGTGCTGACCTCAAATTACGTAACACAAAATTGTCCAAATTTGAATACCCACCCCTCCCCGTGTAACGGAAGCCTATACACCCCCCCCCCCCCCCTCTAAAAATTACGTAATATTCTGATGACCACCCCCCTCCTCCAAAGGGAAAAAATGTGAAAAAATTTTAAAATGTAACATTTAATAGGTTAGGTTAGGTTAGGTTTTATGACTCATGCCCAGGCTTTAACTACAAGGTCATATCGCCTACTACCAGAGCGCTCTTTCGTCACTTTAGTGGACATGAGCCCGACTCTACTATGAGAGTCCTAAATTTTGCCTACCCTAAATTTTTATTCACCTAGGGCAGGCAGGGGTCTTTAACGAGTACCTGACATCGTGCAGGCTCGGGACCATCGCTTAACGTCCCATCCGAAGGACGGCGTGCTTGAGTTTATTTTACCTCCCAGATAAAATAAACTATGGGCCTCGGTCGGGTTTGAACCCACGATCTTGAGCTCAGAAGACAAGCACGCATACCACTGAGCTACCGGCGCCCTCAAATGTAACATTTAATATATTATGATTTACATACTCACGCAAGTTTCTGTTGCTGCAAGTTACTGTCCTAATCGAGCGAGTCTTCATCAACCCACTCTAAATCTCCGTTTTGATCATAACTGCTAAAATTTCAAGAGAACGTTTAGCTGCAGCACGTACAGGCCTTTGTTTTGGGATGAAAACTTTACTCTTTGCAGTTCCTTTTTGGCAAACATTTTTCAAATGCATGTTTTGTTTTATCGGGATACGCATTTTGATAACACTTGATCCAATTGTTGTACAGCTTTTCTTTGTCAACAACACTTTTTGGATTCATTGTTGTCTTGTAAACTTGGGAACTGATTCGAATGAACTATATGTAAATAAACCAAGTCACGTTTGTCGTTATGGATGTCACCAAAAAAAACCCTATTCAAAACATCCGCGAAATTTGAATGTTTTAATAAATCACCATTTAAAATTTGGTTTTTTTTGTAGTTTCATTTTCTTATCATATCACCAAAATATCAAAAAGTTATAGGTATTATTTCTCGAAAAATTATCTGAAAATTAAACATTTATTTGACCAAAATTTTAATGGAACTAGCGTTACGTAACGTCAAAATTGCCCCCCCTTCCAGCGTTACGTAATTTAAGGACAGCCTCTTATGGGGTTCAATCGGGAGTTTTTGTGATCACATATACACAGACATTTTTTTTTACCATTTCTACGATCTGGGGTCAAAACATCGAATTTCTGGTCGATTAAATAACTTCCCCTACAGGTACTTCATACAATAAGGAAGTAATAATGTTTATTATTATTATGTGAGACACGCATAATTTCTGAACGCACTCCGTGAGTATACAAGCCCTCTCATTGGGACGCAGACAAAAAAATGCAATTAAGAGTTGCGTGATATCATCGCTTGTGCACAATTACGACATAAGATGTATATTTAGACAGACCACATATGAACGACTGTGGGTCAAAAAAAAAAAAAAAAAAAAAAACAACAAAACGGTTTGGGAGAAGTTCAGAAGAACAGTTAATCATTGCATTGTTCTGTAAAGATAAGATCCACTGTGTGGAGATGAGAGGTAGATAGCAGCACTGGGAATCAGTTCACTCATCAAGCTAACTTTTCTAACCCTCAAATTGCATCCAATACATTTTTTTTTATCGAGTATTTGAGAAAGAAATATATGTGATATGACCATTATACCAACCATGTTTACAGTTTACAGATCTCTCTCTCTCTCCCCTCCATCTTCTCAAAATCATTTCATACTGGTATTACTGGATATAAGTGATGGGTATCGATTAACCAATTAATCGAAATAATCGATGTTTGGTAAAATAATCGGTGATTTTTTAATCGATGTCATCTGGGTTTGATTAATCGGATAATCGATGATTATTTAACAATTATTAAATTTTTAATTAAAATTACAACTCATCCGAAAAACAGGAGAAAAAAAAGAAAAATGAATTAATTATAAAGTGCAACTCGCCTAAAAAAGTGGGAGGAGACTATCGTATCGACTATCGATACAACACAGTGCCTCTGTGGTGAACTGGTGATAAGTAAAAAGTAACCTTCTAATAGTTCTACTTCTAATTCTAATTTCTAATCATTTGTGTTTTGTCATTTGTGAGTTGTGATTGACTGATTGTATTAACTTTTGTTTGTGCATTCGCCTTGTGCCACTCGGTGTTCTTTTTTTTTTTATTAGTTAACTTTAGTAGTTAAAAGAAGATGCCTCCCAAAAGTGTGGTTTGGCAGCATTTTGAGAGATGCCGACAGTGTCGGCATTGTGGAGTTGAAATAAAAACATGTGGGAACACGACCAACTCAAAAAACCACCTGGAGCACAAACATCCCAAAATTGGCCTGAAGAGGCCTGCACAACTGAAAGAGACGGAGGCTCCTGCCAGTAAAAAAGATGAATTATCTGCCAATTACAGTTAATCGATTAATCGATTATTTAACCAACTATTAATAAGTGTATCGATTAATTAGTAAAAATAATAATCTATGTCATTAATCGATGCTTTGTTGGTCGATACCTTCCCTACTGGATATATAAAAGTGTAGCAGTTATCACATCACTAGAACTGTCAACTGTAACCTTCCCATCAATGGCTTCCCCCCAGTGTTGCCATTAATTAGGAATAGGGATCTATCGATACAAGTGAATACGTATATGTATTTCTATGTACTTATACACAGTACATAAACATAAGCGGTATCTTGTACTTAGTAGTCCAAGTTTTAGCACAATGTGGCCTAATTCCGAGAGTGACTTTCTTATAGTACATATTACCAGTATAAAATGAAATAGGGTGAGGAGAGGGGAGCAAAAGTGATCTGTAAAAACGTGGTTGGTATAAGAAAGACCTGTTGTGACCACATCACATATATTTTCTTTTTTCTTCATTTTTTATCCTTTTTAATAAAAATAAATACGAATAATGGAAACAATTTTAAAATTTGTTAGAAATTGAACATTACTTTAAACAATTCCTTGCAGAAATTGATTGTATATTCTTTGGAGAGCTACATTAGTCTTATCTCCTATCTAATTTTAGCATTTTAAAAGTTGCAAATTTTTCAAGAAACATTATTGGTGGGGGCTAAATTTTCGTTAGAAGAAACTGCATTCGCAGCATTTCAAGACATAATTATAGAACATTGAAAAAGCTCAGTGGTATGCGTACTTGCTTACTTAGCTCATGTTCGCAGGTTCAAAACCCAGCTGAGGCCCTTAGATTATTTTATCTGGGAGGTAAAATAAACTTAAGCATACCGTCCTTCGGATGGGTCGTTAAGAAATGTTCCCAAGACCGTATGTCAGGTAACTCGTTAAAGACCCCGACCCTAGAGCATTAAAAGTTTAGGGGAGGCAAAATTTTGGAGTCTCATAGTAGAGTCGAGCTCATGTCCACCAGAGCGATGAGAGAGCGTTCTGGTAGTAGGCGATATGACCTTTTAATTAAAGCCCGAACTATAATACTTTCTAATAATAAAGGCATAAGAAAGTAAAAAAAAAAATGAATCAATTCAATGTTATTATCCAAGATCTCAAGTTTATGAAATAACAGTTATGTTATTAAAAAAATTTTGAACCTGCTCGACAAGTTAATATTTTAAAAAAATATATAATAATATGTAATACGTTCTCACGCTTCGTCCAATTTTAGGGTTCCGTTGTTCGAGGACCGTAAAACGAGTCTACGACGTTATAAGGCTCGAATTAGGTAAATTTCTTCTAAATATAATTAAAACATAATTCAGTTAAGTTACCAAGAATGTGCTTAATATAAAACTAGCAGTAATGCCCGGCGTTGCCCGGGAACTGAGAATCTATCAAGCAATTTGTAGGCCATTCTTCGACAGAACATTTATGAAATTTCAATTTTCAGTGATTCACATGGAAATGAGCCGTTATTGAAATCCAGGCAAAAAAGCAATGATTCTTGTTTTGGTATGAAAACAAATTGTTATACTTTGAGACCTATACTATCCCCCTCCAATGTTATAGTTTGTCAATATAGTTAGTTATATTGACTCACGTCCGGACTTTCACTACGAGCTCATATTTTCATCGCTCTGGTGGACACTAACCCGACTCTACTCTGGGAGTCCTAAGTGTTGCCTACTTGCAGAGGTCTTTAACGAGTACTTGACATTGTATAGGCTCGGAATGATGCACAAATGCCAGTGAAACCTGGGTCCAAATTAGGAAGGACGAAGTCTTGTTCAATATGTGGGAGAGGAGAGTATTGAGGAAGATATACGGCTCTAGATAGAGGATACAATAGAGAGCTGAGGAAGCAGTACAAGAGACCGGACCTGGAGATCTTCGTGAAGCAGGCTGCGATGGCTGGGACATTTACAGAGGATGGAGCCAAATAGAGTACCTACCTAGGAGGATACTATAGGGACACACGGGAGGACAGAGATGAAGAGGGAGACCCCGTGTACATTGAATGGAGGAAGACCTCAGGACGATGCGTGTAAGAAGGTGGAGACGGCAGGCCGAGGATAGAGAAGAATGGCGGAAGATCGTTATGGAGGCCCAGGTTCTATAAGGGGTCCAAGAGTAACAATGAGGCGGGGGTCAAGAGTAATAGTGAGGCGGGGTCCAAGAGTAACAATAAGGTGGGGTCCAAGAGTAACGATCAGGCGGGATCCAAGAGTAACAATCAGGCGGGATCCAAGAGTAACAATGATTCAAGGTCCGAGAGTAACAATGAGGGGGGTTCAAGAGTAACAATGAGGCGGGATCCAAGAGTAACAATGATGCAAGGTCCAAGAGTAATAATGAGGCCGGATCCAAAAATAATAATGAGGCGGGGTCCAAGAGTAATAAATAGACAGACCCTGTTGCGAATAATTCTCAATATTACTCATGGGCCCCATGAGTAATAATGAGACTGATTCTCAACCCATGGGAGGATCTTTCTCTGACCATTCATTAGTTACTTTCACTTCTTTAATAATCTTAATTACTATCAGATTAAGTATTAGAGTTAAAACCTCAGTTTTCTCTTCTGCCAAATCAATGACGTGAATTGAATATTTAAAAAAAAGAAAAAAAAAAAAAAATAGTATAAATAGATTTTTCAGAAATAAAAAAAAATGGTCGGTGAATCACCGGCTATGTACTTCCCCAGCCAATAAATCCATTACGTTTTCGCTTTCCCTCCAAAGCTGTTTGGACTATAACTTAATATTTGATATTTTTGACCTATAAATTCTCATACTAAATTTTGTGCCGATACATTCATTACATGAGCAGTTTATAGGGTATTTTAACCAAGTACTCCTTCTCTGATCCCACCTTTCCTTCTCGGAAAATTAGTAGGTACCATGCTTATAAAGTTTTGAATTTAAATATAAAATTTCATGTCGATACATTAATTACATCGATAGTTATTGAGATTTTTGAGTTGAGTCTCATTTCCCATCGGATTCCGTTGAAAATAAATAGATGTTGTCCTCAAAGGGCAATAAAATTATTTATGTTTCATGTCAATACATTCAATATAACGTCAGTTATTAGAGTTTTTGTGTTAAGCCTCTTCCAATCCCCCCCTCCCTTTGACATATGTATCGGAAAATATGAAATATCGTTGAAAACTCAAGATCAAAATTGTGAATGATTAGAACATCGTTTAAACCTCGTTTAGATTCTTGGATTAGTCTTCTTGGTAAAAGAACAGTTTTTATATGATCACTGGTCGCAGATAGCAGGTCAATGAGTAACTGGAAAGGAAAATAATATGTTAGACTGTTATTTATGAATTTGAGTAGCAGTTTGCTACTGTTGAAAGAAATTATCAGTAAAAAAATAACATTTTACTTAATAACAACCCTTTTTTTTCATTCCTCGCTCTGGGCCTCTAAAGATATAATTTCTGGATAGCCCCACTCATTTAGATATTAACGGTTAGTTAGCTATTATGACTCATCCCCGGGCTTTAATTACCAGGATATATCGCTACTACCAGAGCGCTCTTTGGTCACTCTGGTGAACATGAGCACGGCTCTACAATAGGAGTAGAGGTTTAGGATAGAGGTCTTTAAAGAGTGCCTGACATCGTACAGGCTCGGGAGCATCGCTTAACATGCCATCCGAAGGACGGTGTGCTCATAGTTTTTTCACCTCCCAGATCTACAGGGAATAAGTTGTTAAGTCGTAAAATGTCAAAATGAATTAAGTGTACAGTGATCATCTCCCAAATCATCTGCGCACTTTGAAGAAGTTGAGAGCTCAGGACTATAATACTTTCGGAATTATAAAGATGTGGGTTTCTTGGTATCTCGTAAAATTATGTACATTCTCGGTTAAATCAACTTAATCTACTTCTTTGAGGAATCATTTACGAGATAACTGCATTTAACCATTTATTCACTACGGCAGACTATTCCAAGTGAAGAGGGTGTTTTCGGTTAAATCAGCTTTAGAGAGGCATCATTCACGAGTATTTCAAAAAGTATGGTTAATAATTAGGTAAGTGTGGTCAATAATTAGGTAAGTGATGTGTAATGATTAGGTAACTAAAGAAAAATCCAAGAAGGGATTATCAATATTCATTTTTATTCACCCCACATTTAATAGGGAGCCATGGTGGCCATGCTGGCTAGAGCGTAGGGCTTTGGTCGCATGGTCTCACCATGGTTTGCGGGTTCGAATCCCGCCCGGGAGTGAGTTATATTTCGTAGATAGAACTCCCTCCCGGGGCCATGGATGTTGTAAAAATAACTAAATAATAACACATAGATGGCTAAATGGTGTCTGCCGAGGCCAATCCAAAAAAAATAAAAATATATATAGATTTAGTATGTATATTATTAACATAATTTATTTATTCCAAAAACTGGATTTACACGATTAATGCAAAAGTAAAAAAGTGCTGCCCTGAAATGTTACGAATTTAGACTTACCAATTTATTCCCTGTGACCACAGATTTAGTGTCTATACCTTCAGTTACTCGGGTTTTTGTGTTGAGTCTCTCTTCGACCCTTTCCGTGGAAAATTAATAGATGTCGTCCTAAAGGCGAAATATAAAGTTAGATTAGTGTGTTTCTGTGATAAGAGATGGCCACCACTTTCGTCATAAACTTTGCCTCCTTTTTTGCCTATTAAAAATCAAACTACAGTGAAACCTCTTTTAGACGGACACCCATGGGGCCGTGGAAGTTGTCCGCCCAGCAGAGGTGTCCTCCTAACAGAGGGAAAAGGAAAATAGAAGGCACATTGATAAGGATGAAAGTATCTTTTCTAAACACGTGTATCGTATGTAAAAAATATTGTAAATATATATATATATATAATATATATATATATATATATATATATATATATATATATATATATATATAATATAAATATATATATATATATACAACTGAATACAGTTTTTAAAAAAAGGAAATTTGTACTAGAATCGAAACATAAACAATGGTACAACGTCTAAGTTCTAAAAAAATCGGACATTTTCTTTTGTTTCAATTTTTTTTTCCCAATCGAGTTTTCAATATTGTCCTCTACCTGAGATTAAAATTAATGACGAAGCATCGTTTGCTTGGAGGCAATAACGCTTGGTTAAGTTGGCGTAGTGCAGAGCATCTGATGAACTGATAGGTACGTCCACAGTTTGTGGTTCATTATTGATGGTCTCCTCGTCATCACTGCATTGTGATTCGTCCTGGCGTCCAATAATGTGAAGAAGGTTTAACGAATCGTCTTCAGTACATAATTCTGCATCTATTGAAGAGTAATCTGCAGCATCAGGTGCTCAAATTCTTGTTGAGAAAACTTCTTGGAATTACGAGTCCCTATGTAAACACAGGTGCACTACGTGGAAAGTTTATTAGGTTGGTAGTACAATGTACAAAGAGAATTCTAAGAACATATTAAACGTCATCCCGAATTAGAGGCCTGCCTGTCCTTCCAACAGAGGTAGTCTGCTCTTCTCGGTACTCGATTTCACTGTACGCGTCCGTCCAAGAGAGGGTCCGCCTAAGAGAGGGGCACATGTATTGAAATCCCTATATATTATATATATATATATATATGTATATATGTATATATACCTCACCAGGGGTGTCCGGCTATCAGAGGTTACCGCCAAGAGAGGTTTCACTGTATTTTTAGTCTAAAAACTGAGTTTGCCTCATGATCAAAATAAAGAGTCGATCGGCTATTACTTTTTGAACCATTGGTTATGGAAAATTTTAATTCAATGATATGATAGATGAAAAATAAATTCTGGTTGGTTCTAACGAAAATAGCCAAACAAGAAATATAGAATTTGTGCTGCCCTGAAGAGTTACGAATTTAGCCTTAGCAATTTATTCCCTGTGAGCACAGAAATAAAGGAGAACTTGTAAGCTATCACGCCCTCATATTAACAGTTAAGGAGTTCTCTACAAAATAATTATTTAGGACCTACATGCTTCCCAGACCTTTTTTGTTATGTACTGTTATGTATTCAATTTAATATAGGTTAATCAGTGTTGAGGCTGCGAAAAAAAAACGTGAGGAATGAAGATAACTAACAAATTTGCATACATAACTAGTTTATTAACATATTCGTCAGGGCAGAAAGTATTGTCTGCTGAATATCATCAGTATAATTGGCGAAATACATTACCAGGCCAAAATTTTGCTTTCTTGTTGTTGCAGTTGCATCCTCAGCTCTATGAAGTATGGAGAAAGTTACGCAATATGTCAGAATTTCTGATGTTGAATATTCGCCAGATTCTCATTATATAGGGTTGATAATTTAGATATAATATTTTGTATTGATATATTCATTCCTTACAGGAGGAGTTATTTATTTATTAATTTTTTTTTTTTTTTGGCCTTATGTACGATGCATTTTAGCCATGTCACTGTGCTAGTTATTTACGACATGCATGGCCCCGGGAGGGAGTTCCATCTATGAAATAAAACTCACACCCGGACGGGAATCGAACCCGCAAACCATGGTGAGACTCATGCGACCAAAGCCCTACTCTCTAGCCCGCACGGCCACCATGACCTCCAGAGGCAGTTATTAGACTCCCCCCCTGTCGTTAAAAATTTGTTAATGCACTACTTTATACTTAGGCCCCCCACAACCCAGTCTCCCTTTCAAAATTTGAAGACGCCAAATTCAATTGGGCTCAAAAGGATGCTACATGTGAAGTTTCATAAAAATCCGTCCATCCGTTTGGCTGTGATGCTGGAATAAACAAACAAACAAACCCCGTTTCAGCTTTATTAATATAGATATTTTGTGAAATAGACAATATTTTTAAAAAGTACTTTTTTCTTATTTTAACAAATATATCCTAAAAAATCTGCCCTCCTGAAGCAAAAGTAAATATTAATTTGTGAATAACCACAATATTTTTTATTGTTTATTTTAATTGTTTTTTTTTTTGTGTTCAAGGGAGCGGCTCTCCTTTGAAATAGATAAATTCCTGTAATTTTTAACATCACGAAAATGTTTTTCTATTATTTTTTTCTTTTGAAATGTATAGAAAGAAACCACTTTTTAGTAACTATTGTTAACAAAAATAAAATGTTTTTTTTTTTTTTTAAACTTCTCGTAAAATCAATGAAAAGGGGGAAAAAATGATATTAAACGGAATGTAGCCGTGAGAGGAGAGGGGTTTGTGAACTCAGAAACTGTTGAAAGTGTCAAGGTCATCCCATAAGTAATGTCCGTTTCTCGTTATTGTCTGTTTGTATACAAAATTAAAGACAACTGCCTTTGGATGATGATTTCTTTACCAATAATATTTAAATAGCTATTAATAAGTAATTAAATTATATTGTTTTGACTGAGGAATACCTATCTTTAGGTCTTCAGTTCACATTTTACAAGTAGTGAACTAGTGAACATATTCGGCATATTTTGTTATGGAAATTTAACAAAGGCGAAAAAGCGGCTCCCATGCATCGAAAAATTGAGGAAGTTTATGGCGAGGGTCAAATAAGTGAGAGGCAGGTGCAACGATGGTTGATCCTCTATATCTCGCACATTGGGACCTGATGAAGGGATGTAAGAACGTCCCGAAACATCTTTGTCATAAAGAAATTTTTCGAAGAGTTTTAAAAGATAACTTCTAAGTTGAGGAATGCGGACATATTGTGGAATTTGTAATAAATAAATAAAACAAGCTTATTTTTTGAAATGTTGTCTATTCCACTAAAGATATTTATAAAAATACAACTACCGGTTTCGGCTTCACACCATCGTCAGGTCTAGTTATGAACTAACTTAGTTTGCAGAGTGCAAGCTATTTTTGCACTCTGCAAACTAACTTAGTTCATAACTAGACCTGACGATGGTTTGAAGCCGAAACCGGTAGTTGTATTTTTATAAATATCTTTAGTGGAAAAGACAACATTTCAAAAAATAAGCTTGTTTTATTTATTTGAAAAAAAATAGTTATCTTAATTTTTATTAAATTGAAAAATGTATCAACTTATTATACTGTGATAATGAAAAAGAGGTTTAAGTGTTAGTCTTAAATAAATGATAAATAAATATAAGTAACATTTATAATAATTCAAATAATAATAAATAGGTATTAATAATTTAATCATTTTAATGTGTGTATTTTTTTTTATACATCACAATAAATGTATCTATGTACTATTTTTTTTTTTGTACTAATATATTTTTAAGTATTTATTTATTCAGTTTTTATTCATTTCATTTTACTTTTTTTAATAGTTTTGTTATGACTAATCATACGTGTGTTAGACTCAAATAGTTATAAATCTAATTTATAAGCTATCTTAATGTACAAATTCTTGTGACGTATCCTATTACCATGTATTGGTTTAACGGAAATACAATTATTATTATTTAGTTTTATATTCTGAAACTAGCTTATCAAGTGTTGGACACCCTAAACCAGCACTATTTGCGGCCAGTCTTACAGCGGATATTTATAAGAACCAAATGTTTTGCAGTCGCACCTAAAGTTCTCTCACGTATTTACATAAATAAATATAGAAAGTACCCAGTAATTAATTTAAATACATTTTAATTTTAAAACAGAAGGCAGAGAAATCACTCCTTTAAATTTCCGTTCAAATAAAAATAAAAACAAAAAAAAGTGAGTAGATTGAAGTGTTCCCACGATGTCTGTAATGTGGTTTCACGGTTCGGCCTCTGTGCCCTCACGGTGACTTCCTGAGTCACAGGTCCACAGTATCACCGTTATTATGTCATTCCTAGTATAAATTAGATACATAAACAGATATTAACTCTATATAGAGTCTGATACACATTATATTACCAGTAACTACTACTAGAATATAAAATGAAATGAGTAAATACCGATAGAATACTGATATGAGTAAATAATAACTTGAAAATGTAGTAAGTAGAATACAGAAAAAAATACAGTAGAGTTAGTTAGTTATTATGATTCATGCCCTGGCTTTTAACTGCAAGGTTATATCAAAGAGCCCGACTCAACTCTGGGAGTTCTAAATTTTGCCTACCCTAAATTTTTATTCACCTAGGGGTCATTAACGAGTTCCTGATATTGTACAGACTCGGGTCCATCGCTTTACGTCCCATCCGAAGGACGGCATGCTTAAGTTTATTTTACCTCCCAGATAAAATACTATAGGATAGAAACCCCCCCCCCAATCATAACTTTCCTCATTTCACTCTAACAGCTCTTTCTATAATACCAAAGTAACAGTTCCAAAACGTGACTCCCATTCTGGGCTAAAGATTTTTAAGGAGTCTAACTCCAAATTTATGGCCTCTTAACAGCTCACTAAAAGCTTCCATTACCATTTTGATTGGTTATTAACAACTCATGAAAATACATTTGTATAATATAATATAATATCATAAATAAAAGCTGCATTTTAGCGTTCTACTTTACTTAAACTATTTCCAAAAAAGGAGAGAAAATATGACTAATAATACTATTATAAGAAAGTGTTGTAATCCGAGATCGAGTTTTCAATAGATACTTTTTCATTTCAAAATCACTTGTATCTACCTGTCTGTATGTGATTGAAACTTTGTGAGTTCTCTTATTCAGAAATGATTGTAAGAATTGATTTTGAAATGAAGATGTTACATGTGATTAAGGGATTTTTGGGTTGGTGATACCCCAGAAAATTAATAGGTGTCGATCTTTCAGGACTTTGAGTATATTCATATGAAATTTCGTGACAATGTATTCTATATGTTTACTCCTTTGAATAGGGAAATCCTCAAAAAAATTGAATTTCGCCGGAGCTTCCTAATTCTTGGACAAGGACATGATAGGGAAATGGAGAACAAAAATAAAGGGGAACAAAATAATAATAACACTGAAAACAATGTAAAAAAATAATATATTATAAGAAAAAAAATATATATATATGTATATATATATATTCAATGACGCAAAAAATAATAAATCTTGTTAATTAAAAAAATTTTAAATTAACTTGAGTTTAAAAAGAAATTCTTATCAAAATATGTCAAAAAGGTGAATAATTATTATATACTAGCAATAAACCCGGCGTTGCCCGGGGAACTTTGACTTTTCTCCTAATATCTCCTATAAGGCTATTCAGTTCCTCGACAGTACATTCATGATTTTGAAATATTCATACGGAATAAGGATTATAGTCCTTCAACTGTAGTAACGCTAGTAGGTTTTTAGGACCCCTGGGCACCACAGCTAGTATGCGCCTTTCAACGGCGGAAACCACAGCTAGTGAATACTTAGCATCGCTGGACGTCCTAGCCAGTGCGTACTTAAGAACGTTTGTGACCACAGCTAGTATGTGCCTTGAAACGCTGGGCACCACAGCTAGTACGTAATTAGGAACGCTGGGCACCACAGCTAGTATGTGCCTCGCAACAGCGGACCCCACAGCTAGTACGAAGTTAGGAACGCTGGGCATCACAGCTAGTAAGTGCCTTGCAACAGCGGACCCTACAGATAGTACGTTTTTAGGAACGCTGGGCCCTACAGCTATTAAGTGCCTTGCAACAGCGGACCCCACAGCTAGTACGTAGTTAAAACCACTGGTCACCACAGCTAGTATGTGCCTCGCAACAGCGGACCTCCCAGCTAGTACGAAGTTAGGAACGCTGGGCATCACAGCTAATATGTGTTTTGCGACAGCGGACCCCACAGCTAGTATGTAGTTAGAAACGCTGGGCATCACAGCTAGTATGTGTTCTGCAACGGCGGACCCCACCGCTAGTACCTAGTTAGAAACGCTGGGCATCACAGCTAGTATGTGTCTTGCAACTACGGACCCCACAGATAGTCTGTAGTTAGAACCATAGGGCATCACAGCTAGTATGTGTTTTGCAACGGCGGACCCCGTAGCTAGTACGTAGTTAAATACGCTGGGCATCACAGCTAGTAAGTGCCTTGCAACTGTAGACCCCACAGATAGTACGTAGTTAGGAACCCTTGGCACCACATCTAGTATGTGCCTTGCAACAGCGGACCCCACAGCTAGTTAAAGGTTAGGAACGCTGGGCACTACAGCTAGTATGTGCCTCGCAACAGCGGACCCCACAGCTAGTACGAAGTTAGGAACGCTGGGCATCACAGTTAATATGTGTTTTGCAACAGCGGACCCCCAGCTAGTACGTAGTTAGAAACGCTGGGCATCACAGCTAGTATGTGTTCTGCAACAGCGGACCCCACCGCTAGTACCTAGTTTGAAACGCTGGGCATCACAGTTAGTAAATGTCTTGTAGGTGCCTTGAAACAGTGAACCCCACAGCTAGTACATAGTTAGGAACGCTCGGGCTGAGCACTACAGCTAGTAAGTGCCTTGCAACAGCGGACCCCACAGCTAGTACGATATAAGGAACGCTGGGCATCACAGCTAGTAAATGTCTTGCAACAGCGGACCTCACAGCGAACACATAGTTACTACTACTTCATGTGAAATTCATGACAATCCGATTACCCCCCCTCCACCCGTTCAAATTTTTGGGACGCCACACAACTTTTTTTTCCTATTTGGCTTTTAAATATACTACATGTGAAATTTCATGACGATTCGCCCATTAGTTAATGAGTTGGCTCTATATTTATACTTAGGCCCCCCCACTACCCCCCCTCCCGTAAAAAATTTTGAGCCGTCACACCGCCTATTTTTTTATTTGGTCTTCAGGAATACTACATGTGAAACTTCATGACAATCCGACCAACTGTTAAAGAGTTAGCTCTATATTTATACTTAGGCCCCCCCACAACCCCCCCTCCCGTTCAAAACTTTGGGACGCCACACACCTTTATTTGGCCTTCAGGAATACTCCATGTGAAATTTCGTGACAATCCGACCAACCGTTAAGGAAATAGCTCTATATTTATACTTAGGCCCCCCCACAACCCCCCCCCCCCTCCCGTTCAAAACTTTGGGACGCCACACACCTTTTTTTGCTATTTGGCTTTTAAAAATACTACATGTGAAATTTCATGACGATTCGCCCATTAGTTAATGAGTTAGCTCTATATTTATACTTAGGCCCCCCCACATCCCCCCCTCCCGTTCAAAACTTTGGGACGCCACACACCTTTTTTTCCTATTTGGCTTTTAAAAATACTAGGTGAAATTTCATTACGATTCGCCCATTAGTTAATGAGTTAGCTCTATATTTATACTTAGGCCCCCCCACAACCCCCACACCCGTTCAAAACTTTGGGACGCCACACACCTTTTTTTCCTCTTTGGCTTTTAAAAATACTACGTGAAATTTCATGACGATTCGCCCATTAGTTAATGAGTTAGCTCTATATTTATACTTAGGCCCCCCCACAACCCCCCCTCCCGTTCAAAACTTTGGGACGCCACACACCTTATTTTTCTATTTGGCCTTCAGGAATACTCCATGTGAAATTTCGTGACAATCCGACCAACCGTTAAAGAGTTTGCTCTATATTTATACTTAGGCCCCCCTTACAACCCCCCCTCCCGTTCAAAACTTTGGGACGCCACACACCTTTTTTTCCTATTTGGCTTTTAAAAATACTACGTGAAATTTCATGACGATTCGCCCATTAGTTAATGAGTTAGCTCTATATTTATACTTAGGCCCCCCTTACAACCCCCCCTCCCGATCAAAACTTTGGGACGCCACACACCTTTTTTTCCTATTTGGCTTTTAAAAATACTACATGTGAAATTTCATGACGATTCGCCCATTAGTTAATGAGTTAGCTCTATATTTATACTTAGGCCCCCCCACAACCCCCCCTCCCGTTCAAAACTTTGGGACGCCACACACCTTTTTTTCCTATTTGGCTTTTAAAAATACTACGTGAAATTTCATGACGATTCGCCCATTAGTTAATGAGTTAGCTCTATATTTATACTTAGGCCCCCCTTACAACCCCCCCTCCCGATCAAAACTTTGGGACGCCACACACCTTTTTTTCCTATTTGGCTTTTAAAAATACTACATGTGAAATTTCATGACGATTCGCCCATTAGTTAATGAGTTAGCTCTATATTTATACTTAGGCCCCCCCACAACCCCCCCTCCCGTTCAAAACTTTGGGACGCCACACACCTTTTTTTCTTGTTTGGCTTTTAAAAAGACTACGTGTGAAATTTCATGACAATTCGACCATTAGTTAATGTGTTAGCACTATTTATATACTTAGGCCCCCCTTACAACCCCCCCCTCCCGATCAAAACTTTGGGACGCCACACACCTTTTTTTCCTGTTTGGATTTTAAAAAGACTACCTGTGAAATTTCATGACAATTCGCCCATTAGTTAATGAGTTAGCACTATTTTTATACTTAGGCCCCCCCCACAACCCTCCCTACCGTTCAAAATTCTGGGACGCCACATAGCCTATTATTCAATCGGGCTCAAAAGAATGCCCCGTTTCAGCTTTATTTATATAGATTATATCACAATGTACACAAGTTTTAATTTGTGTTCATATCTATACATACATCTTTTTTTTTTTGGCATTTTTCTTCCATAGTGGATCGGTGTCACCATATTTAAAGTCAGTCTGAACGTTGTGCTGACGTTGGCATAATCCGAAACCAGCACACTCTATGGCTCTGTCAGTTAACAAATATTAAATCTATAAACCGTTAAAAAGCAAGAAATTTGAAGAATGGAGTCTACCGAGCTCAGGATCGCCACTTACAAATCTAGCTGAGGCACTTAGGTCAGATGTTTTAATCGGGAAGTGAAAAATAACTATGAGCACGTCGTCCTTCGGATGGGACTTTAAGCGATGTTCCAGGACTTTTTCGAATGTGAGGTACTCGATAATGAGACGTATGTTATGTAAATAAACCTGGGTAGGTGAAATTTCACTTAGGTTGAAAATAGCCTTGAGCACGTCGTCCTTCGGATGGGACTTTCCGGATAAATCTGAATCTGTCGTATCAGTTTTAACAATTATTAAGCCTATAAACCGTTAAATAGCGCAAATTTTTTGAAAAACATTTTTATTTTTATTTTTGTGTAGGATTCAGATTATCCGGTCGTTCTCTATCAGTTTTAACAAATATTAAATCTATAAACCGTTAAAAAGCGAGAAATTTCAAGAATGGAGTCTACCGAGCTCAGGATCGCCACTTAGAAATCTAGTTGAGGCACTTAGGTCAGATGTTTCAATCGGGAAGTTAAAAAACACTTTGAGCACGTCGTCCTTCGGATGGGACTTTAAGCGATGATCCAGGGCTTTTTCGAATGTGAGGTACTCGATAATGAGACGTATGTTATGTAAATTAACCTGGGTAGGTGAAATATCACTTAGGTTGAAAATAGCCTTGAGCACGTCGTCCTTCGGATGGGACTTTCCGGATAAATCTGAATCTCTCGTATCAGTTTTAACAATTATTAAGCCTATAAACCGTTAAATAGCGCAAATTTTTTGAAAAACATTTTTATTTTGATTTTTGTGTAGGATTCAGATAATCCGGTCGTTCTCTATCAGTTTTAACAAATATTAAATCTATAAACCGTTAAAAAGCGAGAAATTTCAAGAATGGAGTCTACCGAGCTCAGGATCGCCACTTAGAAATCTAGCTGAGGCACTTAGGTCAGATGTTTCAATCGGGAAGTTAAAAAACACTTTGAGCACGTCGTCCTTCGGATGGGACTTTAAGCGATGATCCAGGGCTTTTTCGAATGTGAGGTACTCGATAATGAGACGTATGTTATGTAAATAAACCTGGGTAGGTGAAATATCACTTAGGTTGAAAATAGTCTTGAGCACGTCGTCCTTCGGATGGGACTTTAAGCGATGTTCCAGGACTTTTTCGAATGTGAGGTACTCGATAATGAGACGTATGTTATGTAAATAAACCTGGGTAGGTGAAATATCACTTAGGTTGAAAATAGCCTTGAGCACGTCGTCCTTCGGATGGGACTTTCCGGATAAATCTGAATCTCTCGTATCAGTTTTAACAATTATTAAGCCTATAAACCGTTAAATAGCGCAAATTTTTTGAAAAACATTTTTATTTTGATTTTTGTGTAGGATTCAGATAATCCAGTCGTTCTCTATCAGTTTTAACAAATATTAAATCAATAAACCGTTAAAAAGCGAGAAATTTCAAGAATGGAGTCTACCGAGCTCAGGATCGCCACTTAGAAATCTAGTTGAGGCACTTAGGTCAGATGTTTCAATCGGGAAGTTAAAAAACACTTTGAGCACGTCGTCCTTCGGATGGGACTTTAAGCGATGATCGAGGGCTTTTTCGAATGTGAGGTACTCGATAATGAGACGTATGTTATGTAAATTAACCTGGGTAGGTGAAATATCACTTAGGTTGAAAATAGCCTTGAGCACGTCGTCCTTCGGATGGGACTTTCCGGATAAATCTGAATCTCTCGTATCAGTTTTAACAATTATTAAGCCTATAAACCGTTAAATAGCGCAAATTTTTTGAAAAACATTTTTATTTTGATTTTTGTGTAGGATTCAGATAATCCGGTCGTTCTCTATCAGTTTTAACAAATATTAAATCTATAAACCGTTAAAAAGCGAGAAATTTCAAGAATGGAGTCTACCGAGCTCAGGATCGCCACTTAGAAATCTAGCTGAGGCACTTAGGTCAGATGTTTCAATCGGGAAGTTAAAAAACACTTTGAGCACGTCGTCCTTCGGATGGGACTTTAAGCGATGATCCAGGGCTTTTTCGAATGTGAGGTACTCGATAATGAGACGTATGTTATGTAAATAAACCTGGGTAGGTGAAATATCACTTAGGTTGAAAATAGCCTTGAGCACGTCGTCCTTCGGATGGGACTTTAAGCGATGTTCCAGGACTTTTTCGAATGTGAGGTACTCGATAATGAGACGTATGTTATGTAAATAAACCTGGGTAGGTGAAATATCACTTAGGTTGAAAATAGCCTTGAGCACGTCGTCCTTCGGATGGGACTTTCCGGATAAATCTGAATCTCTCGTATCAGTTTTAACAATTATTAAGCCTATAAACCGTTAAATAGCGCAAATTTTTTGAAAAACATTTTTATTTTGATTTTTGTGTAGGATTCAGATAATCCAGTCGTTCTCTATCAGTTTTAACAAATATTAAATCAATAAACCGTTAAAAAGCGAGAAATTTCAAGAATGGAGTCTACCGAGCTCAGGATCGCCACTTAGAAATCTAGTTGAGGCACTTAGGTCAGATGTTTCAATCGGGAAGTTAAAAAACACTTTGAGCACGTCGTCCTTCGGATGGGACTTTAAGCGATGATCGAGGGCTTTTTCGAATGTGAGGTACTCGATAATGAGACGTATGTTATGTAAATAAACCTGGGTAGGTGAAATATCACTTAGGTTGAAAATAGCCTTGAGCACGTCGTCCTTCGGATGGGACTTTCCGGATAAATCTGAATCTCTCGTATCAGTTTTAACAATTATTAAGCCTATAAACCGTTGAATAGCGCAAATTTTTTGAAAAACATTTTTATTTTGATTTTTGTGTAGGATTCAGATAATCCAGTCGTTCTCTATCAGTTTTAACAAATATTAAATCTATAAACCGTTAAAAAGCCAGAAATTTCAAGAATGGAGTCTACCGAGCTCAGGATCGCCACTTAGAAATCTAGCTGAGGCACTTAGGTCAGATGTTTCAATCGGGAAGTTAAAAAACACTTTGAGCACGTCGTCCTTCGGATGGGACTTTAAGCGATGATCCAGGGCTTTTTCGAATGTGAGGTACTCGATAATGAGACGTATGTTATGTAAATAAACCTGGTTAGGTGAAATTTCACTTAGGTTGAAAATAGCCTTGAGCACGTCGTCCGTCGGATGGGACTTTTCGGATATATCTGATTCTGTCGTATCAGTTTTAACAATTATTAAGCCTATAAACCGTTAAATAGCGTGAATTTTTTGAAAAACATTTTTATTTTGATTTTTGTGTAGGATTCAGATAATCCGGTCGTTCTCTATCAGTTTTAACAAATATTAAATCTATATTAGTTATACCCGGCGTTGCCCGGGGAACTTTGATTTTTCTCCCAATATCTTCTATAACGCTATTCAGTTCCTCGACAGTACATTCATGATGTTATAATTTTCAATTATTCATACGGAATAAGGCTTATAGTCCTTCAACTGTAGTAACGCTAGTATGTTTTTAGGACCCCTGGGCACCACAGCTTGTATGTGCCTTGCAACGCTGGGCACCACAGCTAGTACATAGTTAGAAACGCTGAGCATCACAGCTAGTATGTGTTCTGCAACGGCGGACCTCACCGCTAGTACCTAGTTAGAAACGCTGGGCATCACAGCTAGTATGTTTTTGCAACGGCGGACCCCACAGCTAGTACGATATTAGGAACGCTGGGCATCACAGTCTTGCAACAGTGAACCCCACAGTGAATACATAGTTACTACTACTACTACATGTGAAATTCATGACAATATGACCAACCTTTAATGAGCTAGCACTATATTTATACTTAGCCCCCCCCCCCCCCCCCCCTCGCAACAGAGGACCCCACAGCTCGTACGAAGTTAGGAACGCTGGGCATCACAGCTAGTAAGTGCATTGCAACAGCGGACCCCACAGCTAGTACGAAGTTAGGAACGCTGGGCATCACAGCTATTAAGTGCCTTGCAACAGCGGACCCCACAGCTAGTACGTAGTTAAATACGCTGGGCATTACAGTTAGTAAGTGCTTTGCAACAGCGAACTTCACAGCTAGTACATAGTTAGGAACGCTGGGCACTACAGCTAGTAAATGCCTTGCAACAACGGACCTCACAGCTAGTACGATATTAGGAACCCTGGGTATCACAGCTAGTATGCTTTTGCAACGACGGACCCCACAGTTAGTACGTTTTTAGGAACGCTGGGCCCTACAGGTAGTAGGTGCCTTGCAACTGCGGACCCCACAGATAGTATGTAGTTAGAACCACGGGGCATCACAGCTAGTATGAGTTTTGCAACGGTGGACCCCACAGCTAGTACCTACGTAGTTAAATACGCTGGGCCACACTGCTAGCGCCTTGCAACAGCAGACCCCACAGCTAGTACATAGTTAGGAACGCTGGGGCTGAGCACTACAGCTAGTAAGTGCCTTGCAACAGCGGACCCCACAGCTAGTACGATATTAGGAACGCTGGACATCACAGCTAGTAAATGTCTTGCAACAGTGAACCCCACAGCGAATACATAGTTACTACTACTACTACATGTGAAATTCATGACAATCCGATCAACCGTTAATGAGCTAGCTCTATATTTATACTTAGTCCCCCCCCCCCCTCAACCCCGCCACCCGTTCAAAACTTCGGGACGCCACACACCTTATTTTTCTATTTTTCTATTTGGCCTTCAGGAATAATATATGCGAAATTTCGTGACAATACGACCAACCGTTAATGAGCTAACTCTATATGTATATTTAGCCCCCCCCCCCCCCCCCCCCACAACCCTCCTTCCTGTTCACAATTTTGGGCCGTCACACACCTAATATTTCTATTTGACCTTTAGGAATATTACATGTGAAATTTCATGACGATTCGCCCATTAGTTAATGAGTTAGCTCTATATTTATACTTAGGCCCCCCCACTACCCCCCCTCCCGTAAAAACGTTTGAGCCGTCACACCGCCTATTTTTTTATTTGGTCTTCAGGAATACTACATGTGAAACTTCGAGACAATCCGACCAACTGGTAAAGAGTTAGCTCTATATTTATACTTAGGCCCCCCCAAAACCCCCCTCCCGTTCAAAACTTTGGGACGCCACACACCTTTTTTTGCTATTTGGCTTTTAAAAATACTACATGTGAAATTTCATGACAATTCGCCCATTAGTTAATGAGTTAGCACTATTTATATACTTAGGCCCCCCTTACAACCCCCCATCACGATCAAAATTTTGGGACGCCACATAGCCTATTATTCAATCGGGCTCAAAAGAATGCTACATGGGCAGTTTCATAAAAATCCGTCCAGCGGTTTGGGCGTGATGCTGGAACAAACATACAAACAAACAAACAAACCCCGTTTCAGCTTTATTAATATAGATTATCGGACATAACGGATCTATAATAAAAACAAACAGAATATCAATTCTTAAAACAAAAAAAAAAAGGTATATATAAATATGTATTGTTAAAAAATAATCACTAAAAGTAATATAATAAAAAATATTGTAGAGTATGGACTAGGTACAACTAAAGTAGTTCCGTAAGAAACAATGTTTGAATACCTTATAAGTAGGTAATTAAAACTGAAAATATTAACGTGAGCTCATGATGAAAATAAAAATAAAATGATAAATCTATTTGATGGCAACCACAGTGTGGTGAAAAAAGTTAAATTAAAATACAAACAAAAATGATGATCTTCGAAGGATGATGAAACCCGAAGAACGGTAAGATCCGAAGAACGAAGCTCATCGGACGAACGAAGATAAAGCTGAACGGGGACACTGGCAGATCGCAAGTCCAAAAAAATAAGTTTGAGAAGTTCAAAATAAGGAGGGTCGCAATAAAATACGGCAATAAATAAAAACTTAAAATAGGTCCACTCATGGGCAACTATAGCATGGGTCTGACTGGGGCTGAGTATCAGACACAGAGAGGGATTAGCAGTGTGTTTACATTACGAACGTTGTTGACTCAACACTGTACAACGGCAGTTATTTAGAGATGCTTTGTGAAGCCTCCCGCTCCGTGGTTCTGGGTACACTTATAAAATTTCGTGTCAATATATTCATTTTTTCTGAAGTTTTGTTTACATTTACTTCACCAACTACACAAAGTATAGGGGAAGTTATGAAATCGGTCAAAATTTAATGTTATCCGACCTCTAGATTCCAATTAGAAAAAAAAACAATCTGTCTGTGTGCCTGTGAACAACATAGAATGAATTCATCGACACGAAATTTTATATGTAAATTCAGAACCCGCAAACGATAACACCTATTAGGTTCAGGTTTTATGACTCATGCCCGGGCTTTAACTACGAGGTCATATCTTTCGCTCTTTCGTCACTCTGGTCGACATGAGCCCGACTCTACTGTGGGAGTCCTAAAGTTTTATTCACCTAGGGCAGGGGTCTTTAACGAGTACCTGACATCGTACAGGCTCGGGATCATCGCTTAACGTCCCATCCGAAGGACGGTGTGCTTAAGTTTATTTTACCTCCCAGATAAAATAAACTAAGGGCCTCGGTCGGGTTTCGAATCCCCACGATCTTGAGCTCAGAAGACTAGCACGCATACAACTCAGCTACCGGCGCCCTCAATGACGATACCTATTGTTTTTCAGCCAAATCGACCAAAGGAAAGAAGGAGATTTGGGGGGAGGCTTAACATAAAAACTCCAGTAACTGATGAATGTTAATTCAAAACCCAATATGTACGACACTTATTAATTTTCAGCGGTATCAACAGAAGGAAAGACGGGATCAGAGGGGGGCTCAACTCATATATCTCAATAACTGCCGATGTAATGAATTTATCCAAACACAATGTAGTATAAGCCCCTATGTAAGTCAACTGTTGAATATTGTGGGGGAGCGACAAGTTAATTGATTAATTCGTTCTGGGGAAGTATATAGTGATTCAACGATGACTTTTTCTTTTTTGATATCAGGTCAGAAAAAATTAAATTTCGTTGAAAACTCCGGCGTGACTTTTTGACTGATTACAAAATGTCTTCTATATCTCGTACTAGCAGTAATACCCGGCGTTGCCCGGGGAACTTTGACTTTTCTCCTAATATCTCTCGTTCGAATCCATTTCAATTCTTCAATAGTACATTCATGATGTTATAATTTTCAATTGTTCATACGGAATAACGCTTATAGTCCTTCAACGGCAGACATCCCAGCTAGTAAGTTTTTAGGACCCCTGGGCACCATGGCTAGTACACGCCATTCAACGACGGAAACCACAGCTAGTGAATACTTAGCATCAGTGGACGTCCTAGCCAGTGCGTACTTGAGAACGCTTGTGACCACCAGGTTGATTAAAACATAGACTTCAACCATCCTGGAGCTAAAACTAATTTATTCAAAAACATTTCTCATTGCAATGGTTTTCGAGTTACAAAGATTGCGTGAGTGGATGCTGGAATGGACGATTAAAAAATAGACCTTAACCTTCTGGTAGATAAAACTTATCTATCCAAAAAGATTCCTCATTAATCATTGCAGTGGTTTTTGAGTTACAAAGATTGCGTGGGTGGATGCTGGGATGGACCAGATATTGAGGTACTAATACGCCTATAACCTTCCACAGACGATGACGAACAAATTAAAAAAAAAAATTAATCAAATCCATCAAGCCGTTCGTGAGTTATAGCGGTACAATTCACAGACATTTTCAGCTTTATATATATGATAGAAGAGGAAGCAAAAAAAAAATTATTTTTCTGCATATTTAAATTGCAAAATTTCAAATTTGAATATTTTATATTAAGAAATCAATCCAATGTTATCCACCTCAGCCTAACTCATACTTAACGCCCCCTTCCCGCCCCCGGTTCGGCGCCATACTACTCCAAGTCCGCCTCTGTCAAGGTTAACTGCAAAATAGTGGTACTAACACAATTAGTACGTGGTGGGGATACAGATGAATGAATACACATGTCCTCCTATGACAATCACCTTCCATTCATATCCAAGCAGACTTTTGTCACGTCTCAGACTCCTCGAGTTGTTCCCATAGCGAATTACGTTCGCTATATGCAACAACCTACAGACAGCCGTCTGATATTCAATCCACTTCCTCAAGTGGCATAGTCTGAAATTTGGTCCAGAAAGGGCATCAGTTACGGCCTTAGGCAATTTTACTTATCCGGAAAAAAAACCTTTTTTTTTTTTATGGGTTACCGGTGCTTTCAGTGTGAAATCGTTGGTCGCCAGTGGCACTTCAACGCCCTTCTGGCCTATTGAGATTCTATTCAACGCCCCATCACGTTCAAAAACAGTAGACTTTCGACAAACAGATTTTTTTAAAGTTTAATACAGTTGAGCGTCGATTAACCGATAATCAAAAGTTCATATAATCGAACATCCAATGAAAAAAAGGAATGAAAAATACAATATATTTATTTGTAGGAATATTGAGGGTCAGTCAAAAATGGAAGAAAACACTATTCAAACGCCAACGTTTCGATATATTTTATATCATCATCATGGCCTACAAACATGGGGGGGAAATCAAGATTAGAATCAATAATAAACAAAAGTGTGTTGATAAACCTTACTGAACGTTAAAATAGACATTATAACTAGTTAAAAATTGAAACTGACTTACTATGAATACATTACTAAACATTAAAATTAAATATAGATACATTGTTAACCATGAACATGAACGTACACTAATACAAATTAAAATTAACTATGAATACATTACTAAACATAAACATTAATAACGGAAATATACAAATAGGTGGAACATAATAAAGAGTAAAAATGAAACTGACTTACTATGAATAAGCAGGATTGGGGAGAAGGCATGTACACTGGATGGAGTCTTACATTGCAATGAAATGGTACATTAATACAAGGGTGCTGAAGGCACCAGGTACAGGGAGCTAGGAAAACCCCGTCATAAATGTCACATTCCAGCCAGAAATGTTGAAAATAATATAAATATGTGTTACTAAGGTTGTTGGTGTCTGTATACTCTAATAAACATATATAGGTAATAAAAAAATTAAAAAAAATAAAAAATATATTTAAAAGAAAAATAATTTGCAAAGAAACTCCCTCAGGATTCCCTCGGCAGGCATTAGGCATTCCACATGATTGAAACAGTAAGGCTGTGCATAAGTGAGCTGCAGTCCACACCCTCGCAAGCCTGGGTCATAACGCTGCCCAGAGAGCCCAGAAGCGCCATACCAAGTCCCCTAAGATGCGCACTAAGGGCGACTCAATCAGAAGAAGAGACTCCAGAAAAAATATTACTATTTCATTGGATCTATTGTGATTGCTATAAAACTATGTTTACATAGATATCGATTGCTCAAAAAAATATGTGATACGGGCATAACAGGATTTTCTTATCCCAACCACTTTTGTACAGATCAGTCTCCACTCCCCCTCAAATTCGTTTCATACTGGCATTACTTGCGAAGCCAGTTCTGGTAAATGAACGTTCGGATAACTGAAGTTCGGATAATCGACGCTCTACTGTATTTGCTTATAAACGAAATCATGTACTTATTTATAGCTCAAAAATTGTCTACAACAGAAGTTTTTTAATAGACCAAAAAATTGATGTTGTGTTTTCACCGTTTTCCCGACCCACTGAATCTATTAAAATGTAAAAAAAAAAAGTCTTTGTGTCCGCAAACAGGTAGGTAACGAACATAGCAAAACGAGTTTCATATCGATACATTCATTACAACGGCAGTTATTACGTATGTGGGTTAAGCCTCTCTCCTTTCCCCTTTGATCGATGTGGCTGAAAATCGATATGTGTTGTCCTTATGGGGTTTTGGTAACACATAAAATTTCATGTTGATACATTCATTTTATAGATAGTTATTAGAGTTTTTATGATTTTTTTCATATTTGAAATCTAGAGGTCGGATACTATAAAATTCCGTTGAAAACTCTCCATCGAATTTTTGACAGATTACTAGTAGTTACTTGTTACTAGTAGTTACTTGTTACGAGTAGTTACTTGTTACTAGTAGTTACTTGTTACTAGTAGTCACTTGTTACCAATAATTACTTGTTACTAGTAATTGCTTGTTACCAGTAATTATTTGTTACCAGTAATTACTTGTTACTAGTACTTACTTGTTACTAGTAGTTACTTGTTACCAGTAGTTACTTGTTACTAGTAGTTACTTGTTACCAGTAGTTACTTGTTACCAATATTTACTCGTTACTAGTAGTTACTACAAAATAAAGACCTTGAGCACATCGCCCTTCATATGACGTTAAGCGAATGGTCTCCAGCCTGTGCGTCGTCAGGTATTCCTTATAGACCCCCTTAGATAATTAAACCTGGCTGGGGGGGGGGGGTCTTTAAGGAGTCTTTCTTACCCTAAAATTTTATTCGTACATGCTCGGGACCATCGCTTTACATCCCATCCGAAGGACTCGATCATGAGCTACCTGTGTCCTATACAGCAATTTTTGTGATGTAACAATTTTTTTTTTTTTTTTATAATTTTATTTCCTTACAGGCTAATTGACGTTTCGACTACGACTCTTCTCTTCTGTGGAGAATTGTAATAATAAACTATTATTATTATTTTTAATTTGAGGAACAGTTACAAAAATTGGAAGCGTCGTCTCTGATTCGAAATTACAACCTATTTTCGGCAAATGATCGAAACTACCTGCTGTACCGGAAGGATGTTTGATAGTTTTATTATCCAATCTATCTCTTTAAATCCCCAAAATTTATACCCGACAATAAAGTAATTGCCAAAATATTTACACATTTATTAATCTGTATACAGCATTAACTTTTTTTTTTTTTTTCATACAGGAAATGAAATAAATGTGGATAATTGGAGCAATAACATTTGGTATAACGTCCTTGTATACTCCCAACTGGGGCAGAAAGAACCATCTCACTGGGGAGGCCCTACATAAGTTACCTTGCCAATTTAATAAGCTACATTTTTTGTGATAAGCAGTTTTCGCGTAAATAAAACATTGAAAAAAATTGTTCTCAATTTTAGGGCGGTTTTCAATATCATATTTCATATAAAGTGTGCCTTTGAGTTTTCTCTATGTATTTGAAAATATTTGTGATTAGATCATAAATATAAGCTTGAGAGCCATCGACAGCAGCGCTAGAGGATTCTTACCGAAGCTAGCCGCAACTTCAAATCTATTTATCATAATGCGCATAAAGTGATATCTGAAAACAAAATGTGTTTGTGTTCAAGTTTTAGTTTATTTTTTTTATTTTTCCCTACTTAATTTTGTGCTTTGAATGTGAGCAAATTAAAAAAAAACTGGCACCAAAAGCTTGCCAAAATTATTCAATAAACCTAACATAGTTTTATCTTCAATAAAGCATTATCTTTTCATATTTTTTGATGTTTTATTTTTATTTAGTTTACCAAATAAGATCACTATAGATAGGTTAGTCATTATTACATTATTTTTCAATAACTGACAGCATCAAGGAAGTTGCGTACATTTGTTGTTGTAGAAATAGAGTTTATTAGCAGAATAAAGTAAAATTTACACCTTGCCAAAATTTTATTAAATCTGACTTACTTGAAACACAAAGGAGAAGCTATATGAAATCTAATAAAACAAAGAAGTGTTATAAAATCTCGTTATACAAACAAAGGAGAAACTATATGAAATTTAATAAAACAAAGAAGTGTTATAAAATCTCGTGAGACAAACAAAGGAGAAGCTATATGAAATCTAATAAAACAAAGAAGTGTTATAAACAAAGGATAAGCGATATAAACTGAGTTTGGTTCCTTGCTGCCACTCTGGTTAGTTAGTCCTTGGATGACCCCGTCCTTTGGAACTAGGCCGAGAGGACCACGTACTGCTGCATTCTAGGTGTCCTATTCTCTCCTTCCTTCTGTAGTAACAAGGCAATTCAAAATGAAACATCGCCAAACAACCCTCAGCTTATAGAACAACAATGGGTGTTCTGCTTTACACACCATCCCTGGAGAAAGGTTGCCTCCTTAACAACCTGTTAGTAACGCCTAATGGACTCTAAGAATTGCTTATTGATGCTATGTAATCCAGGCTTAACTCAGACTCCAATATGTGGTGGGATGGTGTTTTACACCTAGGGACCTAAGCATCCAGTGCTCTTATCCCTTCCCTGGAAGCGCTGGGCTTCCTCTTATTTTATTCCCTGTATGTTTATATTACCTAAACCAAGTCCTTCATAAAGTGCTCAGTCTCTCAGTTTCCTTAATGAACCTGAGAATGCTCTCGTGGTCCAATCTCTGCGAGCAGATGCTCAGGAAATGTGCCACCGTTTCGTCTTCTTCGCCACATCTATCACAGTTAGGACTGACCTTGACTCTTACAGTATGTAGGTGTCTATTGAACGGACCGTGTCCTGTGAGAACTCCAGTCAGTTGCCTAAGCTCGTTCCTTTTGAGGTTTAGGATCCCATCGACTCCAATAATAACTGATTATTGTAATCAATGTATTCACATTAAATTTTATAGATGGATTGAGACGTCAAACATAAATTGACCAAAGAAAAGGGGTTTAGAAGGAGTGTGAACACTTTCACAAGAGCAACAGTCTCCTAAGCTAAGGCATCCCTTAAACGATCCCTTAACTGTTTGGGGATGTTTGATGACGAGTATTGTTATTTTATGACAATTTCATATTTTATAATCTGGAATTCGGAAAACATGAAATTCCTTTGAAAACATGAAACTCCGCATCGAAACTTCCTTATACTTGGTATAGGTGGGGAAATAAAACTCTAATAACTGCCGATGTAATGACTGTGTTGACAAAAAAAGTAGTAAGAGGATTTAAAAGTCAACTATTGATTTTTAACTAAAGTTTCTTGTTGGAGGGAGAGAGAAAACTTTGTAGATTAATTCGTTGGGGGGAAGTAGATTGCCGAAGATTGACGGAGGACTCTTTATGCCGTGAGACTGGGCTGAGATGACCCATGATCTGGCCTTGTTCCAGCCAGCTCCTAGATCAGCCTCCCAGATGGGTCTGCTTTCACCCACGTCTGGAGGGCGGCTGGTGGTCGAACCCTCCCTAGCCCCGACCTCATCTCTTCGCCCCTTTATCATCTCATTGTATCCAGGACTTACTTATCCTTTCCTATCAAACTATCCAGTCTGAAAATCAATTGTACTTTCAAATCTCGTTCTCAAAGTATGAAAAATCAAAAATACTGGTAAATATCTAGTAATGAGGAGGAAAACTGCAAAAGCTCACAAGTCTACATTTTTTGAAGTGTAACTTCGTTACTTAGTTATATCAGGACATTTTGAGGTAGATGCAGTGTTTTCTCACTCCAAAACGCAAACGAAAAATCTTAACATTCTTGACGCCCATTGAGCAGACTGCGCATGCTTTTCCTTTCACTTGCGATGCATTTATCTGTTTGTGTTTGAATTATTGCAGTTTTTTCTAGAATGTGCAACGCTTTAAATTTACTTATTGTGCATCGTATGTGTAGTTATTGTGTTAAATTTATTGTGTATCGCGGTGATAGTGATGGGGAATTCACCGGTGATCTACAAATAACTTTTTTTTATCTTACATCAACTTTGATCACAAAAATATAGATTCGGACAAATATAATAATTATTATTTCCTAAATAAAAAAAAAATGTGTAAAGTGAAAATTACTTGAGTGCTTGTGTTGAGTGGAAAAAGTATTTCCATTAGTCTAGTGTCATCGTTAGCAGGCAGAGATGAGGCAGACAAGTTTGGGGACTTCAGCCAGGAAGAAAGTGCAGTTTTCTTTTCTATAATGACAGTCCACGCTAGGTCGATGAATGCAACTACTTCGTCGGGTGCTAATCGACGTCGTCAAGTGTGTAGAACCGAGAAATGAACATAAGTTCTATAGAAAGCTAAGAGACGTCTTCAAACTTCTCTCTGGTCAGTAAGCCTTCCGATTAAAAACTTACTTAATGTAGAAACACAAAATATATTGTGGGCACAAACGACCTATACTCTATGAGTGTAAACTCGTACATATAAAAGGATAAATTCATCTACATAATTTCTGAGATGATTATGTAGCACATCCAAATTTGTATATACAGTAGAACCTCTTTAAGTCGAACCTCGATAAGTCGAAAACCTCCAAAACTCGAAATAAAGTTTTGTTCCTTTCCCTTCAAGCCCCAAAACCTCCATTACTCGAAATCTCAACCCTCTATTAGTCGAAATAATCAGAGAGTCCCTACAACCATTTTGGTACATATTTTCCCTCTGTAACTCGAAAAAATAAATTGGACCTCTGTATAGCAATGTTTTATTTTACAAAATTTCGTCGCTTAAGCAGTAACACGGCATATCTCAATTCTGAGAGGTTTTCCAGGAAAGAGGAAAAACTTATTTTGTGATGATTATTGTAGTAATTTTACTTTATCAACGAGTGATCCAATGTTTATTTGATCAAATATTCATTATTTGTTTGAACCAAAAGTAATTTAACTAAAAAGGCTGGTATTTATGGTGTTGAGTTATGCGCTGTTTACATGAAAGGTTGAGATACGTTGAGAACGGCTCGGAAAACATGAAATTCTATTGAAAACTCCTGGGAGTAAAAAAAACTGGAGAACTGTTAAAAAACTGGTTTTATCCACTTCAGAGCTCTTGCAATATCCTTTTTTGTGGAGATATCCGAAAAGAACGGACAGAAGGTACCATAATAATTATACAGAACAAAATGAAATAGTCTTCCCTCTTTAAGTTGTACCATGTTTTATGATCCTCTTCCATGAAGTCAGATTCTTTAAAATATATATGATTTAAGTTGATGAGAAAAGTCATTAAAATCCAAATTCCGTTTGTAATTGGTACTAGAGGTACATGGCAAGGATATTTTATGAACGTATATAATCAGAACATTAATGTACAAAGATAACGGTAACAAATGTCGATTTGTGCAACTGTACCTGCATATTTGTGAGTGAACCTTACTTTTAAATATCCTATTAATATTTTAGAAAAATATGCATTATTAAAATTTAATTATTTGAAGAAAAATAGAAATGAAGAGAGGTTTTTGTTGTGTAAACATCTTACCTCCCTCCCCTCTCTCCGCCACAAAAAAACAAATAACAAAGAATTGATGTTGTCATAAGAGTAACCAAGGATCGGCATGATTGTACGACCTAATGTTGCGCCAAGAAAAAAAATAAGTTATTTAAAATATAATAAATAATACAGGACTTTCTTATACCAACCACGCTTACAGATCACTCTCTCTCTCCCCTCCCCTTCTCAAAATCATATTAATTTGACTAGGGAGTGTCACCACTGTGTGATTTCTCCCCTCATGACATTTTGACATTGCCATTACCCCTTTATTAGCACATTTGCTTGTTGTATTTATTTGTATACAGTTGTAAATAGCTATTTGTAAATAAAAAAAAAAATATTTTGTCTCTTTGTACCACGTTATCTTGAGAGTAGACATTCTTATACCCAATATTATTTTTTTTTTTTTATAACTCTTCATTTTGATTATTTACAATCGGTATAGCCATAAGTAAGTTTGATGAATGATACATAGGTACAACAAAGAAAAAAAAAGAAAAAATAAAATAAAAAAATAAAAAAAAATAAAAAAAATACATCGAAAGCATATAGTTCACTTTGGGAGCCATGGTGGCCGTGCGGGCTAGAGCGTAGGGTTTTAGTCGCATGGTCTCACCTTGGTTTGCGGGTTCGAATCCCGTCCGGGAGTGAGTTTTATTTCGTAGATAAAACTCCCTTCCGGGGCCATGGATGTCGTAAATAATTAGGTAAAACACCATTATAAGAGACATGGCTATTATGCATCGTACATGAGGCCAAAAAAAAAAAAAAAAAAAAAAAAAAAAAAATATAGATAACTATGTACCTACAAAATAATAGGTAAAAATAAAAAAATAAAAAAAAAATATTAAAAAATAAATAAATAAAAGAAAATAAAAAAAATTTAAAAAAATTAAAAAAATACCCAAAAATAATAATAAACCCAATAATGCCTGTATGAAATAAATTTGAAAAGGGGAAGGGAGAGGGGAGACTGATCTGTAAATATGGTTAGTATAAGAATGCCCGTTAATGCCACATCACTTATATATTATTTTTATAATTTTTGAGAAAAACTGACAATAATAAAATCATATTTTAAAGTTCGATGCTATGAGTGACGATTTTAACGTTTCTAAGATATATTCCTTTTATTTCTATCTCAAATGTAAGTAAGGACTTATACCGATTAGAAATTTTATAAGAAACATTTTTGATTAGTCTTAATTTTTCTGTAGGAATAACCGTTTTCCGGTAAATCAAGGAAAAGTCTAAAAATATGTGTTTCAAATCTACATTTTAAGAGGGTTTTCGGCAGCTATCTCAAAAACCGGACGACCTGCGAAAAATCATATTTCATATAGAATATGTATTTCAATGTTCCCTACAAATATTATTTGAAAAGAGTTTAGATTAGGTCATAAACATAAGTGGTATCTTGAAAAATGTAGTTAGGCCCCGGGGTGAAGTGGACTCAATTTTCGGATGATTTCGGCAAAAATCTAATTTAGATCTAAGATAGCGCATGTGACTCCTTCACTCCAAATTTCGTTTTTGCGGTAGAAAGCTCACAACTTTCCCATTACATACACACATACACAAACATCATCGCGAAAAAAACGTATTCAGGAGACCTTGTAACGTAAAAATCCGTTGAAAACTCGATTTCGGATTATCGCGATTACAATACTTCCTTATACTATAGATAGAGGAGGGCGCCGGTGCTTGCCTTCTGCAGTCAAGATCGTGGGTTCGAAACCCGACCTAGGCCCTTAGTTCATTTTATCTGAGAGGTAAAATAAACTTAAACAAGCGATGGTCAGGTACTCGTTAAAGACCCCTGCCTTAGGTGAATAAAAATTTAGGGTAAACAAAATTTAGGACTCCCACAGTAGAGTCGGGTTCATGTCCACTAGAGTGACGGAAGAGGGCTCTGGTAGTAGGCGATATGACTTCGCAGTTAAAGCCCAGGCATGAGCCATAATAACTAACTAAATAAAAATAAAAAAAAAAAAAATTATTCGCTTAGCACACTTAGTGCTCTACACATTAAAAGAGAAACATAAAGCATATTATATACAAGGGTTATATAATGTGCTGGTATAGCCAAGGTTTGAGTGGCCTGTTGGGGGTGGTCCGACCGAGGGTGAAGAAGGTAGCGGCCGGCACACTAATGTGTAACCTGGGTGATATGGTCTGCAACTTGCGGCACTCCCAACTCACGCCGGATTTGACTGTTTCGGACGAACCAAGGGGCCTTTACTGCAAGTCGGAGAACCTTGTTTTCAAACTTCCTTAATTTGTTAATGTTTGTTTTGCTGGCCCCCAGCCAGACAGGGCAAGCGTATGTGACTAACTATATATATATATATATTGTGATGTATAAAAAATACACACATTAAGTAAAATTATTAATATTAAAAAATAATTATATTTATTTTTCTATAAAATCCAAGAAGCAACTGAATTAGTGAATAATAATATGAATGCAGTTTGTTTTAAAAACAAAACATGAATAAAAAAAAAAAACACGACCATCAGCTGTTTTTAATTAGTGTAGAAGAGTCGAGGTCTGGATTGAGGTGAGACGGTCTGAGTTAAGATGGAGAGTTGTTGTTTAGGCTTAAGTATGATGAACTAAATAGGAGTGAATTAACAATAAAATTGATCCGCAAAGAAGGTACGGTTATCTATATAAATAAAGCTGAAACGGGGTTTGTTTGTATGTTTGTTCCAGCATCACGCCCAAACGGCTGGACAGATCTTCATGAAACTTCACATGTAGCATTCTTTTGAGCCCGATTGAATAATAGGCTATGTGGCGTCCCAAAATTTTGAACGGTAGGGGGGGTTGTAAGGGGGGCCTAAGTATATAAATAGTCCTACCTCATTAACGGTTGGTCGGATTGTCACGAAATTTCACATGTAGTATTCTTAAAGGCCAATATAAAAAATATTGTGTGTGGCGTCCCAAAATTTTAAATGGAAGGGGGGGTTGTGGGCGTAGGCCTAAATATAAATATAGTGATAGATCTTTAACGGATGATCAGATTGTCATGAAATTTCACATGTAGTATTCTTAAAGGCCAAATTGAAAAATATTGTGTGTGGCGTCCCAAAATTTTAAATGGGAGGGGGGGGGGGGCTAAGTATAAATATAGAGCTAGCTCATTAACGGTTGATCGTATTGTCACGAAATTTCCCATGTAGTATTCCTGAAGGCCAAATAGAAAAATAAGATGTGTGGTGTCCCAAAGTTTTGAACGGGTGGGGGGGTTGAGGGGGGGGGGCTAAGTATAAATATAGAGCTAGCTCATTAACGGTTGATCGTATTGTCACGAAATTTCCCATGTAGTATTCCTGAAGGCCAAATAAAAAAATAAGGTGTGTGGCGTCCCAAAGTTTTGAACGGGAGGGGGGGTTGTGGGGGGGCCTAAGTATAAATATAGAGCTAGCTCATTAACGGGTGGTCGCATTGTCACGAAGTTTCACATGTAGTAAAAAAAAAAGGTGTGTGGCGACCCAAAGTTTTGAACGGGAGGGGGGGTTGTGGGGTTGTGTGGGGGGGGGGGGGGGGGGGGCTAAGTATAAATATAGTGCTGGCTCATTAACGGTTGGTCAGATTGTAACGAAATTTCACATGTAGTATTCATAAAGGCCAAATAGAAAAATAGGGTGTTTGACATCAAAAAATTGTGAACGGGAGGGGGGTTATGGGGGTAGGCCTAAATTTGAAGATAGTGATAGGTCATTAACGGATGATTGGATTGTCATGGAATTTCACATGTAGTATTCTTGTTGGCCAAATAGAAAAATACACTATGTGACATCTTAAACATTTGGAGGGGGGGGGGGGGGCTAAGCATAAAAATAATGCTGAATGATTAAAGGGCAATCGGATTGTCATGAATTTCACATGTAGTAGTAGTAACTATGTATTCGCTGTGGGGTTCACTGTTGCAAGACATTTACTAGCTGTGATGCCCAGCGTTCCTAACTATGTAGTATCTATGGGGTCCGCTGTTACAAAACACTTACTAGCTGTGTTGCCCAGCGTTCCGAACTTCGTACTAGCTGTGGGGTCCGCTGTTGCAAGGCACATACTAGATGTGGTGCCCAGGGTTCCTAACTTCGTACTAGCTGTGGGGTCCGCTGTTGCAAGGCACAAACTAGATGTGGTGCCCAGGGTTCCTAACTTCGTACTAGCTGTGGTGTCCGCTGTTGCAAGGCACATACTAGATGTGGTGCTCAGCGTTCCTAACTTCGTACTAGCTGTGGGGTCCGCTGTTGCAAGGCACATACTAGATGTGGTGCTCAGCGTTCCTAACTTCGTACTAGCTGTGGTGTCCGCTGTTGCAAGGCACATACTAGATGTGGTGCCCAGGGTTCCTAACTTCGTACTAGCTGTGGTGTCCGCTGCTGCAAATTAATACAGCTATGTTGGTAGATAGGCAGCATCCAGAAACGAAGATGGTCAACCAAAGAAAGATTCAGATGTATCGGGAAAGTCCCATCCGAAGGACGACGTGCTCAAAGTTATTTTTATCTTCCCGATTAAAACATCTGACCTAAGTGACTTGGCTAGATTTCTAAATGGCGATCCTGAGCTCGGTAAACTCCATTCTTCAAATTTCTCGCTTTTAAACGGTTTTTAGTATTAATATTTGTTAAAACTGATATACAGATTCAGATATATCGGGGAAGTCCCATCCGAAGGACGACGTGCTCAAATTTATTTTTAACCTAAGAGAAATTTCAGCTACCCAGGTTTAGATACGTAACATACGACTCATTATCGAGTACCTGACATACCAAAAAGCCCTCGATCATAGCTTAGAGTCCAAACCGAAGGACGACGTGCTCAAGTTATTTTTAACGTAAATGAAATTTCAACTACCCAGGTTTAGATACGTAACATACGACTCATTATCGAGTACCCGACATACGAAAAGGCCCTCGATCATAGCTTAAAGTCCAAACCGAAGGACGACGTGCTCAAATTTATTTTTATCTTCCCGATTAAAACATCTGACCTAAGTGACTTGGCTAGATTTCGAAATGGCGATCCTGAGCTCGGTAAACTCCATTCTTCAAATTTCTCGCTTTTAAACGGTTTTTAGTTTTAATATTTGTTAAAACTGATGAACAACCGGGATATCTGAATCCTACACAAAAATTGAAATAAAAATGTTTTTCGAAAAACGTCGGGCTAAATACCATTCTTCATATTCCTGCTGTTTAACGGTTTATAGATTTAATATTTGTTAAAACTGATAGACAGATTTAGATATATCGGGAAAGTCCTATCCGAAGGACGACGTGCTCAAGGTTTTTTGAACCTAAGTGAAATTTTAGCGACCTAGGTTTAGTTACATAACATAGGACTCATTATCGAGCACCTGACATACAAAAAGGCCCTCGATCATAGCCTAAAGTCTAATCCGAAGGACGACGTGCTCAAATTTATTTTTATCTTCCCGAATAAAATATCTGACCTAAGTGCCTTGGCTAGATTTCTAAGTGGCGATCCTGAGCTCGATAGACTCCATATGTATGATAAAATAAGTTACCGTTTGGTTTCTACTAACATTATCAAGGAAGAAATGTGGAATATAAGTGGGCTTTGGAGATGGTAGTAGGAAGTTGGCAGGAGTGTTGGGTGATGTCACGTACCCTATGTTGAGCGGAACGTTTAAGTCTATATTAATAATGCTGAAACGGGGTTTGTGTGTTTGTATGTTTGTTCCAGCATCACGCCCATACGGCTGGACGGATTTTTATGAAACTTCACATGTAGCATTCTTTTCAGCCCGATTGAATAATAGGCTATGTCGTGTCCCAAAATTTTGATCGGGAGGGGGGGTAGTAAGGGGGGCCTAAGTATATAAATAGTTCTAACTCATTAACTAATGGTCGAATTGTCATGAAATTTCACATGTAGTATTTTTAAAAGCCAAAAAGGAAAAAAAGGTGTGTGGCGTCCCAAAGTTTTGAACGGGAGGGGGGTTGTGGGGTAGGCGTAAATTTGAAGATAGTGATAGATCATTTACGGATGATCGGATTGTCATGGAATTTTTTATGTAGTATTCTTGATGGCCAAATAGAAAAATACACTATGTGACATCTTCAAAAATTTAACAGGGGGGGGGGGGGGGGGGGAGCAAAGCATAAAAAAATGCTGATTGATTAAAGGGTAATCGGATTGTCATGAATTTCACATGTAGTAGTAACTATGTATTTGCTGTGGGGTCCGCTGTTGCAAGGAACATACTAGCCGTGGTGCCCAGCGTTCCTAACTAAGTACTAAATGTGGTGTTCGCCGTCGCAAGGCACATACTAGCTGTGGTGCCCAGCGTTGCAAGGCACATACTAGCTGTGGTCACAAGCGTTCTTAAGTACGCACTGGCTAGGATGTCCAGCGATGCTAAGTATTCACTAGCTCTGGTTTCCGCCGTTGAAAGGCGCATACTAGCTGTGGTGCCTAGGGGTCTTAAAAACTTACTAGCGTTACTATAGTTGAAGGACTATAAGCCTTATTCCGTATGAATAATCGAAAATTATAACATCATGAATGTGGTGTCGAAGGATTGAATAGACTTACAGCAGATATTGAGAGAAAATTCAAAGTTCCCCGGGCAACGCCGGGTATTACTGCTAGTTTATTTATATGTATACAATATATTCGCCCAAAAACTATGTAACTTTGATATGAATAATGGCCAAAATATAAAGCAAAAAATAGATTGAAATGGTTTTAAGAATTTAGTTTGTACGACTTTTCTTTTGATTTTTTTTTTTCAATGTTTAGTTATTAATTTTATTATGTAGTTTAAGTAAATAAACCCATTTATTTGTTCTCGTAAATTCTACGCTATTTATTTCCTCTGTTAGCCCAGTAAGATAATTGATACATTTGGATTAGATTTATATTTTTGCAAAAGTTAAATAACAAAATGGCATCTCTTTAGAAATCCAAATAAAAAGTTTGTTAATTGATTTTTTTTTAAATAAACGTGCACTTTCTTAAAAATGGCACGTCTTGAACTTTCGATATTTTTTTAGGGCCCTTTTCGGAAATTACTGTAGAAATCAAAATTTAGTAAAAGACCAGAGATATACAATTTCTACAGGAAATGTGGTAATTTATTGTTTATATTATTATTACTTCATTATTATTAATTAAATTATTATTTATACTTATATTTATGGTTATTTATTTTGCACAATTATTCTTTTACATATTTATTTATCACAATATATAAATATACTACAATATTACTACAACATATATTATATATATAAATAGGCCGGCCTAAAGTAATCTTATGAGCAGCTTATAGTAAGTTACTAAAAGCAGCTAAAGTAAGCTAAATGAAAAGTAATTTAAGAAAAAAAATAATGATAGTAATAAAAAAGGTAAAATTCATGACGGCGCTATTGAGCCACTTTTTAAAATTATTTTATTACCTTTTTTTTTATAATTATTTATTGAAATTATTATATTTACAAAATTGGACAATAAATGGTTTTAAGAAATCATATTAGATACAATTATCGGTTATATCACTGAAATATAATGCAATTGAGGTGCAGCAGTTCACTCATCATAATAAAATGTAAATACATAATGCAGGTATAAACTAATTGTAATATGCACTATTTCCATTATTGCAGTGAAATCGTTAAATTTCTTAGATTTGATAGAAATATAATACTTTTTAAAATTCCGTTACACAATAAAAGAGACACTTAGATTTTAAATTGGCGGATAATTTGTCTAATTCATTTTTTTTTCTTTTTGATTTCCCCTTTTCTTTTTAAAAATAGAGTTAGTTATTATGATGACTCCTGCCCGGGCTTTAACTACGAGGTCATATCGCCTACTACCAGCGCGCTCTTTTGTCACTCTGGTGGACATGAGACCGACTCTACTCTGGGAGTCCCAAATGTTGCCTATCCTAAATTTTTATTCACCTAGGGCAGGGATCTTTAACGAGTACCCGACATCGTACAGGCTCGGGACCATTGCTTAACGTCCCATCCGAAGGACGGCATGCTTAAGTTTATTTTAACTCCCAAATAAAATAAAGTAAGGGCCTCGGTCAGGTTTCGAACTCACGATCTTGAGCTCAGAAGGCAAGCACGCATACCACTGAGCTACCGGCGTGGTCACTGGAGTCCTTCAGTGTATCTGTGATGGGAATGGCTATCGCAGTCACAAGTGTTCTTTCCTTTTTTTTTGATCAGGGTGTCCGAAAACATGAAATTCCGGTGAAAACTCAATATCGAATTTCTGACCCATTACATAACTTTCCCTATACTTCATACAATTGGGGAAATATAAATTCGGTGTCTGTGTAAACGGTAACTGCCAATAAAATAAACCTATCGACGTGAAATTTTATATTTGAATGCAAAACCTCATAAGGACAGCACTTATAAATTTTCCGCGAAATCGGCCGAAGGGAAGGGAGGGATTAGAAAGAGGACTCAACTCAAAAACCCACTAACTGCCAATAAAATAAACCTATCGAAGTGAAATTTTATATTTAAATGCAAAACCTCATTAGGCCCTAATAATTGTTGATATAACGAATGTATCGACACGAAATTTAGTATGATGATTCACTTCCCTGAATAGATACGTATTCATATTCAATCAAATTGGTAAATTGATTTCAGAGGGAGAGCGAAAACTTAGCTCTGGATCTTCTTAAATTTCGTTTCGATACATCGATCCTATTATTTTTCGATTGGTTGAATTGGTGCTGGGGAAGTGCATTACTGGTGATTCACCTACTTTTTTTTTTTAGAAATAGATATTAAGAGTAGAAATGAAAGTAGTTTGTGTTTGGAGAATGGATTCTTTCAGTTTATCTGCTTTGTTTAAGCGCTAGTCTTCTTTTCTTTCATCTCGTGGAAATGAGGTGAAGAATCTGTTCACGCAAACCAGAACCAGAGACATTGCAGAATTGAATTCGTCTTTTCAGTGAGACTATTATTGTATTAAATCATTTTTTGATTATCCTAGACATGAACTGGACTCAAATTGAATTGTTGCAGTTCCCATCGTTCAAAAGTTTATGTGTTTCTCTATTTGGATTCAAATGAAACTCAGTGAAAGGAGGTCAAAATGGTACACTCGGGGGCATGAGTATGTACTGAGAAACAGTCAACTATAAGATGGTACACTAGGGGTAGGAGTATGTACTGAGAAACAGTCAACTATAAAATGGTACACTAGGGGTACGAGTATGTACTGAGAAACAGCCAACTATAAGATGGAACACGGGAGGGGAAGAGTATGTACTGAGAAACAGTCAACTATAAGATGGCGTCGAGCGGGAAAGCTAAAGGTTCTTTCTCCACAACAACAACAACAACAACAACAAATAGTCACCGCTGAATCACCGCATATGTACTTCCCCAGGACGAGTTAATCAATTAGGTTACTCTCCCTTTGCGGAAAATTATTAGGTGGCCATCCTTATGGGGTTTTGAATTTAAATATAACATTTTTACTCTGAGCTCAAGAATGTGGGTTCGTAACCCGACGGCCCTTAGTTTATTTTATCTGCAAGGTAAAATAAACTTAAGCACTCCATCCTTCGGATGGGACGTTAAGCGATGGTCCCGAGCCTGTACGATGTCAGATACTCGTTAAAGACCCCTAGCCTAGGTGAATAAAAATTTAGGGTAGGCAAAATTTAGGACTTCCATAATAGAGTCGGGCTCATGTCCACCAGAGTGACGAAAGAGAGTTCTGGTAGTAGGCGATATGAACTCGTATTTAAAGCCGGGGAATGAGTCCTAACCTAATCTATAAAATTTTTATTTTTAATTTAATTATGATAAATATTTTTTATGATTCTTTTGAAAGTGACTTTTTCAGGACGATATTTCGGGATGTTCAGGATGTTCCCACGCCGCGGAGGCGCGCCGCTTCCCGGAGCTCAAATTGAGTTCAGAAATTACAAGTGTTTACAACAATTAGATTACAGCAAATAATGCGGTCAATTCTTCTCTACATTTTTTGTCTCAAGCTATTTTTGAGAAAATCATTATTTTTCGAGTTATATACCTGGGTCAAGATAAAATGAACACCCTGTATACATATATATTTTTTAAATAATTTTATTATGCATATTTACAATCGGTACAGACAATAGGTAATGGAACAATTTATGTACATAGATAACTAAATACAAGAGAAAAAAAAATAAATAAAAAAAATAATAATAATAAACATGTCATGAAGAATATGTACAAAATAATAACTATGTACACTGTGTATGGCTTTCGACCGGGTTTGGCATCCTGGTCTGCTCTTCAAGCTGAAGCACCTCCTTCCTCACACATATGAGTACTACCTTATACTCAAGTCCTACCTTTCCCATACGATATGAAAATGATATTTATGGATCAAAAAACAAAATACTTATAAAATCGCGAAAGAAGTTTCACTTCTGGAGTGTGTTCCGAGCACACACTATTTTTGAAACAAGCAGCGCAAGCTTGAAAATACATATATCTGTTACCATGGGAGTGAGATGCGTCCGTGAACTCTACAATTTTTTTTTCATGCCAATTTTCCCAAACAATGGTTCAAATAGATGAGAGTTAGCTGCGACTGCAGTTAACACAGACGGAATGTCCATTTAACTGTGGGAAGTATGTCTGTACGATAAGATGTGAGTTCCGGGGAGGATGTCTTGTTGGGACTTTCACCGGAGTTAGCAGAAGCAACAGTCGCTGTAGCATGTTGTACCTCTCAACTAACGGACCTCTCATCTATTTGGAGCAAAGCACAACTTCTCTATAGCGCTAATCAACTTATAGATGTACCCAATGGACCTACACACATAAGTGTAGGTACACACTCTTTTCCCCTGTTTTAAGCACCATTCAAGGGTTCAGCTTTTTTATTATATTACTAGCAGTAATACCCGGCGTTGCCCGGGGAACTTTGACTTTTCTCCTAATATCTCTCGTTCGAATCCATTTCAATTCTTCAATAGTACATTCATGATGTTATAATTTTCAATTATTCATACGGAATAACGCTTATAGTCCTTCAATGGCAGACATCCCAGCTAGTAAGTTTTTAGGACCCCTGGGCACCATGGCTAGTACGCGCCATTCAACGGCGGAAACCACAGCTAGTGAATACTTAGCATCAGTGGACGTCCTAGCCAGTGCGTACTTGAGAACGCTTGTGACCACCAGGTTGATTAAAACATAGACTTCAACCACCCTGGAGCTAAAACTAATTTATTCAAAAAGATTTCTCATTAATCGTTGCAATGGTTTTCGAGTTACAAAGATTGCGTGAGTGGATGCTGGGATGGACCAGGGGTTGATTAAAAAATAGACCTTAACCTTCCGGTAGATAAAACTTATCTATTCAAAAAGATTCCTCATTAATCATTGCAGTGGTTTTTGAGTTACAAAGATTGCGTGGGTGGATGCTGGGATGGACCAGATATTGAGGTACTAATACGCTTATAACCTTCCACAGACGATGACGAACAAATTAAAAAAAAAATTAATCAAATCCATCAAGCCGTTCGTGAGTCATAGCGGTACAACGCACAGACATTTTCAGCTTTATATATATGATCACATAAACTTTTTATATATATAGGGGGGAGTTTTAGGTATAAGAATTTAAATCTATCCAAAAAATACACATTTCCATTTTTTTTTTTGTTAAGTCGAAATTTCATACTATCAGCGGTTACTCCAATTATATAGTCAGTTATGACTCATGCCCGGGCTTTAACTACGAGGTCATAATATCGCCTACAACCAGAGCGCTCTTTCGTTACTCTGGTGGACATGAGCCCGCCTCTACTATTAGAGTCCTAAATTTTTATTCACCTAGGGCTGGAGTCTTTAACGAGTATCTGACATAGTACAGGCTCGGGACCATCACTTAACGTTCCATCCGAAGGACGGCGTGTTTAAGTTTATTTTACCTCGCAGGTACAATAAACTAAGAGCCTCGGTCGGGTTTCGAACCCACGGTCTTGAGCTGAGAAGGCAAGCACTCATACCACTGAGCTACTGGCGCCCTCACCCATTATATATAATAATTCAATATTTACATATAAATAAATGAATGAAATATTCAAAAAATATAGTTTTATATTGAACGAGAAATATATTTATTACTCTAAACACGAAAATAAATTTAATAATATAAAAAGCTTAATTAAAAGGGGGTTAATAATATATTATTTATTATAGAGGGAGAGGGTTTAACTCAGAAACACTAATAACTGCCAATATATTAAATTTTATTGGACCATATCCCATCATATCCCGGTCTATCTTCCTATATATCTATTTCTCTTGCCCTACCCTCCCAGATAAAATAAACTAAGGGCCTCGGCCCGGTTTCGAATCCACTATCTTGAACTCAGAAAGCAAGAACGCATACCACTGAGCTACCGGCGCCCTCGAAATTATATGTGTGTATCCAAAACTCATTCATTCATTTATTTTAGCTTATTTTATTATTACTATCTTTTTATTCATCTTCTCTCTCCTCACACTTCTCTATCTAGCCCCTACTTTCTGAAATTAATTTTATTTCAAAACTTGTCTGGGCATCCTTCCTTCTCTTTCATAGTTAATTTATTTTATTTTATACACATTTATTCAGATTCTTCTTTACATACTTTCTTTTATTTATATTGATATATATATATATATATATATATATATATATTTCTAGATATTTAAGCTGTTAATTTTATGTTTTTTTCAAGTTAATTATTTATTTATCTATATTACTCACAATTGACTAGTTTTTCTCCACTTTAGCACCAATTTATTTACTTTTGTATTTATTCTTTTTATGTCGTACTGTTACTTTATTTCATTTGTTGTTGTTTCCTTTTATTTTTGACTCTGTATATATTTATTCTTAGGGGACCTCGGTCTTAGAATAATAATGTTTTTTTTTTTTCATTTAATTTCAAAACCCCATAAGGACGACACTAGGGGGGAGGCTAAACGACAAACCTTTAATAACTGTAATGAATGTATCGAAATAAAACTATATATGTGAAATTTAAGACCAGATATGAACGACACCTATTAATTTTCTGCGGAATCAACTGAAGGGAAGCAAGGGGTCAGAGGACACAAAATTTATTATGAGAATTCATGATGTTTAGTCCGCAGTTTAGAAGGTAGAGCATGTATGGGCAACCTTTGACAAACTTTAGTGTGCAAATACGTTCGCGGGCCGCGTAGATGGTTCAAAATAAAATAACGTCGGACTTTAAAGTAGTGTTCATAATTTTTAGCTATAGATATCCGACATGAAATAATAAGACAATGTTATTATAATACAATTTATTAAAATAACAAAATGAAATGAAAAAAAATAGGTACAATATTATAATTAAATCGTGAAATTTGGAATTATTACAAACTACGAAAGTTAAGTAGCGACACCGAAATCAAAGAGACACTTGAACTTGAATTTGGGAAACTAATCCATTGATGTTTGGATTAATTCCACTGATACAAAGACGTAAAGAATTTTCCAAATTATCTTCAGTGAGCCTTTTACGATGTTTTGATTTATTAACTTTCATCATTGAAAAGAACTGTTCGCATTTTTAAGTACTGCCAAACGCACAAATCAATCTTCTTGCGAATTTCTAAGCTGCGGAAAATGGTCTTCTTCGAGGTATTTTTTGTAGAAATCGCTCCAATAATTTGAAGTGAGTGTGAGTAAGTAGTATAATATTATTTTTTTTTTAAATTGGGTTTTTCAAAATGTCTCGCGGGCCGGATCCGTGGTTGTTGCCCACATATAAGGTAGAGCCACAACTAATTTATTAATGATTAATTCGTCTTGGGGAAGAATAATGCAAGTTATTCAACGACATATTTTTTTTTTTTGAAATAGGAGAGGGATGATTCAGGTAAAGTAATATAACTTAAAATAATTCCCGGACTATGTGTCACTTTTTTTTTATTAGCCCCAGTGAAAGGATGGACCGTCCTGCCGGTCTGACCCAGATAGTGAGCACAACACTCGTGTCCCGCGACTAGTCATTGTAGCTACTTTACAGCTTTAGTCCCAAGACTTACAAACTTTCCCCTTCTTATTAAATAAATTGGGAGGAGCCTCTGGGTTTCCCTCCTACACGACATCCACTTAATTGCGACAATTTAACTCTTCTTTTTTCATAGGTGAAATCCTTGTTGTTATGTTAGGTTAGGTTTTATGCGATATAAATTTTATTTGTATAATCTTTCGATTAGGACATAAATATAAGAGGTATCTTGTAAAATGCACTTAAGCCTCGAACTAAATTCATCTTATTTTTTTGTCAAACTTCGTGTAAATTTAATCGGATCTAAGTTAGCACATGGAACATCTTCATTTCAAAATCATAGTTACTAAAATCGTTTCTGAAGTTGAGAACTCATAAAGTTCCATTGTAAAATTCCATTGAAAACTTGTTGGGTTATAGAACCTACACTTTGTATGAATGAGAATTTTATAAATAAATTGAAAAATAAATAATTATATTAATAAATAAATTTAAAAATAAATCTGATAACAATAAAGGCAATTGATCTTTGGCGGTCATTTTTAGCAGGTTTTTAACATTCTGCAGTTAGTGACAAGTGGTAATCTGAATAAAAAACAAATATAGAAGATGAATAAACATTGTGTAAATAATAACAAATAAACTAAGTGGTGTTATTACTTGAATAAACTAAAGATTATTATTCTTCAAGTGGACTTATTTTTGTGTTTATCTTTACATTAACCTTTGAGTTTCAGAGAGTATAAACACAGTGAAGACCATTAATAATTTAAAAAAATAATAAAAATGAAAACTGTGAAAAGTTTTATATTCCATTTGTCATAAAAACAATGGAACTGATTCAGACAATGACAATGGCCAGAGGCTGCTCCGCGACATAAAAAAAACCGTGTCCACGCTAGGGATGGACCAAAGTCGAAAGTACTATCGATAGTTGTTGATGTCGATAGTACTTGATTGTTTTTTGATTATCTACAATAAGTGTTTTTGAACTTTAATTAATGTGTAAATATTCTTGCCAAGTGTTATACTTAATGCGATTATTTTCGACAGAAAATGTTATTTCCATAAAATAATAGCTCGATTTGAAAGAACAGTTACTTATTCGATTGATATTTTTATCCCCCTTTCATCCTCAAGAACATAGAATTATATGGTGAATTATTAACAAATTCCATCATAAATTTTCGCACGATTAAACTGTAGCTACAAAAAAGTAAAAAAAAAAAACCAATTCCTAGTTAAGTGGGATTGGAAAAGATGGTTTAGGTTGGACAACCTTTCAAAATGTGCTGAAGGTTCGTTCTCATCTTGTGATAATGGTGTCAATTACTGACGAGTCGAGTCAGTCATTTGAGAAGAGAGAAGAGAGGTGTCTCAAGTAATGGGATGCCAAACTGTAATTACAAAGAGCAGGAAGAATGGGAGGGAAAAAACAGGTAGATTGGGGCTCAAGTTGGCTCACCTGCTGTCGGGGTAGGGATAGATAGAGTTGAATCGATACTACACGGTATCGATATTTTTACTTACTAGCAGTATCTAATAAAACTTTCGATACTAATCAAGTACTATATACTACCGCGTATCGATTGACTCGAGTACTTCGTTATAATTAATTTTAAACCCTGTATAATATATATACCTATATAATAATAATAAAAAACAATGAAATTTAAAAGGTATAAATGAGATATTATAGTGGGCATAAGAAACAACTATATTATTAAAAACATACTGAAAATAATAAAAAAGCCTTATAAAATAAAGAAACAAGTTATTTTTACTAAGGATATAAAACTACTGGAGGTTAGTATTCCCACAATATTTCACTTTTTTAAAACATTTTTGCAAGTCGCTGAGATCGAATCGTTCTTTGTGTATTAAAGCAACACTTTCTCCGTAGGACGAGGTATTATAATTTGTAATTGCCAAAGAGGAATGTAAAAATAAAATAAAATGCTGAAATCATAATCACGTTCATGGTTCTGTTCAATATCAAACAGACGTACACCTCCATAAACGATACACCATTTAATGTAAATAAGGTAAGAAATAAGGACGCATCACGCAGATTACATCACACATGAGGTTATTACCATCGATATATACATATATCATTTGTCCGTGGACCGTAATTTGAGTTTTTTTATTGCAACAATAAATAAAAGAAAATAGTAAGAAATTAGATGGTGAACGATTTTGATGAATTGAAAAATTTATATAATTTTTTTTAATTGTTGAAATTTGAAACGAGTACTTTGAATCGATACAAGTAATATCTATTCAATACCTACTTTATATTGAAAGAAGAGTATCGATACCGCATGTGCTTCTATCGGCCATAAGTATCGATACTTTACTTGTTCGATAGATCCCTAGGGATAGATATTAAACACAAAACCTGTAATAACTACCGTTGTTAATAAATATATCGACAGGAAATTTCATATGTAATTTAAAAATTGTTAGCTGAATCGACCGAAGGAAAGGGGGTATCAGGAGAGAAGGGCTCGACTCAAAAACCCTAATAACTGCCCATGTAATAAATTCAACACAAATTTTAGTATGAATTTAAAAGCCCTATTTTAGGTCAACTATACATTTTTAACTCAAACTTTCTATTGATTTTGGAGGGAGAGTGAAAACTTGTACTTTATGTATTAATAAAATGGTAAACATGAAATTTTGGGGAAACTCAATTTAAAATGTCTGACAGATTACATATCTTCCGTTGTATAATAATAATTTTATTTGCGTTAAACCAAAACATGATAATAGGATATGTCAAAAGAATGTATACATTAAGATAGCTTATAAATTAGATTTATAAATTGAGTCTAACACCCGTATGATTAGTAATAACAAAAATATAAAAAAAAAATAAAATGAAACGAATAAAAACTGAATAAATAAATACTTAAAATATATAAGTACAAAAAAATAATATTAATACATAGATACATTTATAATAGGTAGCTACATTTATCAATTTAATAAAAATTAAGAAAACTATTTTTTTAAACTTTTCCGGAAATGTCTTTATCACAACGACATTTCCCTTCATCAGGTCCCAATGTGTGAGATATAGAAGAAAAAAAAAAAGGAAAAAAAATGTTACTATAACAATATATGAAGCTGGAGAAGTAATAAAACTAAAAATTATATTGACTTCTAAGCAAGAAAAAAATAATCTATATACTTCATAGTGACAATATACATAATTCAAATATATACTTATATTATTACGTGAATAGATTGAAATAAACATACATGAAGTAAATATAGTTGATTTACATAGATATAGTTAAAGAAAAGCAATTAACATTATAAGAAAAATAAACAACAAAATAATAAAAAAATCTACACAATACTTGAAGTTAAAAAGCGGAAAGAATAGAATCGCGATTTAAAATCCTAAATAGGTACATGTTTAAGCCTTTTAATAGGTACTTAATGTTGGTTGATATGGTCGACAGTATCTTTATAAATATTGAAGGAAACCGAGGTTCTGTCGTGTTTACAAAAATTTAGTTTGCGAAACGTTGGCCAAATACTGAGTTTTTTTTCATTTACACAACAGAACCACGATTCCCTTCAATATTGCAGTTTAGTGTGTTTCTGGGATAAGAGATGGCACCACTTTCGGTAGTAAATGTCCCCTTTTTTATCTAGTAAAAATAAACCGATTTTTCATTTAAAAATTACATTTGTCTTAAAATGATGATCCAAATAAACAGTCGATTGGCTTTTATTTTTATAATTATTGGTTATGCAAAATTTTTATCTATTCAATTTTTGCAAAATCCGAGCTTATAGCAAGCATACACATGAAGAATACAATGGAATGAATTGAACCCACTCTTCAGATTTGAAATTGGTTCAGTAGATCAAACCGAAACAGAAATACACGATTTCAATAAAATAATTGCTGCCCTCCTGCGACCGTCAAATTATCTCTCTAATCACATGTACCCCCCACCCCGTCTGGTCTTCCAAGGAGCATTTCCTGCCACGGATTAGATACTTACCCAATTATGAGCTTTCATTTGATTTATGATTTTTATAGTACTTTTTTTTATAGGAATTAAATTACCTATATCAAAATAAGTCATAAAATTGATATTTTTGAAGATTTCTTTACATTCTCTATCAGAATGAAGGATGAAACAGTAAAAAAACATATGTGCAGGTCAGAGCTGCAGGATGGGAGGGAGAGAGAAAACTTACGTTTGTAGCCTTAAATTCAAAAGTCGAAAGACCCACAAAAGAGCAAAAACTGACGGTAAGTTCCAGCAAATAAAGAGTTCAAATGTTTAGGAGGAGAGCAGAAACTTACTACAGTTTGGATGTAGCCTTTTTAGCCTATAAAAACACTCTGCAGGAATGTCAGTAGAGAGGCTTCAAACAATCCCATGTTGGTCTACCATAAGTAAAAATAATAATATATTCTGGTAAGCCCTCATCAAAATTGCTGAAGAAGTATAGAATATAGGTGGTCCATATAGCGCCGATTCTTCATTTTTTTTGAAAATACATTAATAATGTAATATCGGTAGATAGGCTTGAACTAGATACGTTGACAGTCCATTAGTGGAGCTGATAGAGGTTTCCGGGCAAACCGAGACTGGTTTCTGGCGATTGCAGAACCAGGTATTTAAATTTTCGGGTACCAGACCCGAACCCAGGTTCACAGTTCTGAGCGAGAGCAAAAACTTACTTGTGAGTCGGGATGTAGCCTCAAATTCAGAGATCGAAGAACCTATAAAAAATTAAAAACTGAATGTAAAGGGGCCCTCACACTGGCAACAATTTTGAGCACAAATATTGATCTTCTTTTTGTACAAAATATTGAATGGTCGTGGACCCCTCACACTACACAAAAATATTCTAAACATTCGTGATGGAAGCACGGCGCATCGCGTTGTACTCAGCCATAGCCGCATACGTTTCTTTGCCCAGGGCAAACCCGGAGGTTGAAAGTAGCGTAGTTGTATTGTGTGCAGTGTTGAAGGAGTCTTTAAATAATAAGAAGAAAAGAGTGTGGGTCAGGAATTATTTGAAGAAGCGACCGACCCATGGTCATCGTAACCTACTTCGCGAACTGAGCTTGGAACCTACACTTTATCAAAATGTCCTCACACTGCGCTCTCAGGTTCGCAAAAATTTTCTAAACTTTCAGAAAACTTTTGAACGCCCCACAAAATATTGAATACTCCTTTTTTTGCACAATATTTGTCCTCACACTCTCAATATTTTTGCAAAAAACCGACATATTCAAATTTTTGAGCGAAATTTTTGCTAGTGTGAGGGTCCCTTAAGGGAGTCCAACAAATAAATATTTTGAAAGTTTAGAAGGAGAGCAGAAACTCATGTTTAAGTTTGGGTATAGCCTCTGTAGTTTACATAAACATTACTGCTTATGCATTAATGCAGCAATGTCAGTAGATAGGCTTCAACCAGATACGATGATAGTCAATCATAAGAAAATATGAAAATTTGTTGTGGCACTGATTCTTAATATTTTCTGAAAAAACAATACAGCAATGTCGGTAATAGGATTCAACCAAATACGAATTAGTTAACCATAAGTAGAGATGAAAAATATATTCTGGTTGGTCCTAACCAAAACAGCTAAAGATGAAATATGGGCACCGATTCTTCATATATTAGCGGAAACTTCATGTGAGTCTGGGGGACCATCAAATTCAGGGGTCAACGGAGTAAAAACTGAAAGTAAGGGTCCACCAAATTAAGGTTTAGAGGAAGAGCGGAAACATGTGATTCGGGGTGTGTGATATAGTTTAAACCATGTATGGGCAACCTTTGACATGTTGCGGGCCAAACTTTAGTGTGCAAACACGTTCGCGGGCCGCGTAGATGGTTCAAAATAAAATAACGTCGGACTTTAAAGTAGTGCTCATAATTTTTAGCTATAGATATCAGACATGAAATAATAAGACAATGTTATTATAATACAATTTATTAAAATAACAAAATGAAATGATGAATTTATTGACCATAAACAAACACGCGATGACATGAATATTTTCTCACTCGCCTTGCTCGCTCACTTGATTCCGCAGGAGCAAGCGACAAACCCCATCCTCCTCGATCTTCCTAATTTGGAGTGAGTGTGAGTAAGTAGTGTAATATTTTTTTTTTTTTAAATTAGGTTTTTCAAAATGTCTCGCGGGCCGGATCCGGCCCGCGGGCCGGTTGCTGCCCACATCTGGTTTAAACATTACTTTGAAATATTTCCTACCGAAATATATTTTCCATCGTTCGAGGCGCTATAACTTTTTTAGTGTTGATCCTATCTCAAATCTAATGATAATTTGGGTTTGGAAATTTAATAACAAACATTATTGGTAAGAACCAATTTTTCGATAGGAACAGACGTTTTCGAGGTAATCATCGACACATTCATAAAATATGTCTCAAAACTACTTTTGAGGACGATTTTCGGCATATATCACACAAAGCGGGCGACCTGCGAAAACCTTATTTCATATCAAATACGTCTTTTAGGTTTTCCACGATTTTCATTTGAAACTATTTTTGATTAGGTCATAAATATGAGTATCTTGTACTTAGGCCCCAAAGTAATGTGGTCACCAATGTTGGTCCGATTTCGTTAGGAATATTGTCAGAACGTTTTCAGGAAACCGTGAAACGTAAAAATGCGTTGAAAACTCGATTTCGCTCCTGCGCCATGGTGGTGAGCATTGATTAGGGTAACAAAAAGGTAACATATCCTGACGCAGATAACCATATAATTATCGGGTACAAAACGTGGCACGGATAACCACAAAGAGAGGTTACCTCGCTTCTGCGCCCGAAAGTCAACAATTAAAGAGCTAGGACTGATTTTTTGGGGGGTGTGACCTCATGGCCTCCTTTACATTTGAGATGTTTGAGATGCTGTATATAGCCTATGTTGGAATCGATCTATAAGGATTCTACATGTGAAATTTCCGATTATCCGTTATAGAGTTACCACTCATTTTATATATTATGTATCGAAGTGTTAAAAACGTGCTCAGGGGATCTTGAAATGTCAAATTCCGTTGAAAACTCGATCTCCAATTATCATGTGTGGAACCCTAAAAGTAAGAACTGCGAGGGGGGGCTGCACGTTGAAAAGTACAGAATAGATTATGTTGGCGATATTGTATAGCTGTTCCTTCATTTTATATACAAATAAATTGTATGAAGTCTATTGTATTATTATATAGTATATTATACTTATTTTTCTACATAAAGAAATCTAATTCAATGTTCTCTAGAACAGCAACCCAGTTATTTCATATTTGAAATTGATATTTAACCAACTGTATTTAGAGGATCACATGGGTATATTACAAAACTATCATTATAAAATGTTGGAATTTTGTTACATATGAATATTTGAATATGGCGCATTCTTTGGATTGAATTTCCTACCACTTTAAAAATGATTCATAAAAGAAGGTACTTTCTTTCCGTAAGTTATGGAAAAAAAAAAATCTAAACAACTAGACACAATGTTTTGTAAAGAGCTAAATTAAGAAAACAAAAAAAAAAAAAAAAAAATTAGTTCTACTTATATTTTTTTTGTTTAAACTGTGCACATGGCATTCTGTTATCAGTAATATGGCGTCAACTGCTCCTGTAGTTGCGGGTAAGTTGATTTAATTGATATAATATATTTATTTTCTCTACTTAAGATTGCTTCACATCTTCCTAACCGTTGTTTTATGAAATTTCAAAATGAAGTTTATTTATTATTAATCTTTTATTTTTATGTCATGTCATGTTGCTATCAGTAAGCTGTTACATACGGGTCGCATGCAATGATCATATTAATTGTAACATTATTTCAGCCTTATTTATTCACGTCATTTGTACATTTAATGTATTTTCACTGTCAGTTATTAAAATAACTGAAAAATAGAGACATTTTGAGGAATATGGTTAAATTAGAAAGTTAAAGATGAAAATAGGCCATTACATTTTCTCCCTGTAATATTTTTTATTTCTGTTATTTTTTGAATCTACATGTTCAGTGTGAAAACATATACTTATATATTTCTTTAAAATAATTTTTGAATGATACAGGTTACAGAGGTTATAATGTGTTTCTTTTTCAGTTCGTGGTACCACAGGGATTTCCATTCATCATGGGCCGCCGAATTACGAATTGGTTACTGCTTTCAAAAGAGAGGATAGTAAATCGTGTAAATGTATGTTGTTTAGTCCAAATGGAGAATATTTTGCATGGGCAAATGGGAAAAAGTATGTATATTTATAAACTTTTTAAACATCATATTATATTTAGTTCTATTAGTCAGTGTTTGATTATTTATCAAGATGAGTTAATAGTTCATCGAAGTTTTATATTTGTTTTGCGAAACTTTGAACGTTCAAATGATCATTTCAACATTTTGCCTTTCTAATATATTTATGGTCACAGGGAATAAATTAAGTCGTAATGGTCAAAATGAATTAAGTGTACTGTGATCATCTCCCAAGCCATCTGCGCACTGTGAAGAAGTTGGGAGCTCAGGACTAATACTTTCGAAATTATAAATATTTGGGTTTCTTGGTGTCTCGTAAAATTGTGTATGTTCTCGGTTAAATCAACTTAATCTACTTCTTTGAAGAATCATTCGCGAGATAACTGCATTTAACCATTTATTCACTACGGCAGACTATTCCAAGTGAAGAGGGCGTTTTCGGTTTAATCAACTTTAGAGAGGCATCATTCACGAGTATTTCAAAAAGTATTGTTAATAATTAGGTAAGTGATGGGGAATGATTAGGTAACTAAGGTAAAATCTAAGAAAGGATTAACAATATTCATTTTCATTCACTCCTATAGATTTAGAAGGTATATGATTAATCAAGTCCTGCCCTGAAAATATACGAATTTAGACTTACCAATTTATTCCTTGTGACCATAGATATAATTTGCGGATTATATTGTAATTACTTGTAAACATTTTATTTTCTTACTTCCCCAGCCAAGCTCAAAGTATAGGGGAAGTTATCTGATCGGTCAAAAGTTTGATGCGGAGTTTTCAATGGAATTTCATGTCTTCCGACTAGATTCCAAGTATGAAAAAAAAAAATCTGTCTATGTGTTTGTGAACATGATAACTCCCGATAGAATAAATGTATCGACACGAAATTTTATATGTGAATCCAGTAACCTGTCGAATTTCAGCGATATCGTCAGAAGGGAAGGGGAGGGCTCAATTAAAAACCCTATTAACTACCGATGTAATGAATTTATCGACACAAAATTTAGTGTGAGGATTTAGAAGTCCCTATGTAAGTCAACTGTTGAATATTAGCGCAAAGGGTCGACAGGTTTTGGAAAGAAGCGAAAAGTTAATTTATTAATTCGTTCTGGGGAAGTTCAGTGTTGGCGATCACCGACAACTTTTCAACACTGTGGACCTTCACTATTTCTTATTAGTCTGTTTTTCTGTATGGATGACAATTGTATGCTTTGTTTCTTTCAGGGTGACAGTGGTTTCAACGTCTGATTGGGAAGTGTTAGCCGATATAAGTAAACCTCGAGTTAGTATACTTCAGTTTTCGCCAAAAGGCACATATTTAATGACATGGGAAACTTTTGGAGGTAATTTATTAATATATAATGCTATTAATTATTTGAATAAATAATTTTAATTGATTTCCTTACTTTTCTCTTTTCATTTTAGTTACTAAAGATGTTCCAGAAGGTACTCCCAATTTGAATATTTACGAATCCGCTACTGGAAATCATTTGATATCTTTTGAACAAAAAAAACAAACAGGATGGTGAATATTTGTATTTTTTAAATTTTTATTCCCTCAGAAATGAAGCAAGTTCTCAGGGAAATCTGTGTACTATTAATTCCCCAGCTGTATAGGAGAAGTTATGTTATCGATCAAAAAATCGATGCCGAGTTTTCAACGGAATTCTGTTTTCCAACCTCCAGATTCCAAATACGAAAAGAAAATTAGTGTGTCTTTCCATCTATGGATTTTGATGCCAATCGGATCAGTAGTTGTATAAATATATGCAATTTCTATTAAAAAAAACTCATATGTTTGAATGTTTTGTTGCGCAAAATATTTGTTTTAGTGCGAACTCATGGCGTAATAATTTTGGTGCCAATTGCATCAGTAGTTTTGGAAATATGCGCAGTTTTCAGATATTTTTTGCACCTATTCTAAACTACTTCCTTCTCCCGTGTTATTGCAACATGGCAGTTAGCATAGTATAGTTCTCCATACCGAAGTTGTATAGTTCTCAATACCGAAGTTTTCAATACATTTTAACGTTATAGCTCTTTTTCTGTATTTACTCTGACAAAAAAATAGCTCCATCTCAGAAATTTTATGAAGAATAATTTGAGTTATTACTTATTGCGACTCATGCCCGGGCTTTAACAACGAGGTCTATCACTTACTACCAGAGAGCTCTTTTGTCCCTCTGATGGAAATCAGTCCGACTCTACTATGTTTTTACCTCCCAGATGAAAAAACCTAAGGGCCTCGGCCGGTTTTCGACCCCGCGATTTTGAGCTCAGTGCATACATTTTATAGGAACATAAATATTTTTTGAAATATAATAATTGTTTCTATTGTTTACAGGGAACCGTTATGGACTGGTGACGAAGCTTTATGCTCAAGATGTGTTAAAAATGATGTTATTTTTTATAAAAATGATAATTTAACAGAGGCTGAAAACAGAATAGCTAACCAAAGGGTATTTCAGTACAGTCTGTCACCTGGACCTGCTCCTTATTATGTGCTATGTTATATACCTGGTAAATACATTAGAATATAAGAAATATATATTACATAATAGTGAGAAAAATTGGGTAGTAGTAAATTTTGAGGATAACGAATGGCGTCGACAAGCTTCATTCCTTTGCAGACGATATCCTCTCCCCTCATCCTGATCCAGTCATTTTATCTCAACCTCCCCAAGAACATATCAAGAGAATTAATATGTGAACGACAATAGTTAGGTCTATTAACCATAGTATTCACCTTTCGTCGAAAAATGCTGCTCTCCCGTCTTTCTTAACAGAAGTACCATTCCTTCGAAAAACGAAGTTCGCTACCTAAGGAATCCTCACACCTGACTCATAAGACGATACAAACCTGTTAATAAGACTACTGGACAAAAGATCGAAATTAACATTAAGTACAAAACGACTAATATATAAGGCAATACTCAATCACATGTGGACTTACGGACTTGAACAATAGGGTTCTGCCAAAGCTTCCAATTAGAGCATTCCATGCAAAATCCTTCGTACAATAGTCAATGGCTTCCTTATGACATCTCCAACAAAACTCTGATCTCGATATTCCCTTTCAGCTAAATCCTATTACAAAAATGATTTTCCTCTTTTAATAGCCACATTAATCCTCAAGTAGTCACACTTCCCGAACGAGTCCATAAGAAATTTTTTCAGATCAGGCAGTGACAGTCATTAGCTATAATTGAGTGCAACTCAGTGCATAAGGTGTGTCACAATTAGGTGATTTCTCCTCTTTCGATGTTTTGACATTGCCGTTTTTTCCCCCTTGGAATGTCTGCTTGTCGTATATATTCTTTATACGGTTGTAAATAAAAAAAAAAACAATTTTTGAAGTACACCTTGGAGTTATAGAGGTATAAAAAGCCTTAATAATATTCGAGTCTTAATGGAAACAAATATAGAAATGTAGTTTGTAAGTGACTCTTGATAATGCCTTAACACGGCCTTATTTATTTTTATTACAGCATATATATAGGTTAGGTTTTATGACTCATGCCCGGGTTTTAACTACGACGTCATATCGCCTACTACCAGTGCGCTCTTTCGTCACTCTGGTGGAGATGAGTCCGACTCTACTGTGGGAGTCCTAAATGTTGCCTACCCTAAATTTTTAATCACCTAGGGCAGGGGTCTTTAACGAGTACCTGACATTGTACATTTTCGGGACCATCGCTTAACGTCGGGATGCTTAAGTTTATTTTACCTCCCAGATAAAAGAAACTAAGGGCCTCGGTCGCGTTTCGAACCCACGATCATGAGCTCAGATGGCAAGCACACATACCACTGAGCTACCGGCGCCCTCTATATATTTCAACATACATCCTAAACTAGTTTTGACTAGGTTTTTAAATGTAGAAGTCGACTCAATAAATATATTCTATAAAAAAAGATTCTGATTCTCAGAAGGAATAGTTAACATAATGAACTTAACACGGCGAAACTAGTCGAGTATGTAAGAATATAGTGAAGTTTGACGAACAATTTATTTATTTTTAATTATCTATTCATAAAAATGTACATTGGTATGAAATATTATTTTTGGGGGTGTCTGGATGATATGACTCGCATCTGAATAAATAACGTTTTTTTTTGTTCCCCTGCAGGTAAACAGGGGCAGCCTTCGCTTGGAAAGTTATACCAATATCCTAAATTCGACACACCAATTGCATGTAAAAGTTTTTTTCAGGTATGATTTTTATTTTTATTTACAAGAGTTATACTACTTTTGGTAATTATAGAGATTTTGTTTGGTTAGGATTTGGAAAATATGCCGTTTCAAGTACTACAATCAGTTCTGAACTAGAAATTTTTGGAAATGCGGAGATGCATACGAAGTTGTTATATTTATGTTTTGAGGGATTTTGTGAAATAAAGCAGTTGGTAGATTTTTCAAGTAGGTATTCACTTTCCATCGGTTTGAAATATGTCCATATTTTATCTCAATTTCTCTCTCTTCCACACCATATGTTCATATTTACCTAAATATCTGAAACAAAACTATTGTAGTTTACCCCAGCTCCACTGTAATCAGATAAGTTTTCGCTCTCCCTTTTAAACCTACCTATTCTTCGGTCGATTTGGCATTTCGCTGATCCTGAGCAAAGTTTTAATTATATTGGATGGACGAGAGCGGGGAAGCAGACAAAAGAGGAACACTCGTTACAAGGGTTTTGTATAAAGTCTTAGACGAACGGAATCTTAAAAATGATGTATATTAAATTATTTATCATTTCAACTGATGTAATCAAGAGTTTCTACTTACTTTTTGGTTGTGTAGGGAGATTCTTAATTCATATATAACACAGCATATAAGTAGGGGGGAGAAGTATGTTCTACCACAGGAGCACAGGAGCGAAGGAGCTGTGCTCCTTCTCTCCTGTGCTCCTGTGTTAGAACATACTTCTCACTATAGGAGCGCAGGATCACCCTTTCACCACAGGAGCGCAGGATCACCCTTTCACCACAGGAGCGCAGGATCACCCTTTCAACATCCTGAGCACACCATCCTTCGAAGCTCTAACCAGGATCACAGGAGCAAAGGAACACCCCTCATCTACACCATCCTCTAGGATCCTTCAGATACCTCGCAGGAGTCAAGCATTTCAACACCCTGAGCACACCATCCTTCGGTAGAAGCCACACTCCATGCTTTTTAATTCATACAGCTCTAACCCATGAATGCAGTCGAACAGTTTGGAAAACTGTAGACCATGCATAGTAGTAGGGAAAGAAGGTTAAGAAAAAACGTAAGATATAATAAAACTTATATTTTCATGATTTAATGTAAATTCCTATATTCAGTTACAATAGCACATTCAGTTAATACAATTAATCAAATAAAAGCAGTATATAAAACATTTATTCATAATATAATTAATTACAGAAATAATCAAATGAAAACAATATATATATAGGTAATTACAGAGAACAAAGTAATACTATAGAGCATATAACAGACCGATAGGAATACATTGAACAATATATTGAGGAGTTGATAACCAGATAGTATTTTAATTTACTGTAATTTATAGTGACCCTAGGCTAATGTATGTATATTATCTTCTAACACAACCCTTTTGTCATCATTGGCGGATAAAGCTAATTTATTAACCCGAACGGAAAATAATTCATGTTTTTTTGATTGAATCATCTTCATATCTGTATATTTCACGACTCCTTCAAAAAGCGACTTTTCGAAGTCTTCAAATGTCAGTTTGTTAACAGCAGATGTTCGGATCCCTTTTACCCGTTTTTTTATTTCAGATTGAACATCTAAAGCATACATTTTGGGCTTGAGCCCTGCGTACCTATTTAGTATTTTGGAATTAAGCTCGTCTTTAAATTTTCCAAGAACCTTTTTATTCTGTTCGGAATAACAAAGATGGGACTTGGGAAAATCTGACGTATCAAAGTATGTTTCCAGAGTCTTCATATCATGATACCAGTCGAGAGTGCGTATTAAATATACGAGAGAATCTGTGTCTGTATACATAAGTTTCAAAAATTTCGAATCATATTTTTTGAGCATTATATCATAATGAAATCCATACATCACTGTTTTACTAAGATCTAAAATTGCTTGGCCGACAAATATAGGTTTGTTGAACACCAATTTTGTTTTTGCCATAATTACAGCAGCTAAATTCTCGTTATATACTATTCTGTCTAAAAAATTCGCCTTCGCTATTAGCTTTAATAGTCTTCTCTGCTGGGTAATCAAATACAGATTCATACGGTTTCGAATGTTTTCCATAAACTTTCCGAATGCGGCATTATTTAAAAGCTTGAAAAACTCCTTTTCAAAATCGTTTAAGGCATTTTTCCGAAGCTCAGTGTTACAATCAATGTATGGTCGCAACCAACTGGACTGTTTGAATTCAATAGCGCGATGAACTTTTGTAACCTTCAATCCATGGTTTATCGCTTGTTTCAAGTTAACGTAATGAACTACATAACGCTCCCGAGGGTTGAAATGTGCCAACAACTTTTTATGTTTGCCGCCTGGAGGGGTTAAGGACTCTGGAAGGAACGGTAAATCATTATGAAGGTCATGCAAGCTGGAAGGATATTCGATATCTACTTCTATTACGTAGCCAATATCACCATTGTCATCTAAATTCAGGATGTCTATGTTCTCAGGATTTTTCACCCATTTAAACCCCCCATACGGTAAAGGCCTGCTCATGGCATGACCGTAAAGATTGTTCGCATCCAAATATGTTATATATGTTGATTCTTTTTTAGAATTGTATTCGGACATGTATTTATTATTAGCCTGAGCATATCGATGAGATACCTGACATAAACCTCCCCTAATGCCTTTTTCAAAAAAGAGAACCATGTCATAGTCCTGCAATTGCTCCAACTTTATACCTGTATATTTCAGCATGGCATCCCAGGTCATGCCAGGAGCTGAAAAGTAGTGAGCAGGATCTACCTTATGACTACTCATCATGACAGTTCTAAACTGTTCAAAAACGTCCGCGAGGAGCAATACGTCTGTCTTTAAATAGACGTCGCTGTACTCTCCGAGAGTTTGACAGCGGAATGTTTCCCACACTAACTGACCACGTTTATAATCAGCCTCACTTAGAGGAGTACCGGTCAGCGTGTTATAAAATCTCTCTCGAGGTGGTAAGGATGTCTCCTCCAATTTTTCCAAAGAGTCAATATAATCATAGCAAAAAACTCCCTTTTTCATAACCAGGGGTAGATGCTCCGCAGCGAAATATTTCCTGGTTTCTTTAAATGAAGACTCAGGTAGTACACTAGCAAGATACTCTAGCCCCCTACTCATGAATCGGAAAGAATCAATAAATCTCAACTTGATACCATGAGCATGTTTCGTAAAACTTATATATTTTTCCTGCGTATGAGGGATTACATCAATCCTTTCAGCATCCTTGCCAAGCTCCTTAACGATTATATGCGAGTCATAATTAGACAAGTTATGAAACACAATGGGGACATATGAGGGGGTCCTGCACCGTAGGTTACAGCTGTTGCAAGCTGCTCCTCTATATTTACCGGTGAGATGGGCATGATCCCGAACCTTGTGATTGTCAAGTGAAAACACCTCCTCACAAAGGTAGCATTTTGAGGAGTTATTCCAATCATTCTCCTCTTCTTTTGTTATCATAATAGGAATGTTAGTTTTATACATTTTCGAAATTTTCAGAGCTAAACTATCAATATATTTTATAAATTGGTCGCCAGCACCAGGGCCTCGATATATATAGGGATCAAGTTGTAAATTTGAATCACCCACTACATGAACACAAAATGACATAGCCTCATGCCTCTGATAGGGAACAGTAGCCCCCAATATATCTCCTGGGACAGGAACCAGCATGGTTTCAAAGTCGGCATATACAACTATTGGCAGCCTTAGTTGGCGTTCAACATTGATATACCTTAAAATTGGATCGGAAGCCAGCTCTATTTTGACGGGGGGATTGATGGAACAATATATTTTAAGTGCAATGAATTTATCTTCAACCGATTTACTACCTTGATTACCGAAAGAGCATAGACATCGCTTACATATTAAAATTTTACCAGTGTGTTTTGTAAGCTGACTATGAACTAGACGTTCAAAATTTTTGATGTAAACATAATGTTGGTATGCTCCATTATCTAGAACGAGCAAGTCCCAATGCGTCGCTTCCTCAACATTCGTGATTTTAATAGGATAAATATGGTTTTTATCATCCAACCCAAATAAATTGACTGATACATTGTTCACTGCTTCAAATTTTTTAATATCATTTATAGGTGTGGGGAACGCAATGTTTGAGAAATCATATGGATGTTCCAAATTTTGAAATCTCGATACTCGGAATGAATTACTGATGTTTTCTATCAATTTTGACAGTATCGCGTATTTAAAACATAAATTGTCATTATTACGAACATTTATACACGCCTTCCGGGATTCGATTATTTTAGGAAGAGGGATATACGACGACCCCTAAGTATTTAAAAATATTACCAGAAATTGTTAATGAATATAATAATAGTTATCATAGAACTATTCGAATGAAACCTATAGATGTTAAACAATCCAACGAGCAAAACCTTCTAGAAACTGTTTATAACATTAAAAAAAATAAAAAAAGTTTGTCAAAGATTAAACCGAAATTTAAGGTAAATGACTGGGTAAGAATTAGCAAATTCAAAACCGTTTTTGAGAAAGGTTATACTCCAAATTGGAGTAGTGAATTGTTTAGAATATATCAGATTAAAAAAACTAATCCCATCACATATTTACTTACTGATTGTAACGGTGTAAAAATACAAGGATGTTTTTATATACATGAGTTAACATCTGCACGTTACCCAAACTTTTATCTTGTGGAGAAGGTGTTGCGAAAAAATAAAAACAGGTCTTTCGTAAAGTGGTATGGAATGAATGACAAGAGTTGGATAGACACCAAAGATATATTATAATTATAATTAAGGATGATACCGTTCCTCTCTCATCGCCACCCTTTTTCTAAACACTCTCCCACCATTCTCCACTGTTGTACAGTCGCCTTTCTCTTTCTCTCGTTCATTCTATTGTCACGAAGGCATTGACTTGCATCATGGATATTACAATGCTTCACAGGGTGAATAGTTTATTATCGAAAATCCATCATGTAAAGCAACTTATCACCAGATATGAAGAAGAGAGGGGGGCCTTCCTTCCCTCCTATGAATCTACCGATATAGCTTCTTTGAGGAATACTCTAGAACGACTTTCACTCAGTCGTCATGGAGGAGCTGAGACAACTGGGTCTTATGTCAACATATCATCTTTTCAACGTGAAATATCTGAAGATCACTCTGGAACAATATAACGTAGAGAACTGGCTTACTTGCAAGAGATATATCGAAGAACTTCATCAAATGGCAGGCGTTTATACGGAGAAGAAAAAAGGATACAATGATGAACTGCATTACAGGCAATGCCCTTGGTCTGATAAACGATGCCAAATGGGGCCTAACACCTGCCCCTGTTTTTATGTCTCAAGATTATTCTGTAACATATGTCGCGCACTCAACACTATATTTGAAGAAGAAGACGAAACCGACTTCATAGAAGACAACAATCAGCTCGATTGATCTTTTTCGCAAATTTGTAAAATAAATAAAATAATTATGTTATGTACATTTCCATTTTTGTAAAAAATAAAAAAATAAAAAAATAAACTTATTTATTCCAGAATAAACCTATGTTTTTTTAATTTTCTTATATCACCTTTCCATCATCTTTAGAAAAAAAAAAAAAAAAACTTTTACCTGTCGAGTTTTGAACTCGTGTATGTGAAAATCTCTAAAAAATAATTACATCCTTAGCTGTTTAGTTACTTTCGTAAACAGCTAAGGATATAATTATAGTCTTAGAACTATATATTTAAGACTTAAGGGTTAAATAAAGGGAAAGTCACACATATTTGTTGTTAAGATACTTTATTAAGATACAATCTTTCACATTACATAAGGTATATATAAATAGCAATGATATATATATCAGATGAAAATATAGTAATACATAACACTTCTATATCAAAACATTTTTGATTACTAATATTACAAACACATATAATTTTTTTTTTAATTACATTTTACGAACAATATTCGTTACAGGGTTATATTCCACTATCTTATCATGGATTATTAAACAATAGGCTGTTGTGTTATGAGGGAAAGGTTTTGATGCTTCAAACTCTAGCCGAATATCTACTGTACCCGCTTTGATGTTATTAGCCGAATATCTACTGTACCCGCTTTGATGTTATCATTTTGGTTGGAGCAATCAATCACGATTAAAGGGGCTTTTTCTACAAAACTTGTTATTGTTAGAGCAGGGAATGAAGTTTCACATTTGTAATAACTCTTTTGAAAACGTGAATACATTTCATATAATTCAGCCATCTTTTGTTTTTCGAACGCGAGGGCTAAATCATTGTATGGATATGAGTTGGAATTGAGATATAGTTTTATGTTTCTTAAAGAACAGTGGTCGAATGTGCTACAATCTTTAATTTCTTGATCTCTCTTTGCTGTCTGAAAACCAACAATAACAAACCGAGGTCTTTCTAGGGATGTTGTTGTTTTTATAGTCCAATTATGCTTAGCACTCTCTGAAAGGGTGGGGTATTCGACCAGATCCATACATCTAAAGCCCATTTGAATGTTTCTACCTCTTTGTAGTAATTTTAATATGTGTAATCTCATACTGTCCGATGGCTGAACGTGGGGCATTTTCCAGTAAAGTCGGTCTATTTTAATACTCCATTTGATGTTTGTTACGACACCTGCTAGATTATCCACGACTACAGCGTTTGTGTCATTACGGGCTCTAGTTAATATTAAGACCTGGTTCATATTGATTATGGCACGAGTATAATCTTCTGCCATCCCGCTTAGCATATTTAATGGAATGCATACATTAAAGTTACCATGTTCATCTTTACAATGTCCTCTATAGTCTATCTGATCTAAAGGTAAATCACAATACTTCCAATTCCATCCAGCATTTTCTACTCCTTTTTCACCTTTTTTGAATGAGGCCCAGCCTTTCATAGTTGTTGCGATTCCGACATTTCTTGTTCTATCTATTTCTACTCCGTTTAATTCATAACGTATTTCATCAAAAAGGAAAGCAAAAGCATTGTTAGTGAATCCTACAAGTCGAGCTTTTTCATCATTAGATAACACCCTGCCAGGTATGGACGGTATTTCATAGTTTTCAATAACCACCCTCCCCTCCAAACATATATAACTCTCAGAAGGTAAACTTATGAGATCCTGTTGAGAAATAGGTATTCTTATTTCATCATTGTTGTTGAAGGTCGACGATGCATATGGCAAGTAATTATGATACTCGTAATTAGTTATGGCATCATCAAAACTGATTTTCTCTTCAACGTTAAAAATGTCTGCTCCCGGCATTGTTGATTTCTCTGTTCCTTCTCCTCCTCTTTGTATGCAACGCTAACCCAATACTTTTCAAGATACGTCGTGATGCAGTTGTTAACCGGAACGTCTTTGATATAGTACTGGCTGAGGGTTGTCTGATTACAGGTTTTTTATATGTAAACGGTGAAGGTCTGAAATCAATACCCATTCTTGAGATGTAAGCGAATTGTTATTCTCTCGCCTAAAAAATTTAAAAGTCTTCCGCTCTGATCAGTTATTCTTATAGTAATGTTGTTTATAGTACGACTGTTCACAGGTAAATAGACAACATTTGCAGGTGTCTCATTCAATTTATACCCTGGGGGAACTGTAGGATAAAATTCATGTATAATGTGAACAGGGCGACTGTCACTAAATGAACCAGCAGTAATGTTACATTCGACACATATCATGTTAGTTTTTGATATATCTAGAATGTTATCAGATATCCACTTTTGATTTTTCTTTAAATGTACTTTTCCGAATCCTAGCAGGGATCCTATGCTATCTGGTTTTGTAAAATCAATATTAAAGTCAGCTTTAATTTCACATTTCATGGTGTTTCTGTTACCACGAATGTAGAAGGTGTATTTATCGCCTTGCATTTCTTGTTTTAGATATTTATCTATTGCTTCAATTTCATACATGCCTGTTGGAATCGATATAATTTTATTGTGGTCATAATAGAATTTATTGTTAACCCCCTCTTCAATGTTTGGAACAGAATTGAATGTAACAAAATTTAAAAGACCTATGTAATAGGAACCTTCATCGAGTATGATTGGAGGGAAAAAATCGGCTGAGAGGACAGATGATGTCCCGTTAAGTGTAAAGGTAAAGCTCATGTCTGAAACTGTTCCAAACTCTAATAATAATAGCACTTATAAAGAAACTGAACACATAAATGTCCACAATTCTCACTCTTTAAAACCTGATATTGATCTCTATTATAAACTATTGTAGAACCCTGCATGTACCTTATGAACTCTAATGGAGGTCTCAGATTGCCAAAGCTGTCAAAGTATTCGACATAGTCACCATTTTTAACATATGCTACCCAATGGGTGCCATTGTTCCTTTCTGAATCTAGATTCAAAATACCACATTCTTTCTTTCTAGGTGGGTTAATTGGCAGTGTATCCCTCATAAATATACCTCTAAAAAAGGGTATTTTTAATTTTTCAATTGTATTCATTAGATCTATATTCGTTAGAGCTCTTTTCGGCAGGGTCTCTATTAGTTTTTTGAAATCTTTGATGGAGGGGCGAGATATAAACCTAAACCTTTTTTATATGGCGCTAGATACATACCTCCACCGGTTGAAATTTTAATGGAGCCTTGACCGACGCTCTTTCTAGAATTCTTTATATCATGTACGGTTTTGGCTATAGCTGAGGCTCCACCAGCCAAACTCCCGATAGCCGAAAGACCTGCAAAGATAGGTATCAGAGCAGGTAGAAAACCACCCTTTTTCGGAATAGGTAGTACGCGGGGTAATTTGACCGACCCAGGTCTTTTAGACGCCCTAGCACTTCTTAATGCTATTCTACATGTTTCAATTAATCCGCCCGATCCTTTTTTCCCTTTATGTCGTCTATTCTTACAATTCAGTTTTTTGATCGCACTTCTGGCTGCCTTGACGATATTCTTAAAAGATAATTTCTTCTTAAGGCCTCCCATTTTGTTTCCACCACCTATTTTCACTTTTGCTTTCATACCATTCATTACAAACCACGAAGCAGCCTTTTATTTTAATGAGGTGTCCTTTGCTTTTACTCTCTCCCAAGCAGAGTTTATTAATCGCTCATCAGCTTCTCGTCTGTTATCAGAGTCTTTATGTTTTGAATATGCTATATCATGTTCCTTACAAGCTGCATCCAAAGGATTGATACCGGGATCACCCCTATTCAATCGTTTTGTTAGATGCGTTCCAGGACCGCAATACTGATATCCTGGAAGATGTAATTCAACAGGTAACTTGTCGATGAGTTTATTTAATAGACCTCTACCGTGTTTCACCTTTGTTTCATTCATAACGACTAAAGTTTGAAAACAGTGTACACCTCTATTTATACAGATCCCTGTCTATTCCCTAGGCATTAATGCTCATAATGTTAATGAAGAAACAGTCGGTATCGATCAAAAGGTTCTCTTCTGAAAGATTAACACAGGAACGGAATAAAATCCGATTTCAACACGGACCTTTACTCCCTCAAACTATTCGATGTCTCATTTGCGGACCATCAAACTGTGGGAAAACGGATCTTCTTCTTAGCTTACTACTCGATGAAAATGGCCTGAGATTTGAAAATATTTACATTTTTAGCAAATCTCTATTTCAGCCGAAATATGTATTGTTGAAAGAGATATTGGAGATGGTGCCGGAAATAGGCTATTTTACCTACACGAATTGTGATGATCTTATACGACCCGAAGATGCTAGAGCTAATTCTTTACTTATTTTTGATGATGTTGCAACGGACAAACAGGAAAGAATGTTGGAATATTTTAGCAGAGGGCGACATATAGGTGCAGATGTATTTTATCTATGCCAAACATACAGCAAAATACCCAAACAGATGCTCAGAGATAACGCTAATCTGATTATACTCTTCAAACAAGATGATATCAATCTTAAACATGTTTATGATGAGCATGTAACCACTGATATGAGTTACAAAGAATTTAAAAGTATATGCTCGAGATGCTGGAAAGAACCTTATGGATATCTAGTGATTGATAAGGATTCATCTGTAAACGAGGGACGTTACCGATTTGGTATGGACACATACATAGGAATTAATGATTAGTATTTGCATAATTCCAACATCACTTTCATCTATAATTATATAAAAGGTGGGGTAGAACACAACCCTTTATCAGTTAGAAATGGATTGTGAAAAGGTTTTGAATGAACTTGTTCAAGTGAGTAATGTTGTACGGAAAAAATATCAAGATTTGAAAAGAGGTTTAGATGAAAGAGAGGAATTCGTTCAAAATACTTTACAGCCTGTATCGAAACCCCTAAGAGAAATTGCAGAAGTACTAAAATATAAATCAAGTGGGGAGAAAAGGGAGCGAACCGGATCGAGTGTAAAGAAGGAGCCTGTGAATGAACATAAGTCTCTTAGTAACGAATCAGTCAAGGAGGAAGAATCCTTTTTTACAACACCTCACTTGCGTAAAAGGAAATTTGCATTTTCACCCCTAGAAGAAGAAGAAAACATTTCTGAACAATATACAGCACCGAAAACATCACAATTTTTACAAGAGACTGAAGTATGCGAAAATGAACCGAATGAGGATCTAGATACTGTGAACATAGCAAAATATATTTCCACACCAGCTGGAAATGCTAGTCTTCAAAAAGGTCTTAGTCAGCTAAGTCCTAAAATATCCCCTTACATTGAAAGGTTGCTGAAAGGTGACGATTCCTTTGATACAACGTATGGTGTTCGTATTGTTCCTCAAGGCGGCTTGGCCTTGGGTGATATTGAAATAACATTCGATGACGACAATATATTTATTAACGATAAGGCATACAAGGCTACACATGGACTACTAGATTTGATTTTTATGAAGAAACCCCGGTACTACAATGAGAGCGACAGTAAACTACATGCTAAATTGCTCACTGAAACAAATGCCTACTATAAAGACTACTGTAATAGGCATCCTATACGAGGAAATCGAGGTTACAAATACAAAAACATCATTTCCAAAATTATACCACCGAAGGAGGGCAAAGGTCTACCAACTTTTGAAAACCAAAATAAGATACAGTTCTGGAACGACCCCAACGAACTCGTGAGAAGATTAGGTTTATTGTATTCATCCAAACTAGCTGGACACACAGGTCATGAAAATGAAATTGCAGCTATTATTGAGGAACTCAGAGAAGAACAAATTATTATCTAACAATGTAATTTTATGTATTAATAAATCGTTACACAACTTAGTATATGTTTCCTTATTTCATATTATAACCCCTCTCCATCTATATTAAGATAGTTTTAAGAAGGCTATAGCTGTATGAATTAAAAAGCATGTAGTGTGGCTCCTACCGAAGGATGGTGTGCTCAGGGTGTTGAATACATGACTCTTGCGAGGTATCTGAAGGATCCTAGAGAATGGTGTAGATGAGGGGGGATGCTCCTGTAACCATTGGGTCTTACGTTTTTTCTTAACCTTTTTTCCCTACTACTATGCATGGTCTACAGTTTTCCAAACTGTTCGACTGCATTCATGGGTTAGAGCTGTATGAATTAAAAAGCATGGAGTGTGGCTTCTACTGAAGGATGGTGTGCTCAGGGTGTTGAAATGCTTGACTCCTGCGAGGTATCTGAAGGATCCTAGAGGATGGTGTAGATGAGGGGTGTTCCTTTGCTCCTGTGATCCTGGTTAGAGCTTCGAAGGATGGTGTGCTCAGGATGTTGAAAGGGTGATCCTGCGCTCCTGTGGTGAAAGGGTGATCCCATTATTGCCTGTTTAGCGAATACTGTTTGACTTTATATTCATTTATCTAACTAATTTCATTAAAAATAATGCAAGGGTACATATAATAGTCAGCTTCACACACAATTTTAACCTCTTATTCTATTATAAACTTGTTGAATTAATATTTATTTTTTTATTAATATATTTTATGTACTGTGTTTACAGGCAGATAAAGTAGATATGTATTGGAACCGGAAAGGGAGCTGTGTTCTTCTGATGACCAGTGTGGAAGTTGACAAAACAGGAAGTTCCTACTATGGCAAACAGACGTTACACTTCCTCACGACAAAGGGGGATACCTCCATCGTACAGCTGAGTAGGTCCTCTCTTCGTCTGGTAATAGTAGTCTTACTATCTGTTAGTACTAGCGCTAGAGTGGGCGAGCCTGGCATTAATGTTTTACATATTTTAAGACATAACTGTACAGGAGGGACAGGAAAAAAAACCATGGGGACTGAAGGAAGGGTACCCTTTGGATTGTAAACTGGTTGAACTTCCTTTTAGTATTTGTTAAGTCGTGGATGAAGATGGTAGCAATACCGAAAGTACTCTCCCATATTATATATATTTGTGAAATAGACAATATTTTTAAAAAAAATAAGTTTTTTCTTTACTTTTTATTAAGTGTTTCACAATACATCTACAAAAAATGTCAAGTCTCAAAAAGATAATGGTTTTGCACTTATCCTTTGGGTCTAGTGAATAGTTAGAATTTACAATAAAATGCTTTATTGTGACTCAGGCCCGGGCTTCAACTTCTGTCATCGCCTAATACCAGAGCGCTGATACCTAATGTGAACAAATGAAGATAAATTAGTATGAACCAAAGATAAATTCAATCATAAGCAATTAAAATTATTCATAATAAATATAAACCCAGAAATTTCTTAGGAATCCTTCCATTTTCAATATCGAAATCCTGGGATAAGAAATTAACCTGTAATCATGATTTAAGTTAGTCATGCTTAACGTTACGGTTAAAGATAATCAGTTAGTGCACGGGTAAGTGCCAGGACGAGTAGTCGGGTGCATTGATGGGCGAGTAGCTGCGTGTGGACGGGTGCATCGACGGGCTAGTACTAGTCGGGTGAGAGGCCTGGCTAGTGGACGAGTATCCAAAATTTGGGACTTTGTAAATAAAAAAATGCGAGGGGTCCCATGCATGAATAACAAACTTTCCGAAATTGGGAACCCTAGTTAGTATCTATAAGGATTCTCAAGTGTGATAAAATTGATTATTGTCATTATACTGCTGCTCGGGAAAATATCTTTCGCGCCATTTACAGTATTCAATGTACGTTCATAACGCTGCAATATATTTCAATAAGACCTCATTTTTCAAAAAATAATAAAGCAGTGATGGTTTCTTTTATTATGAACAATATGTACATGACAAAAATATTGGTGATTTGATGTAATATAATCACGATATTAACCTCGAAAAGTCAATCGTTATATATCTAGGACTATTTCTATGTTTCAGTACTTCTCTCTCTTTTTCAAAGTGTTGAAGATGCTACATAGGTTTGAACCAGACTTATATGGATTCTACTTGGGAAATTTCATGATAATCCAATCAGCCTGATATTGAAACAAACAATATTTTTATTTCATTAATGTATAATCTAATCTCTAATGTATTTTGTTTGTTTAGGTAAAGATGGGCCAGTCCATAGCGTGGAGTGGTCTCCGCAGTCGAACGAATTCTGTGTGATATACGGTTTTATGCCGGCCAAAGCAACCATCTACAATATCAAATGTGAACCTGTCTTTGAGATGGGTTCCGGGCCTAGAAATAGCATCTACTACAATCCACACGGAAATAATATCCTTTACCGCTTCTTTTTATCAATTCCTTGGATTATGTCTGAATCAATTTTTGCGATCTGCTTTATAGTTCAGAAATTTATGAAAATTATAAACTTCTTTAACACTTATAGTTATAGTCTAATTCTTCAAATGTTTAAGGGATGATAATGCTACCCAAGATGAACAAAGTTGTCGCTCTCCCTCCGAAGTAAATTGTTTATTTGGGGATAAATTATATCCAACAAGATTGTACTCTTAATGAAATAAAGAAATTATTATTATTTTTCTTAATGGCTGGTGTGTACTTGTGCTGCTGGGAGGGTTCGGTAACCTGCCAGGTACAGTGGAGCTCTGGGAGGCTCCTGCCAGGAAACTGATCAACAAGATGTCAGCTCCAGACACCACCCTTCTTGCCTGGTCCCCAGAGGGTACTCACTTCCTCACCGCCACTACTGCTCCTCGACTCCGCATGTGCAACGGGTAAATTGGAAACGAATATCCAATCTGTCTCTTCATTTTAATATTTCCATTAAAGAATTAAGAGTTTCATTGTTAAGAATAATGTCTGAAATTGGTGAAACAATTAGGATAACAAATAGTAAAACGTAGATAAAAACTTTCAAAGATTCACCAGAAAGCAAACATATACAGTAGGACGTTGATCATTGGGATGGATATGGATCCAGGCTGTGCCTGATTACGAATGGTGGTCAAGATACCAAATTGTTACAGTTTAAAAAGAAGAAAAAAAAACATGACGGTTTGGGAGGGAGACACCGAAGTCGTCCGGTTTATCGAGGTCCTACTGGTTTGGGAGGGAGACCCCGGTCGTCCGGTTTATCGAGGTCCTACTGGTTTGGGAGGGAGACACCGAAGTCGTCCGGTTTATCGAGGTCCTACTGGTTTGGGAGGGAGACCCCGGTCGTCCGGTTTATCGAGGTCCTACTGGTTTGGGAGGGAGACACCGAAGTCGTCCGGTTTATCGAGGTCCTACTGGTTTGGGAGGGAGACCCCGGTCGTCCGGTTTATCGAGGTCCTACTGGTTTGGGAGGGAGACACCGAAGTCGTCCGGTTTATCGAGGTCCTACTGGTTTGGGAGGGAGACCCCGGTCGTCCGGTTTATCGAGGTCCTACTGGTTTGGGAGGGAGACACCGAAGTCGTCCGGTTTATCGAGGTCCTACTGGTTTGGGAGGGAGACCCCGGTCGTCCGGTTTATCGAGGTCCTACTGGTTTGGGAGGGAGACACCGAAGTCGTCCGGTTTATCGAGGTCCTACTGGTTTGGGAGGGAGACCCCGGTCGTCCGGTTTATCGAGGTCCTACTGGTTTGGGAGGGAGACCCCGGTCGTCCGGTTTATCGAGGTCCTACTGGTTTGGGAGGGAGACCCCGAAGTCGTCCGGTTTATCGAGGTCCTACTATATACGATTTCCTTAATTGATTTTTTACTATTTTTATATATACATTTATTCCTTCAAAATGCGACTTTTTCGACTGGCGAGATTCACATGTTAAAAAAAAAAGTAATGTGTGAGTGACGCGGTACTCACGAAAATTGATGTGTAAGCATCTGCTTTAGTTTAACTCTTATTTCCTGTCATGCACTGATTTTGATTAAAATTTGTTTTTATAATGTTACAATAAGAAAAGTAGTATGAGGAATTGAACTTTCAATTTCAGTTCTTCCATTTCTCTTATACATGAAATTATAGGTTTGTGATATCTAAAATAAGATTTATACAACTGGGATTGTAGTGTCCAAATACAGCGTCGGTGGTAGTTTTTCGAATTTCTTGTTGAAATGCTTCGATTCGTATTCATTTGTAGATTAAGTTTGTCATTTAAAAATGAAATAAGCTGTTCGGTATCTCCTGAAATGGGTAAAAACATATTATTTGTGTTGACAATATGAAACAAATATGTTATTTATTGACCGATATTTTCAGCAGTTATTATTATTATATATTAATAACATTATTATATAATAATATATTGAAATATATATTATATTTTTTTTTATGTACACTGCTATATTATCTTCATTTAGCTATTTTAGCTATCGAAGAATCTTAACCTAAAAATTTCTTACCGAAAGATCATTTTATAGTTCGTAATATTGACATTTAGTTAAATTCACTACAACGGTAAATATGACCAAAAACAGCTGACATTACAGATAAAGAAGTGTGTAGTTGTGTGTGGGCGCTGCGCGCGCAACCGTCCGGCCCACACACACTTACGCATGCACATCAACGAGACTTACGGTCTGACATAGCCCCTACCAAGAGCTAAGATCTTTACACATAAATAACTCGGGTAACATGACACAACAAGATCAAACTTTCAAAACGAGAAAGACTCAAAGAATTTCATAATCGTTTACTTTTTTTTAGTAGAAAGGGCATATCTCGAAGGTTAATAGTACTTATTTATTTCAGGTTACTTTTTTTTAGTAGAAAGGGCATATCTCGAAGGTTAATAGTACTTATTTATTTCAGGTTACTTTTTTTTAGTAGAAAGGGCATATCTCGAAGGTTAATAGTACTTATTTATTTCAGGTTCAAGATGTGGCATTACACTGGTACACTACTATACGAGAGGCCGTGGAACAAACAAGAAGAACTGTGGGAGGTGGTTTGGCAGAGCTTCCCACAAGGGAGCTTCAAGGTGCCTGTAGTCAACTATAAGCCCGTGGAGGGGATAGCGCCCACACAGCCTCAAGGTAGTAACCTTCATTTACATAGAAATTCGCTTATGGGCTCACCCTGCTGGTATGGCCTCAGAAATCGCGGAAGCCATCGCCATATTCTCATCAAACATGCCCTGTTAAAAGACCGGCTCACCGAAAGAAAAATATTATCTAGACTGTATAAAACTTTGGTCTACATTGGTTAGAAGCCGAGATATATTCTGAATAGTTGGGCCTTACCTCTAAACGAAGAGCTGTTAATAAGTAAATAGTGATTTTTGCGGTTTTCTTTGTATCTGGCCAATAGGGTATGAAAAAAAAACCAGGCGTCCCATAAGAAGCATATCTTCAATAATAATGCTTCGGAATCTTTTAGGTTTACATAGTTTTTACATGCCTCCGGACGTTTTAAGGTGGACCATAAACGAAACACTATGAACAAATGTTTGATAGGTTGGAAACTATAGAAGCTAATGAAACGGTGCACAGAATTGAAGGTTGATAGATACTCAACGGAAGAACGACCTGGCAAAATTAATTGAGTGAAACGGAAATACTAGCTAGTTATACCTATTTTCAGGTTAACATATTCGAGAAGACCTGTTTCAAATATGATTTTCCTAAGGTCACGTAATAAGGTACATTCGTATGGTTACTAGTTTTGAACAGTAGTTTCCTTGACAGTTTTACTTTTTCGAATGTTGACCATAGCTTAGAAAAGTAATTTTCTATAATAATAATAATATATTATGTATTTAAAAAAGTGCTACTTGTTTGAAATGTTATGATTAAATTGTGACTCATGCCCGGGCTTTAACTATGAGGTCATATCGCCTACTATCATATCGTGGACGTGAGTCCAACTCTTACTGTGGGAGTCCTAAATTGTGCCTACTCAGGTTTAGTTACCTAAGACATCGTGTGCTCAAGGTTTTTTTTTTACCTCCCAGATAAAAAAACTTAAATGAATCAAGCTCAGCTGACTATCAGCACGCTATCTCTGATCTATCGGCGCCCTCTATATTATTAAAAAGTAATAATATTCCATTAAAAAAACATTGATATATAATTGTGAAATTTTTCTTTTGTAGTTCGGTCAATATTTATATTTTATATAATTTTCAAGAGGGCGCTGGTAGCTCATTGGTATGCGTGCTTGTCTTCTGAGCTCAGGATCGTGGGTTCGAAACCCGACCGAGGCCCTTAGTTTATTTTATCTGGGGAAGCAACGTTAAGCGATGGTTCCGAGCCTATACGATGTCAGGTACTCGTTAAAGACCCCCTACCCTAGGTGAATAAAAATTTAGGGTAGGCAAAATTTAGATCTCCCACAGTAGAGTCGGGCTCATGTCCACCAGAGTGACGAAAGAGTATGGTAGTTGGCGATATGACCTCATAGTTAAAGCCCAGGCATGAGTCATAAAACCTAACCAACCTATAATTTTCAAAAACAATCGTCGAATTTCCATGATAGCTGAATAGGGATAATCTATATTACAGAACCATATATTTATTATTACATTAATGAATTATTCATGTTTAGAAACCTTCAATGTGCGTTGCAGTCACACTTAGAAATATTATATTTCTTAATTATTTGCCATCGTTTTTACATACTAGCATGGATGTAGCTAAGTGTTATTTATATATTTTGTTAATTATTTTTTAGAAGTAGTTAAATTTTAGTATTTTTTATTACCATTGTTATTATTTCCTCACTAAAATTGTTCTTTGCCATTTCTCTTGCAGCCTCTAAAGAAGTGTACCGACCTCCAGTGGCCCGTGGACTAGCTGTCAGCTTTAAGATTCACGACGATGAACCTTCACCACAGGGTCTGTACATCTAACTTATATACTATAGAGTTGACATTTCGTTCTAATCATTCTTAATGCATAATTTTCCTCACTGGAAAACAATAAACTCTTCTGTCAGTAACGAGATGTTTTTAAAACAGACTTATATGGCAGCCTATTCTCTCACAGTCCCTAGAAAATTGGCCTATTATACCTTTTCGGTTTTTACTTCCCCAATTATACGAAGTATAGGGGAAGTTATGTAATCGATCAAAAATTCGATGCGTAGTTTTCAACGGAGTCCTTATTATTATCTGAGTACTACGACATGTGGCATTTAGATTAGTTATGGTGTAAAATTTACAAATAGCAGCGCGTCTGAATGATGCATTGTCATATCTAAGCCATCACAGTGATTTAAAGTTGTGCCATGAAGTAACAAGTAGTTAGCAACTGTTGCTACACCAAACGTCAATAGGTAGAATTAACTCAATTTGCCAATAGTTGTGATTAAAGGGCGGGCGCTGGTAACTTAGTGGTATGTGTGCTTGCTTACTGAGCTCAACATCGCGGGTTCGATACCCGGCCGAAGCCCTTAGTTTATTTTATCTGGTAGGTAAAATAAACTTAAGCACGCCGTCCTTCGGATGGGACGTTAAGCGATGGTTCCGAGCCTGTACTCATTGAAAGACCCCTTGGTGAATAAAAATTTAGAACTCCCACAATAGAGTTGGACTCATGTCCACCAGAGTAACGAAAGAGCGTTCTAGTAATAGGCGATATGACCTCATAGTTGAAGCCCGGGCATGAGTCATAATAACCATAACCATTATATTTTTTCTTTAATATGAGTTTTTGTTTGTGCAGTTCAACAGTCGAAGACAGCACTGAAGCTGAAGAAGAAAAGAGAAGCTAAGAAAGCGGCAAAGGCAGCCCAGTCGACGAGTGACCTGGCTGAGGGGGTGACTGGAGCAGCTGGGGGTGGTGCGGTGACAGGGCCGGGAGCAGGTGAGAGCGGAGGTGGACCTACTAACCAGACCACTAACGGACTCAAGGCAAGCCTCGAGGAGTTCACCACGGACGATCCTGTCAAGATGAAGAAAATCGGAAGGATACGCAGTGTAAGTTACGTTGGATCCACTCAACATAGTATTCTACTTCCACAACCCTATATACTAAACTGGAATACTTCATTAATATAATTTAGATAATAATTATACATATATTTTGAATTTTCCTGATGAAAACTAAATACTTATATTCTATTCGTTAGATGTAACACCAGGTGATTAGTTACCTTGTTGCAGATTTCATGTACGATCAGAGCTCAGGAAACATAACATTTATTCACTTCCTCATTAAAATCATTTCTTATCTCAAATATTAAGCTAGGAATTGAGCGTGGAGGCGTTAAACAGACCTTAGGAGGGCGCCGGTGCTCAGAGGTAGCATGCTTGCATACTATACTCGTAAAGATGTTCCCGAGCTTGTATGATGTCAGGTACACGTTAAATACCCCTCTTAGGTGAATACAAATTTAAGTAGAGTCGGTCTCATGACCACCCGAGACACTGCGCTCTGGTAGTTGGCGATATGACTTCGTAGTTATTTATTGGCCGGGCATGAGTCACAATAACTAATTATTCGATCATATTGAAATAGAATGTGTTGTTTGTTCAGAAATTGATGTACTAGTTCTCTCTTCGAAAGGGAACACTACTCTACTAAAAGTTAAGAAAAACGCGTTTTTTTTTGTTTTTTTAATATTGATATTTAAATATTTTCGGTATTGCTATCATCTTCAGCCACGACTTAACAAATACTAACTGGAAGTTCAACAAGTTCACATTGCTAACTGTCCCTTCTCCCATGGGGCTTTTTCCTGCACAAAAAAGTCAAAAATACATTATAAATTTAATTTTGTCTCAAATTGAAGTGTTGATAGTAATTAAATAAGAAAAATTTGAAATAGTATCAGTGTTGATAAAAATATTAAATAAAAAAATTAAAATAAACCTTTAAAAAAAGGGGAGGGGGAGCTTTAAGGGCTTACGGGGGAAGGGGCTTGGCCTTAAAAACATTTGAGCTCAAACTGCAAGTCTCTAGTTGTAACAGAGGCAGAGATCTCTACACAGGCTCTGATGAAACCTGAATATCTTGGAAACGGCATTCCCGATTTTCACCAAACATGGCTAAGAACCATCACGCAAATACCAGCTTTTGAAAAAAAAAAAACCGATTTGAAATCGCTTCAGCCGTTTTGGAGCTACGATGCCACAGACAGACACACGCAGACAAAGCCTTCAAACTTATAACACCCTTCCTTTTGCGTCGGGGGTTAAAAATACAATTATATATATATATATATATATGTGTGAAATAAATCAAAGATGACAATAATAAATATACGAATAAAAATACACAATTTTGGAAGTAAGTAGTGACTCTTTCGATAAAAGTATTTTTAATCATTAATTTATTATTATCATCATTGATTTATTTTATATATATGATACGAGCAATGCCCGAAATCGTGCAATGTCCGACATTGTACACCCAGACTGTACAATGTCCGAAATAAAGATACATTTCGGGCATAAGAACCTGTACTACTTCAAATATAGGAACGACGGGAGGGGCAGATATATCGTCCCGCCGGCGGAACGCCGGCAAATACGCCCCCAAATTTTGTAATATTTCGATTTATGTTTGTTCTAGGATTTTAATGTCTAGGAATTTAATCTTTATTTCGGACATTGTACAGTCTGGGTGTACAATGTCGGACATTGCACGATTTCGGACATTGTTCGTAACATATATATATATATTTGTATTTTAATCAGCACTGATACTATTTCAATTTTTCTTTTATTATTAAGATTTCAATTAGAGACGACATTTTATTTTTAATGTTTTTAAGATGTTACTGTATAGGAAAAAGGGACAAGGAAAAACCCCGTGGGGCTGGAGAAGGGATAGTTGGGAATGTAGACTAGTTGAACTTCCACTTAGTATTAGGCTGAAGATGGTAGCAATACCGAAAGTATTTCCATACATTTTATGTATTTTGTAAAATCGACAATATTAAAAAAAAAATACATTTAATTTTTGTTTTTTAGTAAGGGTTTCACAGTGATTATTATAATGCGCAGTTATATTGAAATTAAATCTGTTATTTGTTTAGAAATTAATGGAAATCGAGAGGCTGAAGGAGCAACAGAAGGGAGGCCGACATTTAGAAATAAATCAGCTGGAGAAGATCAAAAAAGAGGACCAGCTTCTCAAGGAGCTACGAGATCTTGCCTTGTGATACATGGCCACCTAAACAGCAGCTGGAGCAAGGCGCCCAAGGGGTTTGACATTTTTTTTTTTTTTTAAAGTCTTACTTTTTTATATCTTTTGTATTAAAGAAGTATTGTAATCGTGCGAAAATCTGAGATCGAGTTTTCAAAAGACTTTCACGTTTCAGGGTCCCCTAAACACATTTTGATCATTGTCGCTATGATTAGATTTTGGTCGAAATCAGACAAAAATTAAGACTTTACTTTGGGGTCGAAGTTCATTTGACATGATACCTTGTATGTGTATGATCTAATCAAAACTCTTCATATAAAAGTTGTTGAGAAAACTAGAACACATATTTTATATTGAAATTAGATTTTTCGAAGAACGACCTGTTGGCGAGATATACGAGGTTTGTTCAAAAAGTAATGGGAATTTTGTAATTTCGCGGGTTGTATTAGTCCGATTCGCTCAATTTTTTCGTTGTTGTGTTGGTAAACATGTCTGAAAAGTATCAGTACATTGTGAGCCAAACCGGATGTTTAGTCTACTGTCAGCTGTCAATGAGGTTACATGTGTTTTGGTACGATCGGCGATTATTGATTTGTTTACAAAATGGATCAGAGAATTTGCATTAAATTTTGCTATAAGAATGGAATAAAGTGCAGCATAGTTTTAGAAATGTTAAATATTGCTTTTAGTAAGTGCTATGACTAAAACTAGGGTTTACGAGTGGTATAAAAGCTCGACAAGTGCAGTCGAATGTGAAGGTCATGCTCACGGTGTTTTTCGATTTTAACGGCATAGTGCACCATGAGTTCTTGCCACAAGGTCAAACGATCAATAAGGAGTATTAAAAACGCCCGGATTTGAGGCGAAACAATTCTCGGCTTTTGCACCACGATAATGCACCTGCTCACACTTCATTGCTTGTTCGTGAATTTTTGGCCAAAAACGAAACTGTAATGATGCCCCAGCCTCCATATTCGCCAGACATGGCTCCGTGTGACTTTTTTCTGATCCCAACAATAAAGAGAACCTTAAAGGGCCATCGTTTCACAGGCATAAATATGATTAAAAGCGCATCGCTGAGAGAGCTAAATGCTATCCCAAAGATCGAGTTCCAGAAGTGTTGCGGGGATTGGAAGATGCGCTGGCATATGTGTATAATATCTAATGGGGACTATTTTGAAGGGGATAACATTGATGTAGACGGATAAATAAAATTCTTTTCAAAAACCGAAAATTCCTGTCATTTTTTTAACACACCTCGTATATCGAAAACCGTCCTAAAATGTTTTAAATTTAGTCTGCTTGATTTACACCAAAACAGTTCCATTGAAACATTGATCCTTACACAGTAATGTTCCTTATTATATTTCCAACCATCAGTATGCCTTCAGATTTGAGATTTGACCAATAAATACGACAAGTAATATTAAAAATTGTAGTAACGCATAGCAACTAATTTAATAAAAGACGTTGTCTTCCCATTCTTTTATTTTCGATTAAAACCTGTTTTCAACGCTACTGCCTTATACATCCCACCCGTTTAGTGCCTAAAGAAACTGTTTTCTCTTTGATCAAAAATATAGAAGTCTTGTTTTGTATAAAATAAAAAAATGTATTCATACTTTTCTTACATTTTTATTTTCTTGGCGATGTCAGATACCCTAGGTGAATAAAAATTTAAGGTAGGCAAAATTTAGGACTCCCACAGTAGAGTCTGTCTCATGAGTCCACCAGAGTGACGAAAGAGTGCTCTGGTAGTAGGCGACATGACCTCGTAGTTAAAGCCCGGGCATGAGTCACATTAACTAACTACAAGATTGTATGACGTATCCAATTACCATGTTATTGTTTAATAGAAATATTATTAATAATTGTTAATATTATTTTTCAGTTACTACTTTGTGCCAACTTCGAAGACGGTGTATGGTGACAAGATGACTGGAAAAAGTAATTACGTATTTTTGTTGAAAAATACTGACAAAATTTCAAAAAAACCAAGCACAACTAAGGAGTTTTTTCGACCACAAAAAAAACTAAACAAAAAAACCCTAAACAAAGAAAAAGAAAAAAGTTTATGCAAAATCTTCCAAGTGAGGGTACACACTTATTACAATTTTTTTTTCTTTTTTGTCCTTATTATTTAAGTACCTGTTAACAATTAAATATTGTCAATTTATTTGTTGTGTTGATTGGTTTTAGTATATATTAATTAATTGACTTAATTTATAATTTCTGCTCAATATTGGTACTATTTATAACATTATTTGTACATTAAATTTATGTATGTTTTTTTCTTTTTCTTTTGTTTTGATTGTAAAATGATCTCTCATTTGCATTTTCGTTCATTTTAAAATAATTTAATCCATCTTTTTTTTTTATTGTTTGTTTTGCTTGAATAATTTTTATTAATTAAACCTTAAATTAAATTAAAACATTCTCATTATTAGGTTTTTTCTGTTATTTAAAAAAAAAATTCTATGTAATGTAATGAATTTTAGGCTAAATGTAAAAAATGGTTTCTGGTATATAATTGAAATGTATATTTATCTTTAAAATTTCAAACTATGTACATTGATTGCTTACCTAAAGACTTTAGTGTATGTAAATAAGTATATATGAACTTATATATGTATCATTATACATCCAACTATGAATTGAATGTTTTAATCTAGCTTAACTTGAAAATTATTTGTTGACTAGAAGGTAATCATTGTGTTTTATTAAAAAGTTTATTTAATTTTTTTTTTGTTATTGTTAATATCTGTATGTATATAAGTACTAGCAGGTTTATATGACGTTGCTCGGGAGTAACATAGAGCATTATATTACTTTATCTGACAACGAATAAAAAATCTTCTCTACCCCCTTCCGAAAAAAAAAAATGTACATTTTCGCGGATTCTTTATTGTGGTGTGCGTCGTTATTGTAAAATAATATTACAGAAATGGTTTTGATCTCTTATGGATGGATGCCTTTTTGATATGATATATCGTTATTGTAAAAGGGAATTACAAAAATGGTTTGGATCTCTTATGGATGCCTTTTTGATATGATATACCATGTATCGTTATTGTAAAAAAAAAAAAAGTTGGGATTCTCCCCTCTGCGCCTATCTCTATTTACATTTTTGAATGCTCCCTCCCTAGCCTATATTTTAAATTTTGTCAATCTTGAGGTATGCTATAAATTTTGTGAATTTGTTAAACCGTTTTCGCACTAAAGAACGACAAAAGAAAAAAAAACATTTTTTCAACTCATTCTCCATCCGTACTCTTCCACTTTTTCCAAAAAGGCATATCTTTGATCTCGTTTAGTTTAACCTTTTGAAATCAGCTGCCACACATTTGTATTATAAAAAATTTCGCCCCGCCCCCATCCACCCCTCTTTGCCCCTATTAGATATATTGGGAGTGCTGGGGACAATCCAATGCTCTTATCCCTTTCCCTGTTAGCTCTACTCTGGGATTCTTAAATTTTGCCTACCTAAGTTAGTTATTATGACTCATGCCCGGGCTTTAACTATAAGATCATATCGCCTACTACCAGAGCGCTCATTCGTCACTTTAGTGAACATTAGCCCGACTCTACTACGGGGAGTCCTAAATTTTAACGAGTACCTGACAGGCTCAGGGTCATCGCTTAACGTTCCATCCGAAGGAATTGAATTCCTGTACCTAATCGCATAGGCTCGGGATCATCATCACTTATCGTACACTCCGAAGAACAGCGGGATACCTCTCAGATAAGAATGTCGGCCGTGTTTCGATCTACCAGGTCCCTCTTCTTCCCTCCCATATTTAAATGTTATGACGCCACGTAGCCTTTACTCGATCAGTTGAGTTAACCTGTAAATTTCATGAAATATATATTTTTTTAACGCCCCATTCTTCGTACCCAATATAGTTTTGGGCTTGTCGATTCCTTTAAAATGAAATGTTACAATTATTGTTGTAAAATAATATCCCCCTTCTCCCCAATAGCGCCCCGCAAGTTAAAATTCTTGGGTACCTATTTTGTGGGTCCATTTTTAGAATGCCCTGCAGATTTTGTGTATATACATTCAGTCATGCTTGGACAAACACACACACTTTCAGCTTTGTTTATATAGATTATAAATTGAATTCCTGTAGATAAAGTATACGTACGAAAATAGTTGATTTTATATACTGTTAACATTTTATTTAGAACGTAGATAATTTTAAGTACGTTCAATGTAGCTTAACTATTGCTGTGCAATGCGTTAAGGAGTTCCAAAAAATAAAATTGATGGTTTTATTTTGGATTTGTTATCTATATTTCTCTTAAAGTGGAGCCTTTTGTTCGTTTTGTTTGTTACTGTTAATTGTAAACATTAATAAAATTTTATAAGTTCAACAAAAAAAAATGTATTTATTGGAAAATCATTAGTTTTAATAACATAATTGGACTAATATAATAATAATAAAATTAAGGAATTGAAATTAAATGTTCTTTGCAGTGGTTCTCAACAGGTTTGCCGCGCCCTGCTTCGAAAATATTGATTTATCGCTTTAAAGCAACATACACCACTATAGGGTTGTTCCTATCAAATCAATTGAATGAGGAACTTGAGTTTCAAATTATGATTTTTGTATATAGGTTGCACCCGTGTATGAGTTTAAAAATTAAAAAAAAAAGCAAATTTTTGATTTATGCAAATAGTTTTTTTTTTTTTTATTTTGCATTTTAATAAATTGTATAAAGGTGTATTTAATGTTCATATCGATTATGTGGAAACAAACACGATAAAGGGTTTTGACAAAATTATCGTATTTTAGTTAACTACTTATTGTGACTCATGCCCTGGCTTTAACTATGGGGTTATATCGCCTACTACCAGCGCGCTCTTTCATCACTCTAGTGGACATGAGCCCGACTCTACTGTGCAGTCCTAAATGTTGCCTACCCAGGTTTATTCAACTAGAGTATCTATAACGAGTATCTGCCAGGTGCTCATGGTTTTTTCACCTCCCACATAAAAAACGCGGTTCTCGGCCCGTTTTTGAACCCGCGATCTTGAGCTCAGTAATGAATGAATAGTTCTTAGCTTTAGGTTCTAATAATGAATTTAATCACAATTAAACTGCATTTTTTCTAAAGAAAAACATCCATGTAGACTTAAGCTTAGGGGTGTGATGATTTTTACAAACGATTAACAAGCACCTTTTTTGATTCTTGACGACCCTGAAGTTAGTTCTGCGTTTTCCTCAAAACCTCATTTTCGAGGCACAATTTGAAATGTTTATATCCTATCTATCCATGGGGATTGAGTTCTGACGATGCTTCTATCTTCTCTATCAATTGATGTTCTCTATCAGTTACTTCAAAATTCTCGCCTAGTTATTTTTGCTTATGTTGCGGAACTTTTTTTCTTGAAGACAATGTATGAATTTATACCACATACTTTGGCCATCTAATCGCCGTCCAACTTGATATATGAAGTAGAGAAGTTATGCAAAACAACCCGTGTTACGTTTGACATTAGCACTCGCCTCGGCTCATACAGTTCCAAGTGAAGCGTCGATACTCCCGTCGTGTCCAACTGAAGTGTGAATACTCGCGTCGGGTCAAACAGTATCAAGGAGAACATGAATGCTCGCCTTGGGTGAAACTATCAGTTTGAGCGTGAATACTCGCTTCGAGAAGATGCGTAAGTTCTTGCATCATGTCAAACAGTATCAAGTAGAATATGAATGCTCGCCATGGGTGAAACTATCAATTTGAGCGTGAATACTTGTGTCGAGAAGATACGTAAGTTCTCGCATCGTGTCAAACAGTATCAAGTTGAACATGAATGCTCGCCTTGGGTGAAACTATCAGTTTGAGCGTGAATACTCGCCTTGGGTGAAACTATCAGTTTGAGCGTGAATACTCGCTTCGAGAAGATGCGTAAGTTCTTGCATCATGTCAAACAGTATCAAGTAGAATATGAATGCTCGCCATGGGTGAAACTATCAATTTGAGCGTGAATACTCGCGTCGAGAAAATATATAAGTTCTCGCGTCATCAAAACGAAGATAAATTCATGGTTTCTGACTTTCTACAAATATGTTTTACTTATGAAAATACATAAAAATGGGGGGTTACAATGAGTAGCGGTGTCTTATCAAAATAAATAATACACAATTATATTAAAAATACGAATTACTTTGACGAGGCGAGTAGCTAACATTTTATACTTCATTTTTTGAATTAAACTTTTTTTTTTGTGAGATTATTTTGTGCGGTATGATGCTTACAAATATCAGGTGGTACTGGTGTACCATTTAATTATGTGGTACGCCCGTTGAAAAGATAGGGTAACGCTATCCTATATATATCTCTTGCAGTTATATTCTTAGTAACTATGGTAGTTGACATTCGAAATAGCTAGTTGCACTTCTCTATTACTATTATTACACTATAATGTACTTTGCGTGGAATGACAATAAGAATTATATTCTCTATTTACGAATTTTGTGATGGGAAAATTGATTGGTCAGTCTGACATTCAAGGAGACATTTAGGATTATTATTGAAAAAATAAAAAAAACGTTCGTTCGTAAGATACAGAAAGATAAATGGATAAGTAAATATCATATGAAAATTTGAACATAAATATTGTTAATTGTACAGGGAAGTTTTTAGTTTTGTTCATAGTGAAAATGCTCCTCTTGAGATCACAATATTTATTTTTTAACACTTGCAAAAGTTGATCTTCATAATAAAATTGAGTAAATTTAATTTTGGTTAGGTTAGGTTTTATGACTCATGCCCGGGCTTTAACTACGAGGTCATATCGCCTACTACCAGAGCGCTCTTTCGTCACTCTGGTGGACATGAGCCCGACTCTACTGTGGGAGTCCTAAATTTTGCCTACCTTAAATTTTTATTCATCTAGGGTAGGGGTCTTTAACGAGTACCTGACATCGTACAGGCTCGGGACCATCGCTTAACGTCCCATCCGAAGGACGGCGTGCTTAAGTTTATTTTACCTCCCAGATAAAATAAACTAAGGGCCTCGGTCGGGCTACGAACCCACGACCTTGAGAAATTTAATTTTCATATAAGTTGAACCCAAAATTCAAACCACACTATAAATGTATAATTTTGAGCACTCGAAGGTTTCATTTTGTTTCACCGAACTATCGATTTACGAAATAATTACAATTGTGGTAAACTTTTTTGTTGAGAAACGCTGATATATTGTGGAAATGTATTAATCAATTTTTAAAAAACTTAGTTTTTTGAAGTATCGTCTATTCCACTATAAATTTAAACATTCAGGTGAGTTATAAACTAAGACAGATTTGCATAGCGCGACTAATTTATATAGATAGGTACATGAGGTAGGTAACTAAAGAAGAAGGGACGCTCAACTAGGAAATCCTTCTGTCTCTTTACAGTTAAAAAAATGTTAGTTCTGAAATATTTTTCAATTTGTCTTCTATATCTTACTATACGATGGTACAATGCCTAAACCGGTATTTATGTTTAAATTTCTAGAGGAATAGACAATATTTCAGAAAAACTTAATTTGGTTTATTTATTAATTTTGGTATAGTAAAGCATAATAAATAAAGGCTTTATCTATTTATACCTTTATGAAATCTATGACAATTATTTTGTCTAAGTGGTATTTGTTTATATTCTTTTTAAACTAAAATATTGAAAAATTTAATATTACTTCATATCATACCTATAAATGTCTTGTTTTTTTTTTTTTTTTTTTTTTGGAGAATTATTTAGACAAAATGTTGTGATCAGAATGCACATGTATTATGATATAGTTCAATATTCGTCTTTATGTACGAAAGTATTGTTGAATAATGTTCAAATCGAGTTTTAAGAAAATTGTCAAAATTGGGGCCTCCTAAATCTAAACATTGTGTTGATGTCACCGTCCTTCTATATCCTCAACTCGACAAAGGATAGGGAAAGGTCAAAAATTCTATGCGTACTTCTCAACATAATTTAATGTTTTTCGACCTCCAGATCCAAAAACATAAAATAAAATGGTTTGTGACTGAACACGATAACTTCCGATAGAATAAATATATCGACACGAAATTTTATATGTGAATTCAGAATCCTCTAACGATGACATAAATTTATTTTCAGCCAAGTCGACCCAAAGGAGCAGGGTGATTAGGGGGAAGCTTAATTCAAAAACTCTAATAACTGCTGTTGTAATGAATGTATCAACATAAAATTATATGTTGGATTCAAAACCCAACGAGGACATAACCTGTCAAATTTCAAAGATATCGGTCGAAGGGAAGGGAGGGTTCAGGGAAGGAGCTAAATTAAAAACCCTAATAATTACCGATGTAATGAATTTATCGATACAAGATTTACGAGTCCCTATCTAAGTCAACTATTGAATATTAACGCAAACGATAGACTGGTTTTGGAGGGGGTACGAAAAATTAATTGATTAATTCGTTCTGGAGAAGTGCATGGCCAGCGACGTTTTTTTTGTATTGCATTGAAATTGTATTTTTCAATTTGCATACATATTCAGCAGTAGTTACTTTTCGGTTGAAGATTCAGAATTCATATATATTTATCACAGCATTACTCCTCCCATTTATTTATTTATTTTTTTTTTCATAAAAAAATACCAATTACAAACGTTTTGGGAAGCACTCCCATCATCAGTAATTGACGGGGTTAGAATCAAAATGGTATAAGTGACATTTTTAAAACTTTGAAGAAACTGTCCAATAAGTGCTTAACTGATTTAAAAAATCTATAATTTATCGAAACCGGAAATATTTTGTCTTCTGCTTTTATGGTGAAAGCTGCTGTTAGCAAACCATAAAATTGAATAAAAATCTTAATTTCATTTTATTGATATGTTTAAGTTACTTGTTCATGTCACCAAAATAGAATAAGTGATTTACCACTAGATATCACTGGCTAGGATTTCACTTGTACAACTTTTTTCCTGAACAGAACTACCGTTTTTGTACCCGATTATGCACTCAGCGAAAAAATTTTCAAAAATATCACTTGGACCATTTCAATTCTAACCCCGTCAATTCATCTGTTCTTTATGTTAACTATTCCTTCTGTCAATTAGAATGTTCGTTTTATAAAACATATTTATTGAGTCGACTTCTATATTGAAACATCAAGTCAAAACAGTTTATACATAATAAATATGTTCTATAAAAAGAAGATACTGATGATGGGAGTGCTTCCCGCAACAAATGGGAGAAATGTGATAAATACGATATATTATTATTATTTATTTTAATCTTATTAGAAGTTTTTTGAAATATATTTCTTTTGTTAGATGGAAAAAGGACAAAACAAATTAATATGCTATTAATTTCTTTTCAAAAAAATATATATGTTAGTTTACCAAATTATTTGAGTCTTGGAACTAAATTTTTTGGTGATGCTCCAACGAGTATTCATCTAATTATTTGCTAAATGCATTAATTAGTATTTAGAGTAGTTATTACCTGTTATATTTTGTAGTTGAAATTATAATTTCACAACTATTATAGATAGCACGCTATAAGTTGGCAGATGAGGTGAAGACTGTGAGGATATCCTGCCTTAGGCAGAACTTGTCTCGGAATGTAGATGTGACGGAGGGACGTTAGGAGGGGAGGTGTGCGGTCAGCTTCACCAGCCAACTTACAAAGGGTTGGAGATGTTGATTTGGGCTCGAAAAATATTCACCCCTTGTCTGAATTGGCACTGGTTTGTCAGAAAAAAAAAAAAAAAAAATTAAAAATAATAATACTTAACATTTTTTGCAGTTCTATTTAACAAAATATATATATTATGGGAGTACTTTCGGTATTGTTACTGTCTTCGTCGTGGCTGAAGAAATTTTGAAAAAGTATTTTTCTCCTAAGTTAGAAAACTATCTCATATTTTCATTTTAATATTTTAAATGAAAGACTGAAAATGTTCATTGAGAGGAAATTTGAAACTGGTCTGGAAAATTATATAAAATAAAACTGAATCCAGAATCGCCTTTATTTATTGATATCAATTTACAAAACAAAACTAAACTGTAAAAAAGTAATTACAATGAAATGGTAATCAAATATGATTTTTTTTAGGCTTGAATCATGGCGGTTGTCCTTTTTTATTTCTCCAGTTATACGAAGTTGTGTAAACGGTCAGAAATTCGATGTTGAGTTTTCACAGAAATTTCATGTTTTCCGACCCTCTCATACCAAAAATAAAAAAAAAATCCTGTCTGTACCATAAAGATAGAACCATAAAGAACTATTGATTTTCTGCCAAATTGGCCCAACAGAAAGTGGAGCTTAACAGAAAAACTCCAATAACTGTCGATATAATGAATTGAAACTGTATCTATATAAAATGTAGTATGAGTATATATAAGTGAGACTGTGTAAAACAAATGTTCATTTTTAGCAAAATCAATGGTTTTATTTAGAGGGAGAGCGAAAACTTTCTTGATTAATTCGTTCTGGGGAAGTACATTACAGGTGTTTCAGCTACGACTTATACATAATCACATTTATTTATCAATTTACAAAATAAATGCAATTATTTAGGGATGAATGACGGCGTAAATCCATTTTTAGCTTGTTATATATACTATTCTTTCCGATTTTACCCCTATTGTACATTTTAAGTAAACTTAATTTAATTGTTTTCTTTGTGTACGTTGAACTACCTAAAAAGTGACATAAAGTAATCAAAGAGATCAATGGTTCGAATCCCAGACCAACACCGAGCCTCCCCTTTCAGTGAACCAATTTTTATTTAACCTTTGTCTGTTATTAACAGTAAATACCTTCTAATTTTTGTTTTGTAATGTCTGTAATCTTGTAAAAAATAATATTACCATAGATTTTGTTTTGTTAAATAAATCTTATTTTAATTCATTTGTTTTTCTTCATTTATCAATACCTCTTTGTTTATATTACAAAAAATATTTTTATTTCTTTTTTTTGACAAATATTTAAAGTCTTTGGTTGGGAAGTGAAGTAATGGTCCCGAGCTTTTACGATGTCAGGTCCTCGTTAAAGAACTCCTGCCCTAGGTGAATAAAAATTTAGGGTTGACCAAATTTAGAACTCGCATAGTGTAGAGGCGGGCTCGGACAAAAGAGGGCTCTGGTAGATTTCTTTTAAAGTTCATAGGGGTGGCACGACTATGCATTTTGCAAATTTTCTTTATAATTTCTGACAAAATCCAAGGTTTGTGTTGCAGTAAATTGTTCCGATGGTCCTTTTCTCAGATATGGTATTTTCTTATCTTTAAATACAACATGCTATTATTGGCTATTATTATGCTAGTTTTCACTTTTTCCCGAAGTCGGGTTATTGGTTTTTTTGAATTAATTTGTTTTTGTAGAACTTTTGTTCTTCATTAGATGTCTGTTTGGTGGATTTAAAACAACATTGAGTATCAGCGTTGTTACTCCTCTTCCTTAGCACTGCCTCTTCTAGTCTCGCACTGAAGCCACTTACCATAACAGTAGCCATAATTAAAATCAATAAAGTGCGCGTGGTAATGCAGTACTGACTGGAAAAATTCAAAAATTATTTTTTATCACATTGAAAAATGTATCACAAAAGTCAGCTTTAAGAATAATTACACATTATACAGAATACTACATAACAATCCATACAATATTACATAACAAGTCAAAATATACACATTTAATGGGTTCCAAATTAAGCACCACACCCAACGTATACAACCAAAATCCGCGACAAGGTATTCGTCAACTGAATAGGAAGCATTTTCGATTAGAAAAAACTTAATTTTGATTTTAAAATTTTTCAAAGGCAGGTCGCGCACCGAACTTAGTAACTTGTTTAAATAATTTACAAGAAAGAAAATAAAAGCTATTCGTGCTGTTAGCCTGAATTGTCTGACAATATATCTGTCATTATGTCTGGTGAGAAATGTTAAAATAAATTTAATTTTTGGAATTCTTTGACATTGCTTTTTTCATTATGTCCAGTACGAGGGGCGGAGTGAGGATAGAGAATAAAATTTGGGTATAACCAAAAAAAGAGCATATAACGTAATTTTTTCAAGAATTTCGGGCGAGAAAATGTGGTTTTTATTTAATGTTGCGATGTTTTATTTAACTGCGAAGAAAATCGGATGAGGCGTTCCAGAGCTACAACATTACAAAATTAGGATGAATCCTCCTTGTCGCAGCACCGAAAAGTTTGCTCATGTAATCGCTTCGTTGTCACAATGAAGGAAAATACTAAAACCAGGCAGAAAATCAAAGCCAAAATTTAATTTTGTAATTTTTACTTTCTTATCCTTGCATAAAAGTTTTGCTTTATTGACCATCGTAGAGAGTAAGAAATTTGAAACACAAAAAAGCCCAAATGTGACAAAAATTTTCGGTGCTGCGTCAAGGGTTCAATGTATTCTGATTTTGAACTGCTGTAGCTGTGAAACGGTTTATCCGATGTTCCTCGGGGTTAAACTGTAAAATGTACGTTTTGGAGGATAGATTAAATGTATGAAATCAAAACCATTTGAAATTCTTGACAAAAAGTACGGTTATATGCTCCAGTTTTTGGATTTATAGAGTACACCCAAATTGTATTTATCAATTCTGATTCTGCACCTGATGAGATAAGTCCAGTCAATAAATTCCAAATATGAAGGGTGAGCTGTCCTGGAGCACCCTACATATGGCGCTGGTGAAAGAAAGTGTTCGTATTTGATGACAGAACCTTGAACCAAACATCTTTCTCTATACAAGCTCATATCGCGACGAAATTAATATACTAAATGTGTCCAGCACAGCTCCCATTGATTTATTGTTAATACAATATAAGAAAGGATATAAAAAAATAAACCACATAACTAAAAAATAAATAATTTATTATAAAAAACGCAGTATAAAAAAGTTTCAATAAAAAAAAAATTAAATAGTTCGTGATGATTCAGTTATTCAAAAAAGGGCATTTGTAAGGGACGCCATCTTTACAGCAATATTCTCGTCCTGCAGAAAGGTTTGTGTTCACCCATTTGTCGTTGCAATTCTTTATAAACAGGTAGGCCTGGAAAAAATAATAAATTAACATTATATATATATACTATATAATTATAATGGACATTCATATAAGATTACTATTGAGAGGTGACGGGGATGGGATTAGCGATGAATTTATGTACGCTATGTGTACGAATGCCAAAATATGCAATATATTAAAATGTAACAGGATGTCCATGTTTTTAGGAAGACAAAAATACAGCTTATGGTTTCGGTCTTGTGTCAGTACGTCTTTGGGTAGGCTGCTACACATTGTGATAAAGCTCTAGAGCTCCCACATATTAAATTGTGACAATATGAAATTCGGAATGTATTTGTGTCTTCGTGTTAGTTACAAAACGAGTATAATTACTGGCCTTAAAAAATCTTTCGCGCTATGCGTTGTTGAAAAAATCGCTAGCGTGCAACCAAAATGTTTGTACATGATCAGTACGATTTCAAATTAAGGGGTTCTCAGTACTTAACGAGAACATTTTTTGTAAATTTATAAAATAAATAGAGCTTGAAATGAATAACGAAATTGTCACTATTGACGCTAACAATCTGAAAAAAAAAAATATGGAGCCGATATTTTATGAAGGCAAGATTCGAATTTGGAAAAATGGAGTCCGAGAAGTGCGGAAGCAAAGTTTTTCGACATCTTGACAAAAAAAATTCCTAAATAAAGTGGGGAATCATGAGAGAGGATTAAACATAGGTCACATAAATATTTTTAGAGACATTACAGCATCTCGTTACTGATTCTTCAAAAAAAGTATATATGTGGTAAATTTAGATTCCTTGGCAAAAATTGGGAGACATCCATTTAAAATATTTTCGTTACTCGCATATTTCCAGAGAAAAATTGCAGAGCCTATAAGAATGCAACATTCTGTATATCATCGTCTACTGAAAAAAATGAGTATCACTATTCATTATACTCGAGAAGGTTGGAGACCTCTGAACTCAAAAAGGACCTTAAAAAGTTTGGAGACCATTATTTAGATTTAATCAGGCAGTACACATCATTAAATTCTAAGGGATTGTAAAATAATAATAATAAATGGAAAAAAATGCTTCAATTATCAAAGGTTATGCTACAAAATGCATATTTTTTTTTTTGGCCTTATGGTCGATGCATATTAGCCAATTATACAATTTAATGAATACGGCCCGTTCGTAAAATTATCCATTCATAAATTGCCAACAAACAAAATATGAAATAATACAGAAATCATGACCCAACAACCAAAGGTTACAGGTTAGATTTCCACTTTTAACTTATTCTTGCTCAGGCCAAAATTAGGTCTTATATAAGACAGTCATAAATAAAACTTAAATAGAAATAAAAATTCCACTCTCTGCTTCCATTTAAGTCTTATTTATTTAATATATAACTAAATTATGAAATAAAATAATTATTTACTCCTGCAGAAGAGAATAAAAACATTATTGTAAGAATAACAGTTGAACGTACCCTTTCTTTGACGCAGTCTCTGTCGATAGAACCACAGATGATAGTAGGACTATTGGACAAATGTTTGACCAACTGAAAAATAATAAAAAATAATATATTATTATTTTAATGATTTATATATAAATTATATTAAAATACAATGAAAACTTCAAAACATATTTGATATTATTCCATTAAGTTCGTGTGAGAGGCACCTCATTTCGATGTTATGGATGAAACACTCTGTGCTTTTGAAAAATAAGTTGAATCTATTTTAGAAATGACATGTTCAACAACAACTTTCAATAAAAGGTTAGGTTTTATGACTCATGCCCGGGCTTTAACTACGAGGTCATATCACCTACTACCAGAGAAAAATTGTATTTAATAAAAAAACAAAAATAAAAGTTTCATTTTTCGTCGATTTCGACCAAAATCTAATCAGATCTAAACAAGCGCATGTGACATTTTCATTACAAATTTTAAGTTTATAAATATGTATATATATAGGCTACAGTCGTTTCTCAGAAAGCTCATAATAACGTTGCAATCACATACATACACACACTCAGATATCATCGCGAACATTTGCAAGGGGCATATGACATTGAAACGTAAATTTCCGTTGAAAATTCGATACAGAATTTTCTTTTATTTAATGAAAAAACAAATAAAGTGAAAACTGACCACATCAAGACATTTATTGGTGCACTGCTTGTTGCCGAGCGCATTACAGAGGAGGTTCTCGTTCTGTTCATGGATGAGAACGGGAGGGCCACTGGGAGGACTGCCTCTTGTGAACTGTCCACTCAGGAACACTCCACACATACAAGGCAGTGACTCAGGGCTTGTCACATTCTTCACCACAGGACTAACCGCGTTGTCCCGAGTTTCTTCGGAACATCTGAAACAGTTGAGTAGTTTAATATACAAAACAGAATCATCGTGAACACTAATAAATAATAATACAGAACCATGATGTATGAACATAATAAAAATTGAAAATTGTGGTTAAATAAACAACTTTCTGTCTTCTAAATTTGTTTATTTTTACAACTTTGTTCATATTTCGTCTTTTCGGGCATATTTGAAACTATAGATAAGATTTTTTAATTTTAGAGAAATATTTTTCAACAGATTATAAATGATAACTTTTATAACTAAAATGTCTATATAGTTAGTTATTGTGGCTCATGACCGGGTTTTAACTACGAGGTCATATCGCCTACTACCAGAGCGATCTTTCGTCACTCTGGTCGGCATGTGTCCTACTCTATGGGAGTCCTGAATGTTGCCTATCCTAAATATTTATTCACCTTGGGCAGGGGGTCTTTAACCAATACCTGACATCGTACAGGTTCGGGACCATCGCTTAAAGTCCCATCCGAAGGACGGCGTGATTAAGCTTATTTTATCATACAGATAAAATAAATTAAGGGCCTTGGCCGGGTTTCGAACCCATGATCTTGAAGCTCAGAAGGCAAGCAAGCATACCACTGAGCTACTGGCGCCCTGTCTAAATGTGGGCATCTTTCTTGTGTGTAGACAGGAGTAATTTAAAATCGAATCTAAACGTTTTTTCGATATTTGGAAAATTCTACCTTGATATTGGATACAAATTGAACATGATATTGGCTGAATAATATATTTTAATGGTGCCAATAATCCATTCTTAAAAAAAAATGTTTCATAAAAAAATTCATGGCCCATTAAAGGTCCAAGGTATAGCCCAAGTAACAAAAGTTAGAGGAAAAACTGTTCAATCTTCAACTGAACTGTTTAACTATAAGGTTTGGTTATTGCATAATGTAAAAACAAATATTAAAATATCAATAATATATCTATTTAATTTTGAATCACTGTAGGAAATAGATTTAAAAAATAATATATATAAAAATATATTTGGATTACTTACACAAATGAGACGAAACTCCAAATGAAGAGGACAAATAACTGGTACATTTTCCTAAAGAAAACAATAAAAGGAATAAAAAATAATGAATCAATTATAAAGAAAATTGTATAGGTTAGGTTAGGTTTTATGACTCATGCCCGGGCTTTAACTACGAGGTCATATCGCCTACTACCAGAGCGCTCTTTCGTCACTCTGGTGGACATGAGCCCGACTCTACTGTGGGAGTCCTAAATTTTGCCTACCCTAAATTTTTATTCATCTAGGGTAGGGGTCTTTAACGAGTACCTGACATCGTACAGGCTCGGGACCATCGCTTAACGTCCCATCCGAAAGACGGCGTGCTTAAGTTTATTTTACCTCCCAGATAAAATAAACTAAGGGCCTCGGTCGGGCTACGAACCCACAACCTTGAGCTCAGAAGTCAAGCACGCATACCACTGAGCTACCGGCGCCCTCTAAAAAAATTGTATAGAACAAGTGGAAATTAAAACTGTTGTGCTTTTATATTTCTCAGAATTTAGAGGTCTTGGAGATGATATTTTTATACACTCTTATCAATTCATTTGATTAAGCTCAGAAGAAAATTTACAAATGCTATTGAAACATCAAAAAAAAAGAAAAAATTGATTGCAAAAATATTCCTTTTATATTTATTAAGTCATTGAATATCGATACAGTAGTTCAGAAGTGGAATTAGAATCAGAATTATTGATTTTTGAGAAAACGCATTTGAAAGTTTCGTTATTTTTTTAAAAAGTAGCTTCTGATCTTCTTGTTTCCGTTTCATATTATTGGGATGCAACTAAATTTATGAGGGTACACAGATCAGTACTAAGACATTTCAAATTATCATGTTTCTGAAACTAAATATTTGGGAAAAAATGAAAAATATTTAAGGGGTTATGTACATTTTAGTTATCTGAGTTCAGAATATGAAAAAGGATGAAAATTTGTATAAGAAAATGATAACTCAAAAATTAGTTTTTTTGAGTTGTCCCACTTCTGAACTACTGTATCGATATATCTGTTTCAGAGACTAAAAATTATTCAGACACTCATCTCAAAGAGATTTAAAAACTGACGTAAAAACAATATCAGTTAAGCTGAAGAGACTTACCGGCGGTGAAGAACAGGGGATGTACAGGATGCAGAAGTCAACGACAGACTGTTTGGAAGAAGGAAGCTGTCTGAAGATATAAAGGCTGATAGTGCTGAATCAATACTAACTGCAAGGATACAGAGAGGTCTTCAGTACACAAGGAACCATAAGACAAACGGATGTTTACTAAACACCTCCAGCCAACAAATAGTCAAACTCAACTCTTAAAATAATTACATTTTACAAGACGAAATAAATTACAAATTTTACTTAGCTCCACGAAGTATAGGGGAAGTTATGCCCCATAATCTGTCAGAAATTCGATGTTGAATTTTCACCGGAATTCCATGTTTTCCGATCTCCTGATTCCAAAATGAATTTATCTACACACAATTTTATATGGGTATCCAGAACCTCATAAGAGCGACATCTTTTGATTTTCAGTCAAATAGAGGACCTTAATTTATTTTATCTGGGAGGTAAAATAAACTTAAGCACGCCGTCCTTCGGCCTGTACGATGTCAGGTACTCGTTAAAGACCCCTGCCTAAGGTGAATAAAAATTTTGGGTAGGCAAAATTTAGGAATCCCACAGTAGAGTCGGGCTCATGTCCACCAGAGTGACGAAAAAGCGCTCTGGTAGTGGCGATATGACCTCGTAGTTAAAGCCAGGCCATGAGTCATAATAACTAACTAATTGGGTAATGAGAAAATATTAAGTGATAATACAGTATTTTTTTAAAGGTTAAGGTGGATAGAAATCCTGATTCAAATTAAATTTCATTACATAACAACGAATATTTAACTAATCCTAATTAACTGTCCAACGATCTGTTGCGTTTGGATAATTTAACAAAAAAATATAATAAAATTTAATAAAAAGTACAAGTTCCAAACCCGAGGAAGGTAAAAAAGCATGTCGACCTTCGGATGGGACGTTATAGATGGTTCCGAGCCTATACAAAGTCAGATACTAGTTAAAGACACCTACTCTAGGTAACTAAACCTAAACCCAGTGGAGTCGGGCTCATGTCTACCAGAGCAATGAAGCGCTCTGGTAGTAGGCGAAATAACTTCGTAGTTAAAGCCCGGGCATGAATCAGAATAAGTAACTATAATAAAATCGTACATGTGACCTACACCCAAGAAAGGGGCTTTGTGGGATTCTCGGCTTTTCACGGGTTTGAGGCTCTCAACTCTCCTCTTTCTAAGAAAATTGGTCCCGTCTAAATATATTGACAATTCGCTTATATAAAACAATTATTATTATTTATTTTCTAATCAATTTACTTACTATTGATATTTATTTGAAACAAAAGTTGATTTCGTCCACAAGTACCTTTTTTTAGGGGTATATGTATAATTAATTCCATTTCGTATCATTACTTTTAATATCGAGGTTGTTCGTCTCTTGTGACATGCCCGGGCTTGAACTATGAGGTCATATCGCCTACTAATAGGGTCTTTCGACAATCGTTTTGCAATAATGCCGGTCTGATCTAATGCCACTTTTCCGCAAAAATACAATTTTAGTTTTTTAAGAGTTTTCTATAAAAGAAAAATAATTGAACTATAAACAATTTATTAAGGATAAGTCAAAACATTCATTGATAAATGACAAACTGATAAGCTATTTTAAAAAATAACAAACAAATCTTGGAAAATAGATCAATAACTATACTTACTTTTTAACAAATCATTTTAAATTGAATTCAATTCTACCATATAAATGTTATTTTGATGTAGAATTACGTTTTTCCCGGCGGTACATGGAGGTTAAAGTGCGTCACGAAAATGTGCATACCTCCTAAAATAATAATCGTAGAATTATGAACCAAAAGCCGATAGAAAGCTTGTGTAGTACGATTTATTATAAAAATAAGTTTCAACCCTTCATCTTTCATACCTTAAATATGGCAGCATAAAAACAAAAAAAATATACAATTGTCTCAAAGTTAGTAGAAGAGTCGCGAACCGCCATCTATCCGTAACTTACCAAACTTTTTACCGACAGGCATCCTTCTCTTGAAAGAGTCTTCAGATGTGCCACACAACTACTGAAGGAATGAAAAAATAGCTTCTTCTAAGACACAAACTCACACAATCGAAATCAATAGGGCATTTCGGGATATCATTTTAAACCTTATTCATTGGAGAAGTTATTGTGAAATTACAAGTGTCTGAGTGTAAATTTATTGGTTAGTTTGTGCCTTGAAACATTTCCACAAATTTAGAAGCTATTTTTTCACTCTTTCAGTAGTTGTGTGGCACATCTGAAGACTTCAGACACTTGGATAGAGAATGTTTTTAGAAAATTCAACAACCTTTTGGATGGTGATATCAAAACTAAGTTTGGAGGCTAGCTGAGTAAAATGGATTTATTGATCAAAAACAAACTTCTAGGTAAAAACACGAAAACTGGACATTTTTTGTTTGTCTTCGCGAGTACTATATTATACTATATTGCATACATTTTTTACATATTGTTAAATTATTGTTTTTTAATTAATTTGGCATTACCTTCCAATACAACTGACCCATCGGACTTATTCACAACACTATACGAACAAGAAATAATTTTTCTAACATCTTCCAAAGTGACACTAATAATGACTGTGTCACCAACATAACAAGGTTTTGGGAATTTTAAAAACTGGGATATCACAATCGTACCATGCCCGGGCAATTTGGTTCCAATAACCCCAGAAACAATTCCATTCAAAAAAGCCCCATGTACAATAGGCCTAGAACTATTTGTATGTATTGAATTAAAGTCGCTAGTTAATTGTGAAAAATTATTAACATCTTGTAAAGAAATAGTACGCTCTATGGTGACTTTTTTACAATTATTATTATTATCAGAAATGTGTGAACAATAATGTCTACCCCAAGGTCGAAAATACGTTATTTTGTTTCCGCTTCTCAATGTCAGTGACCGCTGTTTTAAAAGAACATTACGTAACAAAACAACAAGTGGAAAACTCAGCATTTCTTTAAATTACACAATATTCTTTTTTTGGATTAATTAGTATTTTTTTCTTCAATTATAAGTGGGCCCAATTTGACTTCAACTTTTTTCTTAGCTTCAGATACTTGATTTTTGGTGCAGTAATCTTCCAAAAAGACAGTAGCCAGGTTTTTGATTCTGACGGAGGGACTTCTCAAATAGGTCATCATACATTCCACTATTTCTGGACTTGTTATATCTGAAAAATAGAAAAAGTATTTTAAAATAATATATTATTTATTTCATTGAACACATTAAAAAGTGTCATAGGCTTCGGTATGCCGCGGATAGAAATCTGTGCCAACATATAGAATTAAAATTATTAATTATTTATTCAGATTTATGGCGACTAAAAACTTAAGTGTCTGATATCCTACTTGCTATAAAATAAAAATTATTTTTTGATACTCTTTTCAGTTCATTGCCTAACATATGTAGTTATTGTGACTCATGCCCGGGCTTTAACTACGAGGTCATATCGCCTACTACCAGAGCGCTCTTTCATCAGTCTCGTGCACATGAGTCCAACAGGCATGGAGATCACCTTTTATAAAATAATGCCATGTGAGTGCTTTCCTACTGTCTGTTTTCCACTCTCAAACCTTTAATGCCATTTTTATTTATTTACCTATTTAATGTTTCTCCATTGCGCCCTCAATCCTGTCCTCCCGTCATCATTAACAACATCCTGATTCCCTCTTCAAACCAAGTTCGGTATCTCGGGTTTTTCCTGGACAGTAGACTTACGTGGAACCCACATACACGACTTAAACGACAAAAAACCTGAATCGAAGATACAGACTGTTACGTCGACTACATGGACCAAAATCGAAACTGACAACTAACAAACTTACAATTTACAAGACGTCCAATTTGGACCTACGGACTCGAACTTTGGGGTACAGCTAAACAATCCAATATCAATCGTATCGAAGCATTCCAGTCCAAACTCCTCCGACGAATTGTCAACGCTCCTTTCTATGTCACCAATAAAGTCCTACACAGAGATCTCAGTATTCCCACTGTCAATGAATTAATCAAATCCCGTTTCCAATCAATCCACAGAAACCTTTCATCCCATTCAAAACCTCTCGCACAAGACCTTTCCTCTCATTCGCATCCTGACCATCCTCTCCGCCCCTTGAACAGGAGGTGGCCTCGCGATCTTCTCTCTGAGGATAGTGAATGATGACAATTAACTTTCGAGGGAGTGTCAGCGCTGGCTGGCTTCTCTCAAGTGACGTTATATTGTCTTTTTGACCACATATTTGCGTACCATGTATATATTGTATATAGATTGCAAATATAATTTAAAAGTTGTAGCTTCAATTAAATAAATACTAAACAAAATTTTTAAAAATAAGATAGAAGTATTTCTTACCTGACTTTGATTGAGGCGTGGTAAGAAACATAAGCGTTGTGATGGCAGATAATACAATTTCTTCGTTTGAAAAAAATAACAGCTTAGCAACGGCAGAGACACCTCTCTTTTGTAAAATATATTCTTTATTCTGAGGATCTGAAACATCAATATAGTGAAGTAAACATGGATCAATGGAACTGGGATGTTCGGAAACAAAATCAAACTTCCAGATAAACAAATATATAAAGAGTGTTTTTGCAGAGGTTTCATTCTCTCTCTCTCTGAAACCGATCTACAGATATGATTAAAAATCAATAAATATCTTATTCAGAGACTAATGAATCATCATACTAATGTTCATATCAACACATTAATACAGTTATACCTCCTCTGATAACTCCCTTCCCTCCGGCTGATTGTCTTCTTGAGTTACTGCCTTACGTAAAAATTATATCAATTAGGGAGAGATGAGGCTTGTGGTCGATACAAACAAACTTGTAGAATTTCTGTCAAGCTTTCGCCACTATGTGTGCCTTCTTCAGGGTCGGTATAGACATATATACATTATCAGTTAGGTTACATAAGCTACAATTACGTAAAGATATATGGTATGATATAGGTATGGAGAGAGATATGATAAGATAAAAGTATAGATTACAATAAACTAAATGTGACTAAACAACAAACCTACATCATGACCACCTACAACGAGCCTGATTTCTCCTCCTTTTTGTAAAAATAATAGTAATTTTTGTTTATCTATGAAATATTAAATCCATATCCCATTCTCAGTTGCGGAATGTGTTTCCAGATACTATCAGCAATATTATGAGATAAATATCCTTATCGTATTTCTTGAGAAGACGGGTACAATGTTATTTAGTTTCCCCCAAATTTGCAAATATGAGTTTCAAAATCTACTGTAAATCCGGTAATCCTTTCCAAAATAAAGTTTTTTTGTTAAAAATTAATATGACTGTGGAAAAATCTATCTTGCAACTTCTTGGGGAAAAGGATTCTCCTTCTTGCTTACTCTACCATTAAGATCAGACACACTGATATAAATAATTACAAATAAATTCACAAATAATGGATAATGTATATGACAATAACTATAGCTGTATGCTTACATACGTACCAAGACACAAATTGCAGAGTCCCGCAATAGAAAATTCAACTATATTTTCGTTCTTATCCTGAAGTTCATCTAGAAATAAGTCTATCACGAAGAGCTTCTTTATATATTCGTAATTTATCGGATCGTAGGCGAAGTTAGCTAAATTCGCTATCACTTGTTCCTTTGCTTCTAAAAACAGACTTGAATATATAAGAAATATGATAAGTTATTAAATAAATTGACAGTATATATAACAAAGTATAGATACGCGTACCTGTAGATTTAGTTGTGTGGCATTCCTTAGCCAACAATTGTATAAATTCAAATCGTCCAACCTTATTTTTTCCCGTTCTTTTGATAAGCAATTCTTTGGTACTAAACATTGGGACATCAATTAAAAACCACTGAATTTTTTTTTCAGAATATACTGATTCACTCACATTTTTATCCAAAGAATCAATCTGGTTATATTAAAAATTTCAAAAAATAGTAGCAATACGAACTTTGAATTCGAATTTAAGCCTTAGCAAAACTTATTCATGATCGAATAACATAACGATATTAATAACTACAAACGGCATATTAGATTTCATTTTTTTTACCGTTTCGAGTTTTTATGTATAAACTTTATTTAAAACACAGTAGAAATGTCACCTCTCAATAAATTAATAAAAACTATTTTTCCGAATTCTTATAGAATAATATGATTCAATTTTAAGGTTTTTAAGTCATACTATCGATGTTTCACTGCACAAGAGGAAGGTTTCAGCATTGTATTGTTACAAGTTAATTCGTGTCATGTGAGTTCTCAGTTGTATTACATCAGAGATCAGTTATTTGGAAATATGTTGAAAACCGTGCCAGAAAGTATTAATTTTCCAAAAGAAGAGGAAGGCATCCTTAAATATTGGAAAGATATTGATGCATTCAATGAATGTTCTAGACTATCTAAAGGAAAACCCAGGTATTCTTTTTATGATGGACCACCTTTCGCCACAGGTCTACCACATTATGGTCATATCCTTGCTGGAACCATTAAAGATGTAGTTACTCGTTATGCTTTTCAAAGTGGTTTTCATGTTGAGAGACGTTTTGGTTGGGACTGTCATGGACTACCGGTTGAATTTGAAATTGATAAAACTCTTGGAATCAAAGGACCTGATGACGTTGAAAAAATGGGTATTGGCAAGTATAATAATGAATGTCGGAAAATAGTAATGAGATATTCAAACGAATGGGAATTTATTGTTTCCAGGATTGGTAGATGGATTGATTTTAAAAATGATTATAAAACTCTCTATCCGTGGTTCATGGAAAGTGTTTGGTGGGTGTTCAGTGAACTATGGAACAAAGGTTTGGTCTACAAAGGTATCAAAGTAATGCCATATTCTACAGGATGTAACACACCTTTATCTAATTTTGAAACAAGTCAAAATTACAAAGAAGTAATTGATCCAGCTGTTGTTGTTAAATTTACTCTGGCTAAGGAATCGAATACCTTCATTCTTGCATGGACAACAACCCCATGGACACTTCCAAGTAATTTAGCACTTTGCGTAAATCCTCAGATGGTGTATTTGAAATTGAAAGAAGAATCGACGGGTCATCTTTATATTATATCCGAAGCTAGAGTGTGTGATTATTTCAAAAAAGTGGACGATGAAACCTATCAAAGTAAAGACAAAGCGGAGAAGATTTACAAGATGGTGGAAAAGTTTAGCGGTAAGAGCCTAGAAGGGGTAAGTTATGTACCCTTATTTCCATATTTTAAACATATGAATAAATGTTTTAAAGTTCTGACTGATTCGTATGTTACTGAAGATTCAGGAACTGGTATTGTTCATCAGGCTCCGTATTTTGGTGAAGACGACTATAGGGTATGTTTAAAGTATGGAATTATTACACGTGATCAGGAACCGATTTGTCCAGTCGATGCGAACGGTAGATTTATGAAGCCTGTCACTGACTTTATTGGCCTCTATGTTAAGGATGCAGACAAAGAAATTATTAATAAACTTAAACAGGAAAATAAGATGTTTTCTGTGGGTACAGTAACTCACAATTATCCGTTTTGTTGGCGTTCTGATACTCCACTATTGTATAAGGCTGTAGACTCGTGGTTTGTCCGAGTGGAACAGATGAGTGAAGAACTCTTGACAGCTAATAATGATACATATTGGGTGCCGGAGTTTGTCAAAGAAAAACGATTTGCCAATTGGCTGAAAGAGGCCAGGGATTGGGCAATAAGTCGTAACAGGTATTGGGGAACGCCGATCCCGTTGTGGGTATCCGAAGATATGGAGGAAATTGTCTGTGTTTCCAGTATTAAACATTTGGAGGAACTAACCAATACAAAAGTTAATGATATCCATAGGGAAAGTATTGATCATCTAACAATCCCTTCAAAGAGAGATGGAAAACCACCATTGCGCAGAATTAAACAAGTTTTTGATTGTTGGTTTGAGTCTGGTTCAATGCCTTACGCTCAAATCCATTATCCTTTTGAAAATGCTGATATTTTTAATAGCCAATTTCCTGCAGATTTTATAGCTGAAGGCATTGATCAAACCCGCGGTTGGTTTTATACTCTTTTAGTTATCTCCACACTACTTTTCAAAAAGCCTCCTTTCAAAAATTTAATTGTTAACGGTCTCGTTTTGGCTGCTGATGGTCAAAAAATGTCCAAAAGTAAGCGAAATTATCCTGATCCTATGGATGTGGTGAATAAGTTTGGAGCTGATGCTTTAAGGATATACCTAATCAATTCGCCAGTGGTACGCGCAGATAAGTTGCGCTTTAGAGAAGAAGGAGTCAAGGATGTTCTCAAAGACGTCATGCTCCCGTGGTATAATGCTTATCGTTTTCTTATACAAAATGTTCAATACCAAGAGACAGTCAACAAAATTTCAATTAAATTTGATGATGAAAAAGTGTCACCTTCAAACTTAATGGACAAATGGATATTATCTTTCACTCAGTCGTTATGTTTGTTTGTACAAAAAGAAATGGGTGCCTATAGACTTTATACCGTGGTGCCACGATTGTTACAGTTCATTGAAAATTTAACAAATTGTTATGTTCGTATGAATCGAAATAGACTGAAGGGTGAAACTGGGCCAGGAGACTGTCAAGACGCACTCTGTACGCTGGGGTGTGTTTTATTTACTATGGTACGACTTATGGCACCTTATACTCCATTTTTGACCGAATACATGTATCAGAACCTCAAAACGTTAACTCACAGAAAAGAAAAAAGTGTTCACTATATTCCCCTTCCACAAGCAAAACAGGAATTGAGGAATGAACAAATCGAAAGAGCTGTCGCAAATATGAGAAATATTATTGATCTTGGGAGGGTCATCCGTGAAAGGAAAACTATACCTGTTAAATATCCGTTAAAGGAAGCTGTTGTAATTTTGGATAATCAAAAAGCTGTTGAGGAACTTGCGGTTTTGGAAAAATATATAATGGAAGAGTTGAATGTCCGGAAATTGACTTTATCAGCTGATCGAGAGGCTTACGGTATTTCATTGAGAGCCGAAGCAGAATTTAAAAATTTAGGACCTCGTTTAAAAGATAAATTTAAATCAATGATGGAATCCATCCGATCATTGACAGATGGAGATATTAAACAATTTTCGAAAGAAGGTTCTATTGTAATCAACGGAGAAACTCTAACAACGGGAGATTTAAGAATTATGTTGCTATTTACCGGGGAAAAGGCTGCGGAATTGTCGCAAAAATATGAGACAAATTGTCAAAATGAGGTTGTCGTCTTGTTGGATGTAAGCCTTGATGAAGAAAATTTGTCTGAAGGTTTAGCTCGAGAATTTGTCAATAGAATACAAAAAATGAGAAAAAAGGCGGGTTTAGTGCCAACCGATGAAATAAGTGTTTATGCAGAAGTCTTACCCAAAGGTTGTGAAGCGAGTACGGTTGCGAAAAAGTATAAAACATTTATTGAAACTGCTATTAAATCTCCGTTTATTTTGGAAATTCCCAGAAATTTGAATGTAATTATCGAAGATAAACAACAATTGAAAGGAGCAAGCAATCAGTCAGCAGAACTCATATTGAAACTTGTAAAAGGACATTCTAGTGGAGAAAAAACATGCGAAAATCCAAGTTGTAGGTATATTACCTGCGTGTTAGATGGTATCCAACCCGGCTATGGCGTTGTAGGCAGCGTAGGTACGGTTCTCCTGGAGAACCCTGTTGGTTGCAACCTTCTGTCGCTAGCTAGTCTTCAGACTGAAATACAACATTTATTTGGACTTTATAATAAAGATTTAGAATTGCAAACTGAACGTGGAGAGTTTGTTACAGAAGAATTGGTCAAAAGTTCCAACGGAAGTGTTATCTATGTGCTACCTAAAGGGAAAAAAGTCATCAAAACTCTCTCTCCTTCGGCACATTTTAATTTCTTGAATATAAAGATCAAAAATAAAGCTGGAACATTGATTTGTGAAAATCCGCAAGGCTGTGAGTTTTCACTTTCTCAAGAAGAAAAATTGAATAGAGCAAAGGACATATTTAAGTTGGGTGGATGTGATATTGGAAAACAAGAAATTGTGTTTAGTTAAGATTTTTTTTTTTTTTTTAATGATTATAAAATAAATAAAATTATTTATTGTAATTACATTTTTTTTCTTTTTCCTTTTTCCAAATTTTCTAACCTCTTTCTCTTTGTGGAGAAGTGATCACACTATACATCTTATTTCCTCCTAAGGGTAAAATTGTGGGAGCATACAATAAACATACCTGTTCACAAAAAAATAAAATAAAGAAAACGTATGTTTTTTAAAATATTGTCTATTTCACAAAATATAAATAATATATGGGAGTACTTTCGATATTGCTACAATCTTCAGCCATGAATTAACGAATACTGGTACCCGAAAGTACTCCCATATATTATATATATTTTGTGAAATAAACAATGTTTATAAAAAGAGGTTTCACAATATCTCTGTTTTTAAAAAGAACATAAAAAAATGTGTTTGAAAATCGCAGTTTCTTGAATATGAAAATTATTAGTATATTTCTGAAAAATAAAAATATATACATATATAATTTCCGGACATTTTCCGCTATTTTCTTTTATTAAAACTTGAGCGTTGCTTATTCTCTTATAGATTTCCCTAGGTCTCTTATATTATTTTTATAGAATTATAAATAGCCTAAACGTTTTTTTTCCCAGGAAAATGTTTAACAGTAGAAATAAGCCTTGTTTGTTAAGGAATTACTTGGCGTGATTAATGTTTTTACAATTATATTTGTTTTCAATTCATATATTTCTGCAACGTAGGCTTAAAACATTATTGTTTCAATGATTTGTCTGTTGTGCGACGACAATTCTGGCGCAGGTTCATCCACTAGTGAAATTTTTCAATTAATGACTTTTGCGTTTTCTCACTGCTATTATGATTAACTAGACAAGTCAGCTACCAAAATAAGCCTTATTTATAGCATATTCGTTAGTGGTGATTTAATAGACATTTTCAAAGTTAAAATTTGGGTTAGTTTTTTTTAGCTTCACGTCTGACCTTATAACAGGAAAATAACAAATTATTTATTTTATTGAGGTGAAAAAAAGTAAAGATCTAACTGGTTATTTAATATTTTTCTTCTTCAATATTTTGTACATAATATACATTCTAGATGTCATTTTACAGTTTTTCATTGCCGTGTTAAGTTGAATGTATCTGAAAAAGATAACACCCTATATTTAATTTTAATTTTGTATTTACACATTTCGAAGTGGAACTGGCAATTTCTGTTATCTGAAAGTTCATAAGTAGGATTCGTATAGCTAGGATCTATTCTTTTATTTTCATAGTGTATATCACAGATATATGTGGTGATGTTATTTTTGCTGATGTTCAATTTGGTATCGCATAAATAGCCTTGTTCTAAATTCTAACAAAACTACTACACTGCAATTCAAGTTGGTAAGTAATAACTCCGATGTTAAGTACCTTGAATTACATACAGCTAGCAGCCTGAAACAAAACATATAGTGGAAACAGTAGTTAGGCTTTGCCGTGTATTGTATGCATTGAGGAAGCTGAGAAATGAAGTTGCTAAAGAAACATTGAAAATGGTCTATCATGCAATATTTCAATGTCACATAAATTATGGACTAATACTTTGGGGAGGCTCACAAGCTGCACTTCAGGTCTTCAAGTGCCAGAAAAGGGCAATGAGAATTATTGCTTTGGCACCTTACAATGCTCATTGTAAACCCCTTTTCCGGCATTGGACATATTTGCGGTTCCATGCCAGTACATCATTTGTCTTTCCAGTCTGGACAGAAGTGAAGAACCACAACCAACTCATGAATATGGTCTTAGGGACGGCAACAATATCAAGATTCCACATCGCCGGCTGAGTAGGACTGAGTCAAGTCATATAATTATGACATTAAAAATATATAATCATTTACCCAAAGAGATCAGAAGACTGAACAAAAAGGAACTTTTAAGCAGTGTCCTTACTATTAAAAAAAAAAAAAAACATTTATTTTATGTTATTAGAGATTTTTTTAACTGTGATGATTTTAAAATTATAATGTTATTTATGTATTATACGTTATTTTTTTGTTATTTAGTTTTAAGTTCAATTATGACATTTCATATAGCCTATGTAGGTTGATTTGAATAAATCTAATCTACCATTCTCCCCAAAAAAATCATGGCAAACCCATGCACACCCGATGTAATTATGAGGGGTTAAGTGAGTTTTCATAGAGTGCTCATGATTGCCTCTAGCTCTGACGGCATCTTTACTTCGTTGTCGTATTACAATACTGATGCCGCACGAGGCTATAAGCTATTCTAGCAAATGTGAAAATTCATTTGAATTATTGTCAACAATTTTTAGTGAATCGTAAAATAATTTAATATCAAAAATTATTCCTCATTTTCGAAATGTGATTATATTATAATTACACGACTATTGAAAATTTGCCCAAAATTAGTTGTAACAAATAAATTATAAATGATAGATTTGAAGACTCATATTTTACAAAACAAAAAAGTACACATGATAATATATTATAGGAATGTACTGTATATACATGTATTATGTATCTTATTTTAGTTATCATAAGCTGATTACATCAATTTTACCAAAAAATGAATTTAAGAAAAAAAAAATTACATTATACATTTTGATCTTGAAATTTCATTCCTTCCTTCTTTTCCAGTGAGAAGACACTACAATACACACGACGTCAGCTAGTTTATTTAAATATTAAATTAAATTTTATTTTATTAAAAGATGTATTATGAAGAGTATTATTTGAAGATATGATAATAATTGAAGCGTACTGCCAAATAACGACATATAACATATTTTCGGAAAAACAGAAAGTCGTAACGAATAGTGATACTAGGGCACAGTTTACCCAAATTCAGATTATCTTCTTCGAATTCTTGAATACGCATATTTGGAATTTCAAAAAAAGTTTTCCTATACTTACATTATTCCCCTTCGTCTGTGCTTCCCCAGCTCGAAAAATTTGTAATCAACTAATTTTTCGCTTTTTTTCAATCAATAACACTTCCTGAGGGACTTCACAACCCTCGTATAGAATTTCGTATCGATATATTCTATAAATTTGTAGTTATTTTATGTTTTTATGTTAAGCCCCCTCTCTACTCTCCCCTCCTTCCTATTTGGCCCATTTGGCTGATAATCAATGTGTATTTCCTATGGAGATCTGGAGCCACATATACAATTTTGTCAAGTTTCTATCGGACATTATCGTGTTCTCATGAGACTTAGATTTTTTTTTAAATTTTTGTATTGAGGGAGTTACAGTATATTTACGATTAGGATGAACATGAGCGCAAAATATCCTAGCAGAAAACTGCCAGTGTGTCTGCTTGTACCATTGTCCAGCCAAGGGGACCAGTAGTCGTTCCAATGAACAGGATCAGAGCGTGGATCATAAGTGCAGTTTTTCTTCTTGACCAGTTGCATTCTGTACACGTCCAGATGTGCCTTCAATTCTCCCACAATCTCAGGGTAGTCGGCTGCCAAATCTGTACATTCCGTGGGATCGTTGAATATATCGTAGAGACAGTACTTAGTGTGACAGTCAGAGGTGGGTAGGGGATAGCACTGTTCCTCAACGGACGCTTCAGACCTCAGTTTGTCGTAAGAGATGTGTGGAGGTCCAAGGAGTTTCCCGATCCGACTTGCTGCTACATCGTTCAAGTTGTACTTAGTATCCCGGCCACTCTCTCCGTAGTAGTTGTCAGAAAAGGCGTAACTGTCAGTTAATGCATTGTCTAAAAACAATTAAATATTATATTAGCATCAAATATTAAAGACAAAAATAAAATAATAAAGTCATCGGTGAATCACCGACAATGTACTTCCCCAGAACGAATTAATCAATTAACTTTTCGCTCCTCCTCCAAAACCAGTCGACAGTTTGCTCTGATATTCTACAGTTGACTTACATAGAGACTCCTAAATCCTCATACTAAATTGTGTGTCGATAAATTCATTACATCGGCAGTTATTAGGGTTTTTTAATTGAGCCCCCTCCTCTTCGGGCGATACTGCTGAATAATAATAAATGTCGTCCTTATGGGGTTTTGAATTCACATACTAAATTTCGTGTCATTACATTCATTCTATCAGCAGTTATTAGAGTTTTTGTGTTAAACCTTCCCTTTAATCCCCCCCCTTCTCTTTGGTCGATTTGGATGAAAATTAATAGGTGTCGACAATAGAGGGTTTTGGATTCACATATAAACTTTCGTGTTGATGCATTCACTCTATCGGGAGGTGAGACACATAGCGACAAATTCTTTTTTTCATGTTTATAAAGTGGAAGGCAGAAAACATGAAATTCCGTTGAAACTACGTATCGAATTTTTGACCACCGATTACATAACTTCCTCTATATTTCGTGTAGCTGTTGAAGTAAAAAGTCGGTGAATCACTAGGCAATGTACATCCCCAACATAAATCAATCAATTAAGTTTCCGCTCTCCTTCTGAAACCAATCGACCGTTTTGGCTAATAACTTCACTATACATAGGGACTTCTAAATCCACATACTAAATTTCGTACAGAAACATTTATTACTTCGGCAGTTATTAGGGTTTTTCAGTTGAGCCCGTCTCTGAACCCTGGCCAATTTCACGGAATGTGAATAGGTGTTGTTCTTTTGGGGTTTTGAATTTACATATCAAATCTTATGTCGTGCTTCTAAGAGGAGTGAGGGGCTTACGTGTTCACAGACCGACAGGAAATTTGTTTTTTCTTTTTTTGGAATTAGGGGGTAGGAAAAAATGTATACTTCGTGTACATCTGGAGAAATAAAAGACGAGAATGATTTCCTTCGGGAGATAAGAGGTGCGTTCAAGAAATAACGGAAATTTTCGGTTTTTGAAAAAAATTTTATTTATTCGTCTACATCAATGTTATCCTCTTCAAAATAGTCCCCAGTTAGATATTATACACTTATGCCAGCGCATCTTCCAATTCGAAACACCTCTGAAACTCGATCTTTGGGATAGCATTTAGCTCTCTCAACGATGCGCATTTAATCTCATCTATGCTTGTGAAACGACGGCCCTTTATAAGGTTCTCTTTATTGTTGGGAACAGAAAAAAGTCACATGTCAGCCGTGTCTTGCGAATACGGAGGCTGGGGCAGTGTTAGTGTTTTTTTTTTTTTGCAAAAAATTCACAAACAAGCAATGAAGTGTGAGCAGATGTGGTGCAAAAGCCATGAATTGTTTCACCACAAATCCGGGCGTTTTTTCCGGATTGCTTCACGCAAACGGCGTTGCACTTGTAGGTAGTACTCCTTATTGATATGCCGTTAAAATAGAAAAACACAGTGGGCATGACCTTCACATTCGACCGCATTTGTCGAGCTATTATACCACTCGTAAACCCTAGTTTTATTCATAGCAGACTCACCAAAAGCAATATTTAACATTTCTAAAACTTTGCTGCACTTTATTCCATTCTTATAGCAAAATTTAATGCAACGTATCAAACACATGTAACCTCTTGACAGCTGACAGCAGACTAAACATCCGGTTTGGCTAACAATGCACAGGTACTTTTCAGACAGGTTTAGCAACACAACAACGAAAAAATCGGATTAATAGAACCCGCGAAATTACAAAATTCCCGTTACTTTGTGAACACAGGTCCTATATTTATATCGAAGAAAAATAATTAGTTTACTTTAAGAGCCGATTAGAAAAATGAAATCCTCAAAAGAAATATTTTTTTTTCTCTCTTTCTGCTTCTATTTTTTAATACCTCAAATATCATTCATAAATTTAAAACAATACGTACTTCTTACAAGCTTCCAGCTTCCTTTGATGATGGCTTCAGCTCCTGTGAGTTCGTTCATATCAACCAGAAATTCATTCCTCGACCCAGGTTCGGAAAGTAGCAAAGATTTCCACTGATCTATACCATCAATCCCACGAAGATCTGAAGGGTTACCACCTGAAAATATACAATTCATTATGTTTATTACGTAAAATATGCGTTAGAACTATTTTTTTTGTTTATTGGGAAGATAACTGTGTAGTGTTTAAGTGTTAAAGTTTTTTTGTGTGTGTGTGTGTGTGTGTGTGGGGGGGGGGGGGCCTCTGCACCCCAAATGGTTGAAAAGGATTGATAAACAAATAGTGAAAAGTGGTGTTTGTTACATGTTCGTTTGTAACAGTCCGAGTGAAAATAGGTGTCGCGTAGAACTATGCATGAAATTCTTCTTCTCTTTTGTCGCGCTTGTGAACACGAGCTCGACTCTACTATAGGAGTTCTAAAATGTTTTCTACCCTAAATTTTTATTCACCAAAGGTAGGGCTTTTTGGTGCGCCTCTACTACAGACCTCCCTCTTCTGTTTCCATACATTTCAGAATACAACGCTTGGTATATCCAAGTCAATTGACTGAAGAGATGAATCTCAATAAAAACATACTTCATGGGTGGAGTCATGAGTTTGCGGGTTCAAATCCCGTCAATAGAACTCCTTCTCTCGGGTCTATGGATGTGTTGTATAAATAACTAACTAATTTTAACACCGTTATGGAGACATGGCTAATATGCATAGTACATAAAGCCAATAAAAATTTTAAAAACCGTAACCTCCTGGTTGCAAATAAAAAAACAAAGCAAAAAAATTAAGAAAATTACCAGCAGCTGAGTATAGAGTTGGTAACCAGTCGGTGATATGGAACAGCTGATTGGTGACTCTTGGCTGAAGTCCCAGCGTTGAGCTCCATATCACCGCCGGCGTTCTCACTCCTCCATCGTGGCTTGACAGCTTCTCCTAGGAAAAAAAAAACAGACTTAATGGAGTCCTTCCACCAGAAAATAAAATAAATATTTGATCGCACTTTGCTATTAAATATTCAAATTTTAAGGAATGCTTGTTTACACTTTTCAACTTAAGGTTTCTATGAATGGTGAAGACTTGACATCTAAAGGTTCTGACAGAGGGACCATAAGAGAGACATTGTTCTAACAAGCCCCCTATAATTTTCCCCAAGTCTGTGTCATTTTTTCATTCACCATATTTACTTAATGCATCCCGGAAGTTACTTTTTCATACATATAAATGTATAAATACATGTAAATACATATTACATTACCTAAAGTTTATTATGTGCGATACCCAGACAATGATTAAAAAGCTTAATATGAAAATGGCTGATGTAGTAAGAAGTGATTATTTCACAGATTGTAAAATAAAATATAGTCTGACCTTCACAGATTTTATTATTTTTTTCTAGCCGGGTTTCCAGGTTGCCCTCATCAGGCAGTCTGATAAAATAATTTTGATAACATAATTTAAAATGATTTAATAAATAAGGTTTAAAAAATTTAACAATTTAAAATTTCAAGGATGGGGACAGATATGTTTCTATCTGAGTCAGATATGGAACAGGAATAACATATCTGTACCCATCCATGGAATTTCAAATTGTTGGAAAATAGCTGGTTGGGTGATAGAAAGAGAGAAGACATCATCCTAAATCGTGCTACTATCAACTTACTCCTCGGAGAGGCCAGTTAGAGCCATCGTTGCTGTAGCCGAATGCAGGATCAGTGGTAGGAGCTCCGTTGTCAGAGAGGAAGATGAGCAGAGTGTTGTTGAGGACACCCTTCCTGTGGAGGGCTGAGAACACCTCACCCACGGACCAGTCCAACACCTTCATCACTTCTGAAAGATTAACAAGAATACAGGTAGCTTCTTGGCAACGACCAAAAATAATATATATATAAATGCTTATGTTAGAGAAAATCCTCACCTAGGGTAAAGGACCGGAGACCATCGCTTAACGTCCCATTAGAAGAAAGAAGGTAATTCATCGACAAATTTTCTACATCTTACTTTAAATGAATAAAACAAACTTATTTTTGAAATATTGTCTATTCCACTAAAGATATATATACATATAACTACCGGTTTCGGCTTTATACCATCGTCAGGTCTAGTTATGAACTAAGCCAGTTTGCAGAGAGCGACCCTTCTAATACATCTCGGGTGAAAGGGTGCCATTAAAACTTGGGAGTCCCCCGGCTGTACCGTTAGCTAACTCATGAAATATTTCCTAACAAAGCCTGGTTCTAAATTTACATAAAGCAATATTACTAGACTAATCGTGGCAAAACAACTTATTTATTTGTTGTTTTGCCACGATTAGTCTAGTAATATTGTTTTATGTAAATTTAGAACTAGGTTTTGTTAGGAAATATTTCATGAGTTAGCTAACGGTACAGCCGGGGGACTCCCAAGTTTTAATGGCACCCTTTCACCCGAGATGTATTAGAAGGGTCGCTCTCTGCAAACTGGCTTAGTTCATAACTAGACCTGACGATGGTATAAAGCCGAAACCAGTAGTTGTATATATATATATCTTTAGTGGAATAGACAATATTTCAAAAATAAGTTTGTTTTATTCATTTATTACAAGTTTCCACAATATGTCCGCGTTCCTCAACTTAGAAGATCTTACTTTAATTTTAACTACTCCCAAGTAGTGTATAAGCAAGGGAAGAAGTAGGTAAATAGACGGCGCCAAGTTGGGTATGTCAAAAAAAAGTTCATTCAAACTCAATAAAGCTTCCACCATCATTGCCTCTAAGACATTTGTTCTTTAATTAACTATTTCTTCCGTCAATCAGAATGTTACTTTAATAGAACATATTTATTGAGCCGACTTCTATATTCAAACACCTAAGAGCACACCATCCTTCGTCGAATGGGACGTTAAGGATTGGTCCCGAGCTTTTACGATATGAGATACTCGTTAAAGAACCGTAGGTGAATAAACATGGCTAGACAAAATTTAGAACTACCACTATAGAGTCGGGCATATGTCCTCCAGAGCGACGAGGGAGCGCTCTGGAAGTAGGCGTTATGATGTTGTAGTTAAAGCGTGAGTTACTATAACTAACTAATCTAATTTATAATCTCTCCTAATATATACATTTCTAGGATGTATCCTATAACCATGTTATGGTGTTACGAAAATAAATATTATTATTATTATTAAATGTGTGACTCTGGTGGTGTACCTTTAAATAAAGGTCTCCCAGTGACATTGTAGGCGAGCGGGGGGGCCTCCCTGGCTGCGGACAGAGAGCCGGTGTGAGGAGCCGCGTGTGACAGAACCAGGAAGAGCCCTTTCTCCGAAGGATGCTTCTCTATGACAGAGATCGCCTCCTCCGTCAGTAGTTCTGTTAAATACCGTCCATATACTTCCTTCCAGGCGCCCTTCTCCCCCCTCCGCAGATCCAGACCTGGCACACCCTGAAAAATCTGTAAACGCTAAAAGTGCATATTAACAAGTGACGTGTAACGTCTTTCATTTGGGTCAGTAGGAAGATGCTTGCTAAAACGAAAACATGTAACACTAATATAGCTTATAACGGGAACGTTGTGTAAAGGAATGAAGCCATTACTCGAGTTAACGCGTTAGATATCTATAGTAGGTATAATCCATCGAACTCAAACCGGTGCTATTCAGGAGTTATAAGGCCTATAAGTGTGTAATTTGTTGCAGAAATTTGATGGTTGCTCGGCTATGGCGCCCACGTGTATTTGGTTACGTGATTTCTGTACACTAGTGCACATACACCCTTTGCAACACGCGCAATACGTTTCATGTACCCCACTGCGGCTGCGTCCCCGATACAGCCTGCGTTTTTTAAAAATATTTACAATTTAAATTATTATCACATGTAGCAAAACCAAGGTTTCTGGTGTATACCGTTAAAGGTATTACTTTTTCTTTTCTACTTCACTCTTTCTCTCTAATATTCTATTTCTTATAATAAAATAAATAGAATATTATATTATATATTATCTCTTATAGGTACCTATATTATAAGAATATATTAAATATAACATAGATCTTAAAATATAACCTTCTTTTTACAGAACATATTCATAGATGTTTATTGAGTGGACCTCTATATTGAAACATCAAGTCAAGAAGAGAGATACTATGAAAAATATATATTAAATAAGAAATAAAATAGAGAGAAAGAAAGGGCAAGAAATATCTTTATTGGTCTGTATTTGCAACCTCATTGTTCTAGATGTGATAATAGATAACATAAATAATAGTTCAGTCAACAATTAACAAAATAAAAATACAGAAAAAGAATAAAAAATAGGCTGTGTCTTGAAAACAAATAAAAGAACATGTTTAAAATGTATATAATGTACACATATATACATATATACACACATCTATACATATATATACACATATACAGACATATATCGTATATATACAGTGCACTGGTTTTGGAAGCCTCATGAAGGTGGAAAGTCCTACTGTCAACGGAAAATGCTAACTGTACAATTGGGTTTAAATATAAACTTAAAAAAATTATATCAAGAAATGCATTAAAGAAATTTTATTTTGAGAAGAGCCGATTCTAGGAATGAAGACGCAGCTTCCTTGGTTAGCAGGAAGTTTCATATTTACATTACTTTCATTATTTATTAATTGACGGGGTTAGAATCAAAATGGATCAAGAGACATTTTTTAAAATTTTTCGTTAAGTGCATAATCGGGTACAAACATGATAGTTGTGTTCAGGATAAAAGTTGTACAAGTGAAATCCTACCCAGTGCTGAGATCTAGTGGCAAATCACTTATTCTATTTTGGTTGCATGGAACAAGTAACTTAAACATATCAATAGTGACCTTGAAATTAAGATTTTTATTAAATTTCATGGTTTGCTAACATAAACTTTCACCATAAAAGCAGAAGACAATATATTTCCGGTTTCGATAAATTATAGATTTTTTAAATCAGTTAAGAACTTAATGCACAGTTTCTTCAAAGCTTTAAAAATGTCACTTAGACCACTTTAATTCTAACCCCGTCAATTATCTTTTACTATTTTCTTATATTATTCAAATGTCAAGTTAATTAAAGTTAGTTTAGTTGAAGTTTTTAACGTTTAAATTAATTAAAATTTTAATTTTAAGTTATTCACTTAAGCCTAGTTTTTACGCTTTTATTATAATTATTTTTCCTCAATTCAACAATTATTTTTTGAATAGCAAAATATTTATGACGTTATGAATATATAATAAAAGAAAATCAGAGAATAAACGAAATAAATGTTGAACAAATGATATAGTCATTTTTTGGAAAATTAAAATATGTATTTAATTTCATTAAAAAAAAATTAAATGTATTCTTAAATGCAAGAAAAAATCCTTTTCATTAAGAACAACCTCGAAGTTGACACCAGAGTATAAGTCACAAAAACAAACCTACAATTTTCAGTCAATAACATTCATATATATTTTATTCAGGTTTTTAACACATATTTCAATAGATGAAGTGTGAATTCTTCAAATGGATAAGTGCTAATTTACTTACATTTTCAAAATGGACACCATCGTAGTAGCCAATAAATCCATTGAGATATCCAAAAAAAGATTGAAACCCTCTTCTTGTGGGAAGATGTTTAGTTGTCTCATATCCAAGATGCCATTTTCCAACCAAGTGAGTCCGATATCCAAGTTCTGACATATACTTAAAAAATTACAGATTAAATAATTCAAAATTTTGTTTTTTTAAGCAACAAAATAAGTATCGCAATTTTACATCCCCCCCTCCCATTTACCATAACGCAGGGGTGGGACGGTACAGCTGGAGCAGTGACGTGTCACCTAATCTCGGGCCAGTTGCCACCTGCTCCATTGGTTTGAAATTACCGGTACAGTTTGGAGCAGAAGCAGTGGACAAGGACCTTGGGAGGGAGGATTTTCTCAACGATCTCAGCTCCTGTTCCGCTGTACCGGTACTCGGATCGAGATCGCCGTCACTTTCCAGTTTCCCCTCCTGTTTGTTTAGGATCTGTGACTGGACAATGCGAAACAAAATGCCGCTTGGCGGAAAAAGTGCCCCGATTTCAAAATCCCCTCCTTCCTTCATTATTTTATTTTTCTTTAACTGAGTTTTATATTGAACATTGGACATGCTATGACATAAAAATTCAATCCTCATGCGGTTATTCCTATATCAGTACCGGTACTGGTACTGCAGGTAGAAGGGAGGGCATAATATAAATTATTAGAATAATATCTAGAAATAAATGTGTTATTATTATAATTATGTAGCAATAACTACAATTAAATTATAAGAGGTAGGTCAATAATTAGTAATATACACTCAGTTGTAATATAGAAATTTATTACAATGGAACAAAGAACATAAAATAAAATAACCAAAGAAAATAAAATAAACATAATATAATTTTTTATTAAAGTTATGATTTAAAAATAACAGCATTCTTGTCTTCATTTGTGATAATTGGGTTCTGTGAGTGTCACTGGACCGGTTAATTGTTACTGCTCCAATAGCGTCACAGGAGCAGTTGGACCAGTGACAGAATTTCCCCGGACCGGCACAACCCTACCATAACGTTTTATAAAATGCCCCTAAAATTAACAATATTTTCAGGTACACACTGAGGAAATATACATATAGGAATAAAATAAATTTAATAAAATACTTTCTATTTTAAAAGATGTATATCGATTCGAATTTAAAATTTAACAAATTAAATACGGTTCGTGTGACCTATGCCCTTCCCCAGAACGAATTAATAAATTGTTGATGTGAAAACATCTTAGCTTCCGGTAGGGGCTCACTCTCACAACTACACACTTCCTTATCTGTGATGTCAGCTGTTTTTGAGCATTTCTATTGTATTTTTACATTTTTTCTTTTTTTTACCTCTTGGCCTGATGTTTTCATTTTTACAACATTATTGATCATAACTTTGGGGGTATTGAGGGTCAGTCAATGATGAAAACACTATTCAAATGCCAACATATTTCATATCATCATCAGGGTCTAACAAAAACAAGACAAACATGGGGGAATCAATATCGTATATTTATTTTAATCGATCACTCATTATATTTTTCCAATCTTGATTCCCCCATGTTTGTCTTGTTTTTGTTAGGCCCTGATGATGATATGAAATATATCGAAACGTTGGCATTTGAATAGTGTTTTCATCATTGACTGACCCTCAATACCCCCAGAATTTTGAATTCTACATTTTTAAATGACAAACTTAATCTACAAATGAATACGAATAGAAGCATTTCAACAACAAATTTGAAAACTACCATCGATGCTGTATTCTCGCGGTATTTAGAGACACTACAATCACAGTTGTATATATAGGTATCTTATTTTAGCTATCACAAACCAATAATTTCATGTATAAAGGAAATTGAAGAACAATAAATTTGGAAGTTTGATTTTTTTTTGCTCCCCTTCCAAAACTAGGCGACCGTTTGAGCTAATATTACTGACTTACATAGGGTCTCCTAAATTCTCGTACTAAATTAAGTGTTGGTCAATTCATTAACTGCTATGTAAATACAAAGGACGACACCTATTAAATTTTTAACGGAATCAGCAGATGAGGATCAGAGAGCGCTCAACTTAAGTATGAAGATTTAGAAGCCACTATGTAAGTAAAATAGTGCGTTTATACTGTATATAAAGTACATAGCCGGTTGGTGAATGTTGGTTTACTTACGACATTTTTAAGTTGACAAAATTACGCTTGAAATTATCAAAACCTATAGTTATATAACACGCACTTGTTATACATACACCCCCGCTTCCCCCATTACAGAAATTGAAACTCCCCCTCGATCCATAAAGTAATTGTTGGAGACTGCCTCTAATCCTTTAAATATAATGCAGTGCACAATAAGGGTGACTATATAGTGATTTAAAAGCCTGTGATTCTGATTCTTACCTCTGGAAAGATTTTTTCACTCAATGGCAGGCCTAGTGCAAATCCGGCTGGGAGAGGCCTTCCCTGCATCCCTAAAAGAAAAAAAAAGGAATATTGTTATAAAATCAAGATAAATCAAAAACAAAGGGTTAAGGTATAGACCACCCTTAAATTTAAGGTATAGACCACCCTTAAATTTAAGGTATAGACCACCCTTAAATTTAAGGTATAGACCACCCTTAAATTTAAAACAAGAATATAAAATAAGTTAAAAAAACACAAAGAGATTGTCCTAACCTTGTAGTTTCTACGCCATTTATATAAATTATATATTATAAACAAGCTGTTCTCTCGCTGATGTCGACTAAATCTGAAACTAGCTGTTCTCTCGCTGATGTCGACTAAATCTGAAACTAGCTGTTCTCTCGCTGATGTCGACTTAATCTGAAACTAGCTGTTCTTTCGCTGCTGTCGTCTCAATCTGATTCCTGTTAATCAGTGTTCGATAAGTGGGTGATGGTTGGTTTACCTGATCTGATGGGGTACCTGGCTGTCATGAGAGCCGCCCTGGATGGCGTGCAACTTGGCTGGCTATAGTGTCTGTTCAGTATCAGCCCATGGTAGCCCAGTGCGTCTATGTTGGGGGTGGCCATGTCTCCACCGTGGTAGCCCACATCGTTCCAACCCTATCAACAAGAAAAAATTAATCCTAATTAAATGGCGTGAGAGAGGAAGGCTACCCAGTGGTAGCTCCTCAGGGCGAAATTGAAAAACAATGAATATTATGATTATTATCAATTAATATTATGGGGATATTATGATTTTGTTTCAAGAAATGGGGGGGTTGCAATTTGGGATTATAGTCACGGTTCCATCTTCTCTTCAATCTCCTGGGAGGATTGTGTGGAAAGAGTGGTGAAGAAATTGATTGGATGTATGGATTCGGGTGTGAATGATATGATTGATTCGCTATGGAAACGCATGTAAAGGTCCTGAATTGTGTCGTCTACTGTGTTTATCGTAAGGTCGTTGTGTAGTGTCCTGTTGGTGGGCATTGTGTAATGAGTCTGAGTGTCTTTGACTGTAAAACCTGGATACGTTTCAGATTAGATATTTTAGCCGAACCGTAGATTTGTGATCCATACATCTAGAGTGGTTTTAGTAGAAATGTGTAGCAGTTACGCTTTTGTTTTAAGAGTAATTTCGAATGTCTGTGCAGAAGAGAATAAAGCATTTTAAATAGTTTGTTTAATGTTACGTATGAGGCTTATATGAGAGTTCCATTTCAGTCGTCTGTCCCAATATCTTACGGAGTTAGTCTGAGGGTGGGGCTTATAGATAAAAACGTTGGGACATGTATCTCGTTTTAGTGTAAATGTTATATGTTGTGATTAAATTTTAATTAGATGAAATTTAGGACTCCCATAGTCGAGTCGGGATCATGTCCACTAGAGTGACGATAGAGTGTTCTGGTAATAGGTGATAAGACCTCATAGTTAAAGCCCGGGCATGGGTTGTAATAATTAACTAACTTCACAGAAACATTCAAAAGATCTTTAGATAGTATCCTTCAAACTTGAAAGTGACGGTTTCAGTTCAGGATCACCTTTCTCTATGTTATAATATTTTTTAAATTTATTGTTAAAACAAACTAAAAATAAACGTTATTTATAATAATATGGTTTTACTTTCGGTATTATTTACGTTGGGGGTACTTTCTCAAGGCTAAAAATAACAATATTTGTTCTTTTTGTCTAGAGTTTTAAACAGAACAGTGACACACAATGTTTGTAAGACATGTAGATAAATAAAACTACAGGACCCAGACGACTGGCGATACCTGACCTAGGAGGCCTTGACACAGAGGTGAGTTGCTGCGCCCATGATGAAGTTTTTAAAGTAAGATGTAGAGATTTGTTTTTAAAACATGATAATAAAAAAAATAAGTACAAAGTTTTCAAAGAGTAATACATTTTGTGGCGCAGTAAATTTTTTTTTTAGTTATTTAATTTTATTTATTTTTATTATGTTTTAAACACTTTGATAAAGAAAATTATGTAAAATAATAAATAATAATAAAATAAACAAAATAATAATAATTAAAACAAAAATAATAAATAATAAAATTAAATAGACAATAAATTATCACATTTCCTGTAGAAATTTTATAACTGGTCATCTATTTAATTTTGATTTCTATAGTAATTTCCGAAAAGGGCCCTAAAAAGTATCAAAAATTCAAGACGCGTAAATTTTTAGTAAAGTGCATGTAATTAAAAAAAAAAAAACTCAATTAACAAAGTTTTCATTTGAATTTCTAAAGAGATGCCATCTTGTCTTCTAAATTTTGCAAAAATATTAAATCTAATCAAATTATCGTACTGGGCCAACAGGGAAAAATAATAGAATTTACGAGAACAAATATTGGGTGTATTTTCTTAAATTTCCATATTAAAATTAAAAACTAAACTTTGAAACAAACAAAAATCAAAAAAAAAATCTTAAAACTAATTCAATCTTTTTTTTTGTTTCATAATTTTGGCCATTCCTTAAATTTAAGTTATACTTTTGGGCAAATATCCTGTACATATAAACAAACAACAGTACCTTCTTTGTGGATCAATTTCACCGTCAATTCACTTCTATTTAGTTCATCACAACTTAAGCCTAAACACCACTCTCCATGTTCACTCAGACCGTCCTCCATTGCACCCAGGCCTCGACTCGTCAATCCACACACTAAAAAAACAGCTGACGGCTGTGTTTTGTTTTTTACTCCTTTGTTTAAAAAAAAAATTGATTTTTATAGAAAAATAAATATAATTAATTTTTTTATATTAATAATTTAATCATTTTAATGTGTGTATTATTTTTTTTATACATCACAACACTTATGCACTTTGAGGTAAACAGATTTTGAGTAATTAGATTTTTGCAAATGTATTACTTTTTATTGATTTTTAACAGATGAATATTTGACTTACACAGTGCCTTCTGAATCCTCGTACTACATGTTGTATGATGTCATTGCATCGGCAGTTATTAGGATATTTGAGTGGAACCCCTCTTCTCTGATCCCCTTCCCTTCGATTGATTTCGCACAAAATTAATAAGTGCCATCCTTGGGTTTTTTTTGACAGATTCCTTTGAAAATTAATAGATAACGTCCTAAGAGGGCTTGAAGTTCCCTGTTAAATGTATTGCATTCATTGCTATAGCAGTTATTAGAGTTTTTCTTGAGCCTTCCCCAATATCTCCCTCTTTCTTTGTCTAATTTGGCTGAAAAATAATAGGTGTCGTCCTTAGAGGGTTCTGGACACATACAATTCTGTGTCAATACATTCATTCTATCGTGAGTTATCGTATTCACACACCTCCAAATACAGTCAAAATATACAACTCATTTGAATTATACAAATTACCCAGCTAAATTTCAACAGTGATAATGGTAACTTACTCCATCTTCTCATAACTTGTCCAATGTTAAACCAATACAGAAACAAATTTATCAATAAATATATTTTACACTATAATGCAATGACTCTGATAAAATAATTAATTTGTTAAGTATTGATATCGATGAAAAAATCAATAATATATTTATTTTCGTAACTAATAGTTTAAAATTTAGATAGTTTTATTATGATTTGCCCTCTCGTTTACCTTATACATTTCAATATAACACATTTCACAACAGTTGGTATTTTTCTTTTCTTTACTTCGGCCCATATTTATAATGTTTCATCTTCCAAAACTAATATTTTGTTTAATTAAGTTTGTTAGATTTTCTATTTTTAATTATAAGTTGTATTGATATATAAACTTTTATATAATATATACTAGTAAGGTCAACCCTTGCTATGAGATTTGGATCTCAATAAGCAATAAAGTTTCATTTCATTTCAGTCAGACAGATTTTTTTTTTCATTGCCTGGTTATTCTATCAATTACCATGAAATATAAATATAAATAATAGAAACTCATTTATTTTGTATCTTTCTGTGATTATTTTATAGTAAATAATGTTACATTAATATGTTTATGTATTAGTAATAGTTTATGGGTGGCCATTATAGGACTTTCTTTTAACAACCACACTTACAGGAGGTCGGAAAACATGATATTCTTTTTAAAACTCGGCATCGAATTTTTGATAGGTTACATAACTTCCTCTATACTTTATATAGCAGGATAAATAACAATGAAAATATGCACGTTATAATTTATTATGCAAGTGTTATAAAAGACAATTAGACTGTTTGCAGACATTAGTGTAGATGTTATTATCTCACGTGAGTCTCATGATTATATGGAAGAAATGTTTATCTTGTGCAATGTAACCAAAGTATAAACCGTCACACTTGATATCGTAAATTCCACAAAAAATATTGGCATATTAAATCCTCAAGTGGAAAGTCAATTTTTTTAATGCCTTTATTTGCAGGTGTGCCATATAGTGCAAGCGATAGGGTGCCTTAAATATGACGTCAACAATATAACCAACATAGAATCAAGTATAACTCATAGTTCCTAATTTCACAGGATGTCAAATATATTATAGTCTGACCTCTCACAGATTTTTATTCGTAGTAATAGCTAGCCGGCTTTCGAGGTTTCCCTCATCATCAGGCAGTCTGATAAAAAATTAAAAATTTTGAATAAAACTAAATAATATAATAAAAATAAATAAATAAAAATCTAAAACATTAACAATTTAAAGTATCATGGATGGGGACAGACGAGTTATTCCCAGTTATTCCATCGGACAGGAATAACTCGTCTGTCCCCATCCATGATATTTTAAATTGTTAATGTTTTAGATTTTTATTTATTTATTTTTATTATATTATTTAGTTTTATTCAAAATTTTTAATTTTTTATCAGACTGCCTGATGATGAGGGAAACCTCGAAAGCCGGCTAGCTATTACTACGAATAAAAATCTGTGAGAGGTCAGACTATCTTATATTTGACATCCTGTGAAATAATCACTTCTCACTACATCAGCCATCTTCATATTATTTTCATAGTGGCTAAGATTTCTTCCCGAACTATTGACTATATTTTGTGACACTTCCACGTCTCTTCTTCGGGTCATAATGAACTAATTGTTCTGAAATGCTGAGTTTACTTCGTTATTCGACATATATGAATACATCGACTTCTCTCTAGATTGTAACGACACTATCATTTTTATCAATCATAAAAAACCTAACATCTTGGAATTTACGCTCAACAATAACGCATTCACCTCCTTGAAATTGACATTCGTAAATTTATTTTAGAAAACATAATTATTGCCGAGAAAAAGCATCAAAACTATTTAAAATTTTACATTCCCTTATTGAAATTTGATTCTTAACTAATAAACGTGTTGAAATATATAAATATATTTTTATTTTTATCATTAAGATATTTAATAATATTTATTATAATTATGAATAATTTAATAAATTGTTATTTTTTTTGAAGAATTAAAGAAGAACCTCAAGTTATGTGCCTTTTAGTTATCTCTACAACTTGAAAATATTTTTAATTAGGTCTTAAATAATAGTAATGTCTTGTAAAAAGTACTTAGGCCTCGGGGCCTTAACTTCGGAGTTATGTGCTCTCTTTTTTCTTGAGATTCGGATAAAAACTAACCATATCTAAGTTAGAACATATGACCTCTTCATTCCAAGTTTTAAGTTCATAGCTACCAAGTTCCAATCACAGGCACACGAACTGATAATGCTCATCGCGAAAATGGTCAAAATGTATTGGGGAACTTTGAACGTGAAAGTCCGTTGAAAACTCGATCTCGGATTTTCGCACGATTACAAATACTTTCTTATACTAGTTGTTTAGGTCATAAATCTCGGGTGTTGGGGCAAAAGTCAGAAAATCTCTGAAAAATTTCTGAAGGTTTGAAAATTTCCTGAAAATCAGGTAAAACACATTTATGTTACTTGAAATATTATTTCAATGAAAGTATTAAATATAAACCTCTCCGTGGTGATTTGGTAGCAGCCATGAGGAATCATCTGGTCTGTCTCGATATAAATACAATATTAAATTCTAAATACAACTCCCTCTACCGATTGGTCAGTGCTTTAGGGCCTCAGGAAAAAGCTATCTTTCATTAAACTGCCATATTGAAAAATTCCGACTGCTAGCTCAACTTCGTCTCCACAATAGCAATAGAAATTTTAGAATATTACTTGGAGGGCTTAGGTGTGAGTTTTGTCCTGAAAGTGTCTGCAGGCTCTGTACCTAGACGAAAAGGACAATCTCATACAATTTTATTTCAATTGTCCCTCTTTGTGTCCCTATCTTGATGTCTTCTTAATGAATCTGTAATTTAACTCATTTTTTACTATTATTTTTTAAGTTTACTTATTTATTATTTATTTTTAATTTTATCATAATTATTTATTTTATTTTTATTCAATGATTTTTTTTACTTAGTTTTATTTATTTTGCTCATGTTTCTATCCACTGTAGCACCTTTATCCCATCACTGATATTTCATTTTATTTGTTACTCTGTCCAGTGTCTGTCATGTATTTATTCTTAGGGGACCTCGGTCCCAGAATAAAAATTTATTTTCATTTTCATTTTCATTTTTTGTGTACCTACAGCCAAGCATTTCTCCACAATTATCTCACCAATAGATCAGATTATTAGTCAGAAACATTTGTGCATATTTCAAATAATTTAGAAGTTAGAAAATTAACAATTTATTTTTATTTTTTATTGTTGCTTTGAAAATAAAGAATAATTTAATTTAATTTGTTGTATTTAAGATGGATATATATATATATTTGTTGCATGTATATATATATATTTAATTTGTTGCACGTAAGATGAATATATATATATATATTTTTTATATGAGGGCGCCGGTAGCTCAGTGGTATGCATGCTTGACTTCTGAGCTCAAGAATGTGGGTTCGTAACCCGACCGAGGCCCTTAGTTTATTTTATCTGGGAGGTAAAATAAACTTAAGCACGCCGGCCTTCGGATGAGACGTTAAGCGATGGTCCCGAGCCTATACGATGTCAGGTACTCGTTAAAGACCCCTACCCTAGGTGAATAAAAATTTAGGGTAGGCAAAATTTAGGACTCCCACATTAGAGTCGGGCTCATGTCCACCAGAGTGACGAAAGAGCGCTCTGGTAGTAGGCGATATGACCTCGTAGTTAATGCCCGGGCATGATCCATAAAACCTAACCTAACCTATATTTTTTTCATTTATTTATTCATGTCATATCTTGTTTTATATAATTTTCGAATTGTTTCTTTTATCCTTTTATTATTTATTTTGTAAAAAAAACAAAAAAAAACTCATTGCCATAAATTGTAATCTTTTGTGCAATAAAAGTTTATCTATTTATCTATCTATTAAATTTAAACAAAGTAAAATATTCCAACAATCAGTTACATATGGTAAAAATATTTAAATGCACTTGTCCTTTGGATCACAAGACTTATTCTGATTTAAGCCCTTTTGCCCAAACTCCAGAGAAATATAAGAAGTATTTTGTGACATCTTCACCTCAAATTTGAAGTTCATAGCCACTGTCTTTCCTGAGTTGAGAGCTCACAAAATTCAAATCACATACAGGCAGGAATCATCGTAAGAGCGTGTTTTACTCGATCTCAGATTTTCGCACGATTTTAATATTTTCTTGTATTATGTATAAGAAATAAATAAACTGATAAATATAAGGAATAGTAAAATGCAATTTTTTGATAAATTAATATAAGTATGGCTCAGTTTAGGTCTTGTTTATAGTTTGGGATACACTTCTTCGATGTGAAATATTTTTAACACAATGTATTTACTCAGGTTTTTTAAATTATGTTTTTTAAACAACGAATACTATAAATTAACAATGACTATAAATTATGTTGCTTTTATTTATTTTTCTGTGTTAATATAATACATTTTGACATTCCTATACTATCATATATTAAATGTATGTTTTATTTCAAAACTTGCCTGCTCAGTTATATGTAACATTATAGCTATGCTTGTGTATTTTATGCTAGCCTAGACAGTTCCCACGAAACCCCTTCCCTACTCTAGCATATATGCTTCTCATAATTGTAAATTTTTTTAGTTCTTTATTCAGTTGTTAGCCAGTTACTATGCCCGTTTGAAATCTGTAAATATTTTGTATAAATAAGGTTTTTTGAGTAATTCGGTTTCCAGTGTTATAATTGCTCGCGCGTTCGAAACCCGACCTTGGCACTTTGGATTTGTTTCTTAGCAGTAAAAAAAAATGACGTTCCACAGTAAGATCTGGCTCATGTCCACCAAAACAGCAATCACTAGGTTTATGATCTACTATGTGAAGCCCGGGCATGAGTCACAAATGATAATCACATTGAAGGCTTTGTAAAAGAGACTTATTCAGAGATAGCGTGCTTGCCTTCTAAGATCAAGATCGCGCGTTCCAAACCCGACCAGGGCCCTTAGTTTATTTACTTGGGAAGTGAAAACCCTTGAGCACGCCGTCCTTCGGATGTTACGTTAAGCGATGGTCCCGAGCCTGTACTGTGTCAGGTACTCGATAAAGACCCCCTATCCTAGGTGAATAAACCAGGGTAGGCAACATTTAGGAGTCCCACTGTAGAGATTCCAAATATGAAAACAAAAAATATCTCTCCGTCTGTATGTCTATGAACACCTCTCAAGACCCTCTGAAGACAACGATTGATTTACAGCCAAATCGACCAAAGGGAAGGGGGGATTAGGGGAAAAGCTTAACACAAAAACACTAATAAATACCGTTGTAATGAATATATCGCCACACAATTTCAAATATGAACTCAAAACTCCATAAGGACGACACTTATTAATTTTCAACGGAATCGGTAGAAGAGAAGAGGAAGATCAGAGGTGGGCTTAAATCAAAAAAACTCCATAACTGAATACATCGACATAAAATTTCATATTTAAAGTCAAAAACAACTTAGGACATAACTTGTCAAATTCCAGGATATCGGGCAACTTAAACGGGAAGTTCAGGGGAGAGGGCACAACTCAAAACCCCCAATAACTTCCGATGCAGGACCGGCCCTACCTAAAGGTAAGATGATGAGGGGGGGCGCCAAAATCCATCATTGAAAAAAAAAAATTATTTCAATTTTTATTTTTTTTCAGACAAGACATTTATTTTTACTAGATGACTATTCATATTTTCAATTTTAAGTCATTAAATAGATGCCTGGATTATAAATTGTCATATGGATCAGTGTTTATTTATAGTAGAAACACAAACGGGTGTTAGATTGAAGAATTGAGAGGATTCTAAGCGCTTGATAGTCTAAACACACTCAATGACACCCAACTTATGCAATAATAATGAATCATAAATCAATTCATGTTGTGTTACATTTCTATTTCTTGATTATAAGTCAAATTGCTCATTTTTGATTATATAATAAATGCATTTTGCACTTGGTACTACTTTATGGTCTAGTTTATATTTAAGAAGGGTGAGAAAGGAGCGCCAAATTCAGATCTCGCTCACCCTGGAAATAAACTCGGCCCGGCACTGTTCCGGTCTAATAATGAATTTATGACTTTTAATATGTCACAAAAAATAAGAGGATTTAGGAGCCCCTTTGTAAGTCAACAATTGAATACTAGCGCAAACAGTAGACTGGTTTGGGAGAGGAGCGAAAAATTAATGTACATTGCCGGTGATTCACCGACGAAATTTTCATCTAAGTTACGGACGCATTTATCTTGTCTTTCTACATGTTGCCTGTTTTACATTTTTTTAATATAAATTAATAATTAACATTTTAAAATAATAAATTGTCAATATCCCCGATGTTTATATATGTATATATTTTGTAATACGATGAAACATTCAGCCTTTCGAAATAGATATAATGAAACAAACATTGGAAAGTTGATTTATGGAGGCATTAACAAAATGCCATCTTCAAATGTCAATATTGATAAGAAAAACAGTTTTATGATAAGAAAAAACGTCTCTTTGAAATTCATTGTTTCAATACTATTGTTAGATGCAATTTGTGAATGGATCATATAAGTGTTATAGGGACCCTATAATAGGGTCGAAGTATTCTTACATTCTCAGCTGTAGAATGTATACGAGTAGTTATGTAATCGGTTGAAAATTCCATGCGGAGTGTGTTTTCCGACCTCCTGATACCAAAAATGAAAAAAAAAAAATTCTGGAAAATGAGGATTAGGGAGGAGGCTTAACGCAAAAGCTCTAATGACTGATCTTGTAATGAATACATTAACACAAAATTTCTTATGTAAATTTAAAGCACGACAACCATTAATTTTCAGCGGAATCATTCGAAGGGAAGTGGGGGATCAGAAAAGGGCGCAGATCAAAACTCTTAACCACTGCCGGTCAAATGAATGTATCGACATGAAATTATATTTTTAAATTCAAAAGCCCATAAGGATGGCACCTATTAATTTTCAGCGGAATCAGTCGAAGGGAAGTAGGGGATCAGAGGGGGGCTCAAATCGAAACTATCAATCACTGCCAAACAAATGAATGTATCGACATGAAATTATATATTTAAATTCAAAAGCCCATTAGGATGGCACCTATTAATTTTCAGCGGAATCAGTCGAAGGGAAGTAGGGGATCAGAGGGGGGCTCAAATCGAAACTATCAATCACTGCCAAACAAATGAATGTTTCGACATGAAATTATATTTTTAAATTGAAAAGCTCATAAGGATGGCACCTATTAATTTTTCTCTAAGTAGTTATTAATTTTCCGTGTAATCGGTCGAAGGTAAGGGGGACCAGAAAAGCGGGGCTCGACGTAAATACCCTAATAACCGCCGATGTAATGAATGTATCGACACAAAATGTAGTATGAGGATTGAGAAGCTAAGTAAGTGAAATATTGAGTTTTAGCACAAAAAGTAGATTGGTTTTGGAGGGAGAGCGAAAACGTATTTGATTAATTCTTGTTGGGGCAGTACATAGCCGGTGATTCGCCTACGACAATTTTTGTTCTATAATAATATTATAGTATTATAATCATATAGTATAATATTATAATCATATTATGATTGGACAGATCTATAGGCACACAAGAGGGCGCCGGTAGTTCAGAGATAGTATGCTTGTTTACTGTGCTCAATATCACGGGTCCAAAACTCAAATCTCGGTAGATCAAAAAAAACTTGAGCATGCCGTCCTTCGGATGGGACATTAAGCGAAGGTACCGAGCCTGTGGGATGTCACATACTCGTTAAAGACTCCTATCCTAGGTTATTAAACCAGGGATTACTTTCACAGTATAGTCCATGATCTCATAGTTATAGCCCGGGCATGCGTGACAAGAACTCTATAGTTATACAGTGTATAGAAACATTATTATGATATATGTTTGTTTATTATAAAAAAAGTTATACCAAATCGTCAGCTAAGATGAGAACTATATGTTGAGGATTGGTTCGTCCATTGACAACACTGACAAAACAGGTTACAACCAAGAGAAACCACATCGAGAGGACGACTGCTTTAGACTGACATACGGCACCCCCACCCCTCCTATCTACCGTCTCTGACATCCTTCTATATCAAGTATAGGGGATGTTATGTAATCCGTTACAAATTCGATATCGAGTTTTCACCAAAATTTCTTGTTTTCCGATTCTGCAATTTAAAAAATAAAATCTTCGGATCACCAGCTATGTACTTCCCCAGCAAGAACTAATCAATTATGTTTTCGCTCTCCCTCCAGGGCCAATTAATCGTTTGAGCTAAAACTTAATATTTGCCGTGCATAATGGCTATAATGATAATATAAATGAGTTTTTGGATGGCAGAATAAAAGGGAATGATATTGTAAATAAAGTAAAAAATGAATTTATTAAGTATTGAACTGATTCCAGGTCTACTTTGTGAACACTCCACTCTGAAATCTGCTGTCTTTAGACATGGCATTGAATCCAATCACCTACCTTTCTCAGAGGACAATATGAAAATTCTACACAAATGCCATAAAGGACAGTCCCTTAACCTATTAGAAGCTCTAGAAATTAATAAACTCAACAAAAACAAAAACTTTATTATGCCCAATGAACAAATAGAACTTAATCCGTCACCGTTGTTAAACCTAAATATTTAAGACAATTTTGAATATTAATACATTTAAACCTTTAGTACATGTAGTCAAACTATATTTAAAGAGAGATTTTTACATATAAGAAAGTTTTATACATACATCAATAGATTACGATTATATTGTTAACTATTCAATTAAGTTTTGTTTCATATTTCTGTTAGACTTGAATGTTGTAATGTCTCCATTTTGTACATTATTGTTTACAGTTACTTTCTTGTCACATGTCTAATTTATGAAATTGTTTGTCCTGCCTTGTGTTAGTTCAGTAGTAATCTCTGTTTAGTTCACTTGATGATGCCGTAACAGGCGAAACTATAGTCGTTTAATTTTGACCAATATAGTGAAAATATTGACAAGTAGTGTTTGGAGTTTATATTCCTTAGTGTGTGTTTATTCCTTTATCCTGTTCATGAATTTATTAATGAATATAAATTAAAATCAATAAATAGTACCAAGCATACTTTATATAAACAGTTATTTACAGATAATAAAGTTATTTTCTCAGAGATGGATGCGAATTCGATAAGCTGGGTGCTGAAGGTACGAGGTGAACTTCTTTATTTAAATAAGTATTCTTACACTAAGGAGGTCAAGCTTTGTTCCATGTGTAATAACAAGCAAGATGAAGATGTGTTTCACTTTATTGCCGTATGCCCCATCTTAAAAGAATTTAGTTTTATTTATTTTAGTAAAGCTGAGTTAAGCAATGTTCAGTTTATTGAATATGTAAATGGACTTAATTACAAAAGTTTAATTAACTATTGCAAAGCCGCCTGGAATTATAGATTTGAGCTAGTTTCAGAATTTAATTATTAATAATATATAAACAGGAAGATGTTTTTTATTTTTATTTTTTGTTAGTTTTCTTAAAGGATCATTTAAGTTAATTTTGTAAATTACTGCATTTGTATTTGAATTATTTTATTTTTATTTTGTCACTTTTATATATGTATGTGTATTATGGAGTAGAAATAGAAGAGATAACCCCTCAGGCGGTCAATTTGACCATGAGTATTGTCTGTCAATATTATTATTATTATTATTATTATTATTGTACATCTGTAAAAAGAAAAAGAAATAAAGACGTTTATTATTATTATTATTAATATAATATTACTCCCCCAGCAAGAATTAATCAATTATGTTTTCGCTCTCCCTCCAGGGCCAATTGGTTGTTTGGGCTAAAACTCAATATTTGACTTGCATTGTAGCTTCTGAATCCGCATATTAAATTTCGTGTTGATACTTTGAATATATCGGCAGTTATTAGGGCATTCAAGTCGAGGCCCCCTTCTCTGGTCTCCTTCTTTCTTCCTATTCTCGGAAAATTAATAGCTGCTCTCCATATGGGGTTTCGAATTAAAATATTAAATTTAATGTCTATAAATGAATATAAATTCATTACATTGGTAGTTATTTGGATTTTTGAGTTGAGCCCTTCCTCTGATCCCCTCTCTTCCATCGAATGTTCCGCTGAAAATTAATATGTGTCCTAATGGGGCTTTGTATTTAAATTTTGTGTCAATACATTCATTACTCCGGCAGTTATTTGAGTTTTTGAGTTAAGCCTCCCCCCTAATCCCTCCGTTCCCTTTAATCATTTTGGCTTAGTATCAATAGATGTCAACCTTAGAGTGTGCTGGATACACATATAAAATTTTGTGTCGATACATTCATTCTATTCAGATTTTTTTTTTTTTCATTTTTGGATTCAAGAGGTTGTAAAACATGAAATTCTGTTGAAAACTCCGCATTGATTTTTTGACCGATTACATAACTTTCCCTATGCTTCGTTTTGCTGGGAAACTAAATATCCTATCTGTGTGTGTGTGTGCTTTTGAAGATGGTAACTCTTGTTGGAAAGAATGAAGGGCCACGACACTTTATATGTGTATTCAGAACCCCATGAGGACGACAAATAATAGTTTTCCGAGAAATCCGCCCAATGAAAGGGGAGAATCAACTAAACAATGAATGTATCGATACGGCATTCAGTAGGTAAATTCAAAAGATCATAAGAACAACACCTATTTATTTTTAGTAAAACAAGCCGAAGATATTTCAAGAAGAAGAAGAGTTAATTATAACAGTGGCATTTACAGAGGTACAATTATACAATAAGGTTCCTTAACTATTACCCTTATACACTGAATACAAATCAAAGTCTCAATCAGTTAAATTAAAAACAATGCTACTGCTTAAGAGTAAATTTTAAAAAACTCGTAAAGAAGAAACAAAAACAAAGTAACTGAAATGAATAGAAAATAAATTAATAAACATTCAAGAACAGAGATATAATTTAAAATCGTGAACGAATATTTTTGTTTCCCTCCCTGAGTTTTCCCTATTTTCTTTACCAAAACGTTTTGATTTGTGTCACACTCAAGTAAAATGTTTTTACTGAAATTTATTATGTAGTCCAGTAGGAGCTCAACATTTAGGTCTTCATGGATTTGGAGGATGGAGGTGTCCCTCGAGCTACCAACCAATCTAAGGCATTTGTTTTGGGCCAATTGAAGAGTTCTCAAGTTGGTATTGCTTGCAAGACCGGCCCACACTGGGCATGCATACGTTATCACTGACCGCAACAGAAGCTTGTATATAAGGAGTAGTATAGTATATATTAAAAACTATAGTATATATTAAATTTTTAATATATAGAGAAAATTGGTAATATAGATAGAAAATATAGTTTTTTTGAAAATTCATTTATCTAGAGGCACAATAAATGACTTCAAAAAAATTTGAAAAACATGTTTTTCTTGTTTTTTTATCTCAAAAAACCGAAATTTAGCCTTACAAAAAAAAAAGTATGTTTAAGGACCACCCTAATGAGGAGTCTACTGGTTAGATTAAGGACTGTCTTTCTGTGGAGTAACGGGAATAAGGAGAACACAAGTCCGCTCATAGTATTTGCTTACTGTCTCATAAGAGAAATATATACTTTAAATAAGGACTATGTGTGGCATATCGTTTCAAAATGATTCGATTCGAGTTCAAAAATATATATCTATAATATATTTTTTGAAGTGTGAGGGGGGGGGGGGGGATTATGGATGATGGGAAGTGTACCCCCCTCCAGAGATGGGCATAATCATAATCAATGATATGAAAAAAATGTGTGATTACTTGATTACACGATTGTAATCGTAATCACGACCATGAATATGATTGTAATCGAGTAATCATGTAATCTTAATCATGTAATCATAATCATGAAATCATATTCACAATGTACACATGATTACACAGCGCAAACCATAGCTTTCGACTTTCCTTTCATTTTAAATTGTTTTATTTTTTACACTAATAAGTAATTTTTTTTAAGTTTATTACGTAACCAAAGTGCTATTACCATTTTTTTAAAATTTGATACCCACGAAATCCCCCTATTACAGTAATTGTGATTACGTGATTACATGATTATTTGATTATGATTACATGATTATTTGATTATGATTACATGATTACTTGATTATGATTTTATGATTACATGATTGCAATCGTAATCACGATTTCTGATTACGATTATAATCATGTAATCATGTTTCATTTTAGCTAGATTCACAGTGCGATAGTATCAAGTATAAAATAGCAATGATGATTAAGTTTTATTTTCTCTGTAATCATGTAATCATTGATTACGATTATGCCCATCTCTGCCCCCCTCGTCTTACACTTAATAATCGATAGGGTTACGTTAACGGTCATCGACCTATAGAACTCTATAATCGAAAGTTTAGAGAAGATATTGACCCCTTATACGTGCACCATTACTGGAGAAAGTGATCAATAGTTTAACATCTAATTATCAATTTAAATTACCATCAATAGCCCATTCAGAGGGCGCCGATAGCACAGTGCGTGCTTGCCTTCTGAGCTGAAGGTCGTGGGTTCGAAACCGGGCCGAGGCCCTTAGTCTTAGTTTATTTTTTCTGGGAGGTAAAATAAACTTAAGCACGCCGTCCTTCGGATGGGACGTTAAGCGATGGTCCCGAGCCTGCACGATGTCAGGTATTCGTTAAAGATCCCCACCCTAAGTGAATAAAAATTTAGGGTAGGCAAAATAGTAGAGTCGAGCTCATGTCCACCAAAGTGGCGAAAGAACGTTCTGGTAGTAGGCGATATGACCTCGTAGGTAATGCCCGGGCATGAGTCATAATAGTTCTCATCTCCATATCTTGTTCAAACCAAAGTTAGAACGTTACTCAACTAATGTGATTTTTTGAAAAATATGCCGGAACCGATGCGACAAACCACACTAATATATAACTCTTCTTCGGCTATCTCTATTTAGGAAAACCTAAAATATATTATTCGTTAATTATGGTAGCCTATCTTCGTATCTGGTTGAAGAAGATCATTGCTGAATTAAAGGTTAGGTTAGGTTTTATGACTCATGCCCGGGCTTTAACTACGAGGTCATATCGCCTACTACCAGAGCGCTCTTTCGTCACTCTGATGGACATGAGCCCGACTCTACTGTGGGAGTGCTAAATTTTGCCTGCCCTAAATTTTTATTCACCTAGGGCAGGGGTCTTTAACGAGTACCTAACATCGTACAGGCTCGGGACCATCGCTTAACGTCCCATCCGAAGGACGGCGTCCTTAAGTTTATTTTGCCTCCCAGATAAAATAAATTAAGGGCCTCGGTCGGGTTTCGAATCCACGACCTTGAGCTCGAAAGACAAGCATGCATACCACTGAGCTACTGGCTCCCTCTTGCTGAATTAAATTGAGTTTTCAAAAAATATACGGAATCGGTGCAATAAGGTCTTATATACTTATTTTTTCCTTTGTTATTTTAGCTAGAACTAATCAGAAAATATTTCCATCTTAATTAAGTATGACAGACACGTACGAAACTGCATGGTATAAGATAGTCCTGTAATGGCAACATAACATATATATTTTCTTATACTTTTATTTATTTTGTTTCTATTCGTCAAAAGTGTACTCCATATTGTTCACTAAATTATGAACTATTTGTTTTTAAAACTAATTTTCCCTATGCGGAAGTACTAAACGGTAAAAAACTAATATTTGAAAATTGATAAGACTAAAACACTCATTCAGTTGAATTCAATTTTTAATCGCTGTACTAAGTACATAGAATATTTTTTTATTTGCAATTGGAATTAATTTTTTTTAAATGTTTGTATAAATTGGAGTTCATAGATGTTATAATTTACTAGAAACAAATATTAGGTGGAAAAATGTAATATGATGTAATCACGAAATGAAAGTTGAAAGAAAAAAAAAGAAATCGTTGGTAAATCACTGGCAATGTACTTCTCTACCATAAATTAATCAATTACGTATTCGCTCTCCCTCCAGAATAAATCAACAATTTGGGAACATTCCTAGGCTTAAACAACGATATCACCTACTACCAGAGCGTTCTTTCGTCGCTTTGGAGGACATGAGCACCACTCTACTGTGGGAGTGCTAAATTTTGCCTACCCTAAATTTTTATTCACTTAGGGGAGGGGTCTCTAACGAGTACCTGACATCGGACCATCGCTTAACGTCCCATCCGAAGGACGGCATGCTTAAGTTTATTTTATGTTCAAGATAAGGCAAGCACGCATACCACTGCGCTACCGGCGCCTTCTGAGTATTATTATTTCTAGGCCATTCTTCGACAGTACCTTCATGACGTTGTAATTCTCAACGAAAGTTGGGAGAAGGCTTGTTGTAGATAAAAAACGGGGGGGGGGGGGACTTTTATCTCTGTCTAAGTTATGTGAACGAATTGTGGAAAAATGTGAGATTTAGGAACTCGGCAGCCTTTCGACCCCGAGTAACATCACACTTCTATTTACTTGACCTGACAAATAGAGTGTGGAAATATTTGAGGAGGGGCCACTCTGAATTCTTCCTCAACACCGTCAAAGTAAAGAACTCAGTCTCATGACACAATATCCAAAAAAGTAGAACGATGTTTACAATTGAATGTATGGAGTTAACATTGGAGAGGAAAAAAAGGAGATTTGCACCTCTAGAGAGGGAAATAGGAATACCGTCTTCAGCCCTGAAATTTTAAATTGGTAATTTTGGAGTAGTTTCTATATATTTTATTTATTGGGTAGTTTTATTTTATTTATTAATATACCTTTTAAAAGAGGGCGCCGGTAGTTCAGTGGTATGCGTGCTTGCCTTCTGAGCTCAAGTTCGTGGGTTCGAAAGCGACGGACCCGAGCCTGTACGATGTCAGGTACTCATTATAGACCCCTGCCCTAGGTGAATAAAAATTTAGGGTAGGCAAAATTTAGAACTCCCACAGTAGAGTCGGGCTCATGTACCACCAGAGTGACGAAAGAGCGTTCTGGTAGTAGGCGATATGACCTCGTAGTTAAAGCCCGGGCATGAGTCATAATAACTAATTATACCTTTCAAATTGTTTTAAAAAAAGTTTTGTCGGGTACGTTATTTTCCAAATCACTTTACTTTATATATTGAATTTATTTTTATTTATTTATTTTAGGGTATATAGCCAATATTTTATAAATCATTTTAGCCTTTAGACTGTTATAAATTTTTACTAATTGATGGGTTTTGAAGGCTGCGTGATGATGGCAACCTCGAAAGCCTGATAGTATATATGAAATAATAAAATCAGTGAGGGGTTATACATTTTTAATTTGCATCCTGTTACAAATAGGACTTTTCAAATTAATTTTTAGCATTAAAACTGGCAGGAGGAAGGTTATGGCGGTTCCAAGCCTATGGGATATACTCACTAAAGGTACCTACCATAATAGGAAGGCAAAATTCAGGTCTAGGAAGAGCTAATAGGGAAGTGTAAGAGAAGAGTATTGCAGCCTTTTGGAGGAGGCCCTGGTGCCCCACCCTCTTGTCTCTGGTAAGATCCGTTGTACATTCAACTTCTTGAACATTCTGCAGCCCAGCTCTTTCGGGGTTTTTCTGACTTCCGTTCTTTATTGTTGGTACAACCACAGCTTTCAATCAACTTTCCACTCTTCCAATCGACTCATATCCACTTCAGATTTGACCCTGTGTTAGGAGTAGTCTATAATATTTTTTCTGTTTATATCTGGTAGCTTCTAAGGAGATCAATAGAACGAAATGTCATGAGTGGCGTGTGCAAAGGAAATTATCCAGCATATACATGGGTGAGTTTTATAAATATAGATGCACGTAGATTTTTTTATTAGCATTTTTTTCATAAACTCTGAATTATTGTTTTTTTAAAAATCAATTTACAAATAGATAGATATACTGTGATGTATACACACATTATAATTATGTATTAATAATATATTATAAAATTAATTATATTTATTGGTATAAAAAAAAGCTGTTAGAAATTAAGTAGCTAAATTAGTGAATAAATATATGAAGTCGCATTTCGTTTTTAAACGAACCAATGAGTGAAGGCAAAATACGAGATCAGCTGTTCTAATAGAGTGGACCAGTCTAAGTTGTGTTGTGGAGGTGAGAAGTCTGAGGAGAGATGGGAAGGTGGCAAGTTTAGTAGTGAGAAAAATGTTTAGGGTTAAGGTGTGGTGAACCAAGTAGGTGTGAAATAACAGTGAAATCGATGTGCAAAGGAGGTACTTTTTTTTATTTATACATATACGAGTATATGCCCAAAATAACATTAAAGAATGACCACAATATTTCAAACAGAAAAAAGAGACTAGATAGGTATAAGTAATGAGTGTATACGATTTTTTTTGTGTTAGTTTGATTTTTTATTTATATTTTCAAATTGATAATTTGATAATTTTGAAAATGTAGGTTAAGAAAAATAAACCCAAATAGTTGTTCTCTTATTCTATGTTTTTCATTTCCCAGTTAACCCAGTAAGATAATTTATACTTTTGGATTAGATTTTAAATTTTTGCAAAATTTAGAAAAACAATTTGGCATCTCTTTAGTAAAAGAAGAAATCCAAATGAAAAGTTTGTTAATTGAAATTTTTTTAAATTACGTGCACTTTCTTCAAAATTGCACGTCTTCTTTTCGGGCCCCAACGTTTCTTCACCAAAATTTACTAACATACAAATCCAGATTTTCGCAAAATCTTAAATTCAAATATACCCCACAATCTCCCAAGAAGATTAAAGAGAGTTTGGCATAGAGACCTCCTGTTATGAAGTGATGCCATGAGGGTTCAACACTAGGTGTTTTTTCACTTTCAAGCCTTTCATGTCATATTATTTTTATTATTTTATTTTTTTTTTTGTGTAGTATATGTCAGCCCAGCTGCTGGTTGTGCATTTTTGTATAGTTGTGACTTCAGATGAATAAATACAAGAAAAAAGTTTCATTCATCAGTGGGAAGTTTGTTTAGAAAATTGCCATCAATCCCCATTTAGGAGTTACGTAGGATTCTGAAGTATTTGCCTACATATTAAATGAAGGCGTTATCATTCTAGAATGTTTACTATTTCGTCCAAATGACAGTCCACATGCTTTGGTTTTATTTTTTTTCTTAGGATGCCGGTAAATTAAATAAATTATATAAAAAATACATACTTTTTTAATTAAAATTAAGATAATAATTTTTGATAACTTTTCCGGATGTCTTTTTTAATTTGATACACCATTTGATATTCAAAGCTTCTACAGAACCATATATTTATATTTAAGCTTAAGGGAGGCTTAACATAAAAACTCGAATTACTGCCGTTGTAATAAACGTATTAACACGAAATTTCATCGTAGTTCAATCGAAACATTTGTCCTCACCAAAACTGTTCCCTAAATTTCCAAGCTATAAGCACTCAGATTTATGATGGGACCAATACTAACAAATCTATAAGGCCCAAATAAAGTACAATAGCTGTCAGTATAAAATAGTTTTATTATTCGTAGTTTTTTGTTAAAAAAATAAATTATAGCGCCGGAAATATGGACTAAAGAATGTCACCACTTTGTGATTTCTCCTCTTTTGACTTTGTGACATTCTCTTTCTTTTAGTTAATTGGCTTGTTGTAGTTAGTTATTTAAGAAGGGGGAGAGATCTGGCTTGTGGTATTTGGAGTGTGAAATCGCTCAGTATATTATCTGGGAGATGGTCACTAGCCCATCGAATGTTAAGATCAATAGTCTCAGTGAGCCTGTTAATGTTATAAATACATGTTTTGATTTCAATGTTTTAGAGATTATTAGTAAAATTATCCATACTTGAAATATTCCTGGTTTTTTAACCTTTTGGTTTATCTTTATCAATATTACTGTAAAGATTGGTTATTATCTGGGATGGGAATAATCTACATTTAGAAACCAACGTATAAAGAGCATTAGTAAGTTTCTTATCTGATCTCTTTTCCTTCTTATTACATTGTTGGTCAATCCCTCTCTAATTGTAATTTATTTAGTTATTGTGACTCATGCCCAGGCTTTAACAACAAGGTCATATCGCGTACTAACAGAGCGCTCCTTCATCGCTTTGGTAGACATGAGCCCGACGCTACTGTGAGTTTGCCTAACCTAACTAGGAAGGGGTTTCGAATCCACGATCTTGATCTCAGTAAGCAAGCACGATACCACTGAGCTACCGGCAAATAACTGTTTGTAAATTTAAATACATTTTTTTTAGTGCATTGCAACTTTGTGCATGACATGTTTAAAAAAAATCAAAGATTATCTTTCTTTCACACCCCTATATAGACGTCATTGTGGCCTATAGAAGCTGTTGCATACAAGGCCATTGTGTATTACCCTGACGGTTGATGCATACGACAATGCAGATACAACTAACTCGAGGACACACCTGCAGATTATCTACACTTCCTATAAAGTCATTAGACCGAGGTCATGTCTTCATACGCTTTAACGTAACGTAATTTATCAAACAATTAGTTAATAAAAAAATCAAATATAAACCATAAAACAGTAAAATTTAAAAAAAGTAACAGAACACCAAATTTGAAAGGATCGTTGGGTCAATTCACTGCAACACAAGGTTTTTTTTTTTTTTTTTTTTTAATCTTTTATTTATAAAGGTGCAACTGTTGCTAGGGTGCAACAACCAGCATCTATGTTGGTAGGTATGGATACGTTGGCGTGAATGGCATGTGAGAGGAAGGCCACCCAGTGGTAGGTCCTCGGGACGAAAATTTATATTAATTATTAGGACAAGGAAAAAAAAAATAAATAAAAAAAAAAAAAAAAGGAATTGAAAGACAATTTTGATGGAATGGGTAAGAGAGATGACAAAAGTGAAGGAAAATAATGTAAAAAATAAAAAATAAATATTAAGAAAGAATAGGAATTAAGGTGGCAGTAAGTCGCGGTTCCACCTCCTCTTCAACCTTCGTGGGGGGTTTTGTGGTAAGTGTTGTGAAGGTAAAGTACGTATTTCTGGATTTGTATGTGTGTAAAGTTTTCTAAAGAAACGTATGTAGGTAGTTTGTATTGTGTCGAGTACTGACTGTGTGTATCATAAGATCGTTATGAAGTGTTCTGTTGTTTATGTATGGGGGGCACTGTGTTATCAGTCTGAGGGTTTTTGACTGAAACGCCTGAATTCGTTTGATGTTGGATGTTTTTGCTGAACCGTATATCTGTGATCCGTATGTCCATAATGGTCTAAGTAAGTAAGTATAGCAGTTCCGTTTTTGTGTCATGTCTAATTTTGATCGTCTACTTAGAAGTCCGTAGAGTATTTTGAGTCGACGGTTCAGCGTGTTTCATGTGAGACGTGTGTGAGGGTTCCATGTCAGTCTTCGATCCAATGTCAGTCCTAGGTATCGTACAGTATTAGTTTGAGGGAGGGGCTTGTCGTAGATGAAAACGGGGGGGCATGTTTCTCGTCGAAGTGTAAATGTGATGTGCTGTGATTTTTCTGTATTAAGTTTTATTTTCCATGTGTTGCACCAGTTTTCAATTTGTGTGAGATGGTGTTGTAGTGTAAATGAGTCGTGTATGTGAAGGTCAGCAGCATCTAAGATGGCGGTGTCATCGGCGTATGTAGCTGTCATTGTGAGGTGGGCATGTCAGATGTGTATAGTGTATATAATAATGGTGCTAAGACACAAGTTTAACCATGAATTTTGTTCAAAAATTATAAATATAAATATTTGCAAATATGATTTTTATACAAATGCAATTTGTTGCAGAGAATTGTTCCAACGTTCCTTCTCTCAGATTTGGTGTTTGGCTTCCTTTAGATACCTCAATGCTATTATAGACTACCCTTTTTACTGTTTCTTGGGGTATATTTTAATTTTTTTTGTGTTATCGGGTTTTTGTAAATTTTGAATTTATTTATTTTATGTTTTAATCATATTTAATAAAAACTACCAAATTCACAATTGCTATAGTCTTTCTAAGCCCTTTAATATGTATGATACGCCATGGTTTCTGCTGACTTTTGATTTTTAGAGTTTGATAGAGTTTGGCGGCTTCCTTATTGTTTTTAAGGGAATTTCACGTAGCTTATGTCACTCAGGAGATTACGACGAATCAAATGAGAAATATACAACTAGTATCAGATCAATCTCAGTTTTATCAGGTTCTCAGAGGGAACAAATACGTACAGACATACATTGTGATAATTAATAGTATATAATATATACTATTAATTGAGTATATAGTATATAATATATACTAGAGTATATATAGTATATAATATATACTATTAATGTGATAATATGTTTATTATTAGTATATATTATATATTATATACTAATAATAAACATATTATCACATTTCCTGTAGAAATTGTTTGCTGGTCGTCTACTAAATTTTGCTTTCTACAGTAGATTCCGAAAAGGGACCTAATAAAATTTAGAGTGTCCAAGACGTGCAATTTTGAAGAAAGTGCACGTATTTAAAAAAAATTAAATTAATTATTATTGGGTTTTTTCTAAATATATATATATATAATCCTGAGATGCCATCAAATTTTTCTAACTTTGCAAAAATGTTGAATCTAATCCAAAGGTATTATCTTTCTTGGTTGACAGGGAAAATGAATAGCATAGAATCGAGAACAAAACATTGGGTTTATTAATATGTATTTAACTTACGTAATAAAAAAAAATAACTTAGGAAAATAAAAGATTAAATTATTTAAAAAAATTCTTACCAACTATTTTCTAAAACTATATTAGTCTCTTTTCGGTGACCACTCTTTAATTTCTTGTATTGGGCATGTATATATTAATAAATAAAAAGTACCTTCTTTTTTAAAGTAGCTCACTCTTACTGCGTACTTCATCTGTGTTAAGTCTGAACCACTCTCACTTGACTGTTATCACTTTAACCCTCACTCAGACTGTCTTAACCCTAACACCACTCTCTTTAGACTGTCCTTGTCTATTAAAACAGCTGATCGCCGGCATTTGTTCTCCATTAGTTGTTCACCATTTGTTTTTAAACAAATGCAAATTGTCCAGTTTTTGTATATATTTATATTCACTAATTAATTTCCAATTAAATATGAAAACTTCTACTTTTAGCTGTTTTTATCTAAAACATCAAGAGGGCGCCGGTTGCTGAGTGGTATGCTTGCTTGCCTTCTGAGCTCAAGGTAGTGGTTCGAAACCCGGTCCTTAGTTTATTTTATCTGAGAGGTAAAATAAACAAGCACGCCGTCCTTTGGATGGGACGTTAAGCGATGGTCCCGAGCCTGTATGATGTCAAGTACTCGTTAAAGACCCCTACCCTAGGTGAATAAAAATTTAGGGTAGGCAAAATTTAGGACTCTCACAGTATAGTCGGGCTCGTGTCCACCAGAGAGAAATAGCGTTCTGGTAGAAGGTGATATGACCCCGTAGTTAAGCCCGGGCATGACTCATAATAACTGACTCTAAAAAATCAAAACTTTTTCGATTTTTTTATTTTTATAAAGAAGCAACTGTTGCTAGGGTGCAACAACCAGCATCTATGATGGTATTGATATGTTGGCGTGAATGGCATGTGAGAGGAAGGCCACCCAGTGGTAGGTCCTCGACGAAAATTTATCTTAATAATGGATGGTAAGAGAGATGATAAAAGTAAAGGAAACTAATGTAAAACAAAAAATGTTAAGAACGAATAGGATTTAAGGTGGCAGCAAGTCGCGGTTCCATCTTCTCTTCAACCTTCGTGGGGGGTTTTGTGGTAAGTGTTGTGAAGATATAATACGTATTTCTGGATTTGTATGTGTGTAAAGTTTTCGAAAAAAACGTATGTAAGTAGTTTGTATTGTGGTGTTTTTGTAGAATATTTTGATAATTATAATGTGTGTAATTTGTACATTACAACATGCAGACTTACATACATACAGACCTACATACCGACATACATACAAACAGACATACATACTTGTCATGTTTCACAGTCATGTTTTCAGTGGCATGTTCTAATGTTTCATTGTCAATGTAATATCATGTTGCACATATATACAAATTTTTGAAAAACAATACTCTCCTTTTGCGTTCCATACTCGGTTAGAAGGTGCATCAGAGAGACGACGCTTCGATGGTTGACAGTGATTCATTGCAGTGGTCTCTCAGTGCAGTACATTGAAACCAAATAGAGGCAGTACACAACGTTTAAGGAATGTCTGCTTGCATCCCGGAAGACACCTCACCGCCCTTCACCGGTTCTTACCCAACTTCCTATTGTCTTGCAACAGGAAATTACTGGACGCAAAATTGTTGTAATTACTACTTGGGTGGTAATTAAGAAAATTGTTCGAAATACGATCCACAACTTTACAGCAACACATACACTTCCGCCAGCTATAATTTTAGATCTCTCCTCAAAATCCTCATTTCAATAAAAAGAGGAATAACTTTTTGCTTCCCCAGTTACACGAAGTCTGTCTGTGTGTGTGTCTGTGAACACGATAACTCCAGATAGAATGAATATATCGACATGAAATTTTATATATAAATCCAGAATTGTTTAACGACGACAACTATTGTTTTACAGTCAAATCAACCAAAGGTAAGGGGAGATTAAAGAAGGGGCTTAACTCAAAAACTCTAATAACTCCCGATAGAAAGGATGTGTCGACACAAGATTTCATATGTAAATTTAAAACCTCATAAGGACGACACTAATCAATTTTCAGAGGAATCGGCAGAAGGGGATGGGAAATCAGAGGGGGGTTGAAGTCAGAAACCCCAATAATTGTTGAGGTCAAAACCCAATGTGGACATAACCTGTCAAATTTCAGCAATATCGACCGGGGGGTGCAATTCAAAAATTTATAACAACCGATGTAATGAATTTATCGATAGAAAAGTTAGTATGAGGATTTAGGAGTCCCTATAAGTCAACTGTTAAATATGAGGGCCAACAGTCGATTATTAGGTATTAAATCCAGAGCGAATAGTTCATTGATTAATTATATATGGGGAAGTAGTTTGCCGGGGATTCACCTACCGCTAATAATAAAAATAAAATTCTCCAGAGATCCTGGTGATTAGTTGGGACTAACCTTCTCACATTCCTATCGAACTCATCCCATAAAAGCTCGATTGGATTAAGAACGGGAGACTGTGGTGGCCAAATCATTATGTTTATTTTTTCCTGTTGAACCGGATGCTCAAGAAAACTCTTGCATAGCTTAGAAGAATGTTTTGTATCATTGTCCTGCATGGACACGAACATTTCTCCAATTATTCTTTCACCAGAAGGAATTGCATTCTTCTCCAGGATTTTTTTTTATGATTCCTTCAATTTTGACTACAGAGCCACCACCAAACTTAATTGTAAACGTGATACAATATTTTTTGTGTCGCTCACCTGATGTTCTTCGAACAAATATTCGCCTTCGAGGACCAAAAATCTAAAATTTGAACTCGTCAGTCCTTAAGACTTTTTCCCAGTCAGCTCTACTCCAATTTTGCTGTTCTCTTGCCCATGTTAGTCTCTTTATTTTATTTACCAGCCATAAATATGTCCATGCAGGACAATGATCTAAAACATTCTTCTAAGCTATGCAAGAGCTTTCTTGAGCATCCGGTTCAACAGGAAAAAATAAACATAATGATTATTTGGCCACCATAGGTCCTTAATCCAAATGAGCTTTTATGGGATGAGTTGGATAGGAATGTGAGAAGGTAAGTCCCAAGTAACCAACATTATCTCTGCAGAATTTTATAGGATGAATGGAAGAAAATTTCTGCAGAAAAATTGGAGAAACTTATTAAAAGAATGCCTAGAATATGTAGAGCTGTAGTAGCTGCCAAAGGCTGCTACTACATATCAACAAATAACCTGTTTAAGTATTAAATTGTTTTTTATTTGTATTTCTGTTTAAATTATATTATATCAACAGGAGGGCGCCGGTAGCTCAGTGGTATGCGTGCTTGACTTCTGAGCTCAAGGTCGTGGGTTCGTAGCCCGACCGAGGCCCTTAGTTTATTTTATCTGGGAGGTAAAATAAACTTAAGCACGCCGTCCTTCGGATGGGACGTTAAGCGATGGTCCCGAGCCTGTACGATGTCAGATACTCGTTAAAGACCCCTACCCTAGGTGAATAAAAATTTAGGATAGGCAAAATTTAGGACTCCCACAGTAGAGTCGGGCTCATGTCCACCAGAGTGACGAAAGAGCGCTTTGGTAGTAGGCGATATGACCTCGTTGTTAAAGCCCACGCATGAGTCATAAAACCTAACCTATTATATCAACATCTTATTATTATAAATATTTATTTTTTGGTTCAAAAAATGTAGTTATAACTCTTAAAATATGTATTTTTTTGGAAAATACAGATGGGCAAATACTTTTGACAGGTAGTGTATAAGCGGGCCACAAGTGAAATGACACCTAAACGATTAGAGATATCAAAATTGTGCATAGGGCTAAAGTTGTAGCACTCGCCGAGAGCTATAGTATGGCGTCCTCGAAAAGACATAAATGACCCTTTTAATGGCTCAAATAGCCCTTCGAAGGACGGGGCTCCCTTTTGACCCTTAAGTTTCATTACATTTTATTAAAGTACTAAAGAAACAAGGAAGAACTGTGCAAACAGATTTTTGATACGTCAAGTAGTTCTCGGAACAAAAACGTTTAAAGTTGCACGTTTTTCTTATCTGAAGTTATAGTATACTAGCAGTAATGCCCGGCGTTGCCCGGGGAACTTTGACTTTTCTCCCAATATCTCCTATAAGGCTATTCAGTTCCTCGACAGTACATTCATGATGTTATAATTTTCAAATATTCATACGGAATAAGGCTTATAGTCCTTCAACTGTAGTAATGGTAGTAAGTTTTTAGGACCCCTGGGCACCACACTAGTATGCGCCTTTCAAAGGCGGAAACCACAGCTAGTGAATACTTAGCATCGCTGGACGTCCTAGCGAGTGCGTACTTAAGAACGTTTGTGACCACAGCTAGTATGTGCCTTGCAACGCTGGGCACCACAGCTAGTACGTAGTTAGGAACGCTGGGCACCACAGGTAGTATATGCCTTGCAACGGCGGACCCCACAGCTAGTACGTAGTTTGGAACGCTGGTCACCACAGCTAGTAAGTGTCTTGCAACAGCGGACCCCACAGCTGGTACGTAGTTAGAACCACTGGGCATCACATCTAGTATGTGTTTTGCAACGGCGGACCCCACAGCTAGTACGTAGTTGGAAACGCTGAGCATCACAGCTAGTATGTGTTCTGCAACGGCGGACCCCACCGCTAGTACGAAGTTTGGAACGCTGGACATCACATCTAGTAAGTGCCTTGCAACAGCGGACCCCACAACTGGTACGTAGTTAGAACCACTGGGCATCACAGCTAGTATGTGTTTTGCAACGGCAGACCCCACCGCTAGTACGTAGTTAGAAACGCTGGGCATCCCAGCTAGTATGTTTTTGCAACGGCGGACCCCACCGCTAGTACCTAGTTAGAAACGCTGGGCATCACAGCTAGTATGCTTTTGCAGCGACGGACCCCACAGCTAGTACGTTTTTAGGAACGCTGGGCCCTACAGGTAGTAGGTGCCTTGCAACTGCGGACCCCACAGATAGTATGTAGTTAGAACCACAGGGCATCACAGCTAGTATGAGTTTTGCAACGGTGGACCCCACAGCTAGTACCTACGTAGTTAAATACGCTGGGCCACACTGCTAGCGCCTTGCAACAGCAGACCCCACAGCTAGTACGTAATTAGGAAGGCTGGGCATCACAGCTAGTAAATGTCTTGTAGGTGCCTTGCAACAGCGAACCCCAAAGCCAGTACATAGTTAGGAACGCTGGGGCTGAGCACTACAGCTAGTAAGTGCCTTGCAACAGAGGACCCCACAGCTAGTACGATATTAGGAACGCTGGACATCACAGCTAGTAAATGTCTTGCAACAGTGAACCCCACAGCGAATACATAGTTACTACTACTACTACATGTGAAATTCATGACAATCCGATTCATGACAATACGATCAACCGTTAATGAGCTAGCTCTATATTTATACTTAGTCCCCCCCCCCTCAACCCCGCCACCCGTTCAAAACTTCGGGACGCCACACACCTTATTTTTCTATTTGGCCTTCAGGAATAATATATGCGAAATTTCGTGACAATACGACCAACCGTTAATGAGCTTACTCTATATGTATATTTAGCCCCCCCCCCCCCCCCCCACAACCCTCCTTCCTTTTCAAAATTTTGGGCCGTCACACACCTAATATTTCTATTTGACCTTTAGGAATATTACATGTGAAATTTCATGACGATTCGCCCATTAGTTAATGAGTTAGCTCTATATTTATACTTAGGCCCCCCCACTACCCCCCCTCCCGTAAAAACTTTTGAGCCGTCACACCGCCTATTTTTTTATTTGGTCTTCAGGAATACTACATGTGAAACTTCGTGACAATCCGACCAACCGTTAAAGAATTAGCTCTATATTTATACTTAGGCCCCCCCACAACCCCCCTCCCGTTCGAAACTTTGGGACGCCACACACCTTTTTTTGCTATTTGGCTTTTAAAAATACTACATGTGAAATTTCATGACGATTCGCCCATTAGTTAATTAGTTAGCTCTATATTTATACTTAGGCCCCCCCCCACATCCCCCCCTCCCGTTCAAAACATTGGGACGCCACACACCTTATTTTTCTATTTGGCCTTCAGGAATACTCCATGTGAAATTTCGTGACAATCCGACCAACCGTTAAAGAATTAACTCTATATTTATACTTAGGCCCCCCCACAACCCCCCTCCCGTTCGAAACTTTGGGACGCCACACACCTTTTTTTGCTATTTGGCTTTTAAAAATACTACATGTGAAATTTCATGACGATTCGCCCATTAGTTAATTAGTTAGCTCTATATTTATACTTAGGCCCCCCCCCCACATCCCCCCCTCCCGTTCAAAACTTTGGGACGCCACACACCTTTTTTTCCTATTTGGCTTTTAAAAATACTACGTGAAATTTCATGACGATTCGCCCATTAGTTAATGAGTTAGCTCTATATTTATACTTAGGCCCCCCTTACAACCCCCCCTCCCGATCAAAACTTTGGGACGCCACACACCTTATTTTTCTATTTGGCCTTCAGGAATACTACATGTGAAACTTCGTGACAATCCGACCAACCGTTAAAGAATTAGCTCTATATTTATACTTAGGCCCCCCCACAACCCCCCTCCCGTTCGAAACTTTGGGACGCCACACACCTTTTTTTGCTATTTGGCTTTTAAAAATACTACATGTGAAATTTCATGACGATTCGCCCATTAGTTAATTAGTTAGCTCTATATTTATACTTAGGCCCCCCCCCACATCCCCCCCTCCCGTTCAAAACATTGGGACGCCACACACCTTATTTTTCTATTTGGCCTTCAGGAATACTCCATGTGAAATTTCGTGACAATCCGACCAACCGTTAAAGAATTAACTCTATATTTATACTTAGGCCCCCCCACAACCCCCCTCCCGTTCGAAACTTTGGGACGCCACACACCTTTTTTTGCTATTTGGCTTTTAAAAATACTACATGTGAAATTTCATGACGATTCGCCCATTAGTTAATTAGTTAGCTCTATATTTATACTTAGGCCCCCCCCCACATCCCCCCCTCCCGTTCAAAACTTTGGGACGCCACACACCTTTTTTTCCTATTTGGCTTTTAAAAATACTACGTGAAATTTCATGACGATTCGCCCATTAGTTAATGAGTTAGCTCTATATTTATACTTAGGCCCCCCTTACAACCCCCCCTCCCGATCAAAACTTTGGGACGCCACACACCTTATTTTTCTATTTGGCCTTCAGGAATACTCCATGTGAAATTTCGTGACAATCCGACCAACCGTTAAAGAATTAACTCTATATTTATACTTAGGCCCCCCCACAACTCCCCCTCCCGTTCAAAACTTTGGGACGCCACACACCTTTTTTTCTTGTTTGGCTTTTAAAAAGACTACGTGTGAAATTTCATGACAATTCGACCATTAGTTAATGTGTTAGCACTATTTATATACTTAGGCCCCCCCTACAACCCCCCCTCCCGATCAAAACTTTGGGACGCCACACACCTTTTTTTCCTGTTTGGGTTTTAAAAAGACTACCTGTGAAATTTCATGACAATTCGCCCATCAGTTAATGAGTTAGCACTATTTATATACTTAGGCCCCCCTTACAACCCCCCCTCCCCATCAAAATTTTGGGACGCCACATAGCCTATTATTCAATCGGGCTCAAAAGAATGCTACATGGGCAGTTTCATAAAAATCCGTCCAGCGGTTTGGGCGTGATGCTGGAACAAACAAACAAACAAACAAACCCCGTTTCAGCTTTATTAATATAGACTAGCAGTAATACCCGGCGTTGCCCGGGGAACTTTGATTTTTGTCCCAATATCTTCTATAACGCTATTCAGTTCCTCGACAGTACATTCATGATGTTATAATTTTCAATTATTCATACGGAATAAGGCTTATAGTCCTTCAGCTGTTGTACCGCTAGGAAGTTTTTAGGACTCCTGGGCACCACAGCTAGTATGCGCCTTTCAACGGCGGAAGCCACACCTAGTAAATACTTAGCATCGCTGGACGTTATAGTCAGTGCGTACTTAAGAAAGTTTGTGACCACAGCTAGTACGTAGTTGGGAATGCTGGGCATCATAGCTAGTATGTGCCTTGCGACGGCGGACCCAACAGCTAGTATGTAGTTAGGAACGCTGGTCACCACAGCTAGTATGTGCCTCGCAACAGCGGACCCCACAGCTAGTATGTAGTTAAATGCGCTGTGCATTACAGTTAGTAAGTGCTTTGCAACAGCGAACTTCACAGCTAGTACATAGTTAGGAACGCTGGGCACTACAGCTAGTAAATGCCTTGCAACAACGGACCCCACAGCTAGTACGTAGTTAGGAACGCTGGTCACCACAGCTAGTATGTGCCTCGCAACAGCGGACCCCACAGCTAGTACGAAGTAAGGAACGCTGGGCATCACAGCTATTAAGTGCCTTGCAACAGCGGACCCCACAGCTAGTACGTAGTTAAATACGCTGGGCATTACAGTTAGTAAGTGCTTTGCAACAGCGAACTTCACAGCTAGTACATAGTTAGGAACGCTGGGCACTACAGCTAGTAAATGCCTTGCAACAACGGACCCCACAGCTAGTACGTAGTTAGGAACGCTGGTCACCACAGCTAGTATGTGCCTCGCAACAGCGGACCCCACAGCTAGTACGAAGTAAGGAACGCTGGGCACTACAGCTAGTAAATGCCTTGCAACAACGGACCCCACAGCTAGTACGATATTAGGAACCCTGGGCATCACAGCTAGTATGCTTTTGCAACGACAGACCCCACAGCTAGTACGTTTTTAGGAACGCTGGGCCCTACAGGTAGTAGGTGCCTTGCAACTGCGGACCCCACAGATAGTATGTAGTTAGAACCACAGGGCATCACAGCTAGTATGAGTTTTGCAACGGTGGACCCCACAGCTAGTACCTACGTAGTTAAATACGCTGGGCCACAGTGCTAGCGCCTTGCAACAGCGGACCCCACAGCTAGTATGTAGTTAAATACGCAGGGCATTACAGTTAGTAAGTGCTTTGCAACAGCGAACTTCACAGCTAGTACATAGTTAGGAACGCTGGGCACTACAGCTAGTAAATGCCTTGCAACAACGGACCCCACAGCTAGTACGTAGTTAGGAACGCTGGTCACCACAGCTAGTATGTGCCTCGCAACGGCGGACCCCACAGCTAGTACGAAGTTAGGAACGCTGGGCATCACAGCTATTGCCTTGCAACAGCGGACCCCACAGCTAGTACGTAGTTAAATACGCTGGGCATTACAGTTAGTAAGTGCTTTGCAACAGCGAACTTCACAGCTAGTACATAGTTAGGAACGCTGGGCACTACAGCTAGTAAATGCCTTGCAACAACGGACCCCACAGCTAGTACGATATTAGGAACCCTGTGCATCACAGCTAGTATGCTTTTGCAGCGACGGACCCCACAGTTAGTACGTTTTTAGGAACGCTGGGCCCTACAGGTAGTAGGTGCCTTGCAACTGCGGACCCCACAGATAGTATGTAGTTAGAACCACAGGGCATCACAGCTAGTATGAGTTTTGCAACGGTGGACCCCACAGCTAGTACCTACGTAGTTAAATACGCTGGGCCACAGTGCTAGCGCCTTGCAACAGCGGACCCCACAGCTAGTATGTAGTTAAATACGCAGGGCATTACAGTTAGTAAGTGCTTTGCAACAGCGAACTTCACAGCTAGTACATAGTTAGGAACGCTGGGCACTACAGCTAGTAAGTGCCTTGCAACAACGGACCCCACAGCTAGTACGTAGTTAGGAACGCTGGTCACCACAGCTAGTATGTGCCTCGCAACAGCGGACCCCACAGCTAGTACGAAGTTAGGAACGCTGGGCATCACAGCTATTGCCTTGCAACAGCGGACCCCACAGCTAGTACGTAGTTAAATACGCTGGGCATTACAGTTAGGAAGTGCTTTGCAACAGCGAACTTCACAGCTAGTACATAGTTAGGAACGCTGGGCACTACAGCTAGTAAATGCCTTGCAACAACGGACCCCACAGCTAGTACGATATTAGGAACCCTGGGCATCACAGCTAGTATGCTTTTGCAGCGACGGACCCCACAGTTAGTACGTTTTTAGGAACGCTGGGCCCTACAGGTAGTAGGTGCCTTGCAACTGCGGACCCCACAGATAGTATGTAGTTAGAACCACAGGGCTTCACAGCTAGTATGAGTTTTGCAACGGTGGACCTCACAGCTAGTACCTACGTAGTTAAATACGCTGGGCCACACTGCTAGCGCCTTGCAACAGCAGACCCCACAGCTAGTACGTAATTAGGAACGCTGGGCATCACAGCTAGTAAATGTCTTGTAGGTGCCTTGCAACAGCGAACCCCACAGCCAGTACATAGTTAGGAACGCTGGGGCTGAGCACTACAGCTAGTAAGTGCCTTGCAACAGCGGACCCCACAGCTAGTATGATATCAGGAACGCTGGACATCACAGCTAGTAAATTTCTTGCAACAGTGAACCCCACAGCGAATATATAGTTACTACTACTACTACATGTGAAATTCATGACAATCCGATTCATGACAATACGATCAACCGTTAATGAGCTAGCTCTACATTTATACCCCCCCCCCTCAACCCCCCCACCCGTTCAAAACTTCGGGACGCCACACACCTTATTTTTCTATTTGGCCTTCAGGAATACTCCATGTGAAATTTCGTGACAATACGACCAACCGTTAATGAGCTAACTCTATATGTATATTTAGCCCCCCCCACAACCCTCCTTCCTGTTCAAAATTTTGGGCCGTCACACACCTAATATTTCTATTTGACCCTTAGGAATATTACATGTGAAATTTCATGACGATTCGCCCATTAGTTAATGAGTTAGCTCTATATTTATACTTAGACCCCCCACTACCCCCCCTCCCGTAAAAACTTTTGAGCCGTCACACCGCCTATTTTTTTATTTGGTCTTCAGGAATACTACATGTGAAACTTCGTGACAATCCGACCAACTGTTAAAGAGTTAGCTCTATATTTATACTTAGGCCCCCCCACAACCCCCCTCCCGTTCAAAACTTTGGGACGCCACACACCTTTTTTTGCTATTTGGCTTTTAAAAATACTACATGTGAAATTTCATGACGATTCGCCCATTAGTTAATGAGTTAGCTCTATATTTATACTTAGGCCCCCCCACATCCCCCCCTCCCGTTCAAAACTTTGGGACGCCACACACCTTATTTTTCTATTTGGCCTTCAGGAATACTCCATGTGAAATTTCGTGACAATCCGACAACCGTTAAAGAATTAGCTCTATATTTATACTTAGGCCCCCCTTACAACCCCCCCTCCCGTTCAAAACTTTGGGACGCCACACACTTTTTTTTGCTATTTGGCTTTTAAAAATACTACATGTGAAATTTCATGACGATTCGCTCATTAGTTAATGAGTTAGCTCTATATTTATACTTAGGCCCCCCCACAACCCCCCCTCACGTTCAAAACTTTGGGACGCCACACACCTTATTTTTCTATTTGGCCTTCAGGAATACTCCATGTGAAATTTCGTGACAATCCGACAAACCATTACAGAATTAGCTCTATATTTATACTTCGGCCCCCCTTACAACCCCCCCTCCCGTTCAAAACCTTGGGACGCCACACACCTTTTTTTCCTATTTGGCTTTTAAAAATACTACGTGAAATTTCATGACGATTCGCCCATTAGTTAATGAGTTAGCTCTATATTTATACTTAGGCCCCCCCACATCGATAATGAGACGTATGTTATGTAAATAAACCTGGGTAGGTCAATTTCCACTTAGGTTGAAAGCCTTGAGCACGTCGTCCTTCGGATGGGACTTTCCGGATATATCTGAATCTGTAGTATCAGTTTTAACAATTATTAAGCCTATAAACCGTTAAATAGTGCGAATTTTTTGAAAAACGTTTTCATTTTGATTTTTGTGTGGGGTTCAAATAATCCGGTCGTTCTCTATCAGTTTTAACAAATATTTAATCTGTAAACCGTTAAAAAGCGAGAAATTTGAAGAATGGAGTCTACCGAGCTCAGGATCGCCACTTACAAATCTAGCTGAGGCACTTAGGTCAGATGTTTTAATCGGGAAGTTAAATAACACTTTGAGCACGTCGTCCTTCGGATGGGACATTAAGCGATGATCCAGGGCTTTTTCGAATGTGAGGTACTCGATAATGAGACGTATGTTATGTAAATAAACCTGGGTAGGTGAAATATCACTTAGGTTGAAAATAGCCTTGAGGTAGTAGGTGCCTTGCAACTGCGGACCCCACAGATAGTATGTAGTTAGAACCACAGGGCTTCACAGCTAGTATGAGTTTTGCAACGGTGGACCTCACAGCTAGTACCTACGTAGTTAAATACGCTGGGCCACACTGCTAGCGCCTTGCAACAGCAGACCCCACAGCTAGTACGTAATTAGGAACGCTGGGCATCACAGCTAGTAAATGTCTTGTAGGTGCCTTGCAACAGCGAACCCCACAGCCAGTACATAGTTAGGAACGCTGGGGCTGAGCACTACAGCTAGTAAGTGCCTTGCAACAGCGGACCCCACAGCTAGTATGATATCAGGAACGCTGGACATCACAGCTAGTAAATTTCTTGCAACAGTGAACCCCACAGCGAATATATAGTTACTACTACTACTACATGTGAAATTCATGACAATCCGATTCATGACAATACGATCAACCGTTAATGAGCTAGCTCTACATTTATACCCCCCCCCCCTCAACCCCCCCACCCGTTCAAAACTTCGGGACGCCACACACCTTATTTTTCTATTTGGCCTTCAGGAATACTCCATGTGAAATTTCGTGACAATACGACCAACCGTTAATGAGCTAACTCTATATGTATATTTAGCCCCCCCCACAACCCTCCTTCCTGTTCAAAATTTTGGGCCGTCACACACCTAATATTTCTATTTGACCCTTAGGAATATTACATGTGAAATTTCATGACGATTCGCCCATTAGTTAATGAGTTAGCTCTATATTTATACTTAGACCCCCCACTACCCCCCCTCCCGTAAAAACTTTTGAGCCGTCACACCGCCTATTTTTTTATTTGGTCTTCAGGAATACTACATGTGAAACTTCGTGACAATCCGACCAACTGTTAAAGAGTTAGCTCTATATTTATACTTAGGCCCCCCCACAACCCCCCTCCCGTTCAAAACTTTGGGACGCCACACACCTTTTTTTGCTATTTGGCTTTTAAAAATACTACATGTGAAATTTCATGACGATTCGCCCATTAGTTAATGAGTTAGCTCTATATTTATACTTAGGCCCCCCCACATCCCCCCCTCCCGTTCAAAACTTTGGGACGCCACACACCTTATTTTTCTATTTGGCCTTCAGGAATACTCCATGTGAAATTTCGTGACAATCCGACAACCGTTAAAGAATTAGCTCTATATTTATACTTAGGCCCCCCTTACAACCCCCCCTCCCGTTCAAAACTTTGGGACGCCACAAACTTTTTTTTGCTATTTGGCTTTTAAAAATACTACATGTGAAATTTCATGACGATTCGCTCATTAGTTAATGAGTTAGCTCTATATTTATACTTAGGCCCCCCCACAACCCCCCCTCACGTTCAAAACTTTGGGACGCCACACACCTTATTTTTCTATTTGGCCTTCAGGAATACTCCATGTGAAATTTCGTGACAATCCGACAAACCATTACAGAATTAGCTCTATATTTATACTTCGGCCCCCCTTACAACCCCCCCTCCCGTTCAAAACTTTGGGACGCCACACACCTTTTTTTCCTATTTGGCTTTTAAAAATACTACGTGAAATTTCATGACGATTCGCCCATTAGTTAATGAGTTAGCTCTATATTTATACTTAGGCCCCCCCACATCGATAATGAGACGTATGTTATGTAAATAAACCTGGGTAGGTCAATTTCCACTTAGGTTGAAAGCCTTGAGCACGTCGTCCTTCGGATGGGACTTTCCGGATATATCTGAATCTGTAGTATCAGTTTTAACAATTATTAAGCCTATAAACCGTTAAATAGTGCGAATTTTTTGAAAAACGTTTTCATTTTGATTTTTGTGTGGGGTTCAAATAATCCGGTCGTTCTCTATCAGTTTTAACAAATATTTAATCTGTAAACCGTTAAAAAGCGAGAAATTTGAAGAATGGAGTCTACCGAGCTCAGGATCGCCACTTACAAATCTAGCTGAGGCACTTAGGTCAGATGTTTTAATCGGGAAGTTAAATAACACTTTGAGCACGTCGTCCTTCGGATGGGACATTAAGCGATGATCCAGGGCTTTTTCGAATGTGAGGTACTCGATAATGAGACGTATGTTATGTAAATAAACCTGGGTAGGTGAAATATCACTTAGGTTGAAAATAGCCTTGAGGTAGTAGGTGCCTTGCAACTGCGGACCCCACAGATAGTATGTAGTTAGAACCACAGGGCTTCACAGCTAGTATGAGTTTTGCAACGGTGGACCTCACAGCTAGTACCTACGTAGTTAAATACGCTGGGCCACACTGCTAGCGCCTTGCAACAGCAGACCCCACAGCTAGTACGTAATTAGGAACGCTGGGCATCACAGCTAGTAAATGTCTTGTAGGTGCCTTGCAACAGCGAACCCCACAGCCAGTACATAGTTAGGAACGCTGGGGCTGAGCACTACAGCTAGTAAGTGCCTTGCAACAGCGGACCCCACAGCTAGTATGATATCAGGAACGCTGGACATCACAGCTAGTAAATTTCTTGCAACAGTGAACCCCACAGCGAATATATAGTTACTACTACTACTACATGTGAAATTCATGACAATCCGATTCATGACAATACGATCAACCGTTAATGAGCTAGCTCTACATTTATACCCCCCCCCCTCAACCCCCCCACCCGTTCAAAACTTCGGGACGCCACACACCTTATTTTTCTATTTGGCCTTCAGGAATACTCCATGTGAAATTTCGTGACAATACGACCAACCGTTAATGAGCTAACTCTATATGTATATTTAGCCCCCCCCACAACCCTCCTTCCTGTTCAAAATTTTGGGCCGTCACACACCTAATATTTCTATTTGACCCTTAGGAATATTACATGTGAAATTTCATGACGATTCGCCCATTAGTTAATGAGTTAGCTCTATATTTATACTTAGACCCCCCACTACCCCCCCTCCCGTAAAAACTTTTGAGCCGTCACACCGCCTATTTTTTTATTTGGTCTTCAGGAATACTACATGTGAAACTTCGTGACAATCCGACCAACTGTTAAAGAGTTAGCTCTATATTTATACTTAGGCCCCCCCACAACCCCCCTCCCGTTCAAAACTTTGGGACGCCACACACCTTTTTTTGCTATTTGGCTTTTAAAAATACTACATGTGAAATTTCATGACGATTCGCCCATTAGTTAATGAGTTAGCTCTATATTTATACTTAGGCCCCCCCACATCCCCCCCTCCCGTTCAAAACTTTGGGACGCCACACACCTTATTTTTCTATTTGGCCTTCAGGAATACTCCATGTGAAATTTCGTGACAATCCGACAACCGTTAAAGAATTAGCTCTATATTTATACTTAGGCCCCCCTTACAACCCCCCCTCCCGTTCAAAACTTTGGGACGCCACACACTTTTTTTTGCTATTTGGCTTTTAAAAATACTACATGTGAAATTTCATGACGATTCGCTCATTAGTTAATGAGTTAGCTCTATATTTATACTTAGGCCCCCCCACAACCCCCCCTCACGTTCAAAACTTTGGGACGCCACACACCTTATTTTTCTATTTGGCCTTCAGGAATACTCCATGTGAAATTTCGTGACAATCCGACAAACCATTACAGAATTAGCTCTATATTTATACTTCGGCCCCCCTTACAACCCCCCCTCCCGTTCAAAACTTTGGGACGCCACACACCTTTTTTTCCTATTTGGCTTTTAAAAATACTACGTGAAATTTCATGACGATTCGCCCATTAGTTAATGAGTTAGCTCTATATTTATACTTAGGCCCCCCCACAACCCCCCCTCCCGATCAAAACTTTGGGACGCCACACACCTTTTTTTCCTATTTGGCTTTTAAAAAGACTACGTGTGAAATTTCATGACAATTTGACCATTAGTTAATGAGTTAGCACTATTTATATACTTAGGCCCCCCTTACAACCCTCCCTACCGTTCAAAATTCTGGGACGCCACATAGCCTATTATTCAATCGGGCTCAAAAGAATGCCCCGTTTCAGCTTTATTTATATAGATTATATCACAATGTACACAAGTTTTAATTTGTGTTCATATCTATACATACATCTTTTTTTTTTTGGCATTTTTCTTGCATAGTGGATCGGTGTCACCATATTTAAAGTCAGTCTGAACGTTGTGCTGACGTTGGCATAATCCGAAACCAGCACACTCTATGGCTCTGTCAGTTAACAAATATTGAATCTATAAACCGTTAAAAAGCAAGAAATTTGAAGAATGGAGTCTACCGAGCTCAGGATCGCCACTTAGAAATCTAGCTGTGGCACTTAGGTCAGATGTTTTAATCGGGAAGTTAAAAATAACTTTGAGCACTTCGTCCTTCGGATGGGACATTAAGCGATGATCCAGGGCTTTTTCGAATGTGAGGTACTCGATAATGAGACGTATGTTATGTAAATAAACCTGGGTAGGTCAATTTCCACTTAGGTTGAAAGCCTTGAGCACGTCGTCCTTCGGATGGGACTTTCCGGATATATCTGAATCTGTAGTATCAGTTTTAACAATTATTAAGCCTATAAACCGTTAAATAGTGCGAATTTTTTGAAAAACGTTTTCATTTTGATTTTTGTGTGGGGTTCAAATAATCCGGTCGTTCTCTATCAGTTTTAACAAATATTTAATCTGTAAACCGTTAAAAAGCGAGAAATTTGAAGAATGGAGTCTACCGAGCTCAGGATCGCCACTTACAAATCTAGCTGAGGCACTTAGGTCAGATGTTTTAATCGGGAAGTTAAATAACACTTTGAGCACGTCGTCCTTCGGATGGGACATTAAGCGATGATCCAGGGCTTTTTCGAATGTGAGGTACTCGATAATGAGACGTATGTTATGTAAATAAACCTGGGTAGGTGAAATATCACTTAGGTTGAAAATAGCCTTGAGCACGTCGTCCTTCGGATGGGACTTTCCGGATAAATCTGAATCTCTCGTATCAGTTTTAACAATTATTAAGCCTATAAACCGTTAAATAGCGCAAATATTTTGAAAAACATTTTTTTTTGATTTTTGTGTAGGATTCAGATAATCCGGTCGTTCTCTATCAGTTTTAACAAATATTAAATCTATAAACCGTTAAAAAGCGAGAAATTTCAAGAATGGAGTCTACCGAGCTCAGGATCGCCACTTAGAAATCTAGCTGAGGCACTTAGGTCAGATGTTTCAATCGGGAAGTTAAAAAACACTTTGAGCACGTCGTCCTTCGGATGGGACTTTAAGCGATGATCCAGGGCTTTTTCGAATGTGAGGTACTCGATAATGAGACGTATGTTATGTAAATAAACCTGGTTAGGTGAAATTTCACTTAGGTTGAAAATAGCCTTGAGCACGTCGTCCGTCGGATGGGACTTTTCGGATATATCTGATTCTGTCGTATCAGTTTTAACAATTATTAAGCCTATAAACCGTTAAATAGCGTGAATTTTTTGAAAAACATTTTTATTTTGATTTTTGTGTCGGATTCAGATAATCCGGTCGTTCTCTAACAGTTTTAACAAATATTAAATCTATAAACCGTTAAAAAGCGAGAAATTTCAAGAATGGAGTCTACCGAGCTCAGGATCGCCACTTAGAAATCTAGCTGAGGCACTTAGGTCAGATGTTTTAATCGGGAAGCTAAAAATAACTTTGAGCACGTCGTCCTTCGGATGGGACATTAAGCAATGATCCAGGGCTTTTTCGAATGTGAGGTACTCGATAATGAGACGTATGTTATGTAAATAAACCTGGGTAGGTCAATTTCTACTTAGGTTGAAAGCCTTGAGCACGTCGTCCTTCGGATGGGACTTTCCGGATAAATCTGAATCTGTCGTATCAGTTTTAACAATTATTATGCCTATAAACCGTTAAATAGCGCAAATTTTTTGAAAAACATTTTTATTTTGATTTTTGTGTAGGATTCAGATAATCCGGTCGTTCTCTATCAGTTTTAACAAATATTTAATCTATAAACCGTTAAAAAGCGAGAAATTTGAAGAATGGAGTCTACCGAGCTCAGGATCGTCACTTAGAAATCTAGCTGAGGCACTTAGGTCAGATGTTTTAATCGGGAAGTGAAAAATAACTATGAGCACGTCGTCCTTCAGATGGGACTTTAAGCGATGTTCCAGGACTTTTTCGAATGTGAGGTACTCGATAATGAGACGTATGTTATGTAAATAAACCTGGGTAGGTCAATTTCTACTTAGGTTGAAAGCCTTGAGCACGTCGTCCTTCGGATGGGACTTTCCGGATAAATCTGAATCTCTCGTATCAGTTTTAACAATTATTAAGCCTATAAACCGTTAAATAGCGCAAATATTTTGAAAAACATTTTTTTTTGATTTTTGTGTAGGATTCAGATAATCCGGTCGTTCTCTATCAGTTTTAACAAATATTAAATCTATAAACCGTTAAAAAGCGAGAAATTTCAAGAATGGAGTCTACCGAGCTCAGGATCGCCACTTAGAAATCTAGCTGAGGCACTTAGGTCAGATGTTTCAATCGGGAAGTTAAAAAACACTTTGAGCACGTCGTCCTTCGGATGGGACTTTAAGCGATGATCCAGGGCTTTTTCGAATGTGAGGTACTCGATAATGAGACGTATGTTATGTAAATAAACCTGGTTAGGTGAAATTTCACTTAGGTTGAAAATAGCCTTGAGCACGTCGTCCGTCGGATGGGACTTTTCGGATATATCTGATTCTGTCGTATCAGTTTTAACAATTATTAAGCCTATAAACCGTTAAATAGCGTGAATTTTTTGAAAAACATTTTTATTTTGATTTTTGTGTCGGATTCAGATAATCCGGTCGTTCTCTATCAGTTTTAACAAATATTAAATCTATAAACCGTTAAAAAGCGAGAAATTTCAAGAATGGAGTCTACCGAGCTCAGGATCGCCACTTAGAAATCTAGCTGAGGCACTTAGGTCAGATGTTTTAATCGGGAAGCTAAAAATAACTTTGAGCACGTCGTCCTTCGGATGGGACATTAAGCAATGATCCAGGGCTTTTTCGAATGTGAGGTACTCGATAATGAGACGTATGTTATGTAAATAAACCTGGGTAGGTCAATTTCTACTTAGGTTGAAAGCCTTGAGCACGTCGTCCTTCGGATGGGACTTTCCGGATAAATCTGAATCTGTCGTATCAGTTTTAACAATTATTATGCCTATAAACCGTTAAATAGCGCAAATTTTTTGAAAAACATTTTTATTTTGATTTTTGTGTAGGATTCAGATAATCCGGTCGTTCTCTATCAGTTTTAACAAATATTTAATCTATAAACCGTTAAAAAGCGAGAAATTTGAAGAATGGAGTCTACCGAGCTCAGGATCGTCACTTAGAAATCTAGCTGAGGCACTTAGGTCAGATGTTTTAATCGGGAAGTGAAAAATAACTATGAGCACGTCGTCCTTCAGATGGGACTTTAAGCGATGTTCCAGGACTTTTTCGAATGTGAGGTACTCGATAATGAGACGTATGTTATGTAAATAAACCTGGGTAGGTCAATTTCTACTTAGGTTGAAAGCCTTGAGCACTTCGTCCTTCGGATGGGACTTTCCGGATAAATCTGAATCTGTCGTATCAGTTTTAACAATTATTAAGCCTATAAACCGTTAAATAGCGCAAATTTTTTGAAAAACATTTTTATTTTTATTTTTGTGTAGGATTCAGATAATCCGGTCGTTCTCTATCAGTTTTAACAAATATTTAATCTATAAACCGTTAAAAAGCGAGAAATTTGAAGAATGGAGTCTACCGAGCTCAGGATCGCCACTTAGAAATCTAGCTGAGGCACTTAGGTCAGATGTTTTAATCGGGAAGTGAAAAATAACTATGAGCACGTCGTCCTTCGGATGGGACTTTAAGCGATGTTCCAGGACTTTTTCGAATGTGAGGTACTCGATAATGAGACGTATGTTATGTAAATAAACCTGGGTAGGTGAAATTTCACTTAGGTTGAAAATAGCCTTGAGCACGTCGTCCTTCGGATGGGACTTTTCGGATAAATCTGAATCTGTCGTATCAGTTTTAACAATTATTAAGCCTATAAACCGTTAAATAGCGCAAATTTTTTGAAAAAAATTTTTATTTTGATTTTGGTGTAGGATTCAGACAATCCGGTCGTTCTCTATCAGTTTTAACAAATATTAAATCTATAAACCGTTAAAAAGCGAGAAATTTCAAGAATGGAGTCTACCGAGCTCAGGATCGCCACTTAGAAATCTAGTTGAGGCACTTAGGTCAGATGTTTCAATCGGGAAGTTAAAAAACACTTTGAGCACGTCGTCCTTCGGATGGGACTTTAAGCGATGATCCAGGGCTTTTTCAAATGTGAGGTACTCGATAATGAGACGTATGTTATGTAAATAAACCTGGTTAGGTGAAATTTCACTTAGGTTGAAAATAGCCTTGAGCACGTCGTCCGTCGGATGGGACTTTTCGGATATATCTGATTCTGTCGTATCAGTTTTAACAATTATTAAGCCTATAAACCGTTAAATAGCGTGAATTTTTTGAAAAACATTTTTATTTTGATTTTTGTGTAGGATTCAGATAATCCGGTCGTTCTCTATCAGTTTTAACAAATATTAAATCTATAGCAGTTATACCCGGCGTTGCCCGGGGAACTTTGATTTTTCTCCCAATATCTTTTATAGCGCTATTCAGTTCCTCGACAGTACATTCATGATGTTATAATTTTCAATTATTCATACGGAATAAGGCTTATAGTCCTTCAGCTGTTCTAACGCTAGTAAGTTTTTAGGACCCCTGGGCACCACAGCTAGTATGCGCCTTTCAACGGCGGAAGCCACACCTAGTGAATACTTAGCATCGCTGGACGTCCTAGTCAGTGCGTACTTAAGAACGTTTGTGACCACAGCTAGTATGTGGCTTGCAACGCTGAGCACCACAGCTAGTACGTAGTTGGGAATGCTGGGCATCATAGCTAGTATGTGCCTTGCGACGGCGGACCCAACAGCTAGTACGTAGTTAGGAACGCTGGTCACCACAGCTAGTATGTGCCTCGCAACAGCGGACCCCACAGCTAGTACGAAGTTAGGAACGCTGGGCATCACAGCTATTAAGTGCCTTGCAACAGCGGACCCCACAGCTAGTATGTAGTTAAATACGCTGGGCATTACAGTTAGTAAGTGCTTTGCAACAGCGAACTTCACAGCTAGTACATAGTTAGGAACGCTGGGCACTACAGCTAGTAAATGCCTTGCAACAACGGACCCCACAGCTAGTACGAAGTTAGGAACGCTGGGCACTACAGCTAGTAAATGCCTTGCAACAACGGACCCCACAGCTAGTACGATATTAGGAACCCTGTGCATCACAGCTAGTATGCTTTTGCAACGACGGACCCCACAGCTAGTACGTTTTTAGGAACGCTGGGCCCTACAGGTAGTAGGTGCCTTGCAACTGCGAACCCCACAGATAGTATGTAGTTAGAACCACAGGGCATCACAGCTAGTATGAGTTTTGCAACGGCGGACCCCACAGCTAGTACCTACGAGTGAAATACGCTGGGCCACACTGCTAGCGCCTTGCAACAGCAGACCCCACAGCTAGTACGTAATTAGAAACGCTGGGCATTACAGCTAGTAAATGTCTTATAGGTGCCTTGCAACAGCGAACCCCACAGCCAGTACATAGTTAGGAACGCTGGGGCTGAGCACTACAGCTAGTAAGTACCTTGCAACAGCGGACCCCACAGCTAGTACGATATTAGGAACCCTGTGCATCACAGCTAGTATGCTTTTGCAACGACGGACCCCACAGCTAGTACGTTTTTAGGAACGCTGGGCCCTACAGGTAGTAGGTGCCTTGCAACTGCGAACCCCACAGATAGTATGTAGTTAGAACCACAGGGCATCACAGCTAGTATGAGTTTTGCAACGGCGGACCCCACAGCTAGTACCTACGAGTGAAATACGCTGGGCCACACTGCTAGCGCCTTGCAACAGCAGACCCCACAGCTAGTACGTAATTAGAAACGCTGGGCATTACAGCTAGTAAATGTCTTATAGGTGCCTTGCAACAGCGAACCCCACAGCCAGTACATAGTTAGGAACGCTGGGGCTGAGCACTACAGCTAGTAAGTACCTTGCAACAGCGGACCCCACAGCTAGTACGATATTAGGAACGCTGGACATCACAGCTAGTAAATGTCTTGCAACAGTGAACCCCACAGCGAATACATAGTTACTACTACTACTTGTGAAATTCATGACAATCCGATTCATGACAATACGATCAACCGTTAATGAGCTAGCTCTATATATATACTTAGTCCCCCCCCCCTCAACCCCGCAACCCGTTCAAAACTTCGGGACGCCACACTCCTTATTTTTCTATTTGGCCTTCAGGAATAATATATGCGAAATTTCGTGACAATACGACCAACCGTTAATGAGCTAACTCTATATGTATATTTAGCCCCCCCCACAACCCTCCTTCCTGTTCAAAATTTTGGGCCGTCACACATCTAATATTTCTATTTGACCTTTAGGAATACTACATGTGAAATTTCATGACAATTCGACCATTAGTTATAGAGTTAGCACTATTTATATACGTAGGCCCCCCTTACAACCCCCCCTCCCGATCAAAACTTTGGAACGCCACACACCTTATTTTTCTATTTGGCCTTCAGGAATACTCCATGTGAAATTTCGTGACAATCCGACCAACCGTTAAAGAGTTAGCTCTATATTTATACTTAGGCCCCCCACAACCCCCCCTCCCGTTCAAAACTTTGGGACGCCACACACCTTTATTTCCTATTTGGCTTTTAAAAATACTACATGTGAAATTTCATGACGATTCGCCCATTAGTTAATGAGTTAGCTCTATATTTATACTTAGGCCCCCCAACTACCCTCCCCTCCCGTAAAAAATTTTGAGCCGTCACACCGCCTATTTTTCTATTTGGTCTTCAGGAATACTCCATGTGAAATTTCGTGACAATCCGACCAACCGTTAAAGAGTTAGCTCTATATTTATACTTAGGCCCCCCCCACAACCCCCCTCCCGTTCAAAACTTTGGGACGCCACACACCTTCTTTTCCTATTTGGCTTTTAAAAATACTACATGTGAAATTTCATGACGATTCGCCCATTAGTTAATGAGTTAGCTCTATATTTATACTTAGGCCCCCCCCACTACCCCCCCTCCCGTAAAACATTTTGAGCCGTCACACCGCCTATTTTTTTATTTGGTCTTCAGGAATACTACATGTGAAACTTCGTGACAATGCGACCAACTGTTAAAGAGTTAGCTCTATATTTATACTTAGGCCCCCCCACAACCCCCCCTCGCGTTCAAAACTTTGGGACGCCACACACCTTTTTTTCCTATTTGGCTTTTAAAAATACTACATGTGAAATTTCATGACGATTCGCCCATTAGTTAATGAGTTAGCTCTATATTTATACTTAGGCCCCCCACAACCCCCCCTCCCGTTCAAAACTTTGGGACGCCACACACGTTTATTTCCTATTTGGCTTTTAAAAATACTACATGTGAAATTTCATGACGATTCGCCCATTAGTTAATGAGTTAGCTCTATATTTATACTTAGGCCCCCCAACTACCCCCACCCCTCCCGTAAAAAATTTTGAGCCGTCACACCGCCTATTTTTCTATTTGGTCTTCAGGAATACTCCATGTGAAATTTCGTGACAATCCGACCAACCGTTAAAGAGTTAGCTCTATATTTATACTTAGGCCCCCCCCACAACCCCCCCTCCCGTTCAAAACTTTGGGACGCCACACACCCTTTTTTCCTATTTGGCTTTTAAAAATACTACATGTGAAATTTCATGACGATTCGCCCATTAGTTAATGAGTTAGCTCTATATTTATACTTAGGCCCCCCCACTACCCCCCCTCCCGTAAAAACTTTTGAGCCGTCACACCGCCTATTTTTTTTATTTGGTCTTCAGGAATACTACATGTGAAACTTCGTGACAATCCGACCAACTGTTAAAGAGTTAGCTCTATATTTATACTTAGGCCCCCCCACAACCCCCCTCCCGTTCAAAACTTTGGGACGCCACACACCTTTTTTGCTATTTGGCTTTTAAAAATACTACATGTGAAATTTCATGACGATTCGCCCATTAGTTAATGAGTTAGCTCTATATTTATACTTAGGCCCCCCCACATCCCCCCCTCCCGTTCAAAACTTTGGGACGCCACACACCTTATTTTTCTATTTGGCCTTCAGGAATACTCCATGTGAAATTTCGTGACAATCCGACCAACCATTACAGAATTAGCTCTATATTTATACTTAGGCCCCCCTTACAACCCCCCCTCCCGTTCAAAACTTTGGGACGCCACACACCTTTTTTTCCTATTTGGCTTTTAAAAATACTACGTGAAATTTCATGACGATTCGCCCATTAGTTAATGAGTTAGCTCTATATTTATACTTAGGCCCCCCCACATCCCCCCCTCCCGATCAAAACTTTGGGACGCCACACACCTTTTTTTCCTATTTGGCTTTTAAAAATACTACGTGAAATTTCATGACGATTCGCCCATTAGTTAATGAGTTAGCTCTATATTTATACTTAGGCCCCCCCACAACCCCCCCTCCCGATCAAAACTTTGGGACGCCACACACCTTTTTTTCCTATTTGGCTTTTAAAAAGACTACGTGTGAAATTTCATGACAATTTGACCATTAGTTAATGAGTTAGCACTATTTATATACTTAGGCCCCCCTTACAACCCTCCCTACCGTTCAAAATTCTGGGACGCCACATAGCCTATTATTCAATCGGGCTCAAAAGAATGCCCCGTTTCAGCTTTATTTATATAGATTATATCACAATGTACACAAGTTTTAATTTGTGTTCATATCTATACATACATCTTTTTTTTTTGGCATTTTTCTTCCATAGTGGATCGGTGTCACCATATTTAAAGTCAGTCTGAACGTTGTGCTGACGTTGGCATAATCCGAAACCAGCACACTCTATGGCTCTGTCAGTTAACAAATATTAAATCTATAAACCGTTAAAAAGCAAGAAATTTGAAGAATGGAGTCTACCGAGCTCAGGATCGCCACTTAGAAATCAAGCTGAGGCACTTAGGTCAGATGTTTTAATCGGGAAGTTAAATAACACTTTGAGCACGTCGTCCTTCGGATGGGACATTAAGCGATGATCCAGGGCTTTTTCGAATGTGAGGTACTCGATAATGAGACGTATGTTATGTAAATAAACCTGGGTAGGTGAAATATCACTTAGGTTGAAAATAGCCTTGAGCACGTCGTCCTTCGGATGGGACTTTCCGGATAAATCTGAATCTCTCGTATCAGTTTTAACAATTATTAAGCCTATAAACCGTTAAATAGCGCAAATATTTTGAAAAACATTTTTTTTTGATTTTTGTGTAGGATTCAGATAATCCGGTCGTTCTCTATCAGTTTTAACAAATATTAAATCTATAAACCGTTAAAAAGCGAGAAATTTGAAGAATGGAGTCTACCGAGCTCAGGATCGCCACTTAGAAATCTAGCTGAGGCACTTAGGTCAGATGTTTCAATCGGGAAGTTAAAAAACACTTTGAGCACGTCGTCCTTCGGATGGGACTTTAAGCGATGATCCAGGGCTTTTTCGAATGTGAGGTACTCGATAATGAGACGTATGTTATGTAAATAAACCTGGTTAGGTGAAATTTCACTTAGGTTGAAAATAGCCTTGAGCACGTCGTCCGTCGGATGGGACTTTTCGGATATATCTGATTCTGTCGTATCAGTTTTAACAATTATTAAGCCTATAAACCGTTAAATAGCGTGAATTTTTTGAAAAACATTTTTTTTTGATTTTTGTGTAGGATTCAGATAATCCGGTCGTTCTCTATCAGTTTTAACAAATATTAAATCTATAAACCGTTAAAAAGCGAGAAATTTGAAGAATGGAGTCTACCGAGCTCAGGATCGCCACTTAGAAATCTAGCTGAGGCACTTAGGTCAGATGTTTCAATCGGGAAGTTAAAAAACACTTTGAGCACGTCGTCCTTCGGATGGGACTTTAAGCGATGATCCAGGGCTTTTTCGAATGTGAGGTACTCGATAATGAGACGTATGTTATGTAAATAAACCTGGTTAGGTGAAATTTCACTTAGGTTGAAAATAGCCTTGAGCACGTCGTCCGTCGGTTGGGACTTTTCGGATATATCTGATTCTGTCGTATCAGTTTTAACAATTATTAAGCCTATAAACCGTTAAATAGCGTGAATTTTTTGAAAAACATTTTTATTTTGATTTTTGTGTCGGATTCAGATAATCCGGTCGTTCTCTATCAGTTTTAACAAATATTTAATCTATAAACCGTTAAAAAGCGAGAAATTTGAAGAATGGAGTCTACCGAGCTCAGGATCGCCACTTAGAAATCTAGCTGAGGCACTTAGGTCAGATGTTTTAATCGGGAAGTGAAAAATAACTATGAGCACGTCGTCCTTCGGATGGGACTTTAAGCGATGTTCCAGGACTTTTTCGAATGTGAGGTACTCGATAATGAGACGTATGTTATGTAAATAAACCTGGGTAGGTGAAATTTCACTTAAGTTGAAAATAGCCTTGAGCACGTCGTCCTTCGGATGGGACTTTCCGGATAAATCTGATTCTGTCGTATCAGTTTTAACAATTATTAAGCCTATAAACCGTTAAATAGCGCAAATTTTTTGAAAAAAATTTTTATTTTGATTTTGGTGTAGGATTCAGACAATCCGGTCGTTCTCTATCAGTTTTAACAAATATTAAATCTATAAACCGTTAAAAAGCGAGAAATTTCAAGAATGGAGTCTACCGAGCTCAGGATCGCCACTTAGAAATCTAGTTGAGGCACTTAGGTCAGATGTTTCAATCGGGAAGTTAAAAAACACTTTGAGCACGTCGTCCTTCGGATGGGACTTTAAGCGATGATCCAGGGCTTTTTCGAATGTGAGGTACTCGATAATGAGACGTATGTTATGTAAATAAACCTGGGTAGGTCAATTTCTACTTAGGTTGAAAGCCTTGAGCACGTCGTCCTTCGGATGGGACTTTCCGGATAAATCTGAATCTGTCGTATCAGTTTTAACAATTATTATGCCTATAAACCGTTAAATAGCGCAAATTTTTTGAAAAACATTTTTATTTTGATTTTTGTGTAGGATTCAGATAATCCGGTCGTTCTCTATCAGTTTTAACAAATATTTAATCTATAAACCGTTAAAAAGCGAGAAATTTGAAGAATGGAGTCTACCGAGCTCAGGATCGTCACTTAGAAATCTAGCTGAGGCACTTAGGTCAGATGTTTTAATCGGGAAGTGAAAAATAACTATGAGCACGTCGTCCTTCGGATGGGACTTTAAGCGATGTTCCAGGACTTTTTCGAATGTGAGGTACTCGATAATGAGACGTATGTTATGTAAATAAACCTGGGTAGGTCAATTTCTACTTAGGTTGAAAGCCTTGAGCACGTCGTCCTTCGGATGGGACTTTCCGGATAAATCTGAATCTGTCGTATCAGTTTTAACAATTATTAAGCCTATAAACCGTTAAATAGCGCAAATTTTTTGAAAAACATTTTTATTTTGATTTTTGTGTAGGATTTAGATAATCCGGTCGTTCTCTATCAGTTTTAACAAATATTTAATCTATAAACCGTTAAAAAGCGAGAAATTTGAAGAATGGAGTCTACCGAGCTCAGGATCGTCACTTAGAAATCTAGCTGAGGCACTTAGGTCAGATGTTTTAATCGGGAAGTGAAAAATAACTATGAGCACGTCGTCCTTCGGATGGGACTTTAAGCGATGTTCCAGGACTTTTTCGAATGTGAGGTACTCGATAATGAGACGTATGTTATGTAAATAAACCTGGGTAGGTCAATTTCTACTTAGGTTGAAAGCCTTGAGCACGTCGTCCTTCGGATGGGACTTTCCGGATAAATCTGAATCTGTCGTATCAGTTTTAACAATTATTAAGCCTATAAACCGTTAAATAGCGCAAATTTTTTGAAAAACATTTTTATTTTGATTTTTGTGTAGGATTCAGATAATCCGGTCGTTCTCTATCAGTTTTAACAAATATTTAATCTATAAACCGTTAAAAAGCGAGAAATTTGAAGAATGGAGTCTACCGAGCTCAGGATTGCCACTTAGAAATCTAGCTGAGGCACTTAGGTCAGATGTTTTAATCGGGAAGTGAAAAATAACTATGAGCACGTCGTCCTTCGGATGGGACTTTAAGCGATGTTCCAGGACTTTTTCGAATGTGAGGTACTCGATAATGAGACGTATGTTATGTAAATAAACCTGGGTAGGTGAAATTTCACTTAGGTTGAAAATAGCCTTGAGCACGTCGTCCTTCGGATGGGACTTTCCGGATAAATCTGAATCTGTCGTATCAGTTTAAACAATTATTAAGCCTATAAACCGTTAAATAGCGCAAATTTTTTGAAAAACATTTTTATTTTGATTTTTGTGTAGGATTCAGACAATCCGGTCGTTCTCTATCAGTTTTAACAAATATTAAATCTATAAACCGTTAAAAAGCGAGAAATTTCAAGAATGGAGTCTACCGAGCTCAGGATCGTCACTTAGAAATCTAGCTGAGGCACTTAGGTCAGATGTTTTAATCGGGAAGTGAAAAATAACTATGAGCACGTCGACTTCGGATGGGACTTTAAGCGATGTTCCAGGACTTTTTCGAATGTGAGGTACTCGATAATGAGACGTATGTTATGTAAATAAACCTGGGTAGGTGAAATTTCACTTAGGTTGAAAATAGCCTTGAGCACGTCGTCCTTCGGATGGGACTTTCCGGATAAATCTGAATCTGTCGTATCAGTTTTAACAATTATTAAGCCTATAAACCGTTAAATAGCGCAAATTTTTTGAAAAACATTTTTGTTTTGATTTTTGTGTAGGATTCAGATAATCCGGTCGTTCTCTATCAGTTTAAACAAATATTAAATCTATAAACCGTTAAAAAGCGAGAAATTTCAAGAATGGAGTCTACCGAGCTCAGGATCGCCACTTAGAAATCTAGTTGAGGCACTTAGGTCAGATGTTTCAATCGGGAAGTTAAAAAACACTTTGAGCACGTCGTCCTTCGGATGGGACTTTAAGCGATGATCCAGGGCTTTTTCGAATGTGAGGTACTCGATAATGAGACGTATGTTATGTAAATAAACCTGGGTAGGTGAAATATCACTTAGGTTGAAAATAGCCTTGAGCACGTCGTCCTTCGGATGGGACTTTCCGGATAAATCTGAATCTCTCGTATCAGTTTTAACAATTATTAAACCTATAAACCGTTAAATAGCGCAAATTTTTTGAAAAACATTTATTTTTTATTTTTGTGTAGGATTCAGATAATCCGGTCGTTCTCTATAAGTTTTAACAAATATTAAATCTATAAACCGTTAAAAAGCGAGAAATTTGAAGAATGGAGTCTACCGAGCCTAGGATCGCCACTTAGAAATCTAGCTGAGGCACTTAGGTCAGATGTTTGAATCGGGAAGTTAAAAAACACTTTGAGCACGTCGTCCTTCGGATGGGACTTTAAGCGATGATCCAGGGCTTTTTCGAATGTGAGGTACTCGATAATGAGACGTATGTTATGTAAATAAACCTGGTTAGGTGAAATTTCACTTAGGTTGAAAATAGCCTTGAGCACGTCGTCCGTCGGATGGGACTTTTCGGATATATCTGATTCTGTCGTATTAGTTTTAACAATTATTAAGCCTATAAACCGTTAAATAGCGTGAATTTTTTGAAAAACATTTTTATTTTGATTTTTGTGTAGGATTCAGATAATCCGGTCGTTCTCTATCAGTTTTAACAAATATTAAATCTATAAACCGTTAAAAAGCGAGAAATTTCAAGAATGGAGTCTACCGAGCTCAGGATCGCCACTTAGAAATCTAGTTGAGGCACTTAGGTCAGATGTTTTAATCGGGAAGCTAAAAATAACTTTGAGCACGTCGTCCTTCGGATGGGACATTAAGCAATGATCCAGGGCTTTTTCGAATGTGAGGTACTCGATAATGAGACGTATGTTATGTAAATAAACCTGGTTAGGTGAAATTTCACTTAGGTTGAAAATAGCCTTGAGCACGTCGTCCTTCGGATGGGACTTTTCGGATATATCTGATTCTGTCGTATCAGTTTTAACAATTATTAAGCCTATAAACCGTTAAATAGCGTGAATTTTTTGAAAAACATTTTTATTTTGATTTTTGTGTAGGATTCAGATAATCCGGTCGTTCTCTATCAGTTTTAACAAATATTAAATCTATAAACCGTTAAAAAGCGAGAAATTTCAAGAATGGAGTCTACCGAGCTCAGGATCGCCACTTAGAATTCTAGCTGAGGCACTTAGGTCAGATGTTTCAATCGGGAAGTTAAAAAACACTTTGAGCACGTCGTCCTTCGGATGGGACTTTAAGCGATGTTCCAGGACTTTTTCGAATGTGAGGTACTCGATAATGAGACGTATGTTATGTAAATAAACCTGGGTAGGTCAATTTCTACTTAGGTTGAAAGCCTTGAGCACGTCGTACTTCGGATGGGACTTTCCGGATAAATCTGAATCTGTCGTATCAGTTTTAACAATTATTAAGCCTATAAACCGTTAAATAGCGCAAATTTTTTGAAAAACATTTTTATTTTGATTTTTGTGTAGGATTCAGATAATCCGGTCGTTCTCTATCAGTTTTAACAAATATTTAATCTATAAACCGTTAAAAAGCGAGAAATTTGAAGAATGGAGTCTACCGAGCTCAGGATCGCCATTTAGAAATCTAGCTGAGGCACTTAGGTCAGATGTTTTAATCGGGAAGTGAAAAATAACTATGAGCACGTCGTCCTTCGGATGGGACATTAAGCAATGATCCAGGGCTTTTTCGAATGTGAGGTACTCGATAATGAGACGTATGTTATGTAAATAAACCTGGGTAGGTGAAATATCACTTAGGTTGAAAATAGCCTTGAGCACGTCGTCCTTCGGATGGGACTTTCCGGATAAATCTGAATCTCTCGTATCAGTTTTAACAATTATTAAGCCTATAAACCGTTAAATAGCGCAAATTTTTTGAAAAACAATTTTATTTTGATTTTTGTGTAGGATTCAAATAATCCGGTCGTTCTCTATCAGTTTTAACAAATATTAAATCTATAAACCGTTAAAAAGCGAGAAATTTCAAGAATGGAGTCTACCGAGCTCAGGATCGCCACTTAGAAATCTAGTTGAGGCACTTAGGTCAGATGTTTCAATCGGGAAGTTAAAAAACACTTTGAGCACGTCGTCCTTCGGATGGGACTTTAAGCGATGATCCAGGGCTTTTTCGAATGTGAGGTACTCGATAATGAGACGTATGTTATGTAAATAAACCTGGGTAGGTGAAATATCACTTAGGTTGAAAATAGCCTTGAGCACGTCGTCCTTCGGATGGGACTTTCCGGATAAATCTGAATCTCTCGTATCAGTTTTAACAATTATTAAGCCTATAAACCGTTAAATAGCGCAAATTTTTTGAAAAACATTTTTTTTTTATTTTTGTGTAGGATTCAGATAATCCGGTCGTTCTCTATCAGTTTTAACAAATATTAAATCTATAAACCGTTAAAAAGCGAGAAATTTGAAGAATGGAGTCTACCGAGCCTAGGATCGCCACTTAGAAATCTAGCTGAGGCACTTAGGTCAGATGTTTCAATCGGGAAGTTAAAAAACACTTTGAGCACGTCGTCCTTCGGATGGGACATTAAGCAATGATCCAGGGCTTTTTCGAATGTGAGGTACTCGATAATGAGACGTATGTTATGTAAATAAACCTGGTTAGGTGAAATTTCACTTAGGTTGAAAATAGCCTTGAGCACGTCGTCCTTCGGATGGGACTTTTCGGATATATCTGATTCTGTCGTATCAGTTTTAACAATTATTAAGCCTATAAACCGTTAAATAGCGTGAATTTTTTGAAAAACATTTTTATTTTGATTTTTGTGTAGGATTCAGATAATCCGGTCGTTCTCTATCAGTTTTAACAAATATTAAATCTATAAACCGTTAAAAAGCGAGAAATTTCAAGAATGGAGTCTACCGAGCTCAGGATCGCCACTTAGAATTCTAGCTGAGGCACTTAGGTCAGATGTTTCAATCGGGAAGTTAAAAAACACTTTGAGCACGTCGTCCTTCGGATGGGACTTTAAGCGATGTTCCAGGACTTTTTCGAATGTGAGGTACTCGATAATGAGACGTATGTTATGTAAATAAACCTGGGTAGGTCAATTTCTACTTAGGTTGAAAGCCTTGAGCACGTCGTACTTCGGATGGGACTTTCCGGATAAATCTGAATCTGTCGTATCAGTTTTAACAATTATTAAGCCTATAAACCGTTAAATAGCGCAAATTTTTTGAAAAACATTTTTATTTTGATTTTTGTGTAGGATTCAGATAATCCGGTCGTTCTCTATCAGTTTTAACAAATATTTAATCTATAAACCGTTAAAAAGCGAGAAATTTGAAGAATGGAGTCTACCGAGCTCAGGATCGCCACTTAGAAATCTAGCTGAGGCACTTAGGTCAGATGTTTTAATCGGGAAGTGAAAAATAACTATGAGCACGTCGTCCTTCGGATGGGACTTTAAGCGATGTTCCAGGACTTTTTCGAATGTGAGGTACTCGATAATGAGACGTATGTTATGTAAATAAACCTGGGTAGGTGAAATTTCACTTAGGTTGAAAATAGCCTTGAGCACGTCGTCCTTCGGATGGGACTTTCCGGATAAATCTGAATCTGTCGTATCAGTTTTAACAATTATTAAGCCTATAAACCGTTAAATAGCGCAAATTTTTTGAAAAACATTTTTATTTTGTTTTTTGTGTAGGATTCAGATAATCCGGTCGTTCTCTATCAGTTTTAACAAATATTAAATCTATAAACCGTTAAAAAGCGAGAAATTTGAAGAATGGAGTCTACCGAGCTCAGGATCGCCACTTAGAAATCTAGTTGAGGCACTTAGGTCAGATGTTTCAATCGGGAAGTTAAAAAACACTTTGAGCACGTCGTCGTTCGGATGGGACATTAAGCAATGATCCAGGGCTTTTTCGAATGTGAGGTACTCGATAATGAGACGTATGTTATGTAAATAAACCTGGGTAGGTGAAATATCACTTAGGTTGAAAATAGCCTTGAGCACGTCGTCCTTCGGATGGGACTTTCCGGATAAATCTGAATCTCTCGTATCAGTTTTAACAATTATTAAGCCTATAAACCGTTAAATAGCGCAAATGTTTTGAAAAACATTTTTATTTTGATTTTTGTGTAGGATTCAAATAATCCGGTCGTTCTCTATCAGTTTTAACAAATATTAAATCTATAAACCGTTAAAAAGCGAGAAATTTCAAGAATGGAGTCTACCGAGCTCAGGATCGCCACTTAGAAATCTAGCTGAGGCACTTAGGTCAGATGTTTCAATCGGGAAGTTAAAAAACACTTTGAGCACGTCGTCCTTCGAATGGGACTTTAAGCGATGATCCAGGGCTTTTTCGAATGTGAGGTACTCGATAATGAGACGTATGTTATGTAAATAAACCTGGTTAGGTGAAGCTTCACTTAGGTTGAAAATAGCCTTGAGCACGTCGTCCGTCGGATGGGACTTTTCGGATATATCTGATTCTGTCCTATCAGTTTTAACAACTATTAAGCCTATAAACCGTTAAATAGCGTGAATTTTTTGAAAAAGATTTTTATTTTGATTTTTCTGTAGGATTCAGATAATCCGGTCGTTCTCTATCAGTTTTAACAAATATTAAATCTATAGCAGTTATACCCGGCGTTGCCCGGGGAACTTTGATTTTTCTCCCAATATCTTCTATAACGCTATTCAGTTCCTCGACAGTACATTCATGATGTTATAATTCTCAATTATTCATACGGAATAGGGCTTATAGTCCTTCAGCTGTTCTAACGCTAGTAAGTTTTTAGGACCCCTGGGCACCACAGCTAGTATGCGCCTTTCAACGGCGGAAGCCACACCTAGCGAATACTTAGCATCGCTGGACGTCCTAGTCAGTGCGTACTTAAGAACGTTTGTGACCACAGCTAGTATGTGGTTTGCAACGCTGAGCACCACAGCTAGTACGTAGTTGGGAATGCTGGGCATCATAGCTAGTATGTGCCTTGCGACGGCGGACCCAACAGCTAGTACGTAGTTAGGAACGCTGGTCACCACAGCTAGTATGTGCCTCGCAACAGCGGACCCCACAGCTAGTACGAAGTTAGGAACGCTGGGCATCACAGCTATTAAGTGCCTTGCAACAGCGGACCCCACAGCTAGTATGTAGTTAAATACGCTGGGCATTACAGTTAGTAAGTGCTTTGCAACAGCGAACTTCACAGCTAGTACATAGTTAGGAACGCTGGGCACTACAGCTAGTAAATGCCTTGCAACAACGGACCCCACAGCTAGTACGAAGTTAGGAACGCTGGGCACTACAGCTAGTAAATGCCTTGCAACAACGGACCCCACAGCTAGTACGATATTAGGAACCCTGTGCATCACAGCTAGTATGCTTTTGCAACGACGGACCCCACAGCTAGTACGTTTTTAGGAACGCTGGGCCCTACAGGTAGTAGGTGCCTTGCAACTGCGAACCCCACAGATAGTATGTAGTTAGAACCACAGGGCATCACAGCTAGTATGAGTTTTGCAACGGCGGACCCCACAGCTAGCTCTATATTTATACTTAGGCCCCCCCACAACCCCCCCTCCCGTTCAAAACTTTGGGACGCCACACACCTTTTTTCCTGTTTGGCTTTTAAAAAGACTACGTGTGATATTTCATGACAATTTGACCATTAGTTACTGAGTTAGCACTTTTTTTATACTTAGGCCACCCTTACAACCCCCCCTCCCGTTCAAAACTTTGGGACGCCACACGCCTTATTTTTCTATTTGGCCTTCAGGAATACTACATGTGAAACTTCGTGACAATGCGACCAACTGTTAAAGAGTTAGCTCTATATTTATACTTAGGCCCCCCCACTACCCCCCCTCCCGTAAAAAATTTTGAGCCGTCACACCGCCTATTTTTTTATTTGGTCTTCAGGAAAACTCCATGTGAAATTTCGTGATAATCCGACCAACCGTTAAAGAGTTAGCTCTATATTTATACTTAGGCCCCCCCACAACCCCCCGTCCCGTTCAAAACTTTGGGACGCCACACACCTTTTTTTCCTATTTGGCTTTTAAAAATACTACATGTGAAATTTCATGACGATTCGCCCATTAGTTAATGAGTTAGCTCTATATTTATACTTAGGCCCCCCCACTACCCCCCCTCCCGTAAAAAATTTTGAGCCGTCACACCGCCTATTTTTTATTTTGGTCTTCAGGAATACTACATGTGAAACTTCGTGACAATGCGACTAACTGTTAAAGAGTTAGCTCTATATTCATACTTAGGCCACCCTTACAACCCCCCCTCCCGATCAAAATTTTGGGACGCCACATAGCCTATTATTCAATCGGGCTCAAAAGAATGCTACATGGGCAGTTTCATAAAAATCCGTCCAGCGGTTTGGGCGTGATGCTGGAACAAACATACATACATACAAACAAACAAACAAACAAACAAACCCCGTTTCAGCTTTATTAATATAAGCTCTATATTTATACTTAGGCCCCCCCACAACCCCCCCTCCCGTTCAAAACTTTGGGACGCCACACACCTTTTTTTCCTATTTGGCTTTTAAAAATACTACATGTGAAATTTCATGACGATTCGCCCATTAGTTAATGAGTTAGCTCTATATTTATACTTAGGCCCCCCAACTTCCCCCCCCCTCCCGTTACAAATTTTGAGCCGTCACACCGCCTATTTTTCTATTTGGTCTTCAGGAATACTCCATGTGAAATTTCGTGACAATCCGACCAACCGTTAAAGAGTTAGCTCTATATTTATACTTAGGCCCCCCCCCAACCCCCCCTCCCGTTGAAACTTTGGGACGCCACACACCTTTTTTTCCTATTTGGCTTTTAAAAATACTACATGTGAAATTTCATGACGATTCGCCCATTAGTTAATGAGTTAGCTCTATATTTATACTTAGGCCCTCCCGTAAAAACTTTTGAGCCGTCACACCGCCTATTTTTTTATTTGGTCTTCAGGAATACTACATGTGAAACTTCGTGACAATCCGACCAACTGTTAAAGAGTTAGCTCTATATTTATACTTAGGCCCCCCCACAACCCCCCTCCCGTTCAAAACTTTGGGACGCCACACACCTTTTTTTGCTATTTGGCTTTTAAAAATACTACATGTGAAATTTCATGACGATTCGCCCATTAGTTAATGAGTTAGCTCTATATTTATACTTAGGCCCCCCCACATCCCCCCCTCCCGTTCAAAACTTTGGGACGCCACACGCCTTATTTTTCTATTTGGCCTTCAGGAATACTCCATGTGAAATTTCGTGACAATCCGACAACCGTTAAAGAATTAGCTCTATATTTATACGTAGGCCCCCCTTACAAACCCCCCTCCCGATCAAAACTTTGGAACGCCACACACCTTATTTTTCTATTTGGCCTTCAGGAATACTCCATGTGAAATTTCGTGACAATCCGACCAACCGTTAAAGAGTTAGCTCTATATTTATACTTAGGCCCCCCCACAACCCCCCCTCCCGGTCAAAACTTTGGGACGCCACACACCTTTATTTCCTATTTGGCTTTTAAAAATACTACATGTAAAATTTCATGACGATTCGTCCATTAGTTAATGAGTTAGCTCTATATTTATACTTAGGCCCCCCCACTACCCCCCCTCCCGTAAATAATTTTGAGCCGTCACACCGCCTATTTTCTTATTTGGTCTTCAGGAATACTACATGTGAAACTTCGTGACAATGCGACCAACTGTTAAAGAGTTAGCTCTATATTTATACTTAGGCCCCCCCACTACCCCCCCTCCCGTAAAAAATTTTGAGCCGTCACACCGCCTATTTTTTTATTTGGTCTTCAGGAATACTACATGTGAAACTTCGTGACAATGCGACCAACTGTTAAAGAGTTAGCTCTATATTTATACTTAGGCCCCCCCACAACCCCCCCTCCCGTTCAAAACTTTGGCACGCCACACACCTTTTTTTCGTATTTGGCTTTTAAAAATACTACATGTGAAATTTCATGACGATTCGCCCATTAGTTAATGAGTTAGCTCTATATTTATACTTAGGCCCCCCCACAACCCCCCCTCCCGTTCAAAACTTTGGGACGCCACACACCTTTTTTTCCTATTTGGCTTTTAAAAATACTACATGTGAAATTTCATGACGATTCGCCCATTAGTTAATGAGTTAGCTCTATATTTATACTTAGGCCCCCCCACTACCCCCCCTCCCGTAAAAAATTTTGAGCCGTCACACCGCCTATTTTTTTATTTGGTCTTCAGGAATACTACATGTGAACTTCGTGACAATGCGACTAACTGTTAAAGAGTTAGCTCTATATTTATACTTAGGCCCCCCCACAACCCCCCCTCCCGTTCAAAACTTTGGGACGCCACACACCTTTTTTTCCAATTTGGCTTTTAAAAATACTACATGTGAAATTTCATGACGATTCGCCCATTAGTTAATGAGTTAGCTCTATATTTATACTTAGGCCCCCCCACAACCCCCCCTCCCGTTCAAAACTTTGGGACGCCACACACCTTTTTTCCTGTTTGGCTTTTAAAAAGACTACGTGTGATATTTCATGACAATTTGACCATTAGTTACTGAGTTAGCACTTTTTTTATACTTAGGCCACCCTTACAACCCCCCCTCCCGATCAAAACTTTGGGACGCCAAACACCTTTTTTTCCTATTTGGCTTTTAAAAATACTACATGTGAAATTTCATGACGATTCGCCCATTAGTTAATGAGTTAGCTCTATATTTATACTTAGGCCCCCCAACTTCCCCCCCCCCCCCCACCCGTAACAAATTTTGAGCCGTCACACCTCCTATTTTTCTATTTGGTCTTCAGGAATACTCCATGTGAAATTTCGTGACAATCCGACCAACCGTTAAAGAGTTAGCTCTATATTTATACTTAGGCCCCCCCACAACCCCCCCTCCCGTTCAAAACTTTGGGACGCCACACACCTTTTTTTCCTATTTGGCTTTTGAAAATACTACATGTGAAATTTCATGACGATTCGCCCATTAGTTAATCAGTTAGCTCTATATTTATACTTAGGCCCTCCCGTAAAAACTTTTGAGCCGTCACACCGCCTATTTTTTTATTTGGTCTTCAGGAATACTACATGTGAAACTTCGTGACAATCCGACCAACTGTTAAAGAGTTAGCTCTATATTTATACTTAGGCCCCCCCACAGCCCCCCTCCCGTTCAAAACTTTGGGACGCCACACACCTTTTTTTGCTATTTGGCTTTTAAAAATACTACATGTGAAATTTCATGACGATTCGCCCATTAGTTAATGAGTTAGCTCTATATTTATACTTAGGCCCCCCCACATCCCCCCCTCCCGTTCAAAACTTTGGGACGCCAGACGCCTTATTTTTCTATTTGGCCTTCAGGAATACTCCATGTGAAATTTCGTGACAATCCGACAACCGTTAAAGAATAAGCTCTATATTTATACTTAGGCCCCCCTTACAACCTCCCCTCCCGTTCAAAACTTTGGGACGCCACACACCTTTTTTTGCTATTTGGCTTTTAAAAATACTACATGTGAAATTTCATGACGATTCGCTCATTAGTTAATGAGTTAGCTCTATATTTATACTTAGGCCCCCCACAACCCCCCCTCCCGATCAAAACTTTGGGACGCCAAACACCTTTTTTTCCTATTTGGCTTTTAAAAAGACTACGTGTGAAATTTCATGACAATTTGACCATTAGTTAATGAGTTAGCACTATTTATATACTTAGGCCCCCCTTACAACCCTCTCTACCGTTCAAAATTCTGGGACGCCACATAGCCTATCATTCAATCGGGCTCAAAAGAATGCCCCGTTTCAGCTTTATTTATATAGATTATATCACAATGTACACAAGTTTTAATTTGTGGTCATATCTATACATACATCTTTTTTTTTTTGGCATTTTTCTTCCATAGTGGATCGGTGTCACCATATTTAAAGTCAGTCTGAACGTTGTGCTGACGTTGGCATAATCCGAATCCAGCACACTCTATGGCTCTGTCAGTTAACAAATATTAAACCTATAAACCGTTAAAAAGCAAGAAATTTGAAGAATGGAGTCTACCGAGCTCAGGATCGCCACTTAGAAATCTAGCTGAGGCACTTAGGTCAGATGTTTAAATCGGGAAGTTAAAAATAACTTTGAGCACTTCGTCCTTCGGATGGGACATTAAGCGATGATCCAGGGCTTTTTCGAATATGATGTACTCGATAATGAGACGTATGTTATGTAAATAAACCTGGGTAGGACAATGTCCACTTAGGTTGAAAGCCTTGAGCACGTCGTCCTTCGGATGGGACTTTCCGGATATATCTGAATCTGTAGTATCAGTTTTAACAATTATTAGGCCTATAAACCGTTAAATAGCACGAATTTTTTTAAAAACGTTTTCATTTTGATTTTTGTGTGGGGTTCAGATAATCCGGTCGTTCTCTATCAGTTTTAACAAATATTTAATCTATAAACCGTTAAAAAGCGAGAAATTTGAAGAATGGAGTCTACCGAGCTCAGGATCGCCACTTACGAATCTAGCTGAGGCACTTAGGTCAGATGTTTTAATCGGGAAGTGAAAAATAACTATGAGCACGTCGTCCTTCGGATGGGACTTTAAGCGATGATCCAGGGCTTTTTCGAATGTGAGGTACTCGATAATGAGACGTATGTTATGTAAATAAACCTGGGTAGGTGAAATATCACTTAGATTGAAAATAGCCTTGAGCACGTCGTCCTTCGGATGGGACTTTAAGCGATGATCCAGTGCTTTTTCGAATGTGAGGTACTCGATAATGAGACGTATGTTATGTAAATAAACCTGGGTAAGTGAAATATCACTTAGGTTGAAAATAGCCTTGAGCACGTCGTCCTTCGGATGGGACTTTCCGGATAAATCTTAATCTCTCGTATCAGTTTTAACAATTATTAAGCCTATAAACCGTTAAATAGCGCAAATTTGTTGAAAAACATTTTTATTTTTATTTTTGTGTAGGATTCAGATAATCCGGTCGTTCTCTTTCAGTTTTAACAAATATTAAATCTATAAACCGTTAAAAAGCGAGAAATTTGAAGAATGGAGTCTACCGAGCTCAGGATCGCCACTTAGAAATCTAGCTGAGGCACTTAGGTCAGATGTTTCAATCGGGAAGTTAAAAAACACTTTGAGCACATCGTCCTTCGGATGGGACTTTAAGCGATGATCCAGGGCTTTTTCGAATGTGAGGTACTCGATAATGAGACGTATGTTATGTAAATAAACCTGGTTAGGTGAAATTTCACTTAGGTTCAAAATAGCCTTGAGCACGTCGTCCGTCGGATGGGGCTTTTCGGATATATCTGATTCTGTCGTATCAGTTTTAACAATTATTAAGCCTATAAACCGTTAAATAGCGTGAATTTTTTGAAAAACATTTTTATTTTGATTTTTGGGTAGGATTCAGATAATCCGGTCGTTCTCTATCAGTTTTAACAAATATTAAATCTATAAACCGTTAAAAAGCGAGAAATTTCAAGAATGGAGTCTACCGAGCTCAGGATCGCCACTTAGAAATCTAGTTGAGGCACTTAGGTCAGATGTTTTAATCGGAAAGCTAAAAATAACTTTGAGCACGTCGTCCTTCGGATGGGACTTTAAGCGATGTTCCAGGACTTTTTCGAATGTGAGGTACTCGATAATGAGACGTATGTTATGTAAATAAACCTGGGTAGGTGAAATTTCACTTAGGTTGAAAATAGCCTTGAGCACGTCGTCCTTCGGATGGGACTTTCCGGATAAATCTGAATCTGTCGTATCAGTTTTAACAATTATTAAGCCTATAAACCGTTAAATAGCGCAAATTTTTTGAAAAACATTTTTATTTTGATTTTTGTGTAGGATTCAGATAATCCGGTCGTTCTCTATCAGTTTTAACAAATATTAAATCTATAAACCGTTAAAAAGCGAGAAATTTCAAGAATGGAGTCTACCGAGCTCAGGATCGCCACTTAGAAATCTAGTTGAGGCACTTAGGTCAGATGTTTCAATCGGGAAGTTAAAAAACACTTTGAGCACGTCGTCCTTCGGATGGGACTTTAAGCGATGATCCAGGGCTTTTTCGAATGTGAGGTACTCGATAATGAGACGTATGTTATGTAAATAAACCTGGTTAGGTGAAATTTCACTTAGGTTGAAAAAAGCCTTGAGCACGTCGTCCGTCGGATGGGACTTTTCGGATATATCTGATTCTGTCGTATCAGTTTTAACAATTATTAAGCCTATAAACCGTTAAATAGCGTGAATTTTTTGAAAAACATTTTTATTTTGATTTTTGTGTAGGATTCAGATAATCCGGTCGTTCTCTATCAGTTTTAACAAATATTAAATTTATAGCAGTTATACCCGGCGTTGCCCGGGGAACTTTGATTTTTCTCCCAATATCTTCTATAACGCTATTCAGTTCCTCGACAGTACATTCATGCGGAATAAGGCTTGAGTCCTTCAGCTGTTCTAACGCTAGTAAGTTTTTAGGACCCCTGGGCACCACAGCTAGTATGCGCCTTTCAACGGCGGAAGCCACACCTAGTGAATACTTAGCATCGCTGGACGTCCTAGTCAGTGCGTACTTAAGAACGTTTGTGACCACAGCTAGTATGTGGCTTGCAACGCTGAGCACCACAGCTAGTACGTAGTTGGGAATGCTGGGCATCATAGCTAGTATGTGCCTTGCGACGGCGGACCCAACAGCTAGTACGTAGTTAGGAACGCTGGTCACCACAGCTAGTATGTGCCTCGCAACAGCGGACCCCACAGCTAGTACGAAGTTAGGAACGCTGGGCATCACAGCTATTAAGTGCCTTGCAACAGCGGACCCCACAGCTAGTATGTAGTTAAATACGCTGGGCATTACAGTTAGTAAGTGCTTTGCAACAGCGAACTTCACAGCTAGTACATAGTTAGGAACGCTGGGCACTACAGCTAGTAAATGCCTTGCAACAACGGACCCCACAGCTAGTACGAAGTTAGGAACGCTGGGCACTACAGCTAGTAAATGCCTTGCAACAACGGACCCCACAGCTAGTACGTTTTTAGGAACGCTGGGCCCTACAGTTAGTAGGTGCCTTGCAACTGCGAACCCCACAGATAGTATGTAGTTAGAACCACAGGGCATCACAGCTAGTATGAGTTTTGCAACGGCGGACTTCAGCTAGTACCTACGAGTGAAATACGCTGGGCCACACTGCTAGCGCCTTGCAACAGCAGACCCCACAGCTAGTACGTAATTAGAAACGCTGGGCATTACAGCTAGTAAATGTCTTATAGAAGCCTTGCAACAGTGAACCCCACAGCCAGTACATAGTTAGGAACGCTGGGGCTGAGCACTATAGCTAGTAAGTACCTTGCAACAGCGGACCCCACAGCTAGTACGATATTAGGAACGCTGGACATCATCGAATACATAGTTACTACTACTACATGTGAAATTCATGACAATCCGATTCATGACAATACGATCAACCGTTAATGAGCTAGCTCTATATTTATACTTTGTCCCCCCCCCCCCCCCTCAACCCCGCCACCCGTTCAAAACTTCGGGACGCCACACTCCTTATTTTTCTATTTGGCCTTCAGGAATAATATATGCGAAATTTCGTGACAATACGACCAACCGTTAATGAGCTAACTCTATATGTATATTTAGCCCCCCCCACAACCCTCCTTCCTGTTTAAATTTTGGGCCGTCACACACCTAATATTTCTATTTGACCTTTAGGAATACTACATGTGAAATTTCATGACAATTCGACCATTAGTTAATGAGTTAGCACTATTTATATACGTAGGCCCCCCTTACAACCCCCCCTCCCGATCAAAACTTTGAAACGCCACACACCTTATTTTTCTATTTGGCCTTCAGGAATACTCCATGTGAAATTTCATGACAATCCGACCAACCGTTAAAGAGTTAGCTCTATATTTATACTTAGGCCCCCCACAACCCCCCCTCCCGTTCAAAACATTGGAACGCCACACACCTTTATTTCCTATTTGGCTTTTAAAAATACTACATGTGAAATTTCATGACGATTCGCCCATTAGTTAATGAGTTAGCTCTATATTTATACTTAGGCCCCCCAACTACCCCCCCCTCCCGTAAAACATTTTGAGCCGTCACACCGCCTATTTTTCTATTTGGTCTTCAGGAATACTCCATGTGAAATTTCGTGACAATCCGACCAACCGTTAAAGAGTTAGCTCTATATTTATACTTAGGCCTCCCCACAACCCCCCCTCCCGTTCAAAACTTACGGACGCCACACACCTTTTTTTCCTATTTGGCTTTTAAAAATACTACATGTGAAATTTCATGACGATTCGCCCATTAGTTAATGAGTTAGCTCTATATTTATACTTAGGCCCCCCCACAACCCCCCCTGCCGTTCAAAACCTTGGGACGCCACACACCTTTATTTCCTATTTGGCTTTTAAAAATACTACATGTGAAATTTCATGACGATTCGCCCATTAGTTAATGAGTTAGCTCTATATTTATACTTAGGCCCCCCAACTACCCCCCCCCCTCCCGTAAAAAATTTTGAGCCGTCACACCGCCTATTTTTCTATTTGGTCTTCAGGAATACTCCATGTGAAATTTCGTGACAATCCGACCAACCGTTAAAGAGTTAGCTCTATATTTATACTTAGGCCCCCCCACAACCCCCCCTCCCGTTCAAAACTTTGGGACGCCACACACCTTTTTTTTCCAATTTGGCTTTTAAAAATACTACATGTGAAATTTCATGACGATTCGCCCATTAGTTAATGAGTTAGCTCTATATTTATACTTAGGCCCCCCCACAACCCCCCCTCCCGTTCAAAACTTTGGGACGCCACACACCTTTTTTCCTGTTTGGCTTTTAAAAAGACTACGTGTGATATTTCATGACAATTTGACCATTTGTTAATGAGTTAGCACTATTTTTATACTTAGGCCACCCTTACAACCCCCCCTCCCGATCAAAATTTTGGGACGCCACATAGCCTATTATTCAATCGGGCTCAAAAGAATGCTACATGGGCAGTTTCATAAAAATCCGTCCAGCGGTTTGGGCGTGATGCTGGAACAAACATACATACATACAAACAAACAAACAAACAAACCCCGTTTCAGCTTTATTAATATAAGCTCTATATTTATACTTAGGCCCCCCCACAACCCCCCCTCCCGTTCAAAACTTTGGGACGCCACACACCTTTTTTTCCTATTTGGCTTTTCAAAATACTACATGTGAAATTTCATGACGATTCGCCCATTAGTTAATGAGTTAGCTCTATATTTATACTTAGGCCGCCCAACTTCCCCCCCCCCCCCCCTCCCGTAAAAAATTTTGAGCCGTCACACCGCCTATTTTTCTATTTGGTCTTCAGGAATACTCCATGTGAAATTTCGTGACAATCCGACCAACCGTTAAAGAGTTAGCTCTATATTTATACTTAGGCCCCCCCACAACCCCCCCTCCCGTTCAAAACTTTGGGACGCCACACACCTTTTTTTTCCAATTTGGCTTTTAAAAATACTACATGTGAAATTTCATGACGATTCGCCCATTAGTTAATGAGTTAGCTCTATATTTATACTTAGGCCCCCCCACAACCCCCCCTCCCGTTCAAAACTTTGGGACGCCACACACCTTTTTTCCTGTTTGGCTTTTAAAAAGACTACGTGTGATATTTCATGACAATTTGACCATTTGTTAATGAGTTAGCACTATTTTTATACTTAGGCCACCCTTACAACCCCCCCTCCCGATCAAAATTTTGGGACGCCACATAGCCTATTATTCAATCGGGCTCAAAAGAATGCTACATGGGCAGTTTCATAAAAATCCGTCCAGCGGTTTGGGCGTGATGCTGGAACAAACATACATACATACAAACAAACAAACAAACAAACCCCGTTTCAGCTTTATTAATATAAGCTCTATATTTATACTTAGGCCCCCCCACAACCCCCCCTCCCGTTCAAAACTTTGGGACGCCACACACCTTTTTTTCCTATTTGGCTTTTCAAAATACTACATGTGAAATTTCATGACGATTCGCCCATTAGTTAATGAGTTAGCTCTATATTTATACTTAGGCCGCCCAACTTCCCCCCCCCCCCCCCTCCCGTAAAAAGTTTTGAGCCGTCACACCGCCTATTTTTCTTTTTGGTCTTCAGGAATACTCCATGTGAAATTTCGTGACAATCCGACCAACCGTTAAAGAGTTAGCTCTATATTTATACTTAGGCCTCCCCACAACCCCCCCTCCCGTTCAAAACTTTGGGACGCCACACACCTTTTTTTCCTATTTGGCTTTTAAAAATACTACATGTGAAATTTCATGACGATTCGCCCATTAGTTAATGAGTTAGCTCTATATTTATACTTAGGCCCCCCCACAACCCCCCCTGCCGTTCAAAACCTTGGGACGCCACACACCTTTATTTCCTATTGGGCTTTTAAAAATACTACATGTGAAATTTCATGACGATTCGCTCATTAGTTAATGAGTTAGCTCTATATTTATACTTAGGCCCCCCAACTACCCCCCCCCCCCCTCCCGTAAACAATTTTGAGCCGTCTCACCGCCTATTTTTCTATTTGGTCTTCAGGAATACTACATGTGAAATTTCATGACGATTCGCCCATTAGTTAATGAGTTAGCTCTATATTTATACTTAGGCCCCCCCCACAACCCCCCCTCCCGTTCAAAACTTTGGGACGCCACACACCTTTTTTCCTGTTTGGCTTTTAAAAAGACTACGTGTGATATTTCATGACAATTTGACCATTAGTTAATGAGTTAGCACTATTTTTATACTTAGGCCAACCTTACAACCCCCCCTCCCGATCAAAATTTTGGGACGCCACATAGCCTATTATTCAATTGGGCTCAAAAGAATGCTACATGGGCAGTTTCATAAAAATCCGTCCAGCGGTTTGGGCGTGATGCTGGAACAAACATACATACATACAAACAAACAAACAAACAAACAAACAAACCCCGTTTCAGCTTTATTAATATAAGCTCTATATTTATACTTAGGCCCCCCCACAACCCCCCCTCCCGTTCAAAACTTTGGGACGCCACACACCTTTTTTTCCTATTTGGCTTTTAAAAATACTACATGTGAAATTTCATGACGATTCGCCCATTAGTTAATGAGTTAGCTCTATATTTATACTTAGGCCGCCCAACTTCCCCCCCCCCCTCCCGTAAAAAGTTTTGAGCCGTCACACCGCCTATTTTTCTATTTGGTCTTCAGGAATACTCCATGTGAAATTTCGTGACAATCCGACCAACCGTTAAACAGTTAGCTCTATATTCATACTTAGGCCCCCCCACAACCCCCCCTTCTGTTCAAAACTTTAAGACGCCACACACCTTTTTTTCCTATTTGGCTTTTAAAAATACTACATTTAAAATTTCATGACGATTCGCCCATTAGTTAATGAGTTAGCTCTATATTTATACTTGGGCCCCCCCACTACCCCCCCTCCCGTAAAAACTTTTGAGCCGTCACACCGCCTATTTATTCATGACGATTCGCCCATTAGTTAATGAGTTAGCTCTATATTTATACTTAGGCCCCCCTACATCCCCCCCTCCCGTTCAAAACTTTGGGACGCCACACACCTTTTTTTGCTATTTGGCTTTTAAAAATACTACATGTGAAATTTCATGACGATTCGCCCATTAGTTAATGAGTTAGCTCTATATTTATACCTAGGCCCCCCAACTACCCCCCCCCCCCCCACCCGTAAAAAATTTTGAGCCGTCACACCGCCTATTTTTCTATTTGGTCTTCAGGAATACTCCATGTGAAATTTCGTGACAATCCGACCAACCGTTAAAGAGTTAGCTCTATATTTATACTTAGGCCCCCCCACAACCCTCCCTCCCGTTCAAAACTTTGGGACGCCACACACCTTTTTTTTCCAATTTGGCTATTAAAAATACTACATGTGAAATTTCATGACGATTCGCCCATTAGTTAATGAGTTAGCTCTATATTTATACTTAGACCCCCCCCACAACCCCCCCTCCCGTTCAAAACTTTGGGACGCCACACACCTTTTTTCCTGTTTGGCTTTTAAAAAGACTACGTGTGATATTTCATGACAATTTGACCATTAGTTAATGAGTTAGCACTATTTTTATACTTAGGCCACCCTTACAACCCCCCCTCATGATCAAAATTTTGGGACGCCACATAGCCTATTATTCAATCGGGCTCAAAAGAATGCTACATGGGCAGTTTCATAAAAATCCGTCCAGCGGTTTGGGCGTGAGGGCGTGATGCTGGAACAAACATACATACATACAAACAAACAAACAAACAAACAAACCCCGTTTCAGCTTTATTAATACAAGCTCTATATTTATACTTAGGCCCCCCCACAACCCCCCCTCCCGTTCAAAACTTTGGGACGCCACACACCTTTTTTTCCTATTTGGCTTTTAAAAATACTACATGTGAAATTTCATGACGATTCGCCCATTAGTTAATGAGTTAGCTCTATATTTATACTTAGGCCCCCCACAACTCCCCCTCCCGTTCAAAACTTTGGGTCGCCACACATCTTATATTTCTATTTGGCTGTTAAAAAGACTACGTGTGAAATTTCGTGACAATTCGACCATTAGTTAATGTGTTAGCTCTATATTTATACTTAGGCCCCCCCACAACCCCCCCTCCCGTTCAAAACGTTGGGACGCTACACATCTTTTTTTCCTATTTGGCTTTTAAAAATACTACATGTGAAATTTCATGACGATTCGCCCATTAGTTAATGAGTTAGCTCTATATTTATACTTAGGCCCCCCCACTATCCCCCCTCCCGTAAAACATTTTGAGCCGTCACACCGCCTATTTTTTTATTTGGTCTTCAGGAATACTACATGTGAAATTTCGTGACAATCCGACCAACCGTTAAAGAGTTAGCTCTATATTTATACTTAGGCCCCCCCACAACCCCCCCTCCCGTTCAAAACGTTGGGACGCCACACACCTTTTTTTCCTATTTGGCTTTTAAAAATACTACATGTGAAATTTCATGACGATTCGCCCATTAGTTAATGAGTTAGCTCTATATTTATACTTAGGCCCCCCCACAACCCCCCCTCCCGTTCAAAACTTTGGGACGCCACACACCTTTTTTTTCTATTTGGCCTTCAGGAATACTCCATGTGAAATTTCGTGACAATCCGACAAACCATTACAGAATTAGCTCTATATTTATACTTCGGCCCCCCTTACAACCCCCCCTCCCGTTCAAAACTTTGGGACGCCACACACCTTTTTTTCCTATTTGGCTTTTAAAAATACTACGTGAAATTTCATGACGATTCGCCCATTAGTTAATGAGTTAGCTCTATATTTATACTTAGGCCCCCCCACAACCCCCCCTCCCGATCAAAACTTTGGGACGCCACACACCTTTTTTTCCTATTTGGCTTTTAAAAAGACTACGTGTGAAATTTCATGACAATTTGACCATTAGTTAATGAGTTAGCACTATTTATATACTTAGGCCCCCCTTACAACCCTCCCTACCGTTCAAAATTCTGGGACGCCACATAGCCTATTATTCAATCGGGCTCAAAAGAATGCCCCGTTTCAGCTTTATTTATATAGATTATATCACAATGTACACAAGTTTTAATTTGTGTTCATATCTATACATACATCTTTTTTTTTTTGGCATTTTTCTTCCATAGTGGATCGGTGTCACCATATTTAAAGTCAGTCTGAACGTTGTGGTGACGTTGGCATAATCCGAAACCAGCACACTCTATGGCTCTGTCAGTTAACAAATATTAAATCTATAAACCGTTAAAAAGCGTGAAATTTCAAGAATGGAGTCTACCGAGCTCAGGATCGCCACTTAGAAATCTAGTTGAGGCACTTAGGTCAGATGTTTTAATCGGGAAGTTAAAAAACACTTTGAGCACGTCGTCCTTCGGATGGGACTTTAAGCGATGATCCAGGGCTTTTTCGAATGTGAGGTACTCGATAATGAGACGTATGTTATGTAAATAAACCTGGGTAGGTGAAATATCACTTAGGTTGAAAATAGCCTTGAGCACGTCGTCCTTCGGATGGGACTTTCCGGATAAATCTGAATCTCTCGTATCAGTTTTAACAATTATTAAGCCTATAAACCGTTAAATAGCGCAAATTTTTTGAAAAACATTTTTATTTTGATTTTTGTGTAGGATTCAGATATTCCGGTCGTTCTCTATCAGTTTTAACCAATATTAAATCTATAAACCGTTAAAAAGCGAGAAATTTCAAGAATGGAGTCTACCGAGCTCAGGATCGCCACTTAGAAATCTAGTTGAGGCACTTAGGTCAGATGTTTTAATCGGGAAGCTAAAAATAACTTTGAGCACGTCGTCCTTCGGATGGGACATTAAGCAATGATCCAGGGCTTTTTCGAATATGAGGTACTCGATAATGAGACGTATGTTATGTAAATAAACCTGGGTAGGTCAATTTCTACTTAGGTTGAAAGCCTTGAGCACGTCGTCCTTCGGATGGGGCTTTCCGGATAAATCTGAATCTGTCGTATCAGTTTTAACAATTATTAAGCCTATAAACCGTTAAATAGCGTGAATTTTTTGAAAAAAATTTTTATTTTGATTTTTGTGTAGGATTCAGATAATCCGGTCGTTCTCTATCAGTTTTAACAAATATTAAATCTATAAACCGTTAAAAAGCGAGAAATTTCAAGAATGGAGTCTTCCGAGCTCAGGATCGCCACTTAGAAATCTAGTTGAGGCACTTAGGTCAGATGTTTCAATCGGGAAGTTAAAAAACACTTTGAGCACGTCGTCCTTCGGATGGGACTTTAAGCGATGATCCAGGGCTTTTTCGAATGTGAGGTACTCGATAATGAGACGTATGTTACGTAAATGAACCTGGTTAGGTGAAATATCACTTAGGTTGAAAATAGCCTTGAGCACGTCGTCCGTCGGATGGGACTTTTCGGATATATCTGATTCTGTCGTATCAGTTTTAACAATTATTAAGCCTATAAACCGTTAAATAGCGTGAATTTTTTGAAAAACATTTTTATTTTGATTTTTGTGTAGGATTCAGATAATCCGGTCGTTCTCTATCAGTTTTAACAAATATTAAATCTATAAACCGTTAAAAAGCGAGAAATTTCAAGAATGGAGTCTACCGAGCTCAGGATCGCCACTCAGATATCTAGCTGAGGCACTTAGGTAGATGTTTCAATCGGGAAGTTAAAAAACACTTTGAGCACGTCGTCCTTCGGATGGGACTTTAAGCGATGATCCCGGGCTTTTTCGAATGTGAGGTACTCGATAATGAGACGTATGTTATGTAAATAAACCTGGTTAGGCGAAATTTCACTTAGGTTGAAAATAGCCTTGAGCACGTCGTCCGTCGGATGGGACTTTTCGGATATATCTGATTCTGTCGTATCAGTTTTAACAATTATTAAGCCTATAAACCGTTAAATAGCGTGAATTTTTTGAAAAACATTTTTATTTTTATTTTTGTGTAGGATTCAGATAATCCGGTCGTTCTCTATCAGTTTTAACAAATATTAAATCTATAAACCGTTAAAAAGCGAGAAATTTCAAGAATGGAGACTACCGAGCTCAGGATCGCCACTTAGAAATCTAGCTGAGGCACTTAGGTCAGATGTTTCAATCGGGAAGTTAAAAAACACTTTAAGCACGTCGTCCTTCGGATGGGACTTTAAGCGATGATCCAGGGCTTTTTCGAATGAGGGGTACTCGATAATGAGACGTATGTTATGTAAATAAACCTGGTTAGGTGAAATATCACTTAGGTTGAAAATAGCCTTGAGCACGTCGTCCGTCGGATGGGACTTATCGGATATATCTGATTCTGTCGTATCAGTTTTAACAATTATTAAGCCTATAAACCGTTAAATAGCGTGAATTTTTCGAAAAAAAATTTTATTTTGATTTTTGTGTAGGATTCAGATAATCCGGTCGTTCTCTATCAGTTTTAACAAATATTAAATCTATAAACCGTTAAAAAGCGAGAAATTTCAAGAATGGAGTCTACCGAGCTCAGGATCGCCACTTAGAAATCTAGTTGAGGCACTTAGGTCAGATGTTTCAATCGGGAAGTTAAAAAACACTTTGAGCACGTCGTCCTTCGGATGGGACTTTAAGCGATGATCCAGGGCTTTTTCGAATGTTAGGTACTCGATAATGAGACGTATGTTACGTAAATAAACCTGGTTAGGTGAAATATCACTTAGGTTGAAAATAGCCTTGAGCACGTCGTCCGTCGGATGGGACTTTTCGGATATATCTGATTCTGTCGTATCAGTTTTAACAATTATTAAGCCTATAAACCGTTAAATAGCGTGAATTTTTTGAAAAACATTTTTATTTTGATTTTTGTGTAGGATTCAGATAATCCGGTCGTTCTCTATCAGTTTTAACAAATATTTAATCTATAAACCGTTAAAAAGCGAGAAATTTGAAGAATGGAGTCTACCGAGCTCAGGATCGCCACTTAGAAATCTAGCTGAGGCACTTAGGTCAGATGTTTTAATCGGGAAGTGAAAAATAACTATGAGCACGTCGTCCTTCGGATGGGACTTTCCGGATAAATCTGAATCTGTCGTATCAGTTTTAACAATTATTAAGCCTACAAACCGTTAAATAGCGCCAATTTTTTGAAAAACATTTTTATTTTGATTTTTGTGTAGGATTCAGATAATCCGGTCGTTCTCTATCAGTTTTAACAAATATTAAATCTATGAACCGTTAAAAAGCGAGAAATTTCAAGAATGGAGTCTACCGAGCTCAGGATCGCCACTTAGAAATCTAGTTGAGGCACTTAGGTCAGATGTTTCAATCGGGAAGTTAAAAAACACTTTGAGCACGTCGTCCTTCGGATGTGACTTTAAGCGATGATCCAGGGCTTTTTCGAATGTGAGGTACTCGATAATGAGACGTATGTTATGTAAATAAACCTGGGTAGGTGAAATATCACTTAGGTTGAAAATAGCCTTGAGCACGTCGTCCTTCGGATGGGACTTTCCGGATAAATCTGAATCTGTCGTATCAGTTTTAACAATTATTAAGCCTATAAACCGTTAAATAGCGCAAATTTTTTGAAAAACATTTTTATTTTGATTTTTGTGTAGGATTCAGATAATCCGGTCGTTCTCTATCAGTTTTAACAAATATTAAATCTATAAACCGTTAAAAAGCGAGAAATTTCAAGAATGGAGTCTACCGAGCTCAGGATCGCCACTCAGATATCTAGCTGAGGCACTTAGGTCAGATGTTTCAATCGGGAAGTTAAAAAACACTTTGAGCACGTCGTCCTTCGGATGGGACTTTAAGCGATGATCCAGGGCTTTTTCGAATGTGAGGTACTCGATAATGAGACGTATGTTATGTAAATAAACCTGGTTAGGTGAAATTTCACTTAGGCTGAAAATAGCCTTGAGCACGTCGTCCGTCGGATGGGACTTTTCGGATATATCTGATTCTGTCGTATCAGTTTTAACAATTATTAAGCCTATAAACCGTTAAATAGCGCAAAATTTTTTGAAAAACATTTTTATTTTTATTTTTGTGTAGGATTCAGATAATCCGGTCGTTCTCTATCAGTTTTAACAAATATTAAATCTATAGCAGTTACACCCGGCGTTGCCCGGGGAACTTTGATTTTTCTCCCAATATCTTCTATAACGCTATTCAGTTCCTCGACAGTACATTCATGATGTTATAATTTTCAATTATTCATACGGAATAAGGCTTATAGTCCTTCAGCTGGTAAGTTTTAGGACCCCTGGGCACCACAGCTAGTATGCGCCTTTCAACGGCGGAAGCCACACCTAGTGAATACTTAGCATCGCTGGACGTCCTAGCCAGTGCGTACTTAAGAACGTTTGTGACCACAGCTAGTATGTGGCTTGCAACGCTGAGCACCACAGCTAGTACGTAGTTGGGAATGCTGGGCATCATAGCTAGTATGTGCCTTGCGACGGCGGACCCAACAGCTAGTACGTAGTTAGGAACGCTGGTCACCACAGCTAGTATGTGCCTCGCAACAGCGGACCCCACAGCTAGTACGAAGTTAGGAACGCTGGGCATCACAGCTATTAAGTGCCTTGCAACAGCGGACCCCACAGCTAGTATGTAGTTAAATACGCTGGGCATTACAGTTAGTAAGTGCTTTGCAACAGCGAACTTCACAGCTAGTACATAGTTAGGAACGCTGGGCACTACAGCTAGTAAATGCCTTGCAACAACGGACCCCACAGCTAGTACGAAGTTAGGAACGCTGGGCACTACAGCTAGTAAATGCCTTGCAACAACGGACCCCACAGGTAGTACGATATTAGGAACCCTGGGCATCACAGCTAGTATGCTTTTGCAACGACGGACCCCACAGCTAGTACGTTTTTAGGAACGCTGGGCCCTACAGGTAGTAGGTGCCTTGCAACTGCGAACTCCACAGATAGTATGTAGTTAGAACCACAGGGCATCACAGCTAGTATGAGTTTTGCAACGGCGGGCCCCACAGCTAGTACCTACGAGTGAAATACGCTGGGCCACACTGCTAGCGCCTTGCAACAGCAGACCCCACAGCTAGTACGTAATTAGAAACGCTGGGCATTACAGCTAGTAAATGTCTTATAAGTGCCTTGCAACAGCGAACCCCACAGCCAGTACATAGTTAGGAACGCTGGGGCTGAGCACTACAGCTAGTAAGTACCTTGCAACAGCGGACCCCACAGCTAGTACGATATTAGGAACGCTGGACATCACAGCTAGTAAATGTCTTGCAACAGTGAACCCCACAGCGAATACATAGTTACTACTACTACATGTGAAATTCATGACAATCCGATTCATGACAATACGATCAACCGTTAATGAGCTAGCTCTATATTTATACTTAGTCCCCCCCCCCCTCAACCCCGCCACCCGTTCAAAACTTCGGGACGCCACACTCCTTATTTTTCTATTTGGCCTTCAGGAATAATATATGCGAAATTTCGTGACAATACGACCAACCGTTAATGAGCTAACTCTATATGTATATTTAGCCCCCCCCCCCACAACCCTCCTTCCTGTTCAAAATTTTGGGCCGTCACACACCTAATATTTCTATTTGACTTTTAGGAATACTACATGTGAAATTTCATGACAATTCGACCATTAGTTAATGAGTTAGCACTATTTATATACGTAGGCCCCCCTTACAACCCCCCCTCCCGATCAAAACTTTGGAACGCCACACACCTTATTTTTCTATTTGGCCTTCAGGAATACTCCATGTGAAATTTCGTGACAATCCGACAAACCGTTAAAGAGTTAGCTCTATATTTATACTTAGGCCCCCCACAACCCCCCCTCCCGTTCAAAACTATGGGACGCCACACACCTTTATTTCCTATTTGGCTTTTAAAAATACTACATGTGAAATTTCATGACGATTCGCCCATTAGTTAATGAGTTAGCTCTATATTTATACTTAGGCCCCCCCACAACCCCCCCTCCCGATCAAAACTTTGGGACGCCACACACCTTTTTTTCCTATTTGGCTTTTAAAAAGACTACGTGTGAAATTTCATGACAATTTGACCATTAGTTAATGAGTTAGCACTATTTATATACTTAGGCCCCCCTTACAACCTTCCCTACCGTTCAAAATTCTGGGACGCCACATAGCCTATTATTCAATCGGGCTCAAAAGAATGCCCCGTTTCAGCTTTATTTATATAGATTATATCACAATGTACACAAGTTTTAATTTGTGTTCATATCTATACATACATCTTTTTTTTTTTGGCTTTTTTCTTCCATAGTGGATCGGTGTCACCATATTTAAAGTCAGTCTGAACGTTGTGCTGACGTTGGCATAATCCGAAACCAGCACACTCTATGGCTCTGTCAGTTAACAAATATTAAATCTATAAACCGTTAAAAAGCAAGAAATTTGAAGAATGGAGTCTACCGAGCTCAGGATCGCCACTTAGAAATCTAGCTGAGGCACTTAGGTCAGATGTTTCAATCGGGAAGTTAAATAACACTTTGAGCACGTCGTCCTTCGGATGGGACTTTAAGCGATGATCCAGGGCTTTTTCGAATGTGAGGTACTCGATAATGAGACGTATGTTATGTAAATAAACCTGGGTAGGTGAAATATCACTTAGGTTGAAAATAGCCTTGAGCACGTCGTCCTTCGGATGGGACTTTCCGGATAAATCTGAATCTCTCGTATCAGTTTTAACAATTATTAAGCCGCTAAACCGTTAAATAGTGCAAATTTTTTGAAAAACATTTTTATTTTGATTTTTGTGTAGGATTCAGATAATCCGGTCGTTCTCTATCAGTTTTAACAAATATTAAATCTATAAACCGTTAAAAAGCGAGAAATTTGAAGAATGGAGTCTACCGAGCTCAGGATCGCCACTTAGAAATCTAGCTGAGGCACTTAGGTCAGATGTTTCAATCGGGAAGTTAAAAAACACTTTGAGCACGTCGTCCTTCGGACGGGAATTTAAGCGATGATCCAGGGCTTTTTCGAATGAGAGGTACTCGATAATGAGACGTATGTTATGTAAATAAACCTGGTTAGGTGAAATATCACTTAGGTTGAAAATAGCCTTGAGCACGTCGTCCGTCGGATGGGACTTTTCGGATATATCTGATTCTGTCGTATCAGTTTTAACAATTATTAAGCCTATAACCCGTAAATAGCGTGAATTTTTTGAAAAAATTTTTTATTTTGATTTTTGTGTAGGATTCAGATAATCCGGTCGTTCTCTATCAGTTTTAACAAATAATAAATCTATAAACCTTTAAAAAGCGAGAAATTTCAAGAATGGAGTCTACCGAGCTCAGGATCGCCACTTAGAAATCTAGTTGAGGCACTTAGGTCAGATGTTTCAATCGGGAAGTTAAAAAACACTTTGAGCACGTCGTCCTTCGGATGGGACTTTATGCGATGATCCAGGGCTTTTTCGAATGAGAGGTACTCGATAATGAGACGTATGTTATGTAAATAAACCTGGTTAGGTGAAATATCACTTAGGTTGAAAATAGCCTTGAGCACGTCGTCCTTCGGATGGGACTTTAAGCGATGATCCAGGGCTTTTTCGAATGTGAGGTACTCGATAATGAGACGTATGTTATGTAAATAAACCTGGTTAGGTGAAATATCACTTAGGTTGAAAATAGCCTTGAGCACGTCGTCCGTCGGATGGGACTTTTCGGATATATCTGATTCTGTCGTATCAGTTTTAACAATTATTAAGCCTATAACCCGTAAATAGCGTGAATTTTTTGAAAAAATTTTTTATTTTGATTTTTGTGTAGGATTCAGATAATCCGGTCGTTCTCTATGAGTTTTAACAAATATTAAATCTATAAACCGTTAAACGCGAGAAATTTGAAGAATGGAGTCTACCGAGCTCAGGATCGCCACTTAGAAATCTAGTTGAGGCACTTAGGTCAGATGTTTCAATCGGGAAGTTAAAAAACACTTTGAGCACGTCGTCCTTCGGATGGGACTTTAAGCGATGATCCAGGGCTTTTTCGAATGAGAGGTACTCGATAATGAGACGTATGTTATGTAAATAAACCTGGTTAGGTGAAATATCACTTAGGTTGAAAATAGCCTTGAGCACGTCGTCCGTCGGATGGGACTTTTCGGATATATCTGATTCTGTCGTATCAGTTTTAACAATTATTTAGCCTATAAACCGTTAAATAGCGTGAATTTTTTGAAAAAAATTTTTATTTTGATTTTCGTGTAGGATTCAGATAATCCGGTCGTTCTCTATCAGTTTTAACAAATATTAAATCTATAAACCGTTAAAAAGCGAGAAATTTCAAGAATGGAGTCTACCGAGCTCAGGATCGCCACTTAGAAATCTAGTTGAGGCACTTAGGTCAGATGTTTCAATCGGGAAGTTAAAAAACACTTTGAGCACGTCGTCCTTCGGATGGGACTTTATGCGATGATCCAGGGCTTTTTCGAATGAGAGGTACTCGATTATGAGACGTATGTTATGTAAATAAACCTGGTTAGGTGAAATATCACTTAGGTTGAAAATAGCCTTGAGCACGTCGTCCTTCGGATGGGACTTTAAGCGATGATCCAGGGCTTTTTCGAATGTGAGGTACTCGATAATGAGACGTATGTTATGTAAATAAACCTGGTTAGGTGAAATATCACTTAGGTTGAAAATAGCCTTGAGCACGTCGTCCGTCGGATGGGACTTTTCGGATATATCTGATTCTGTCGTATCAGTTTTAACAATTATTAAGCCTATAACCCGTAAATAGCGTGAATTTTTTGAAAAAATTTTTTATTTTGATTTTTGTGTAGGATTCAGATAATCCGGTCGTTCTCTATCAGTTTTAACAAATATTAAATCTATAAACCGTTAAAAAGCGAGAAATTTGAAGAATGGAGTCTACCGAGCTCAGGATCGCCACTTAGAAATCTAGTTGAGGCACTTAGGTCAGATGTTTCAATCGGGAAGTTAAAAAACACTTTGAGCACGTCGTCCTTCGGATGGGACTTTAAGCGATGATCCAGGGCTTTTTCGAATGAGAGGTACTCGATAATGAGACGTATGTTATGTAAATAAACCTGGTTAGGTGAAATATCACTTAGGTTGAAAATAGCCTTGAGCACGTCGTCCGTCGGATGGGACTTTTCGGATATATCTGATTCTGTCGTATCAGTTTTAACAATTATTTAGCCTATAAACCGTTAAATAGCGTGAATTTTTTGAAAAAAATTTTTATTTTGATTTTTGTGTAGGATTCAGATAATCCGGTCGTTCTCTATCAGTTTTAACAAATATTAAATCTATAAACCGTTAAAAAGCGAGAAATTTCAAGAATGGAGTCTACCGAGCTCAGGATCGCCACTTAGAAATCTAGTTGAGGCACTTAGGTCAGATGTTTCAATCGGGAAGTTAAAAAACACTTTGAGCACGTCGTCCTTCGGATGGGACTTTAAGCGATGATCCAGGGCTTTTTAGAATGTGAGGTACTCGATAATGAGACGTATGTTATGTAAATAAACCTGGGTAGGTGAAATATCACTTAGGTTGAAAATAGCCTTGAGCACGTCGTCCTTCGGATGGGACTTTCCGGATAAATCTGAATCTCTCGTATCAGTTTTAACAATTATTAAGCCTATAAACCGTTAAATAGCGCAAATTTTTTGAAAAACATTTTTATTTTGATTTTTGTGTAGGATTCAGATAATCCGGTCGTTCTCTATCAGTTTTAACAAATATTAAATCTATAGCAGTTATACCCGGCGTTGCCCGGGGAACTTTGATTTTTCTCCCAATATCTTCTATAACGCTATTCAGTTCCTCGACAGTACATTCATGATGTTATAATTTTCAATTATTCATACGGAATAAGGCTTATAGTCCTTCAGCTGGTAAGTTTTAGGACCCCTGGGCACCACAGCTAGTATGCGCCTTTCAACGGCGGAAGCCACACCTAGTGAATACTTAGCATCGCTGGACGTCCTAGTCAGTGCGTACTTAAGAACGTTTGTGACCACAGCTAGTATGTGGCTTGCAACGCTGAGCACCACAGCTAGTACGTAGTTGGGAATGCTGGGCATCATAGCTAGTATGTGCCTTGCGACGGCGGACCCAACAGCTAGTACGTAGTTAGGAACGCTGGTCACCACAGCTAGTATGTGCCTCGCAACAGCGGACCCCACAGCTAGTACGAAGTTAGGAACGCTGGGCATCACAGCTATTAAGTGCCTTGCAACAGCGGACCCCACAGCTAGTATGTAGTTAAATACGCTGGGCATTACAGTTAGTAAGTGCTTTGCAACAGCGAACTTCACAGCTAGTACATAGTTAGGAACGCTGGGCACTACAGCTAGTAAATGCCTTGCAACAACGGACCCCACAGCTAGTACGATGTTAGGAACGCTGGACACTACAGCTAGTAAATGCCTTGCAACAACGGACCCCACAGCTAGTACGATGTTAGGAACGCTGGGCACTACAGCTAGTATGCTTTTGCAACGACGGACCCCACAGCTAGTACGTTTTTAGGAACGCTGGGCCCTACAGGTAGTAGGTGCCTTGCAACTGCGAACCCCACAGATAGTATGTAGTTAGAACCACAGGGCATCACAGCTAGTATGAGTTTTGCAACGGCGGACCCCACAGCTAGTACCTACGAGTGAAATACGCTGGGCCACACTGCTAGCGCCTTGCAACAGCAGACCCCACAGCTAGTACGTAATTAGAAACGCTGGGCATTACAGCTAGTAAATGTCTTATAGGTGCCTTGCAACAGCGAACCCCACAGCCAGTACATAGTTAGGAACGCTGGGGCTGAGCACTACAGCTAGTAAGTACCTTGCAACAGCGGACCCCACAGCTAGTACGATATTAGGAACGCTGGACATCACAGCTAGTAAATGTCTTGCAACAGTGAACCCCACAGCGAATACATAGTTACTACTACTACATGTGAAATTCATGACAATCCGATTCATGACAATACGATCAACCGTTAATGAGCTAGCTCTATATTTATACTTAGTCCCCCCCCCCCCCCCCTCAACCCCGCCACCCGTTCAAAACTTCGGGACGCCACACTCCTTATTTTTCTATTTGGCCTTCAGGAATAATATATGCGAAATTTCGTGACAATACGACCAACCGTTAATGAGCTAACTCTATATGTATATTTAGCCCCCCCCACAACCCTCCTTCCTGTTCAAAATTTTGGGCCGTCACACACCTAATATTTCTATTTGACCTTTAGGAATACTACATGTGAAATTTCATGACAATTCGACCATTAGTTATGAGTTAGCACTATTTATATACGTAGGCCCCCCTTACAACCCCCCCCTCCCGATCAAAACTTTGGAACGCCACACACCTTATTTTTCTATTTGGCCTTCAGGAATACTCCATGTGAAATTTCGTGACAATACGACCAACCGTTAAAGAGTTAGCTCTATATTTATATTTAGGCCCCCCACAACCCCCCCTCCCGTTCAAAACTTTGGGACGCCACACACCTTTATTTCCTATTTGGCTTTTAAAAATACTACATGTGAAATTTCATGACGATTCGCCCATTAGTTAATGAGTTAGCTCTATATTTATACTTAGGCCCCCCCACAACCCCCCCTCCCGATCAAAACTTTGGGACGCCACACACCTTTTTTTCCTATTTGGCTTTTAAAAAGACTACGTGTGAAATTTCATGACAATTTGACCATTAGTTAATGAGTTAGCACTATTTATATACTTAGGCCCCCCTTACAACCCTCCCTACCGTTCAAAATTCTGGGACGCCACATAGCCTATTATTCAATCGGGCTCAAAAGAATGCCCCGTTTCAGCTTTATTTATATAGATTATATCACAATGTACACAAGTTTTAATTTGTGTTCATATCTATACATACATCTTTTTTTTTTGGCATTTTTCTTCCATAGTGGATCGGTGTCACCATATTTAAAGTCAGTCTGAACGTTGTGCTGACGTTGGCATAATCCGAAACCAGCACACTCTATGGCTCTGTCAGTTAACAAATATTAAATCTATAAACCGTTAAAAAGCAAGAAATTTGAAGAATGGAGTCTACCGAGCTCAGGATCGCCACTTAGAAATCAAGCTGAGGCACTTAGGTCAGATGTTTTAATCGGGAAGTTAAAAATAACTTTGAGCACTTCGTCCTTCGGATGGGACATTAAGCGATGATCCAGGGCTTTTTCGAATGTGAGGTACTCGATAATGAGACGTATGTTATGTAAATAAACCCGGGTAGGTCAATTTCCACTTAGGTTGAAAGCCTTGAGCACGTCGTCCTTCGGATGGGACTTTCCGGATATATCTGAATCTGTAGTATCAGTTTTAACAATTATTAAGCCTATAAACCGTTAAATAGCGCGAATTTTTTGAAAAACGTTTTCATTTTGATTTCTGTGTGGGGTTCAGATAATCCGGTCGTTCTCTATCAGTTTTAACATGTATTTAATCTATAAACCGTTAAAAAGCGAGAAATTTGAAGAATGGAGTCTACCGAGCTCAGGATCGCCACTTACAAATCTAGCTGAGGCACTTAGGTCAGATGTTTTAATCGGGAAGTGAAAAATAACTATGAGCACGTCGTCCTTCGGATGGGACTTTAAGCGATGTTCCAGGACTTTTTCGAATGTGAGGTACTCGATAATGAGACGTATGTTATGTAAATAAACCTGGGTAGGTGAAATATCACTTAGGTTGAAAATAGCCTTGAGCACGTCGTCCTTCGGATGGGACTTTCCGGATAAATCTGAATCTCTCGTATCAGTTTTAACAATTATTAAGCCTATAAACCGTTAAATAGCGCAAATTTTTTGAAAAACATTTTTATTTTGATTTTTGTGTAGGATTCAGATAATCCGGTCGTTCTCTATCAGTTTTAACAAATATTAAATCTATAAACCGTTAAAAAGCGAGAAATTTGAAGAATGGAGTCTACCGAGCTCAGGATCGCCACTCAGATATCTAGCTGAGGCACTTAGGTCAGATGTTTCAATCAGGAAGTTAAAAAACACTTTGAGCACGTCGTCCTTCGGATGGGACTTTAAGCGATGATCCCGGGCTTTTTCGAATGTGAGGTACTCGATAATGAGACGTATGTTAATTAAATAAACCTGGTTAGGTGAAATTTCACTTAGGTTGAAAATAGCCTTGAGCACGTCGTCCGTCGGATGTGACTTTTCGGATATATCTGATTCTGTCGTATCAGTTTTAACAATTATTAAGCCTATAAACCGTTAAATAGCGTGAATTTTTCGAAAAAAATTTTTATTTTGATTTTTGTGTAGGATTCAGATAATCCGGTCGTTCTCTATCAGTTTTAACAAATATTAAATCTATAAACCGTTAAAAAGCGAGAAATTTCAAGAATGGAGTCTACCGAGCTCAGGATCGCCACTTAGAAATCTAGTTGAGGCACTTAGGTCAGATGTTTCAATCGGGAAGTTAAAAAACACTTTGAGCACGTCGTCCTTCGGATGGGACTTTAAGCGATGATCCAGGGCTTTTTCGAATGTGAGGTACTCGATAATGAGACGTATGTTACGTAAATAAACCTGGTTAGGTGAAATATCACTTAGGTTGAAAATAGCCTTGAGCACGTCGTCCGTCGGATGGGACTTTTCGGATAAATCTGAATCTGTCGTATCAGTTTTAACAATTATTAAGCCTATATACCGTTAAATAGCGCCAATTTTTTGAAAAACATTTTTATTTTGATTTTTGTGTAGGATTCAGATAATCCGGTCGTTCTCCATCAGTTTTAACAAATATTAAATCTATGAACCGTTAAAAAGCGAGAAATTTCAAGAATGGAGTCTACCGAGCTCAGGATCGCCACTTAGAAATCTAGTTGAGGCACTTAGGTCAGATGTTTCAATCGGGAAGTTAAAAAACACTTTGAGCACGTCGTCCTTCGGATGGGACTTTAAGCGATGATCCAGGGCTTTTTCGAATGTGAGGTACTCGATAATGAGACGTATGTTATGTAAATAAACCTGGGTAGGTGAAATATCACTTAGGTTGAAAATAGCCTTGAGCACGTCGTCATTCGGATGGGACTTTCCGGATAAATCTGAATCTGTCGTATCAGTTTTAACAATTATTAAGCCTATAAACCGTTAAATAGCGCAAATTGTTTGAAAAACATTTTTATTTTGATTTTTGGGTAGGATTCAGATAATCCGGTCGTTCTCTATCAGTTTTAACAAATATTAAATCTATAAACCGTTAAAAAGCGAGAAATTTCAAGAATGGAGTCTACCGAGCTCAGGATCGCCACTCAGATATCTAGCTGAGGCACTTAGGTCAGATGTTTCAATCGGGAAGTTAAAAAACACTTTGAGCACGTCGTCCTTCGGATGGGACTTTAAGCGATGATCCAGGGCTTTTTCGAATGTGAGGTACTCGATAATGAGACGTATGTTATGTAAATAAACCTGGTTAGGTGAAATTTCACTTAGGCTGAAAATAGCCTTGAGCACGTCGTCCGTAGGATGGGATTTTTCGGATATATCTGATTCTGTCGTATCAGTTTTAACAATTATTAAGCCTATAAACCGTTAAATAGCGCAAATTTTTTGAAAAACATTTTTATTTTGATTTTTGTGTAGGATTCAGATAATCCGGTCGTTCTCTATCAGTTTTAACAAATATTAAATCTATAAACCGTTAAAAAGCGAGAAATTTCAAGAATGGAGTCTACCGAGCTCAGGATCGCCACTCAGATATCTAGCTGAGGCACTTAGGTCAGATGTTTCAATCGGGAAGTTAAAAAACACTTTGAGCACGTCGTCCTTCGGATGGGACTTTAAGCGATGATCCAGGGCTTTTTCGAATGTGAGGTACTCGATAATGAGACGTATGTTATGTAAATAAACCTGGTTAGGTGAAATTTCACTTAGGCTGAAAATAGCCTTGAGCACGTCGTCCGTAGGATGGGATTTTTCGGATATATCTGATTCTGTCGTATCAGTTTTAACAATTATTAAGCCTATAAACCGTTAAATAGCGCAAATTTTTTGAAAAACATTTTTATTTTGATTTTTGTGTAGGATTCAGATAATCCGGTCGTTCTCTATCAGTTTTAACAAATATTAAATCTATAGCAGTTATACCCGGCGTTGCCCGGGGAACTTTGATTTTTCACCCAATATCTTCTATAACGCTATTCAGTTCCTCGACAGTACATTCATGATGTTATAATTTTCAATTATTCATACGGAATAAGGCTTATAGTCCATCAGCTGGTAAGTTTTAGGACCCCTGGGCACCACAGCTAGTATGCGCCTTTCAACGGCGGAAGCCACACCTAGTGAATACTTAGCATTGCTGGACGTCCTAGCCAGTGCGTACTTAAGAACGTTTGTGACCACAGCTAGTATGTGGCTTGCAACGCTGAGCACCACAGCTAGTACGTAGTTGGGAATGCTGGGCATCATAGCTAGTATGTGCCTTGCGACGGCGGACCCAACAGCTAGTACGTAGTTAGGAACGCTGGTCACCACAGCTAGTATGTGCCTCGCAACAGCGGACCCCACAGCTAGTACGAAGTTAGGAACGCTGGGCATCACAGCTATTAAGTGCCTTGCAACAGCGGACCCCACAGCTAGTATGTAGTTAAATACGCTGGGCATTACAGTTAGTAAGTGCTTTGCAACAGCGGACCCCACAGCTAGTACGATATTAGGAACCCTGGGCATCACAGCTAGTATGCTTTTGCAACGACGGACCCCACAGCTAGTACGTTTTTAGGAACGCTGGGCCCTGCAGGTAGTAGGTGCCTTGCAACTGCGAACCCCACAGATAGTATGTAGTTAGAACCACAGGGCATCACAGCTAGTATGAGTTTTGCAACGGCGGGCCCCACAGCTAGTACCTACGAGTGAAATACGCTGGGCCATACTGCTAGCGCCTTGCAACAGCAGACCCCACAGCTAGTACGTAATTAGAAACGCTGGGCATTACAGCTAGTAAATGTCTTATAGGTGCCTTGCAACAGCGAACCCCACAGCCAGTACATAGTTAGGAACGCTGGGGCTGAGCACTACAGCTAGTAAGTACCTTGCAACAGCGGACCCCACAGCTAGTACGATATTAGGAACGCTGGACATCACAGCTAGTAAATGTCTTGCAATGTTGTCGCCACAGCGAATACATAGTTACTACTACTACATGTGAAATTCATGACAATCCGATTCATGACAATACGATCAACCGTTAATGAGCTAGCTCTATATTTATACTTAGTCCCCCCCCCCCCCCCCCCTCAACCCCGCCACCCGTTCAAAACTTCAGGACGCCACACTCCTTACTTTTCTATTTGGCCTTCAGGAATAATATAAATTTCGTGACAATACGACCAACCGTTAATGAGCTAACTCTATATGTATATTTAGCCCCCCCCACAACCCTCCTTCCTGTTCAAAATTTTGGGCCGTCACACACCTAATATTTCTATTTGACCTTTAGGAATACTACATGTGAAATTTCGTGACAATCCGACCAACCGTTAAAGAGTTAGCTCTATATTTATACTTAGGCCCCCCACAACCCCCCCTCCCGTTCAAAACTTTGGGACGCCACACACCTTTATTTCCTATTTGGCTTTTAAAAATACTACATGTGAAATTTCATGACGATTCGCCCATTAGTTAATGAGTTAGCTCTATATTTATACTTAGGCCCCCCAACTACCCCCCCCCTCCCGTAAAAAATTTTGAGCCGTCACACCGCCTATTTTTCTATTCGGTCTTCAGGAATACTCCATGTGAAATTTCGTGACAATCCGACCAACCGTTAAAGAGTTAGCTCTATATTTATACTTAGGCCCCCCCACAACCCCCCCTCCCGTTCAAAACTTTGGGACGCCACACACCTTTTTTTCCTATTTGGCTTTTAAAAATACTACATGTGAAATTTCATGACGATTCGCCCATTAGTTAATGAGTTAGCTCTATATTTATACTTAGGCCCCCCCACTACCCCCCCTCCCGTAAAAAATTTTGAGCCGTCACACCGCCTATTTTTTTATTTGGTCTTCAGGAATACTACATGTGAAACTTCGTGACAATGCGACCAACTGTTAAAGAGTTAGCTCTATATTTATACTTAGGCCCCCCCACAACCCCCCCTCCCGTTCAAAACTTTGGGACGCCACACACCTTTTTTTCCTATTTGGCTTTTAAAAATACTACATGTGAAATTTCATGACGATTCGTCCATTAGTTAATGAGTTAGCTCTATATTTATACTTAGGCCCCCCCACAACCCCCCCTCCCGTTCAAAACTTTGGGACGCCACACACCTTTATTTCCTATTTGGCTTTTAAAAATACTACATGTGAAATTTTATGACGATTCGCCCATTAGTTAATGAGTTAGCTCTATATTTATACTCCCGTAAAAAATTTTGAGCCGTCACACCGTCTTTTTTTCTATTTGGTCTTCAGGAATACTCCATGTGAAATTTCGTGACAATCCGACCAACCGTTAAAGAGTTAGCTCTATATTTATACTTAGGCCCCCCCACAACCCCCCCTCCCGTTCAAAACTTTGGGACGCCACACATCTTTTTTTCCTATTAGGCTTTTAAAAATACTACATGTGAAATTTCATGACGATTCGCCCATTAGTTAATGAGTTAGCTCTATATTTATACTTAGGCCCCCCCACTACCCCCCCTCCCGTAAAAAATTTTGAGCCGTCACACCGCCTATTTTTTTATTTGGTCTTCAGGAATACTACATGTGAAACTTCGTGACAATGCGACTAAGTGTTAAAGAGTTAGCTCTATATTTATACTTAGGCCCCCCACAACCCCCCCTCCCGTTCAAAACTTTGGGACGCCACACACCTTTTTTTCCTATTTGGCTTTTAAAAATACTACATGTGAAATTTCATGACGATTCGCCCATTAGTTAATGAGTTAGCTCTATATTTATACTTAGGCCCCCCCACTACCCCCCCTCCCGTAAAAAATTTTGAGCCGTCACACCGCCTATTTTTTTATTTGGTCTTCAGGAATACTACATGTGAAACTTCGTGACAATGCGACCAACTGTTAAAGAGTTAGCTCTATATTTATACTTAGGCCCCCCCACAACCCCCCCTCCCGTTCAAAACTTTGGGACGCCACACACCTTTTTTTCCTATTTGGCTTTTAAAAATACTACATGTGAAATTTCATGACGATTCGTCCATTAGTTAATGAGTTAGCTCTATATTTATACTTAGGCCCTCCCACAACCCCCCCTCCCGTTCAAAACTTTGGGACGCCACACACCTTTATTTCCTATTTGGCTTTTAAAAATACTACATGTGAAATTTCATGACGATTCGCCCATTAGTTAATGAGTTAGCTCTATATTTATACTCCCGTAAAAAATTTTGAGCCGTCACACCGTCTTTTTTTCTATTTGGTCTTCAGGAATACTCCATGTGAAATTTCGTGACAATCCGACCAACCGTTAAAGAGTTAGCTCTATATTTATACTTAGGCCCCCCCACAACCCCCCCTCCCGTTCAAAACTTTGGGACGCCACACATCTTTTTTTCCTATTAGGCTTTTAAAAATACTACATGTGAAATTTCATGACGATTCGCCCATTAGTTAATGAGTTAGCTCTATATTTATAATTAGGCCCCCCCACAACCCCCCCCCCCCCTCCCGTTAAAAACTTTGGGACGCCACACACCTTTTTTTCCTGTTTGGCTTTTAAAAATACTACATGTGAAATTTCATGACGATTCGCCCATTAGTTAATGAGTTAGCTCTATATTTATACTTAGGCCCCCCCACTACCCCCCCTCCCGTAAAAAATTTTGAGCCGTCACACCGCCTATTTTTTTATTTGGTCTTCAGGAATACTACATGTGAAACTTCGTGACAATGCGACCAACTGTTAAAGAGTTAGCTCTATATTTATACATAGGCCCCCCCACAACCCCCCCTCCCGTTCAAAACTTTGGGACGCCACACACCTTTTTTTCCTATTTGGCTTTTAAAAATACTACATGTGAAATTTCATGACGATTCGTCCATTAGTTAATGAGTTAGCTCTATATTTATACTTAGGCCCCCCCACAACCCCCCCTCCCGTTCAAAACTTTGGGACGCCACACACCTTTATTTCCTATTTGGCTTTTAAAAATACTACATGTGAAATTTCATGACGATTCGCCCATTAGTTAATGAGTTAGCTCTATATTTATACTCCCGTAAAAAATTTTGAGCCGTCACACCGTCTTTTTTTCTATTTGGTCTTCAGGAATACTCCATGTGAAATTTCGTGACAATCCGACCAACCGTTAAAGAGTTAGCTCTATATTTATACTTAGGCCCCCCCACAACCCCCCCTCCCGTTCAAAACTTTGGGACGCCACACATCTTTTTTTCCTATTAGGCTTTTAAAAATACTACATGTGAAATTTCATGACGATTCGCCCATTAGTTAATGAGTTAGCTCTATATTTATAATTAGGCCCCCCCACAACCCCCCCCCCCCCTCCCGTTAAAAACTTTGGGACGCCACACACCTTTTTTTCCTGTTTGGCTTTTAAAAAGACTACATGTGAAATTTCATGACAATTCGACTATGTGTTAGCACTATTTATATACTTAGGCCCCCCTTACAACCCCCCCTCCCGATCAAAATTTTGGGACGCCACATAGCCTATTATTCAATCGGGCTCAAAAGAATGCTACATGTGAAGTTTCATGAAGATCCGTCCAGCCGTTTGGGCGTGATGCTGGAACAAACATACAAACAAACCCCGTTTCAGCTTTATTAATATAGATTAGTTGGAATTTACTAACTTCAGAATAAGAAAACGTGCAACTTTAAACGTTTTTTTTCCGAGAACTACTTGACGTATCAAAAATCTGTTTGCACAGTTCTCTCTTGTTTCTTTAGTACTTTAATAAAATGTAATGAAACTTAAGGGTCAAAAGGGAACCCTGCCCTTCGAAGGGCTGTTTGAGCCATTAAAAGCGTCATTTTTGTCTTTTCGAGGATGCCATACTATAGCTCAAAATTTTACAACTTTTTGATATGTTATCAATATGTTCATGTGTCTGTCATGTTAATACTAACATTCTATCTTTATATTTATGAAATAGATTAAATAATCAACTTCACACTGATAGAATATCAATGAAAGGTTAGCTAAACGTGTTCAAAATAGAAACAGACATAGTAATAGTAATAATTCAAAAAAAAATATATAAAAAAAATTAAAACTTGTTAGATGTTTTATCATTCAGACAAGGTTTGAGTCAGCTTGATCTATTCAAAAATGTCTGCTATACGCAAAAAAGAACAGTTATTACACAATTATTCATTTAAAACTGTCTAACAATGGTTTATTTTCATTTTTTTTTGTCCCGAGACAATTTAAAACAAGTATTTATGGTAGATATTGCTAATTGTTACTATATATATTGTTACTGAAAATATGTATTTGAGGGCGTCGGTAGCTCAGTGGTATGTGTGCTTGCTTACGGAGCTCACAAGATAACGGATTCGAAACCCGGCCGAGGCCTTTAATTTATTTTATCTGGGAGATTAAAAAAAAAAAAAATTGACCACGCCGTCCTTCGAATGGGACGTTAAGCGATGGTCCCAAGCCTGTGCGATGTCAGGTACTCTTTAAAGACCCCAGCCCTAAGTGAACAAAAATTTAGAGTGAGCAAAATTTAGGACTCCCATTGTAGAGTCGGGCTCATGTCGACCAGAGTGACGAAAGTGCGCTGTGGTAGTAGGCGATATGACGATGTTAATTCTTTAAGGATACCAAGTAGTAATTTCATTAAAATATAAATTTGTCGGTAAATCACCGGCAATGTACTTCTCCAGAACTACCTAATCATTCAGTTAAATTTGAGTTCTCTCTAATTTTTTGGACATTTTTTGTAATTTATATTCCATTATTCCAAATGTATTTTACCTATTTTTCTCGACGTTATAAACTTGAAAACAAAACGACTTATATACAACGCAGTACTCAAACCTATGTGGACTTACGGACTTGTACTCTGGGGATCTGCCAAGGCTTCCAATCTCCAGAGCATTCAATCCAAAATCCTTCGTAAAATAGCCAATGCTCCTTATTACGTCTCCAACAAAACCCTTCACACTTACCTTTTGTCACCGAAGTCGCTAAATACAATTATAAAAAATTATTTTCCCTTCTTAGATCTCACAATAATCCTCTAGTCCGTGCACTCCCATTCTGCCATACTTTCCCACAATGACGGCTTAAGCGTCAATGGCCTAGAGACCTCCTTAGCAGCAGCTGTGACAGTGACAGTGATTAGTTACAAATGAGAGGAAATCAGTGACTAGTAAGTGTCACCACTGGGTGATTTCTCCCCTCTTGACATTTTTACATTGCCATTATCTCTCTATTAGCACATTTACTTGCTGTATTTATTTTTATACAGTTGTAAATATCTTTTTGTAAATAAAAAATAAAATAAATCTTTGTTGGAGACCCTCATTTTTGTTGTGTGTATTAAATATAATTTTCTGTAAATCTGTATAATGTTACTACCCCGTTGAGCCAATTACATTACTTCAAATGTGCGGGGGAGGTATTATTACAAAAAAGCTAATGTACATAAATTATTATTTAAAGCATTTTAACGAAAATGGATGATGAAGGCTTTATCAAATATGGGTCGACTGTTCCGAATTACATAGTTCATCCATTTTTGTACTTAAATAGCAGGTTAGCCATCTTCGCCCGGAGTATCTGCTAGGTTTGTAACTGTAATTTTCATGAGTTTAAAAATTAGTTAAAATTTTCAATGATTTTGAGGCCGGTGGTTTTTTATCTTATCTCCCTCCACCTCCTCACTATAAACGGAAATTTAATTTTTTTCCTTCTTAGTTCCCACAATAATCCTCTAGTCCGTGTCCTCCATTCTGCCATACTTCCCCAACGTCAATGGCCTAGAGACCTCCTTAGCAGCAGCAGTGACAGTGATTAGTTACAAATGAGAGGAAATCAGTGACTAGGGAGTGTCACCACTGGGTGATTTCTTCCCTCTTGATATTGTCATTATCTCTCTATCATGATTCGGCTAATATTATTTATACTCTCGTTATTAGTGGAGTGTTAATTAATTTTATTTTATTTTCTGAAAAATGTCACCCCTTAAAGATGCCCCACCCCACCAAATAATGTCTCCATGAGGTGTTATAATGTTATATTATATTAATTAACAAAAGGAAATTTCATGTTGGCAGACATGATGGCACTTCTTGTATCAAATAGATTTTTTATTTTATTTTCCTTGCAGCAGTGCAGTTTGCATGACTACACGGCCCTGCACTCCTGTGGTCATTCATGAAACCTGCTGATTGGTTGGATATTGCCACAGAGGATCACGTGCGAATCTTTTACTCAACAAAGGCATTTCATCTAGTTTCAGAAAAAAAAACATCTGAAGGCTGCAGCTGCACAATTTTGCATTCTCATCAGTTTTTTTTTTTTTTTTTTTCAATGATTTCATAATCTGTTACTTAATAGCATTATCACACTTTTGGTTTATGTATTGCATTATTTCCTTTTTGTCGAGGGAATGCAGTTTGAATTCATAACTTGGAAGACTGCCAGAAGTCCTATTTTATCATACATTTATGCTGGATGTTCCTCAAAAAATTTCCCATTTTTTTTTTTTTTTTTTCTTGAGGTATTTTCCAAAAATAGTTTTCATTTGCTGGCTAGAACACTCATTTTTACTTTATCATACCTATAGTATAAGGAAGTAATTAATTAAACTTAGAGGTGAACTGTTGCATCTAAGCTATATACCTCCGAAGATATGGACTTTGTATGCCCAATGTGTTACAGCCCCTGTAAAGAAGATCTACGTCACTTCCTCATTACCTGCCCCAAATATGATGATGTACAAAAAGAAATATTTAAAGACACCACAGATACTACATTTATGCAGGAGTTATTAAATGGTAAAGACTGGCACCTACTGGTAAAATATTGCAAAAAGGCATACAATCTCAGAAACTGTGAATTAAATAAATAAAGAAATAGGAACAAAGTTATATATATATTAATTTATTTTGATTTGATTTTAGAAAGAAAAAATTGTTTTGATTAAGATTATAAGTTTATAAGATAATATTTTGTAAATCGAGACTCCTCAAGACGGCTTAGGTCATTGAGTTTGTCTTCATAAAAGATCTCATTAATGTATATATGGTTTGAATGTGATGTACTATTATGTTAATAAAGACTTTACTACTACTACTAGTATAAGGAAGTACCTATTGTAATCGTGCGAAAATTCGAGATCGAGGTTTCAACGGATTTTCACGTTTCAACGTCTTCTGATTAAGTTTGGACCATTTTCGTGATGAAGTCTGTCGTATCAACATATACCTACGTGCATTTCTTCTTCACATACTTTTTCTTCGTCAGTATCATCATAATCAGGATTTCATATTTGGTCTTCCATCCGAAGTTTACGGCAGGGTATGAAAAAAATTATGCGACCTATAAATGTTTTTATATTTAATATATTAGTTCCATTTTTAATTGAAAATGATAGCAGATTTACGAAAAAATAAAAATAAAAATTGAGGAATAATTAACTATTTAAAAAAAAAAACAATCTTTATTTCTGTTTCCAGTGCACGAAGCACTCTACACAGCAAAAATAAAAATAAATAAGAAGTTGAGTACAAGGTGTCCTGGTAAAGGCGAGGTTTTAGCGTTTTGTTTTGGGTTGGTTGGTCCAATCGATAAAATTGAGCTCCCGATACTCAAGATAGCTCTTCGTGGTGAGACGTGGTAATTTTTTTAAGTGTGCGATACCTGGAATGCCGGTTTCTCGACGAATTTGGGTGTTCCGGACGAACCAGAGTGCGGTTACTGCCAAAACGGAAAACCTTGTTTTCAAATCTTCGAAGTTTTTGCATGTTTGTTTTGTTTGTTGTTAGCCAGATGGGTGCTGCATATGTGAATAGTGGTCTGAGGGACGTGTAGAGAAGAATGCTGCAAGTGTACTTGAGTACTTCTGTTGATGAGGGGGTAGAGTTGCCATAGTCTGGTGTGTGCTTGCGTGAGTTGTTTATGTGGTGATTCCATGTTAATTTTTTTGTCCAAATGTATGCCAAGATATTTAATTGTTTCGTGGTTAGGAATGTAGTCTATGAAAGTGTTGTTCACGTGTAGTTTTGTCAATGTGGTAGTGTCTATTCTTCGAAGAGAGAAAATTTTGGCCTCCGTTTTGCCAGCATTAAGTTGAAGTTTCCACCTGTTGAACCAATAAGCCAAGACTTCCACACATGGTTGAAGGATATCCATGGCTGAAGTCAGGTCACATGTGATATCAGCAAGGTGTCATCAGTGTAGGTAGCCAACAGCACTGTGGGGGGATTAGGCATATCATGGCAGTAGAGGTTAAACAGCGTGGGACTAAGGATAGCACCCTGGGGAACACCCGCTCGAATCAGCTTCTTCGTAACTATTTAAATAAATAACTATTTAAAAAATAGCATTGCGGACTTGGTGCCCCCAAGACGTAATGCCCTAAAACATTTCAATTTGCTTATTGGTTAATCCGGCACTGGAGGACTTTCAGCCAACCGAGCAGAGAAAAGGAGAAGGAGCCCTCTAATAACTGTCATTTTAAAACGAAACATATGTTAATTCAAAACCCGGTTATCGGCTGAAGGGGAGGAGGGATGAGAGGGGAAGTGCTCAACCAATTATTGGTATTGGAAGTAGACTAGTTGTAGACATTGAACCCAAGAGATGGGCCTCCGTTGTTTACAATACGGCATGTAAACACCGGACGACACGTCATTCATTACCTTTTCACATGAGTTACATTGTGACAGTAGTACAGTTCGTTTATTTTTCAAATCATAGCTAATATGTCTGATACAGGAGAAGCTAAGTGAATAAACTATATTGTTTATTTTGCCAAAATAGTGCATAAATTAATTAAATTCAATGCATAAATTGTTTATTGGAAATTTTACATTCTGAAAGCCGGCCAAAAAATTGCAGGCGATTGCATGCCTTCTACTTAGCATTTTTCACTTTGTGTAGTGAACTCTTAGAATGTAGTGAAGAACTCTTACATGTTTTCGCTATGGTTGAAAGTATCGTTCTACAAGAAAATATTTTCCGACGGATGTGTTATGGCTGCTAAGAGAACCCAACTTATCGTTACCAACCAACTCATCGGACGATTCGTCGTATTATTTTTAAAATTATTTTATTATATTCTTATTATTAAACTGCTATTGTACAAGCAAGTGATTTTTAAAATTTTTTTTTTACCCCAATGACACGTATCTCTTTAATTATAATCTTTTTCTATCATATAGAAGCTTGTAAAATATGTGAGCTGTACTTTTTAATTTTTTCGCGCTAATTATGCGTTTTTCCCCACTGTGCGATGTAATGAATATAGACAAAGTGTGATGATTCAGAAGTGACCAATGACAAGTCAACTATGGACGGTTTTAAAGGGAGAGCGAAAACTTAATTGATTGATTCGTACTGGGGAAGTAGATGGCTGGTGATTGACGACTTCTCGTGAGGTGGCCAGATATGGGATACTCCTTGACCAAGTTAGTCTTAAAGAGGTTACCGGGCCATCTCTCACTCACTGATGGCTGCTATCAGGATAGCATTAAACAATGGTGTTGGCACAGCACAAATTATGTTGCAATTAATAAAAATTATTATTATTATTTTTTAAACTCTTTGGCAACACTATTGACTTGTAATTTCACTTTGACTTGTAATTTCAAGTAATTACTTTCAAGTAATTGCTATTTGAACTTCTGAACATTTAACACTTAAGCACATAATTAAAAATAAAAATGGCCATTACAGGTTAAAGATCACTCTCTCTCCCCTCTGCCTTTTCAGAATTATTCCATACTGGCATTGCAGTGTATAAGAATGTCTATTCTCAAGATTACTCTGCCAAATGGGCGCCGGTAGCTCAGTGGTATGCGTGCTTGTCTTATGAGCTCAAAAACGTGGGTTCGAAACCCGACCGAGGCCCTTAGTTTATTTTGTCTGGGAGGTAAAATAAACTTAAACACGCCGTCCTTCGAAGGGGACGTTCAGCGATGGTCCCCAGCCTGTACGATGTCAGGTACTCGTTAAAGACCCCTGCCCTAGATGAATAAAAATTTAGGGTAGGCAACATTTATGACTTCCACAGTAGAGTCGGGTCCACTAGAGTGACGAAAGAGCGCTCTGGTAGTAGGCGATATGACCTCATAGTTAAAGCCCATCATAAAACCTAACCTGACACAAAATGAAATGATTTTGAGAAGGGGAGGGGGAGAGAGAATGGATCTGTAGGCGTGTGGTTGGTATAAGAAAGTCTTCTCAAGAAAGATTTCTCTAAAAATTATTGAGTGTCGACTTTATGGTGTTTTGAATTACAATTATTGGGTTTTGGTTACACATATACAGAATTTCGTGAGGATACATTAATTTTATCGGCAGTTATTACATTAGTATCTTATCTCCCCTTAACTTTGGTCGATGTGACTGAAAAACAATAAGGTCTCATTGTTGGAAGGTTCTGGATTCACATATAAAATTTCGTCTCGATACATTCATTCTATCGGACAGACTTTTTTTTTTTCATATTTGGAATCTATATATCGGAGAAATACAAGAAATTCAGTTGGAAACTCCGCATCGAATATTTGACCGAATTACATAACTTCCCCTATACTTCGTTGTGGTTAAAATTAATATAAATACAAAAATATAAGTATAAATAATAATTGAATAAACAATTACATTTCCTGTAGAAATTTTATAACTGGTCTTCTATTTAATTTTGATTTCTACAGTAATTATCAAAAAGGGCCCTAAACAAATATCAAAAGTACAAAATGTGCAATTTTTAAGAAAGTGCACGTATATTTAAAAAAAATCTAATTAACAAACTTTTCATTTCTAAAGAAATATGTATGTTTTTTAAAAATTTTTTCAATAATATTAAATCTAATCCAATGTTTTAAAATTATCTTACTGGGTTAACAGGGAAAATGAATAGAATAGAATTTAAAACTGAACATTGAAACAAACAAAAATCAAAAGAAAAATCGTAAAAACTAAATTCTTAAAACTATTTTCAAAGTTATATATTTTGTAATTATAAATAAATAACAGTACCTTCTTTGCTTATCAATTTTACTGTTAATTCACACCTACTTAGTTCATCACATCTTAAGCCTAAACAACAACTCTCTGTCCACCTTCATATCTCAACCCAGACCACACACCATTGACTCCTCTACACTAATTCAAAAACAGCTGATGGCCGTGTTTTGTTTTCTACTCATTTGTTTTAAAAGAAAATGCATTCATATTATTTATTTAATAATTCAGTTGCTTCTTGGATTTTATAGAAAAGTATGTGTGTATTTTTTATACATCACATCGTATAACTGGAGAAGTAAAAATTAAATTTATATATCTATCCACTCCTTAATTTTGATTCTATGTCACGTCATCATTTTGGATGCTGGATGGTGATACACTTTCAAATGGTGATTTACCTTATTGTTGCAGTTAGATATTCGTCCCTCCTGCAGTTAGATATTCGTCCCTCCTGCAGTTAGATATCCCCCTTCCTGTGCTGCACCTTACACTCGTACACACCCCTTTTCACGCCACTACACTATACGTATCGTAAATAGTGAATTAGAGTGTCCAGTTCTAAGGATTCATGTCCTGAGCAGAAGGTGAGATGGGTTTAACGATGGGATTATGTCAGTCTTCGGAGAAGTTCATCATCGACACTACTGAGCCATAACCAAGTGTTTGAAGGCCAAGTCAAGTTTCTTAGAACCAGCCGTTTATCTGACTGAGGTTACGCACAACCAACTGGGAAAACCGCTTGATGTTCAGCGATATGGGGATATTACAATGAGAGAGTACGTTCAGAAATGGCAAACTCCGGTTGCCCTTAAAAACTATGGAAATCATTATATATTATTATTGTTATTATTATTATCATTTTATTATTATTATCATTGTTATTATTGTTATCATTATATGTTATTATTGTTATTATTATTATCACTGATGCACCGTGGAATGTTCGCAACACAGTTCTACATGCTGATCTTGAAATACCGAAAGAAGTGGAGGTCCTCAAAGAATCCTACATACGAATGCAGACAACAATGGCCATTGGCCAACCACCCAAATCCACTGGTCCGGGAAATTGCTGAACACCCACCACCTTTACCACTGGAACGCAGACTTAAAAAGAAGCGACCGCATGATTTTCTTCTCATCAATTGATCAAAAGACATTATCTGAGTTTCATAGCTAAACACCCCCCTTGTTGTTATCCGATACATTTTTTTTTTTCCTATATCATGTTCATTTTATCTACTTATAGTTACTTGTTTAGGGCAATTATTGAATTGTACCTGAGTTCATATCTCATGTTAATTAGGCCATTGGCCTAGGTATTATTGTTATAGACAGCCCAACTATAATATTCATGTATAGAATAATAAAGTTTACAATAATTATAAAAAAAAAAAAAAAAAAAAGTCTTTATTTATTTATAACTAAAAGACACATATAAAAATAATTCGAAAATCAAAAATCTTATACTAAAGACGACCTCTCTTTACAATAATACATATTTAAATATGAAATTTCATATCGATATAGTCATTACATCGGCAGTTATTGGGGTTTATGAGTTGAGCCTCTCTCTGATCCCCCTTCCCTTTGGCCGATTTGACTGAAAATCAATAGGTGGTGTTCTTAGGGGGTTCAGGTCACACATATAAAAGTTCGTGTCGATACATTCATTTTATCGGGAGTTATCGTGTTCAGAGACACACAAATACACAGAATCGAATTTTCGACCCATTACATAATTTCCTTTACACTTCGTACTGCTGGGGAAATAAAATGATGTCCAGGAGTATTTTGACATTAACTTTCATTCGTAAGCTCAAAATACGAAAAAGACGACATAATATGTCGGTACAATATGAAATTTATTATAAAAATAAAATAAAAAATAAAAATAAAATAGCTTTATTGACATTCTTTTAGAACAAAAGCCTCTCCTTTTGGAGGTTTTGAGTCTACTGCTCTTTCAACAGAAGAAATGAGAAAAGCAATCCGAAAGGAAATCAGAAAAGAAAGAAATGGAAAAAAAAAGGAAAATGACAACTAGTTGATATTGAATTTTAACGATTGTTTCTAAATTAAATTATTTCTTAAGTAAAACTGTTACTTCTTGAATAAAGATAAAATAAAAATAAAACAAGATAAATAAAAACAAAAGTAAAAAGTAAAAATGAAAGTTATTTCTTAAATAATACTGTTACACATTTGTTGCATCTTTCTCTGTTGCTCCCCCACCGCAGTCCTGGTCTTCTTTTCCTCTTCTTCTGTCTCTGTCCACTCCGTGCAGACTTCAGCCCATCGTCGAAGATCCATCCTTGTCACATGGCCGGCCGATCAGAGGTAGAACATAAAATAGGGAGGCTAAAACGAAGAAATTTAATAAACTAGGTGTGCACTAAATTCTGCTGTTTGCAAAAACTCAGCTGAGTCGGGCATATCTGTACAAAAAACTCAGTTAATGTTTTAATAATTATCAGTAACTTCTCACCTTGTATGTTATTTATGAATATATTAACACTTTAAACTGAATTCAATGGATTTTTTCTAGCCTTTTTGTAGACAACAACAGCTGTTATTGAACAAAATTCTTTTTACTATGTGTACTTTGTATATTGAAGAATATTTTTATCGAAAAAAAGTCGAAGTTTGTACGTTAGAACACTGAAAAAAACGGCTCAAAAAAGTGGTGTTCGATAGTAAACCGAAAAGGGCTTCGCCCGATAAAAATTCTATTTTGCGCTAGAATTTTGTCTCTCAATTGATTTCAATGGGGATTTCGTTTTTCGGTGATTTTTCCTCCGTGGTATGTTCGATTTCAGATTTTCTTAGTAGTAAACCATCGTTACCGTGTCCGCTACCATCGTGGCAAATTTCAATGTGATCGGTAAAGGGGTTTAGGAGGAGTACGAGTACAACGAAATACATGAGTCGCCTAAGAAAGAGCTTCGTAAACTCAGCTCAATTAAATTTCAGCGGAATCGAGCTCGATTTGAAAACCCTAATAACTGCCAATGTAATGAACATCGACTCACGTAAATCAGTTATTGACTTTTAACCAAGACGTTTAGTTTTGTAGAGAAAGTAAAAACTGAATTGAATTCGTGCTGGGGAAGTTCATAATCTGTTGTTTCTCTTCTCCAATTGACAAATTATGCTACGAGCTCATTAGTTGGTCGACGGAACGTTCGTGAGGGTGGACTTTCAGTTTCAACCTAAGTAGAACATGGTTCGGGGTCTGAAAGTCTTCAAGGACACCATGCTATCCTGTGTAAGGACCCACGACAGATTCTTGCTCAACCATTCCTTCCTACCACCCCCAACCCCCAACCCGACCTCACGTTCTTAAGTAATTTACCTACTATCCCAATGCAATTGCCCTGTTCCAGTTAAACACCTGGGAGGTCCATTTGTGGCATTTATAGAAAAAAAAAACAAAAAAAAACAGAACTTTCTTATTAGGCCAGTTGCTGGGGAGGAAAAAGTAACATGATTCGGAAATAATTCATGGCAAATGTTTTATCGTTTTAATCTCTTCAGTTATGTCCCAATATGACTATCCTAGGTTTTTCTCCTCCGGCGAGGTGAACCTTGGAAACAACCCAATAAATCAACAATGTTATTATTATAAAAGTTGTAGAGCGTTAAATTCTGCGTAAAATGAGTAGGTACCAATATGGAATAGATAATTAAAATACACAATTTCTTTGTCAAACTTCACTATATATTCTCAAATACTCAACTAGTTTCGCCGTGTTAAGGCATTATCAAGAGTCACTTACAAACTGACAGAATTGGTTGACAGGGTATAAAGGAACAGTTATGGAGGGGGTTTTTAGGTAATGACGGGGAATCCCTTGTTTTTGTTACTCTATACATTCCAATAAACAGATATTTACAAGATAATAATAAATATAAAATAAAAAAGAAAGAAAAAAAAAAAAATATATATATATATAAAATCTAATAAAGCGAATCTAACAGTAAAGTGTTGGTATTTATATAGGTATGACTCAGGAATTGTATAAATGTAAAATATAATAAATATTAAAGTGAATAAAAACAAATACATAGAACTAGAAAGACAAATTAAAACATCAAATGAAAATTATAGTATTCTCTGAATGTCAGTTGGCAAAACAAGTGTTGTGTATTTTAATTATCTATTCCCAGAATGGAGCTTCACAAAGTAAATCTGGAAACCATAAATTATTTGAATACCAATATGATATATTTTGTATACATTAAAAACTGTACGAGCTCTTATCAAAATTGCACTAATTTGTCAATTTATAATTTTTTTTTTTCTTCCAAAAATAATGCAGAAATAGGGTAAGAATAAGTAATATTTATTTTACATTATAACAGATGTCTAGCAATTTACCTACCATTCCAATGCAATTGCCCTGGGAGGTCCATTTGTGGCATTTATAAAAAAAAAAAATAACAGAACTTTCTTTTTACCAACCACTTTCGTACAGATCAATATATATAATACTGGCATTACTGGGTATATGACAGTAATGTGTTGACGTCAGCAGTTTTCTTGGTTTCATTGTACAGCGTAATACTGAGAGTGACTTTCTTATACCCAGTAATGCCAGTACGAAATTTGAGATGAGGAATGAAACATTTCTTCCTATTTTTCCGGTGATCTTCCCCAGCTATATGAAGTATAGAAGAAGTTATGTAATCGGACCAGAGTATTGGAGGGAAGCTTTACATAAAAGCTCTTATAACTACCGATAGAATGAATATATTGACACAAAGTTTCATTTGGGAATTGAAAACCCTATATTGATGACACATCAATTTTCAGCTGAATCGGCAGTAGGAAGAAAGGATCAAAAGAGAGGCTCAACTCATAAACCTCAATAACTGCCGATGTAATGAATATATCGACATGAAATTTTATATTTAATGTCTAAACACAATGAGAAGATAACCTGTCAAACTTCAGCGATATCGGCTGAAGGGAAGAGATGGTTCAGAGGAGGGGGCTCAATTCAAGAACCCTAATAACTGCCGATGCAATGAATTTATCGATAGAAAATTTAGTATGAGGATTTATGAGCCCCTATGTAAGTCAACTGTTGAATATTAGTGCAAACACTGGTTTTGGAGGGGGAGCGAAAAGTTAATTGATTAATTCGTTCTAGGGAAGTACATTGCCGGTGATTTACCGACGTCTTTTTTTTTCTATGAAATGTACAGAGATCAGAACTTGCATCATCTAAAGATATTTGCCAGAATCCATCTTTCATATCAATAACTGAGAAAATGATTTTTCCACTAAGACGACTATAAAAAAAGTATCGATTGCTATCAATACCATAATCGATGTTAACCCGCTTAAAATGCATGTAATCCCACGGAAGACAATACAGAATTTAGTATGAGAATTCAGAAAAACAGATTTGTATGACAGCTATTGTTTGGCTGACCAGGAATCACATCCTGTTCTGGAGAGGGGTTCCAAAGCAAAGACACTCAAAACTCTTTGTAGCGGAACCCTCAGAGAAAAAGAGCCGAGAGCTACTGAATATGAGCAGAATGGATCGTAGAGCTGATCGTAGGACACACACACCACCTACACAATATGGGCACCGCTAGAAGCCCTCTGTGCAGGAAAATGAGACTCCGGTTCATATTCTAAGCCAGTGTGGGGCACTAGAAAGCAGAAGATTTTACTGCTTCGGGTCTACCATAACGGAACCGAAGCAGGTTAATGGAAGGAACCTGCTGAAGAATCTTGGACTTTATTGGAGATACAGGGCTGCTGTAGGGACCAACACACATAGGGCACATAATAGGCCTACTCTGGCCGCGGTGACACAAACAGCCCTGGAAAAAGAAAAAAAAAAAATGTCAGCTATTGATTATTAGCCTGAACTGTCGATTGGTATTGGAGGGAGAGCAAAATCGTAGTTGATTAATTCATGCAAAGTAAATAAGTAAGTAACTAAGTAAGTAACTAAGTAAGTAAGTTGTCGGTTCTTCACAGACGAATTTTTTCTGTTTGTCTTTTTAAAAAATGGATAAAGTAAGGAACATAAAACAGAAAAATTATTGATATAAAAGTGTAGTCAAATTACTCTAAATTTTCCACGGTTCTCATTTTTTTATTATTATTTACAAAAATGTATTTATTAATCCTCACTCTCTTTTAGTTCACTAATTTTTTTAATTTTCTAAATAATTTATTGCATTTGCCCCGAACAAGTTTATGTCGACACGATTCCTTACAAAAAAAATAAATAAAAAAATAACTACTTTTTTTTCTTTAAAACCTGGAGGGCGTAATTACCCTCATTACCCCCCACCATCTACATCCCCTCTCAATTACGCCCCCTAGATCAAGGATTCATAATATAATTGCTTACTCATTTGAGTTGAGATGGAGATTATGATAGTTAGTGTGAAGAATACAGTTTATTGAAGTGAACACATAATCGGGTTTAAAAACAAAAATTTCTAAAAAAAGCATTTTCTTAAAGTTTGAAGTGTTCTTTCTCAAACACTTTATTCACCAGATACATACAAATGTTCTTTCTCAGACACTTTACTCATCAGATACATACAAATGTTCTTTCTCAAAAACTTTATTCATCAGTTACTTATAAATGTTCTTTCTCATACACTTTGTTCATCAGATCAATATAAATTTTCTTTCTCAAACTAGAGTGTATATTAGTATACACAATCATTATTTCACGTATACCACATATAAATTTGTTTATCTAGTTAGAATTTGATAATGGGATCTTCAATTTTTTGGTTTAATCATCGTTTTTGAGAATATGTGATGTGGCCATTGCAGAACTTTCTTATACCAACCACTTATGTACCTACAGATTACTTTTTTTTCAACTCCCCCCCCCCCCCCCCCCCCTTCTCAAATTCATTTTATACCGTCATTACTGGGGGATATGAAGGTAATGTGATGGCCTCAAGAGATTTATTTGTGTAATTCGGAGTGTGACTTTCTTATACGCAGTAATTCCACTATGAAATAAATTTGACAGGGAGGAGGGGGAGGAGACGATTTCCTAGTTGAAATTCCCATGCCCTTCCTTACAAGATATATAAGAATGGTAAGCAAGATGTCTTAGTTTAAAACAAACGACGGTGTTATGCCGAAACCGATAGTATATGTATATAATTATTATACATACATACATATACTATCGGGTTCGTATACTGACGACGGTGTTATGCTTTGTTGTAAACAAAGACAGTTTGCTTACCGTTCTTATATATATCTTGTAATTATTATTTATATATATATATATATATATATATATATAGGTAAAATAAACTTAAGCACGCCGTCCTTCGGATGGGACGTTAAGCGATGGGCCCGAACCTGTACGATGTCAGGTACTCGTTAAAGACCCCTGACCTAGATGAATAAAAATTTAGGGTAGGCAACATTTAAGACTACCACAGTAGAGTCGGGCTCATGTCCAACGGAGTGTCGAAAGAGCGCTCTGGTAGTAGGCGATATGACCTCATAGTTAAAGCCCGGGCATGAGTCAAAATAACAAACTAATTATTATTATTTTTGCATTCATGCAATTTACAATCGTCTCTCTTTTTCAATACAGAAGAACCTAAACTATCTTTCGGCCAAAACAATATATATTTATTTATATATAAATAATACAATATGTATTATACATATGTATGACTTCCTGATGACGCAGACAGATAACAATATACTTAGTTAATAATAATTAAAAAGTAAAAGTGAAAGTGATGAAGTTAATTAGCGGAGGTGATAATGGTCTCTAAGTTGGAGAAAGTGGTTATAGAGGATGTAGTGATTATTTTGCACACGACACCAGGTAGCTGTTACACGTACTAGGAAAGGTTTTCAGAAACTGTTACTATACAAGATAGGCCAACCTCATATTAGGCAATTCCGAAGAAACGCGACGGATACTCAAGTATCAGCCATTTGAGTTGCCTGTGGGTATAATACCCGTAGGAAACTTTTTTCCTCACACTGAGGAACTGTGCAGCGACTAGGATCTCTTCAGTCTGCATCTAGCCGTGGCGAGAAGCTGAGTTGTTCACCATGTCAAATGATGAAGATGTAGTTGTTGCTTAAATTATTAAAATCCGAAGATTATGGCGCCATCTTTACATCGAAAGGAATGTTAACTGCAGATTATTTGTTGCTGCTAAAGAGCTGGAAAAGTCGCATTCCAAGTTCCACGACGTCCTTCCTGGAATATTGAGGCAAATTAAAATTGTACAATTCAGGGCGTTTTTCAATTTCACCCACAAATTTTATATTGAACACGTGTTCACCAGTCATTTCAAGACGTGACGCAGGAGACTGAAGGGACGGGCGACCTTCCTGGCAGGTCGCGTGAGACTGGTAGGATGCGCGTCTCCTGGGAGTGGCGCCGTATGTGTCTCCCCACCACTCAACATAGGAAGTGACGTCTAAGATACCCTCAAGATACTTGAGTATCCGTCACGTCTCTTCGGAATTGAGGTTGGGCTAGGAGTTGTGGATTAAGTACTAAGTAAGTTTATTTTTCGTCTTTGAAACTGTTGATAATGATAAGTAATTTATTTAAAATATATGAATAATACTGCACGCCCCCTAAATACGTTTTGACCATTTTCGCTTTGATGTCTGGTCGTGCGTCTGTGTGTATCTGGTTGAAACTTTATAAGCGCTATACCGCAAAAACTATTTTGAACTTGATTTTTGGAATGAAGAAGTCACATGTTCTAACTTAGATCCAGTTAGATTAAAATGTTGCCTACCCAGGGTAGATCTCCGAAAGACGGCGTGCTCAAGGTTTCGCCACGATCTGGAGCTCAGTAGGTTAGTACACTACCCCTGAGCTACTGGCCGCCCTCTATCGTTTTGCTGATAGGGGCGTACCAATTGAATTACCAAAAAACTTGATAAAAATAAATTACGCAACGGCCTCGAATCGAATCAGACGTCTGAAGGTCCCCCCCCCGCGTATGCAAATTAGCTAGTTGCTTGTAAATGCGAAAACAACCTTTCCACCGAGTAGTGACCACTTTTCTTTTTTGTTTTTGTGGAGTATTCATTCGAAAAATTGCGAAAAAAAAGAAGAGAGATTTGGCATGAAATATCTCTCATAACTTACTTCATCAGTTATATGTAGTATAGTACAAGTTATGTAATCGATAATTTCATGTTTTCTCCCCCCTGGTTGCAAAAAATTTCCTCAACTTCCCCATCTCGAATTCTAAGTTGTCACTCTCCCTCCAAAACTAGTTGACTGTTTCGGTTAATAATCAATAGTTGACTTACAAGGGACTTCTAAATCCCTATACTAAATTGTGTGTCGATACATTCACTATATCGGCAGTTATTGGGGTTTTTGTGTTAAGCCCCCTTCTCTCCAGCCGATTTCGTGGAAACTTAATAGCTGGTTGTCCTTATAAGGTTTTTAATGTAAATATAAAAATTCATGTCGATACGTTCATTACTTCTCCAGTTATTAAGGGATATGTGTTCAGACTAATAGTGTTTAACTAATCCCCCAGTCCCTTCAAAAATAACATTTCTGACCGTTTACATAACTCTCCCTAAGAAAAATGCTCTGTTTGTAATTCTTTGAACACCATAACTCCCGACTAATCCAGTCAATAGGAAGAAGAGGATCAGAGAAGAGGATGCGAATTCAAAAAACCCTAAACTTGGTAATCTGTCCAAACGACCGTATTGCCGAAAAATCCATAGGGGCATATTAAATTTTGAGTCGATAAATTCGAGTCCCCTTCTTATCCCCGATTCCCTTTGATCGATTTGGCCGAAAATCAATAGGTGTTTTCCTAATGGGATTCTAGATACACATAAAAGATTTCGAAGAAAATCAACATGGTATATACAGATATATACAAATCCACAATGCTCAAACTTACAGAACAATACCAATCCAGTCAATAGGAAGAAGAGGTTCAAACCCTAAACTTCGCTAATCTGTTACTGCAACACAACGTATCTAATTAGCGTGACAATCGTTTCGTGTTCACTGTCGGCGTACAACAACATGGATTATCGGTCGACTGATACGAGATCGACGCGTGCCGATACTCCCAGGGTTATTGCCTCATTATATGAGTCAGCTAATAACAAATAAATATAAGTTAAAAAAAATTTGTCGGTGATTCACTGACAATGTACTTCACCAGAACAAATTAATTTACTTTTCGCACATCCCCTTCAAAACCAGTCGACTGTTTGCGCTAACTTTTCATTTCGCCTAAGACGCCAAGTTACCTTGCGCCTATCTTGTTCTAGGTTTGAACTGTCTATCTATCAGGTGCAGGAGTTCCAAGTCGGGTAGCTGATACTGTACCAGAAATGTTCAAATGATAAGTTATCAATAACAACAGGTGGGTACATCTAAAATAACATATTTTTACGAACTGTATCATTAATGATTATCACTAGTACATTTCATGTGTTTATTGTTGATCTTGGGTGACTTGAAGAAAGTCCAATCTTTGTAAAAATATAACATACAACGCCTTTAGTCATTACAGTCCAATACAATATACTTTGCACATTGCTGTCAATGCTCCATTTTACATTTAAATCTTCTACTTTAATATCCCATTTGTACGCTCTGTTATCAAGACAGGCTATAAAAATCCACGCTAATCATCCATCATCACGCTAATCCACTTATACAACAATTGAGTGGTTGACGCGAAAAAGGTTTCAAGCGCCACTTTAGTCGAAAATGAGATTTCTGTGGAATCAGGTTCTATAGGTCTCTAGGGACTGTATAGGAAAGTTTTTTTTTGCCGTTATAGCAGCAGTTGGTAGTATTGAGCTCACGTCAGCGTTGAACCTCTTGGAAGAAGGTTCCAACAGCCACCAGTAGTTCTCAACATGGCAGAGGAAGGAAGTGTTATTTTGGCGTTGACCTGCTTCTGGATTCTTCTTCGGTCACGTACCTCAGCAATACAACCACGCACTCGACACTCCTCAACGTATCGTACTTGGCAGATGTTACGCCATTGTATATATACATACATTTGATTTGTATTTTTCATTATCGGTATTTTATTTGGGTTGATTCAAATCTGTTTATTTTCATTCAAATAATTTGATTTCTTTTTAAAAAGTAGTTTTCTTTATGTTTTTAAAAAGTAGTTTTCTTTATGTTTTTAAAAAGTAGTTTTCTTTATGTTTTTAAGATACTTTAATGTTGTTATACATTCAAAAAGTTATGTTTTGATGTCACTGATGATGAACTCTGGTTGAAAATAAAGCATTGGGAAATCAATGTCGACTTACCTCAACAATTCCTAAACTGTCGTTTCTGTAAACTGTCAGTGGTCTTTCAGAGTATTTAAGTGTATAGAGAACACTATAGGGTAACTATATCCGTTTTAGGTGACGCCGGAAGCTTAGTGGTATGCGTGCTTGCTTACTGAGCTCAAGATAGTGGGTTTCGAAACTCGGCCGAGGTCCTTAGGTTTTAGAGAACACCGTTCTTCAGATGGGACGTTAATCTAGGTGAGTAAACATGGGTGACAAAATGGACTCCCATAGTAGAGTCGAACTCATGTCCACCAGAGCGACAAAAGAGCGCTCTGGTAGTAGGCGATATGACCTCGAAGTTGAAGCCCGGGCATGAGTCACAAAAGCTAACTTTAAATATAAATATTTTGCTTCCCCAGCTATATGAAGTATAGGGGAAGTCATGCAAAAAGAATGATCAAAAATTCGATGTGGTGTTTTCAACGAAATTTCATGTTTTTTGACTTCCAGATTTCAAATATGAAAAAAAGTCTATCTGTATGTCTGTGTGATTGTGCCTGTGTGACTGTGAACACGATAGAATGAATGTATCGACACGAAATTTTATATGTGAATCCAGAATCCTTTAACGACACCTATTTTTTTTTCAGCCAAATCGAATAAAGGGTAAGGGGGGATTAGGGGGGAGGCTTAACCTACAAACTTCAATAACTGCCGAAAGAATGAATGTATCAAAACGAAATTTTTGTGTGACTAGAACTACATAAGGACAACACTCAATAATTTTCAGCCCAATCGGCCGAAAAGAAGGGGGAATTAGAGGGGGCTCAACTCAAAAAAAACCAAACCTGCTGATGTATCGATATGAAATTTCATATTTGAACCTAGGAAAACAAAAATTCAGGGTAGGCAAGATTTAGGGCTCCCGTAGTAGAGTCGGGCTCATGTCCACCAAAGTGACAAGTGAGTGCTCTGGTAGTAGGCGATATGACCTCGAAGTTAAAAGCTCGGGCATGATTAATGTAAATTCTGAAATAGGATCATTCATTACTCGTTTATTTGTTTTGACTGATGATATTTAAATTAGGTTGTAAAGTTAACTAGGCCAAAAAGTTGAAAGTTGATTATTTGCTGAGCTGAAGAGGGGATTAGCATAAAAAGGCATGCGTCAAATTGAACACAATATATTGTTGACAGTGGATAACCCTGGGGAAGGGATGTTGAAGGTGATGTTGACAGAGTATGTTGAGATGCATTGGACAGATGACAGCCTGGAGTGGGGAGCCGGGATCAATATTGGGACTTAGTTTCGTAATCAGTTAGCCACCGCACTGACTACACTCCAACAAGGGGTATCTAGTGGCGGATCTACAGTTTCGTTTCGGAGCTGTTGTTTCCTTTGATGTTGCCCCCTTAATAGGAAGCGGAAAAATTGTTTCTGCTCCAAAAAAATATCTAATATTTTTGAACAGGAATTTTACTCAAGGATCAGTTACAACATTCTTAATAAGCTTGTAGGCTGCAGGAGCTGGACCTACGGTTAAAAAAACCCATATTTTTAGGATTTAATATTTTCAGTAGCAAGAAACATATTGTTCCAGTTACCGACCCATACCTGTTACAAAATAACTTTTAAGCAAATAATAGGACACCACTAGTAGTAGTCGTGGTAGGGCAAGAAGTAAGTAAATATTACAAATGTTGTCGGTGAATCAACAGCATTTTTTTTCTTTTTTTTTTTTATGGGTTGTCGACCCCCGGGGAGGCCAGGACATCCGTTCGCCGAATCGTAGGAGAAAAGAGGGCCTAACAAGTTTATATAATCAGATGAAACAATAACTTACCTATGGTGTCAGGTTATTGTGAACAATAACCTCTCAAATGAAATAAGAAGCAGGATCACGAAGTCCAACCGCTGCTTCTTTGGACTCGGGCGTCACTTCAGAAGTAGCTTGCTTTCTAGGGCAACAAAGCTGGAACTTGATTCGTCCAGAGTTAACTTACGGTTCTGAAACATGGTCAATAACAAAGACCGACGAACAAGATCCTACGTTTCATCTATAGAGGTGTCTACGACGGACAGAACTGGAGGAGAAGAACGGTAGTAAATTTTGTAAGACTTCTCAGACTAAGATGGGAGACCATGATATGCCAAAGATGACATTACTGGACGAAATCCATGGGACCAGAAGTGTTGGGAGGCCGAAGCTACGTTGGAAGGACGGTGTTGCGCATGATGCGAAGTTCCTACTTGGAGTCAAGAACTGGAGGGCAGTTGCACATGAACGAGACGACTTGCAAAGGCTGATCCAGTAGGCCTTGACTCAGAGATGAGTTGCTGCTCCGATGATGATGATGAAAAAAAATAAAATAATTATCTGTTGCTGTGGTCAGCTAGGAGCGACTATCTGCGATGATATGCAGTCACTCCCAGCCCCCCTTAATTTTCATGGCGCGCCGAGAGAGCTCGAGATATATGCAGGACGCTCGCTTTCTGTAGTACGGGTCATAGGATCATATTGCTTTCTTATTTCTCCACCAGGAGGAGACCAGTCGGCTGAATACTGGGTAGCCAGCCGGTTTCCGTCACCAGCTACCATTTTGATACCCCTGACCTTTGGCCGATTCAGAGGAAAATTTAATAGGAGTCTCATAGAAATAAAAGACATTGTCTTTCCACTGTTTTATTTTTGACCAGAACCGGGTTTCATCTCACCCATACAGTGTAGCGGTTAAAGGACAACTGGCCAGTTGTTTTTAACCGCTACGCTGAGTGGTCGGGATGTGATGTACCACTGATGATGACGCTCTTGCGTTGAAAACCAGTTCTGGTCAAAAATTAAACAAAGGGGAAACAACGTCTTTTATTTCTTTCAGAAATCTCGCAAACAAAAATAAAATAATTATCTTTTTTAATGTTTAAAACTTATTTTGTAGTTTTAACATTTTTTGTTTTTGATGTTTAAAAGTATTAAAAAATAGTGTTTTACAATAGACTATATTCACCACATCTTTATTTTTCCTTTCTAGTTAATCGGAGTTCTTGATTATCCGGAATAGTTCACACATTAACTAGTGAGGACTCTACTGTACAATTTAAAATTAGTTCATCAAATATATAACGCCTGTTTTCCAAATTGGAACCTAATTACATTTCATGATCCTCTTTTATGCACTGAGAATAATTAAGTAAAGAATGATGGCCGATTCAGACTATTAATGGGCTAATTGACGAAAGCTTTGAGTCATTGAAATTAATAGAAAGCTTTTATATAACAGAAATTTTAAAGCAAGTTAAAACAATGAGAGTGTCCTTGACACACATACCTATCTTTCAAGACAATAAGTAGACTTTCCTTAGTCTTCTGAACTGACCTTATTTAAATAGAAATTAGCAAACCTCTTTACTGCCGGCTTGTAGCAATAGGACATCTCGCCAGATCAAGGAGAAGAAACGAGTTAGGATTATACTGCGTTAAAAATGTTTAACAGAGTGACAAAAGACTGCTGTGGTAGTAGGCGATGTGAACTCATAGTTAAAGCCCGGGCATGGGTCACATATCTTACCCATGCCAGTGATCTAACTTCGTGATTGTGTAATTTCCAAAAACATATCTCTCAGGTAAAGGAGAATATTTTGATTAGTTTTATATTGTTGGAGATCCAGCCAGCAATGCTACCCGCTCTACAAAACGTCTTGACCAGCAATGCTAGGCTCATGTATTATCGAAGGATCTAATGAGCAATGTTTTCCTGGATATAATAAGGGGATCGAAGGCAGCAATATTAGTCACTGAATCATCGGGAATCCAAGCCAACAATGCTTCCATCAATACAATCAGGGATCCAAGTCAGTATAATTAGCCACTGTATCATCGGGGATCCAAGCCAACAATTCTTAGATCAATATAATCAGGGATCCAAGCTAGTATAACTAGCCACTGCATTATCGGGGATCCAGCCAACAATGCTAACCGCTCTGCAAAACGGAATCTTGGCCAGCAATGCTAGGCCACTGCATTATTGAAGGATCTAGTCAGCAATGTTTTCCTGGATATCATCAACGACTAGCCACTGTATCATCGGGGATCCAAGTTAGCAATGCTACCAGCTATACAATCAGGGATCCATGCCAGTATTGCTAGCCAGTGCATTATCGGGGATCCAGTCAACAATTCTACCCGCGGATCCTGGCCAGCATTACTAGCCGCTGTATTATTCCAGCAATGCTACCCTCTTGATCAGGAGATATAAGCCAGCAATACTAGCCGCTAGATCATCGTTTTGAAAAATACCTATTAAATTTTGTTTCTTAATTTTTATCCTTTTAATTTTTGTAAAATAATTGAATGTATCACATTAATGGTTGCAATAGTATGTTGCCTTGGGCTGAGAAACCTCTGTTACATACATTCAGAAGTACTTGAACACTTTCTGTTGTGTCCTCAGATTCGTTCTGCTCGATTGTACTGACTCTCAACTCTGGAGATATGAATTCAGTTCTCTTGTAAGTGACAAGACTCTTTTCTTTCCCGTCCGAGAGTTGTTGGTTAGATTCCTGCGAAAATAGGTTGCAGAACTCCACTTTCCCCTGTGTATTGTGATCCGGGCTGTGGAGTAACGCGTCTTGTGTTGGCCTACTAAAAGAGACTCCTACAGACAGGCTTCTCTGTTCACTGACAATAGATAACCTTTTGCAGACATGTTTCATTTATGTCCGGGGTTATTTTTTTTTTTTTTTTTATTATTACTTTTTTTTCCATTAAAGGTGTATTGATGATAGTCTTGAGGCGCCTTGGCAGAGTGAGGAAACTTTCACGTCGGGGCTGTGTAGTGTGAACATATTGGCATGGAGGGTGTAGGAGATACATTAAAGAAGACAGAATATAACGTGTGGCTTACAAAGCAAATATTAAGTTGAAAAGCTTTATACCTCGAACGAGTTAATAGATAAATCCGGTGTTTATCAAATCAAATGTGAATGTACTCAGTCATATATTGGTCAAACCCGGAGAAGAATAAAAAATAAGAATAAAAGAGCACAAGAACAAAAAATAATCTGAATTCTTCCAACACTTGCATAAGGCCGGCCGCACACTATCGCTAACCAAAACATTTAGTTTGAGGCGGGCGGCGAATGCACCGAAATACGGTGTAGGGGTCACACCACTAGCCGAACAGGTGATTGCCATTTAAACAGCCCCAGTCTAGTTTGTCAATACAATAGAATCCGCTTATTAGCAATTCGCTTAATAGGAATATCCGCACATTAGCATCAAAACACGCTGGAACGGACCGGATCGGCAAAATACAGTGAGTTTTGTCCGCTTATTAGCAATGAATGTCCGGTTTAAGCGTTCAATTATGAACGCAGAATGAGGTTTCGAGATAGGAAAATAGGATGTTTCTCGGAAGGTGGGTATTCGGGGAATAATAACACTTGCTTAAACAGTTTTAGCTTCTGACTATTCATAAAAACGGAACCCCTGCTGAAGCAATGGAATCCAACGCAACTGACGACCATACTGATGCTGATGATGAGGCAGAGGTATCTTCCGAAACGCCCGACCCTCCTCCTCCTAGCCACCGGGAAATGTTGGTAGCCCTGGCTTTGCTAAGAAGAGGCGTCCAACATTATGGTCAGACCTTTGCCGATCATTATAGATAAGAGGGGTACATTCGAAACATGCTTTCGAACGATCTAAGGCAAAGTAAAATCGACAAATATTTTTCGAAACCTTAACTTTTTACTGTAAATATGTACATAATACATATTATGTTTCTTTATTGACGATTTTTTGACCTACTTTGTTCGTATTATGTACCTCGATTTTTTAAATACATTTCATGGGAAAATTTTCATGCCTACCTAATTTTAATATTTTTCTGTCTCTCCCTCCCCCCCCCCTCAATCCGTTTATTAGAATCGTCCGTTTATTAGCTTCAAAGTACGGTGGTCCCGATGTGATTCTAATAAGCGGATTCCACTGTATTTGCCTACTACTTGTGGCTTTCATCTTTTTTTACCAAAATACTCATTATTATTATTTTCTATGTGCTCAAACTATTAATACTTTTTATTCAGATGGAGTATGATGCAGGGAAATTAATTGCAGCCGTCGAGATGAGGAATTATTTTTGGATTTACCAAAAAAAAGCACAAAAATCGAAATGCTATAGACAAAGCTTGGGAAGAAGTACATCAGGGAAACGTTGTTTCACAAGACTTACCAAAATTTGTGAGTTATTACCTAATAATTAATTTTTTTTTAGCTATTAATAATAACAATTATGTATATTAATAAATATTTAGAAAGTTTCATTGCATTTTATTTATTATTGATAACCTCAATGTCACGAATGTTTTCTTCCGGTTGTAGGAACGGGGTATCCTGCGTTTTTATTGCATATCCGATTAACAAAAAATTAAAACTTTCCACTGACATTCTCGTGTAATTTCTGATCTTGTCACTATATTTTTTTAATTTATTAATAAAATCAATTGAAGAGTTGCTCTTGTTTCTTTGCATTAAGAAAGGGTATGGACACAATAACGTCGATTATTAAAATTAGTGAACATATCCCAAAAAACTGAGACCACGCTAACGATTTCCTCATTTGACGACATTTTAAATTACACTGGAGCGAAGTGGGGCAGTTATAGGACTTTGTTATGATTAAGTTCAAGAATTTCAAAAGGAATTAAAGGGCCCTTCGAAATAATGTTTGAAAGTGTTTGCCCAAGTGTGCGGGGAGAATCAAGACCAACAGTCGTAACACATGAAATTCCGGTGAAAACCCAACGATTCGAATTTCATATTTGTATAACTGGAGAAGGAAAATTTATATTTTCTACTGCTGTGGGGGGAAAAAATGGAAAAATAAATAAATAAAATAATAATAATAAAAAAAAAAGGAAAACTAATAAATGATAATAATAATAAAAGGAAAACAAATAAATAATAATAATAAAAAAAGGAAAACAAATAAATAATAATAATAAAAAAAGGGAAACAAATAAATAATAATAATAAAAAAAGGGAAACAAATAAATAATAATAATAAAAAAAGGGAAACAAATAAATAATAATAATAAAAAAAGGGAAACAAATAAATAATGATAAATACAAGAAAAATATTATATGTAATAGTAAAATAAATAAGAATTATACTAACAAAAAAAAAAAAAAGAAAATAAATAAGAATTATAGTGGCAAACAAAAATAGAAAATAAAATAAATGAAATAAAATAATAATTATTAGATAAAATAATATACTAATGAGAAAACATAGGAAAATGCATAAATAATCAGTTATGATATTATAACAAAAAAAAAAAAAAGACATGTTTTTACCGAGTGTTGTCATAACTTCGGTATGAAAGCAAACAAAACAGAATTTTTACTTTCTTATAAGTAAAACAGCCAGTATTTGTACTTAAATTATCTTATTTGTAAGTTTATTATTATTTATATTTTAATTGCATGATTAAATTTAAATTTTAATTTTATAAAGTATCGAGTACAAAACGTATTTTTCAAGTCCGCATAATTAATTTTACTAATCTGCCTTTTTTTTAATATTTGAATTTTATTCAAAGTAATTGAATATTCTTAATTATTAATGTCTGATGCTTGGAGAAATATTCATATTTTCTTCAACGTTTTTTTAAATTATATATATATAGTTGTGGATCGTATTTCCAGAGAATTGTTGTATTACACACATCTCCTGAAGCCCAAACCGACCGACTCATGCTAACTCCACATTCTCTCACCGGATAGCGTTAGTTGTAACCTACCGGCTATTTACAAGCATTTACACACATTCCACAATTTACATAATATTTTTTATTCTTACATGATATTCATATTTCAAGAACAGATTACTCTCCTAAATGGATATTTCATGAGCTATATAAGACAATTTCATGTTGTAACTAAAAGAATTATGTAGAATTATCTACATAATTTATTTTTGGCCTCCTAAAATGATTGTGTTGTCCATTATGTATCTTTTTAGTAAAAAGAGTAAGACTTTGAAAGTTTTCGTGAGTAATTTTACACTTTTTGAAAAGTTATGTATGTAGATGACTTCACTTATAATATTTTATTTGATATCCATCTGTATTTTTAATTCAAATGGATAGAGATTTTCCCTTTTTTCGGTCACTTAGCAATAATATTTTTACTTACCAAATGTTGTTTGATTAGAAATGTATGGGCACTATGACCTTTCGACGCGGTTGTAGACATAAGGGATTTGATTATGGAACGTGTATGTCTGTCTTCCTGCGTACATTATGGTCAAGTAAGACTTGTTGTTGAGTAAAAGTAACTTGGATAGTGTCTTAATATTATTTAAGTTGAAAATGACGATAAGATTGGAAGCCTGAAGCTGATAACACCGATGTTCTTCTATCTAATGATTACACATTGTCTGGTCCGGGTTAGGAGGGGGGGATCATGTGCGTTCTAGAGTTGGTAATAAAGAGGAGAGATCTACGTCATTGTGTGGAACAGCTGAGAGTGGTAAATAGAGAAGAGGTGGGGGAAAGGGGGTTGGAGCGGGGGAAGTAGGTCAACCAATGAGATCCCCTCCCGAGGGTCACGTGGGATTGTTGTTATCTGTCAGCTGGGAGCCGGGCCGGCATTACACCGTCAAACACGGGCCGGGACAAAGTTATGCGCTCCACTGCCTCTTTGTCGTGATCATGTCGACCGGTAAACGGCTCGCCAAAAGGTCCATTATCGGGACTCGTGTGTGCGTTAAAGGTGAAGACGGATTCTACTATTCAGGGGTGATTAACGCGGTCAAAAGTTCGGAACGTGGACAAGAGTCACGGTACTCAGTTCGTTTTGATCCAGCTCCCAACGCTCCCATCCCCAAACGTGAGTACAGAGACATCGATCTCATCGGTCCAGGATTCCAGACTATACAAGGTATCCGACTGTTGAGCGGTCAAAAAGTGTACATTACATACAACGGACGTGAAACTTCTGGCGAAATAGTGCTTCATACCGTGGAAGAGGACGACGTAGTTCTCATCATAACTCCAGCTGGTTCTGAGGTAAATTCCTTTTTATATCATTCATCAATTCCTGATTCCCTTTATGCATCCACCATACGCTTCAAATATTTCACTTTACAATATAGAACTCTGATAGATTTTTTTTTCTACCCGAATGAGAGGATATACCTACAGAAATTCGGATCTTCCAAGATGCTAATGGTCGATCATAATACCTTAATCAAATCTCAAAAAAATTTTGAGATAGAAACCATTCATTGCCTAGAAGATACTTAATTAAAAAAAGTGTCACTTTTCCAAACTTTTTGAAAGTACGCCTAGTCTTAAGTTCAGTAAATAAAATGCACACCAGTTATATTATTAAACTATTTCTTAGTTGTGATATTTCTGAGATTTCTATTCTCGAGTCGCCATACTGAAAGTCCCCCTAGTAACAAAGAGAAGCCACACAGTTTCACCTTGTATTAACTCCTCATCCACTACTACTCATATTTCTTAATGCTTTTACTATTTTATTACAAAATTTATTTAAAATTTTCGCATTTTGATCGTGTCTATAGATAATCTTAATCATTTAATAAAATAAGCGAAAATTTTAGTTAATAGTTAATTTCATTTCACTAAACTAATAATCTCAATTTCTCACTTTACCGGCGTTTTTCGCTCAAATTTACGGTCATTAATCAATATATATTTATATTTTCTCCTTTCTCTATTTTTTCTAAATAATAATGTAAAAATTTAATTTTAATATAAATGCCTATTTAAAGAAAAAAAAATTAAATATATATAAAATAGATTATTTTTTGGGTAGATAGAATTTTGCCTTCATTTAATAAGTATGTACCGGTGGCCTTCTGACGTCAGAGTGTTTACTCCGTGACCCACCACCTCGTACCTTAGCCTTATATGTGCGTCATTCTCTCCATTGCGTCAATTTAGTTCACTCATTCATTTTTCAATTTTCCCCAATGTTTAATGTTTAATTTAAATGTAATCTTTAATATTTAAAAAAAAAAAATACTAATATCCTTTTAAATGATCGTGTATAATAAAGTTGAATCCTTCAGTTGTCCCAGATAAAGAAAAAAATGGCTGCCCGCAGTGGAACTTTAAATCCTCACGTTTATATTATATAATTATAGTTATAATTTAAATTAATTGAATTTTAATATACAAATAAAGAAATTGTTTACTAATCCTTCTGTATATTGTTATATTGTTATATGAACAGAAATTTTCATTAACAATATTCGAAATACGAAAACACCGGTCTCTGTGTCACGTCCTATATTTTTTTCTAATATGGCAATCAAAATGCTCTTTTTCTCATAAAAATTTACAAACAAAATTTAAATTTGAAACTTTTTAATTACTCTTTAGTACAATTTTGTTAAATTTCGAAAATTTGAAATATTTTCGGTATTTTTATTGTTGTTTTTGTGTTACGGGTTATTTACAAGGTGATGTCTGCTTATCTTTATGCGTATATGAGTATTTTATTATATCTGTCTGTCTATGATTCATTCGTTTTTTATCATTTATTTATTATTAGTGTATTTTTTTAAATAGTTGATTGATAGATCTTTATTACGTGTATGTTCTTCCTTAAGATATTTTCTTTAACCTGATATAATTTTCCTCTCTCGGTGTACTTCTGATGAATTATTAAACAATTTAATATTAAAAAAAAAGCTCTCTTATTTTCTCGTGCATATTCAATTGTAATAATAAAAATAACAGTTCCGACGTTTTTTGATGCTTCACTGGCAAACACAAAGTATAGTGAAAGTTATACAATCGGTCCAATATTCGAAGTTCAGTTTTTATCAAAATTTCATGTTTTCCGACCCTTTTGATTCCAAAAATTAAAAACACAATTTCCGGTCTGATTGTCTGTGAATATGAATACATTCGGACAGAATGAATAAATCGACACAACATTTTACAAGTACCATTTGTATATTCAAAACCCCATGTGGACGACACAAATTAATTTTTCGCGAAATTGTTCGAAGGGGCGAGGGGATGAGGGGCAGGGCTTAACTAAAATAACTTATTAACTGCTAATCTAATGAATATATCGACAAGAAATTTTGTGTGAGGCTTCAGATCAAACCGGTCGATTAGTGTTAGAGGAACAGCGAAAAATTAATTATTTAATTCGTGCTGGGGTAGTACATTGGAGATGATTCACCAAAAACATTGTTTTTTTGTAAGCTTTTCTATTTATTTATTTCACCCTTATTAGACATTTTTACGAGCTTGAATTTTGCCATTTTTCATTTTTTTAAGCCGAATTTGCTACAAACCTACTTTCAAGCTCTGGTTAATAGGATTGCTGCCTTACAGTGAAAGGCCCTCATTATTGTGAAAGTCTTTTTTTTCTCTCTCTTTTGAAAAAAAACGAGATAATGCTTAAATGAGGCATTAAGTTTTAGCCTCTTCATGGCATAGTGGCTGCTTATTCTGAAATTACCGGATCGATTCCTAGAAATAGTTCAATAAAAAATGACTACCACTTATGTCTACGTAGATTTTTATTTCACAATACCTAAATTTTGCCTACCCTAGTTTATGTGTTTCTTAAAATTTTCTGGGATGTTAAAATGTTGATTTTTTCTAGCATTTCTTCCAGAGGTGTCTTTTTTTTTTTTTGTCAATATTTCGGGAGACTTTCACGTCCCTTCTTCTTTGGTCACCATGAACCTAGTGACAAGAAGGGACGTGAAAGTGACACGAAATATTGTCAAAAAAGAAGAAAAAAGAAGACACCTCTGAAAGAAATGCCGGAAAAAATCAATACCCTAGTTTATTTAGTAGAAGGGATCTTTAACGAGTATCTGACATCGCATAAGCTCGGGACCATCGCTTAACGTCCCAACTGAGGGACGGCGTGCTTAAGCATTTTTTTACCTCCTAGATATAATAAACTAAGAGCCTCGGTCGGGTTTTGAACCCGCGATCTTGAGCTCAATAATCAAGCACGCATACCACTGAGCTACCTATATATTATGAGTCGACATCTTTTATTTTAGAGGGGAGTACTGGTCCTTTATATCTAAGTTGGGGAGGGAGTACTGGTCCTTTATGCCCAAGTTGGGAGGGACTACTGGTCCTTTATGCCCAAGTTGGGAAGGGAGTATTGGTCCTTCATGCCCAAGTTGGGAGGGAGTACTGGTCCTTTATGCCCAAGTTGGGAGGGAGTACTGGTCCTTTATGCCCAAGTTGGGAGGGACTACTGGTCCTTTATGCCCAAGTTGGGAAGGGAGTATTGGTCCTTTATGCCCAAGTTGGGAAGGGAGTACGTAAGAATGCCGATTTACGTATTCGTATTTCATGTTGGCGTTCTTTACTATGTATTCGTTCTGTCTTCCTGGTTTGGAGGGGGGATGAGGTAATATCTCAAGGCAACGAGCCAAGGTCAAAACCCCAAATTTGCATCTATACAATATTTCACGGTACCATTTGTACCTTTGTACCTGATTAGTTTAAAAATAGACATCTTAACTGTTTTCTAACTACTTTCCCAGTTATAAGAATGTATAGGGGAAGTTACGGGTCAGTAATTCGATGTTGAGTTTTCAACGGAATTTCAAATTTTCCGACACCCTGATTTCAAAATTTAGAAAAAAGTATATCTATATGTCTTTATACACAACACCAAATAGAATGAATGTGTAGACATAATTTTCAGCCAAATCGGCCCTATGGAAGGGGAGGGGGGGAATAGGGGGGAGGCTTAATACAAAAACTCCAAAAACTGCGTTGTTATGAATGTATTGGCAAGGAATTTAATGTATAAGAATAGTTTATATTTTTCTGTTATATAGTACAGTAGAACCTCTTTAAGTCGAACCTCGATAAATCGAAAACCTCCAAAACTCGAAAAAAAAGTTTTGTTCCTTTCCCTTCAAGCACAAAACCTCCATTACTCGAAATCTCAACCCTCTATTAGTCGAAATAATCAGTGAGTCCCTACAAGCCATTTTGGTACATATTTGCCCTCTATAACGCGAAAAAATATATTGAACCTCTGTATCTCGAACATAGCAATGTTTTATTTTACAACCTTTACAACTCGATTATTTGAAACTTATTACCTCTATAGCTCGAAGAAAAATAAGTCACCGACTTTAAGAATTTGCCGACAATATACACCATTGTTTCTTAGAAAACAATTTAGGAGTATACAATATTATCTAAAGCAAAAAAATTACTGACTTTTTTTAATACCTACATATACTACGTATTTTTTATTTTAAGGATGTTTTGAAATAAGGTTGAATTTTTATTTATTTCCCCTCTCTAACTCAAAATTAGTTAGAATGAAACTTAACCTCTACAAGTCGAATCAAAATCCGCCTAAGTCGAAAACTCTATAACTCGAATTTTTTGGCGTCTCCCTTGATGTTCGAATTATAGAGGTTCTACTGTATATAGTTTTTCATTTTTACTTTCTCACCTGTACAAAGTATAGGGGAAGTTATGTAATCGGTCAAAAATTCGATGCGGAGTTTTCAACAGAATTTCATGTTTTCCGACTTATTCCAAAAATAAAAAATAAATTATGTGTGTATTTGGAAACTCTCGATAAAATGAGTGTATCGAAACAAAGTTTCATATGTGAATACAGAACCCTGTAAGATTTTCAGCCAAATTGGTCAAAGAGAAGGAGGGCTCAACTCAAAAACTTGAATAACTGCCGATGTAATGAATTTATTGATACAAAATTGATTATGTGAATACAAGAGGCTCCTAAGTCAACTTTGAATTATAGCCCAAACGATCGATTGGTTTTCGAAGGAGAGCTAAAATAATGATAAATTCGTTCTGGGGAAGTACATTATCGATGATCCATTGGATTTTTCCCTACGCCTGTGAGACAGCCTATATATATATCGTTGTCTAAGGTCCTAAAATCAAGAGACAATAGTTTCAGGGTCAGTGCTACCTATTCCTCAGGATTCTTCACCTGTTATCCTTTGATAACCTGTTATCCTTTATCACAGCAACTGACTGTCCTATTTTTCTTTGTTCAACCTGAGGTAAAGTGCCTCTGTATCTTGGTCTAATCTCAACCTCATCACTACAACCCCATTCAAAATGGAAATACCTTATACGGTTGAAAGATAAGCTGAGGTTTTAACCTTCAATTGTTCAGGTTTTCGTTGAGTCACCTCTGAAGGACCTTACCTTAAGCGCATTTCCTTTGATAAGTTATCCTTCTCTATGAGAGGAAGAACTTGAGATAAGCCCGAGGCCAACTGACCAGCTCTTTTTTCGCCAATCTCAAGTTCCCAGCTGTGCCGTGTATAAGGGAAGTTCTATAATCGGCCAGAAATTCGAAGTTGCGTTCCAACTGATTACAAAATGAAATAAAAAAGTTGACGGTGAATCAATCCGGTATTGTACTTCCCCAGCACCTGCTAGTTATCAATATTTTTTTAAACAAATTTACAACTAGCAATTTCTGAAATGTAATTAAAGGAGTATTGTTTATTGTCATTTGTTATATAATTATTGTCATTTGTTATATAATTATTGTCATTTGTTATATAATTATTTTTATTTTTTTTCCTTGTTTTTTTTTGACCTAATGTTCGATGCATATAGCCATGCCACTGTGTTATCTAATTATTTACGACATCCATGGCCCCGGGAGTTCTATCTACGAAATAAAACTAACTCCCGGAAGGGATTCGAACCTTCAAACCATGGTGAGACCATGCGACCAAAGCCCTACGCTCTAGCCCACACGGCCAGCATGGCTCCCCTATATAATTATTAATGATACAGTTGTGAATATCTATTTGTTTAAAAAAAACTATATAAAAAAAGTACAAATATATATGTAGCTTAGTAGTACCATGCTTGCAAACTGTGCTCAAGATCGCGGGTTCGAATTTTGAGCACGCCGTCCTTTGGATGAGTTGTTATGGTCCCGTGCCTGTACAATGTCAGGTACTTGTTAAAGACCCCAATCCAATGTGAATAAAACTAGATAGGCAACATTTAGGAGACATTTGAATTCTAATTTTCTGAATCGGCCAAAGGGGAGGAGGGGTCAACTCAAAAATCTCATTAACTGCCCATGTAATGAGTTGTTTTGACAAAATGTAGTCTGGGGAAGTACATAGTCGGTGAATCATTACAAGACATTCCTATACTAACTACTTAAGAGGGCGCCGGTAGCTCAGTGGTTTGCGTGCTTGCCTTCTGAACTCAAGGTCGATTCGAAACCCGGCCGAGGCCCTTAGTTTATTTGATCAGGGATGTAAAATAAACTTAAGCACTCCGTCTTTCGGATGAGACGTTAAGCGATGGTCCCGAACCTGTACAATGTCAGGTACTAGTTAAAGACCCCTGCCCTAGGTAAATAAAAAATGTAGAACTCCCTCAGTAGAGTCGGGCTCATGTCCACCAGAGTAACGAAAGAGCGCTCTGGTAGTAGGCGATATGACCTCATAGATAAATCCATACTCACATGAGTCATAATAACTAACAACTAATGCCAGTATGTGTGAAGGAGAGAGAGAGAGTGTGACCTGTAAAAATGTTTTCGGTATAAGGAAGTATATAATGGCTTTTTTTTTTAAAGCGTTGCCGTTTCTGCATAAATCAATGACAGAAAAAAATTGCTTTCACTTTTAAGCTAGCCAAATTGTTAACAGTATAAATCAAAATAAATTAACTGTAAGTCGAATCGTTGTTAGATCTTTTTGAAAATTAATGTCCGTCTGAAAATATTATAAATTCCGATTTATAATAATTAATATAAACAATTTGAAATATCGAGGGCACCGTAGCTCAGAGGTAAGGTGCTTGCTTACTGAGCTCAAGATCCTACGGATGGGACGTTAAGCGATGGTCCTGGTACGATGTTAGGTTAATAAACGCAACCTAGGTAAAAAAAAATATAGTATAGACACAATTTAAGATTCCAACCGTGGGTCGCATGCCCAGAGCGCTCTTTCGCTCTGATAGTTGGTGATATGACCTCGTAATTAAAGCCCGGGCTTAAGTCACTATCATATCTTGGTAAAAGAGTAAAATTCCCCCGAGACTGAGTTGCTCTCATTTATAACTCACTGTCACTGCTGCTGCTAAGGAGGTCTCTAGGCCATTGGCTCTTGAGGTGTCGTTGGGGAAGTGTGGCAGAATGGAGAGCAGGGACTAGAGCAACGCCCGCCTTGAATAATTTTACGGCCCGCGAGATTCATCACAAGTTTACAAAATATATTTTTTTGTGCAATATTTTTGTTTTTAGTGTAGTGTTTTGTAAAAAATATATAAAAATAGATTTTTATAACACATGTCACAAAAAAAAAATTTTCTAATTTCAGAAATCTGGCACAAAAAGTTGTGAGCGCTTTTGGATCAACTTACACCAACGAATGATTTTTTTTCGAAAATTAAATTTACCAAACATAAATCGACTTGCAACAGCTAAGTGAAAGAGTTGAGAAACCAAATTTTTTTATTCGATCATTAAATATTATTAGATCATTTCATTATTATCATTATTATATTATATATGTTTATATGTATGAATAATAATAAAAACAATAATAATAATTCATTCTGTTTTAAAATTTTCACTCCAAAATATTTTTGTAGTGGGTCCAAATCTAATATGGGGATATATAATTTTATATGCGACCCGCGGGATTATAATCCATTTCCAAAGTGGCCCGCAAGATCATTTGGGTTGGCCCAGGACTAGAGGATTATTGTGGGAACTCAGGGAGGAAAATAAATTTCTGTACCTGGATTTAGCTAATTCAGTGATGTAGGGAATGCTGAGGTCAGTATGGAGTGTTTTATTGGAAACGTAATAAGGAGCATTGGCTATTGTACGAAGGATTTTGGATTGAAGAGTTTGTATGCGCTGAAGATTGGAAACCTTGACAGAATCCAAAGTTAATTTGGATCTCATGTCCCAGTACTCTTAGTAAGAGTTTATAACGTCTGTTCATTTCTTGTATGTTCAGTTTCGTGTGAGGATTCCAAGTTAGTGTCGACTATGAGGCCTAGATAGCGGACGTCGTTCATACTAACTAAAGTTAAAATAACATTTCAATATGTTTTATTTCAATATTAAATGTGATCGAATTGGTGAGTAATTGTTGGGGCCAAAGTAGCTCATTTAGCCGAGTAGGTCAGTCAAACTCATTACTCGACAAGAAAAATAGAAAAACGATGACTTCTTACAAACCAAGGTTGGCTTCCTTTCTTACTCGTGTATTATTTGGACGTTTGGTCTGATTTATCTGGAATTTTTACATCTCTAGCTATACAAATATAGAGGAGGTTATTTAATCGTTCAGAAATGTTGAATTTTTACCTACAATTTATGTTTCTTAACCTCCAGATTCCGTAAATGAAATAAAAATATCGTGTGTCTGTGAACATGTTAACGCACTAAAGAATGAATATCTAGACAGTAAATTTTATATGTATATTCAGAAACCTGAAAGAATGACACCTATTGATTTTCAGCCAAATTGGTCAAAGGGAAGGGGGTTTAACACAAAAAAACCATCAACAGCCGTTATAATGAATGTATTGATACGAAATTTAATATTTAAATCCCAAACCCCACAAGGACGACAGCTATTATTAGAGGAAGGGGTTTTTTTGTACTAAAAAAAACTAATAAACTGCCTGAGAGTGAAAACTTAGTTAATTCGAGCTGGGGAAATATATTGCAGGTGATGCACAAACTTATTTTTATTTATTTTTTTTTTCGAAAAAATAATCGATGTCAAGGTGTCGATGTTTATTCAGCATCGTGTCAAGGATTCGTTCTTTTTCTGTTTTTATCTGTGTTTTTGTCAGGGAAATATGCAAAATGACTTGATTCACAAGTTTTGGCCTAATGGCATCATTACTCGGACGCCATATTTTTTATACTTCGGAGTCCTCGAATTTATAATTTTAATTTTCAAAAAAAAAAAAAAAAAAAAAAAAAAAGTGAAGACAGTTTCAATAACAAACAAGAAGATGCTTGAATATTTTGCAGCTTTGACGGGAGAGCGGAAACATAATTGAATAATTCCTTGTGGCAAGTACATCACCGATCACTATTTAAGTTTTACTTTATGAGAACATAACATGGAGATATGGAACTCAACATAAAACGAGTTACCAGAACTTGGTTCCCGTAGGACAGCTGAGCCTTGAAGAATGAAAACTCACATGGGCTACTAAACGAAACTTTAAATCCCTTGATTAATAAAAATTTACTTGACTTAAAAAAAAAATTATTAATAATAATAAGATATAGATAATTTAAAGAAACATATTAAAAGTTCCGCTATGTTGACTTGAATTTGTTATGAAATTCACTTGCCATTAAGAGAAGAGAAATCGACTCTTAAACTCACTTTATGTACAGTAAAAATTTTGATTGGCTACTTCGTTGGAAGCAATTATTTATAATAATACATTATTTTGTTATTTTTTTTAATTAATAAAATATCATTAAAACGGTAGCTTCAAACGATATTACTTCTCTTCAATGTGCGACCCAAATTTGATACGAAGAAACTTTTAATATACAAAAATTGTTATTGGTCTCTAATGGTGTTCCTACCTCAATGGCTCCCACTACATTACTGCTGTTTTTCATCAAAGGTTATTTTATATATATATATATATATATATATATATATATATATATATATATATATCGGGTAAGAGAGATTCTATGGAAGAATAAACTAGTCTACAATTAGTAAAAGAAAAATGTAGTCCTTTCCCACACAAGTATATTCGAGTTTCCCTCTAATATTTGGTTGTAAATTGACTTTTTAAAAGGTAAGTAATGTTACTGTTGTCATACCTTTCGTTGGAAACCGTCGTCACTGGCTGCTGGTCGAGTACTGTGGGCGAGCGCTTTCGATGTGAAGACATCATCTTCAAGCCACTGTTAATGTTGTACTGAGGTTGCCCAAAATGAGTTAAGTGTACTGTGATCATCTCCCAAAGCCATCTGCGTACTGTGAAGAAGTTGGGAGCTCAGAATTCTAATACTTTCGGAATTATAAAGATGTGGGTTTCTTGGTATCTCGTAAAATTGTGTATGTTCTCGGTTAAATTAACTTAATCTACTTCTTTGAAGAATCATTTACGAAATAACTGCATTTAACCATTTATTCACTACGGCAGACTATTCCAAGTGAAGAGGATGTTAAATCAACTTGCTCAACTTTAAAGATTTCACGAGTATTTCAAAAAGTATGGTCAATAACTAGGTGAGTGATGGGGAATGATTAGGTAACTAAGGGAAAATCTAAGAAAGGATTAACAATATTCATTTTCATTCCCGCCTATAGGATATAGAAGGTATATTATTAATAATGATGCATAATTTATTTATTCCAAAAACTGGATTTACACGATTAATGCAAAACTTAAAAGTGCTGCCCTGAAAAGTTACGAATTTAGACCAATTTATTCTCTGTGAGCACAGATACAAGTTAGTTATTATGACTCATCTCCAGGCTTCAACTACGAGGTCATATTGCCTACTACCAGAGCGCTCTTTCGTCGCTGTCCGAGTCTACTCCGGGAGTCCGAAATTTTGCCTACTCATAGTTATTACCCGTAGGTTTTTAACAAGTACCTGACATCGTACTGGCTTGGGACCATAGCTTAACGTGCCATCCGAAGGACGGCGTGCTCAAGGTTTTTTCGCCTCTCAGATCTAAATCCTAAGAGCTCAATAGGCTAGCACGCTACCTCTGAGCCAACTAGCTTAGTTAAACTCTATATAATTATTCAAAATAGCTTCGCCATATTTAGTTGTGGGATTTTCCTGTCATAGTAATCATCTTTTTATGGTTTCAAATTTTCATTACACAATATGGTAGCTATTATTAAAAATTGCATCGCGAACAGGAAAAGCGCTCGCCCACAGTACTCGACCTAGTGAAGATGGTTTCCACCGAAAGGTATGACAACAGTAATATATTTACTGGCGGAACTAACCCCGTAGTATTTAATGTTGTTTCTTTTGGACTAGAGTGATTTTTATTAGTTATATAACTCACATTTTGAGTTTTTCAAGTTTCCTTTTGAACTGGCCGGGTCATTACTCACTGAAGTTTGGATTATTTATTAAATCACAAGTAGATACAAAAGTAAGGAAGTTAGTGACAATATATTTAAAGTTAAGTAACGTAATTTTCGTAACGCTTTTCTGTTACTTGGATTCAGTTAACTCCGGACGCATCAGAATATCGTTATATCGAAGAAATACTGGTTTCTGGTTCATTTTGATGTGGTTTTGGTTTTTCTCGTGAGATTATAGGATTGTGTGAGAGGAACTCCGCTTGACAAATGGCGGCTGAGGGGGATGGCGGGGGCCAGGACAGGGGCTGGGGTATATCGGGGCTAGCCGGTCAAGGGAGAGGACGGGGGAGCTAGTTGAGCAAGATACTTTCTATGTGTTACACCACCACACCACCAGGACCAGCCTGCTCCCCAGGGTCGGCTCAGCGAGAACCTTTCCAATCCCGCATCATTTTTGGAGCGGAGCTGGTCTCTTGCGCTTCGCCGGCAGTCAGTTGGTTAAAGCGTTACGCGTCACGAAACGGAAATGCGCAACATAAATTTCACTCTCCCCTTCCCGACTATCAGAAACAAGATTGAAAAATTATACAACAATTGATATTATTAATTTTAAATGTTATAACTAGAGCCCGGATTTCGTGCTGTAAAAAAAAATTAAAAACGTGCAATAAAAAGGCTAAAACGTGCAAAAATGTGCAACAAAAAATTAAAACAACAAAAAATTTCTGCAAAAAAAAAAAAATTGGATCTAAATTAATAAAAAATATTTACTGAAAACACAAGTTTTCTTTTATCTCCATGTTTTGATTACAAAGACATATATGTATAAAAAATACTAAAGATAAAATACAAAACAGTTCACCACATTACTCGAAGCCGAGAATTTGACTTCAATTAAATTTATATATATATGTTTTACTTAAGCATTTGATGCGTTGAAATTTACCACTTTGAATGTATCGACAGGGAAATTCATAAGGTCATGGAGAACCTCATAAGGACAACACCTATTGATTTTCAGCCAAATCGACAAAAGGGAAGAGGGGATCAGAGGGAGAGCCTAACAAAAAACTCGACAAACTGCGAATGTATCAAAACGACATTCAATAAGTAAATTACACAAAGGCCCATAAGAACGACACATATTAATTTTTCGCAAAATGGTCAGAAAACCATAGAGGGGGGCTAAACTAAAAAAAACATAATAATTCACTTTAACAACTATTCTATTTTGTACTGCATTTTATTATGTTTAAATTTATAAATACATTTTTGATATTGTCAACTTATGTATTTATTTGTATATTAATAATTTGTGGTTGTAACAAAAATAAATAGAACTCCCCTAATTGTTTTTACATCATACTGCGCATTTCAAAATTCTTGTCTGAAAAACTGTGTCGCTTGAAAATCGTAGTGATAATTTCCCAGAAAAGCGGACCTTATTCAGTGCGTTAAAAACAGCCTCGTAATATTTCACGAAACTTTCCTTTATTGATTTGTATATCTGTATACATTTTTAAACTTACTTACAAATACATTTTTTAATTACGACAAAATATGCAATTTCGGCTAAAAAGTTAAAAACGTGCAATTTTGTGCAAAAAAAAATGTATGTATATTAATCTGGATGCTTATTCCAGCAAGCAAAAAAAAAGTGCAATTGCACGGGAATCCGGGCTTTACTTTCATGAAATTTCATGGCTTATATGCTTTCGGACATAAATATGACTAATTATTATTAATTTGTAACATGTTCAAAATATTCACCTTGGATACAACAATCATGCAATGAGGAAATTCTTACACGATTTGATAAGTATATATATATATATTTACTTCCCCAGCTTTATGAGGTATGAGAAAAGTAAAGTAATCGGTCAGAAATTCGAAGTTGAGTTTTCACGGGAATTTTATGTTGTCCGACACATTCTGATTCTAAAAATGAAAAAAATAACTCCCGATAGAATCTTTGTATCATCAAATGTATTTATATGTGTATCCAGAATCCCAGAAGAACTGAAACATCAATTTTCAGTCAAATCGTCTAAAGGGAAAGGGGAGAAGGAGCGAAAAGTTAATTGATTATTATTTCAGTCTGGGGAAGTACATTCACCGACAATTTGTTTCTACTCATTCAGTAACGCGGAAGTATTTTGGCTTATATATATTTTTGGAAAACAATTTATGATGAAATAAAATTGTTGTTTACATTGTGTAACTTGTTTATATAACATTCAGAAAAATGTCTATTCAGCAAAATGTTATAACAAAACATTCTATTGGCCACTCGAGAATTCGAAGGGCAGAAGCAGTGGCAGTGACAGTGATTAGCTAAAAACGACAGAAAAACAGTGACTAGGGAGTGTCACCACTGGGTGATTTCTCACCTCATGACATTTTGACATTGCCATTACCTCTTTATTAGCACATTTGCTTGTTGTATTTATTGGTATACAGTTGTAAATAGCTATTTGTAAATAAAAAGAAAAAAAAAAAAAAATGTTCACTAGAATTTTATGTTTTTCCGACCACCTGATTTCAAAAATGAAAATCCTATGAAAAACTCAACATTGAATTTATAACCAGTTACATTTCTTCGATAGTTCGTATAGCTGGGAAATAAATAAATCGTTTCTCCAAGTGTTTCCTGGTCTTTGGATAATAAATTGGGGAAAAACTTTCGAAAAATAAAAAATAAAACTAAGAAAAATCATCTCTGAGGTACAGGAACCCGTTCTTTGGCATCTGAAATCTAATGTGAATGACACCGGTGTCCAACTTGAGTTCATTGTTCCCTCTTCGATTCAGACTAAACCCATTCCGACCGAGTTGTATTTCAATGAATAGCGTATTGTAGTGCTAATTTAATTGGTCTCCTGTGCTTTTACAATTTATAAATTCAAAATCAAACTTATATTAAACGTTATTTTGAACGTAATAAATGAAATTTTTTTTTTTTCCGAAATATTCGTTACTTTCCCAAAAAAATTTACATGTACATGTAAACTTTTGGTTTCGGCATTTCACCATCGTTTAGTTTATAAACTAAAAGTTTGCTGAATGCGAACCGCTCTTAGGTTCATCAGATACTTAAGGAACGAGTTCCTTACCTGATATATCGCACCTGTCGTAGAATAAAGATACAACTCAAAAATTGAATTTGTTGGGAATCAAAATTAAAGTTTTTGTTCTACACTTTTGACTACATCATTTAAGCGCCACACAAAATGTGCGGACAAACTCGTGGTGGCGTTTAAATGAGGAGGTAAAGCTAAAATAGGTTAGGTTAGGTTTTATGACTCATGCCCGGGCTTTAACTACAAGGTCATATCGCCTACTACCAGAGCGCTCTTTCGTCACTCTGGTGGACATGAGCCCGACTCTACTGTGGGAGTCCTAAATTTTGCCTACCCTAAATTTTTATTCACTTAGGGTAGGGGTCTTTAACGAGTACCTGACATCGTACAGGCTCGGGACCATCGCTTAACGTCCCATCCGAAGGACGGCGTACTTAAGTTTATTTTACCTCCCAGATAAAAAAAACTAAGGGCCTTGGTCGGGTTTCGAATTCACGCTCTTAAGCTCAGAAGTCAAGCACGCATACCACTGAGCTACCGGCGCCCTCTGTAAAGCCAAAATAACTAACTATAATTTCTGAGTTAGAACGTTCAGAAAGATCCAAAGATATGCAGACTCGGATTTTCATAAGTTTATTAGTTTCGTAAATTAATGCCCAGGCATGAGTCAAAATAACTAACTAGGGCTTACCGCTAATAATAAAGAAGGGAATAATACACTTGACTCCAAACAAATACCTACCTAACTACAGTCACACAGAGGGCGCCGGTAGCTCAGTGGTATGCGTGCTTGTCTTCTGAGCTCAAGATCGTGGGTTCGAAACCATACAGAGGCCCTTAGTTTATTTTATCTGGGAGGTATAATAAACTTAAGCACACTGTCTTTCGGATGGGACGTTAAGCGATGGTTCCGAGTGATGAAAGAGCGCTCTAGTAGTAAGCGATATGACCTCGTAGTTAAAGCCCGGGCATGAGTCATAAAACCTAACCTAACTACAGTCACGGGGATTTCCTAGTTGAAATTCCAACTTGTTCCTTACCTGATATATAAGAATTGTTTGCAACTGACTTAGCTTATTAAATTTGACGATGGTGTAATGCAGAAACTGGTAGTTGTTTGTGGGATAAACATTATTAAAAAAAAAAAAAAAAAAAAAAAAAAAGTATTAATTTTTGCTTATATTCTGTTTCGTGTCTCAGAATGTCATTAGCACATATTCTCCGTCGATAACTGACGTTGTTAAACTCACATTCTGTGCGGGGAGAAATGTTGATTTTTCCAAAGGTTTCTTCTTTCTTTGTTTTGACAATATTTCCGTACACTTCCACGTCCTTTCTTTTGGTCACTGTGAACTATCTGGTTCCCAATGAACGTTCGTAGTGACCAAAAGAAAGGACTTGGAAGTATCCCGAAATATGGTCAAAAAAGGAAAAAAAAGAAGACACCTCTGGAAAAAGATGCCGGAGAAAATCAGAGAAGTTTAAGAAACGGGAAATAAATTTAATGATATACAAAAATCTTCCGTGAATCACCGGCAATTTACTTCCCTGACATGAATGAATCAATTAAGTTTTCGCTCTCCCTCCAAAACCAGTTGACTGTTTTAGTTAATAATTGACTTCTGAATACCCATATTAAATTGTATGTCGATACATTCATTACATCGACAGTTATTGTTTTTTTTGTGTTAATCCCCCTTCTGTCCAGCCGATTTCGCGGAAACTTAATAGGTGTTGTCCTTACGAGGTTTTGAATGTAAATATAAAATTTCATGTCGATACGTTCATTACTTGTGTAGTTATTGAGGGGGTGTTAAGACTTATAGGATTTAACTGATCCCCCCCCAGTCCCTTCAAAAACATCATCGATTTTTTTTTTTTTTTTTTGTGATTCTTTGAGCATGATAATCTCCAGTCAATAGGAAGAAGAGGGCCAGAGGAGAGGAAGCGAATTCAAAAAACCCTAAACTTTGCTAATCTGTCCAAACGACCGTTTTGACGAAAAATCCATAGGGCATATTAAATTTAGAGTCGATAAATTCGTGTCCCCTTCTTATCCCCCATTCCCTTTGATCGATTTGGCTGAAAATCAATAGGTGTTTTCCTAATGGGGTTCTGGATACACATATAAAATTTCGTGTCGATATATTCACTATATCGTGTTCGGAAGCACACACAGACACACATTTTTTCATGAAATTTCTCACCGATTACATAACTTCACTTATACTTATTATAGCTGAAGAATTAAAAGAAAAAAAATCTTTGAAAAAAAAAAGTAGGTATGAGTTTATCGTTTATCTTTACTGATCCTTCATTATACCTCTGAGGTGACCTCAAATTCTACTTTTAAGCCGATAGTTCCAATAATCTTTTATCTCAAAATATGTTTACTCAACCAGTCATCTGGACGACACTTAAGAAATGTCTGTAAGAAGGTGGCCTAGTGACCTCTTTTAAGTTGAACAAACATTTTAAATTTATTTTCATTGTAAGTTTCATCATGGGTTGTTTTCTTGTTCTTTGAAGGACAGTCAAGTTAGTATTTTTTATACGGAAGAATGGAGAATTATTGTGGGATCTAAGAAGGGAAAATAATTTTTTATACTTGGATTTAGCTATTTAGGTGACAAAATGTACGTTAAGGTCAGTGTGAAGAGTTTTGTTGGATACATAATAAGGAGCATTGTCTATTTCACAAGATATATAAGTAGAGTCGGGTTCATGTCCACCAGAGTGACGAAAGTGCGCTCTGGTAGTAGGCGATGTGACCTCGTAGTTAAAGCCCGGGCATGAGTCATAATAACTAACTATATGGGAGTACTTTCGATATTGCTACCATATATAATATATATCTTGTGAAATAGACAATATTTTTTAAAAACATTAGGTTTCTTTATATTATTATTGTTTCACAATATCTCCGCAAAAATGTTAAGTATAATTTTTTTTCATTTTTGGATTCAGGAGGTCGGAAAACTCAATATGGAAATTCTGCTCGATTACGTAACTTCGTCTATACTTGGGGAATAGTCACCAGCAGGCCCGGATTTAGAAATTACCATTATGTATGCGATTTTTTTTTGTAGAGAAATTATTGCTTATTGGTTGAAATTTTTACGTCTCGATTTTCGGATGGCAAACTCATCGATAATGGAATCAAAATCTAAAGACATAAGCAAATCTGACTCTATAGTTAACAAAGCGAGTGCGTTTAATCGTTCTGCAACCAGTTTTGATCTCAAGTAGTTTTTCACTCGCCGCAGTACGGAAAATGATCGTTCAGCGCTACAATTTGATATGGGTGTGCAAACGAGCATTCGGTACGCTATATCAACATTCGGAAAAACTGTGTGGAGCTCATTGCTTCTTAGTAATTTGAGCAGATCCATAGGAGGATTTTTTTCCATATTCTTTTTGACGCAATAACTTTTAAATAAAATCATTTCATTTGCGAACGATGCTTCGATATCTTCATCGTAGAAATTTTTGAATTGAGCAGATTTTTCACGAATTTCTTTTTCATTCAAACAATAATGCTGGTACGCGTGCCAAAGAAATAGGCGAGAAATTCAATTACCACGAATATAACAAGTTTTCAAAGTTTCCGCCAAAATATGCCGCCCTTCAATTCTTGCCGCCCTAGGCAACTGCCTACTCTGCCTGCATGGTAAATCCGGGCCTGGTCACCAGTGCAAGATTGTAGAAGGATGAAAGGTTGGAGAGGAGATGGGCTAGGCAGGGATGAGAGGGATAGTGACGTCAGGATCAGCTGTCCCCCTCGCATGCTTTCTACCCCCCCGCATGCTTTCTACCCCCCCCCCCCCCCCCCCCTCCCCTCCCTCCCCTCCACCTTACCTTTACATAACGCGTCCCCTTCACCTGCTCACTTCCGTCCGCCTTTCTATGTCCGAGGGTTTCACTAGCTCCTCCCCTCCCTCTCTCATGACAAGTGGTCCCCACAAAGCCACTCCGGAGTCATGGGCAATTTGACATGGGGATGGTGAGAGGCGAACCAAACCTCAAAAAGCGGTATGGTTGGCGACCTAGTTCCAGTCAAGCCACAGTGCAATGGGGGAGTGGAGGCCATTTTGGCAAAGAGGTGGGGAGGGAGACCACAGACTAGCTGAATCTTTAAGCGATTTGAAAATAAAGTGTCTGAGATAAAAACACAAAGTACTGACGCAAATCGCAAAACACTAGCTATGTACTTACCAAACCCGAATTAATAAATTAATTTTTCGTTCTACCTTCAATCGATCGTTTGGACTTAAATGAATATAGTACTTTATGTCGATAAATGGATTATGTAGGCAGTTATTGGACTTTTTGAGTTGAGCCTTCTCTTTCCTGGTCCACCCTTCCCTTCGTTCGATTCTGCTGAAAATTACTAAGTGTCCTCCCTATGGGGTCTTGAATTTACATATGAAATTTCGTCTCAGTACATTCATTATAAGGGCAGTTATTAGAGTTTTTTTGTTATGCTCCCCTACCATTTCTTTTCTATATCTCGCACATTGGAACCTGATGAAGGGACGTAAGAATGTCCCGAAACATCGTTGGGATAAAGACACTTCCGAAGAGTTTTTGAAAAATAGTTATATTAATAAATTGAAAAATATGTCTACTTATTATAAATTTATTAATTTTTTTGTCTATACCCTTATATTTTTAAGTATTTATTTATTCAGTTTTTATTAATTTCATTTTATTTTTTTTAATAGTTTTGTTATTACTAATCGTGTGTTAGACTCTAATAGTTATAAATCTAATTTATAAGCTATCTTAATGTATAAATTCTTTTGACTTATCCTATTATTCGTACCTTGTATTGGTTTAACGGAAATAAATTTATTATTATTATTATTACCGTGAATTCCCACCTCCTTACATTCGGCCAATTTGGCAGAAAATCAGTAGGTGCGGACAGATAAAAAATTTCGGGTCGTTACATTCATTCGATCGGAAGTTATCGTGTTCATATACACAACAGGATTTTTTTTCCTTTTTGTGAATCATGAAGTTGAAAAACATGAAATTTCTTTGAAAATTGAACATCGAATTTCTGACCGATAAGTTTACTTCTTCTGTACATCGTCGAATAAAACGGATTTAAACGGAGTTTTAAAACCTTGAGTTTTGAGGAATGCGTCTTTGAGTATCACGTCCAATGGTGGTCAGAATGATGAGTGGATTCATTGCGAATTTGGCAACGTGAAACGTGTTGAGCAATCTTCTGCGTGGTGGGGATGGATAAACGTTCATACAATCCCTTGGCAACACTTTCAAAATGTGTACATCATCAAGTACACAATGGTTTATAACTCAAGGTCGTGACGTCATTAAAACATTCATAATCCAAAGGACTCAAAAACGAATTTCATCATCGCCGCGTTGTTTGAAGATTATCTCGTAAGCTTCACGACTTACGGTAATAAGTTACCAAATTAGGGGATAGAATCCCTCAAATTTGTAACAGTGTTTCAATAGATGATATAGCCATAATAAAACTTTCATATACCAACCATGTCTTTACAGATCACTCTCACGTTCATGTCAAACTTGCATTGGCTGTAAGAAAGATATAATTGGCATCAAAGATCGTCTTTCTTTTATTGTGCAGAGTAATTTTGTGAGTGACCTTCTTATTACCAGTAAAGCCAGTATGAAATGAACTTGAGAGGGGTGATTGATTATATCATAAATATATTCGGTCTCAAAGAGGGCGCCGGTAGCTCAGTGGTATGCGTGCTTGCCTTCTGAGCTCAAGATCGTGGGTTCGTAATCCGACCGAGGTCCTTAGTTTTTTTTATATGGGAGGTAAAATAAACTTAAGCACGCCGTCCTTCGGATGGGACGTTAAGCGATGGTACCGAGCCTGTACGATGTCAGGTACTCGTTAAAGACCTCTGCCCTTGGTGAATAAAAATTTAGGGTAGGCAAAATTTAGGACTCCCACAGTAGAGTCGGGCTCATGTCCACCAGAGTGAGGAAAGAGCGCTCTGGTTGTGGGCGATATGACCTCGTAGTTAAAGCCCGGGCATGAGTCATAAAACCTAACTTAATCTCAATTTCATATTCATTAATATAATTTATTGCTCTTATGGTCATAATAAGTTCATGGAGAACTTGAAACATGAAATTCCATTGACGATTACAATCTTTCTTTATAGGAAAAGTATTGAAAAGTAATAATGAAAAGTTTGAATAAGAAAATGTTAATTGAGTCGATGCAACGTCAGTGGAAAACAAACATTGTTCATGGCGCAAGGATGCAATTACGCTAGTTGAATGCAAATATTGTTATATTCTGGTGTTTTGTAAACTTATTTGAAGGAGTGAAGAACACTTGGGTGGGTCCACGTGGTCTTCAATTGAAGGTTGGTTAAACATCGCATCCCTGTCTCGGCAGCGGTGATTCATTCTGGTAATAACCGGTGATTGTATCTATAACTTTTAATATTATGTTATTTATTACTTCCCTAATTATACGAAGTATAGGGGCAGTTATGTGATCGGTCGTAAATTCGATTGATGAGTTTTCCACGGAATTTCATGTTTTTCATACCTAGAATTTAATTATGAACATTTTTTAATTATTGCCTCAAATTTTTAAAACCAATTGGTTAAAATTTTGATTTTAATCTTTATTAAATCAGTTCGCCTTCACCCAAATTCGAAAATATACCTGCCCTCCAGTGTACTTTAACAAAAATCCCATCCCTTTAAAAAAAAAAGACTACTAGACAAAAGATCCAAATTAACTTTGAAAACAAAAAGACTTATATACAACGCAGTACTTAAACCTATGTGGACTTACTGACTTGAACTCTGGGCTTCTGCCAAGGCTTCCAATCTACAGCGCATTCAATCCTTTCAATCCAAAATCCTTCGTACAATAGCCAAAGCTCCTTATTACGTCTCCAACAAAACCCTTCACACTTACCTTTTGTCACCGAAGTCGCTAAATACAATTATAAAAAATTATTTTCCCTTCTTAGATCTCACAATAATCCTCTAGTCCGTGCACTCCCATTCTGCCATACTTTCCCACAATGACGGCTTAAGCGTCAATGGCCTAGAGACCTCCTTAGCAGCAGCTGTGACAGTGACAGTGATTAGTTACAAATGAGAGGAAATCAGTGACTAGTAAGTGTCACCACTGGGTGATTTCTCCCCTCTTGACATTTTTACATTGCCATTATCTCTCTATTAGCACATTTACTTGCTGTATTTATTTTTATGCAGTTGTATTTTTTTGTAAATAAAAAATAAAAAATAAAATAAATCTTTGTTGGAGACCCTCATTTTTGTTGTGTGTATTAAATATAATTTTATGTAAATCTGTATAATGTTACTACCCCGTTAAGCCAATTACATTACTTCAAATGTGCGGGGGAGGTATTATTACAAAAAAGCTAATGTACATAAATTATTATTTCAAGCATTTTAACGAAAATGGATGATGAAGGCTTTATCAAATATGGGTCGACTGTTCCGAATTACATAGTTCATCCATTTTTGTACTTAAATACCAGGTTAGCCGTCTTCGCCCGGAGTAACTTTCATCAAGTTAATAACTTCAAACAGATTAGTAACTTTAAACATGTTTAGTAACTTTAAACATGTTTAGTAACTTTAAACATGTTTAGTAACTTTAAACAGGTTAGTAACTTTAAACATGTTTAGTAACTTTAAACATGTTTAGTAACTTTAAACATGTTTAGTAACTTTAAACATGTTTAGTAACTTTAAACATGTTTAGTAACTTTAAAAAGGTTAGTAACTTTAAATACATTAATAACTTTAAACGCGTTAGTAACTTTAAGCAGGTTAGTAACTTCATCTGAGGGCGCCGGTAGCTCAGTGGTATGCGTGCTTGACTTCTGAGCTCAAGGTTGTGGGTTCGTAGCCCGACCGAGGCCCTTAGTTTATTTTATCTGGGAGGTAAAATAAACTTAAGCACGCCGTCCTTCGGATGGGACGTTAAGCGATGGTCCCGAGCCTGTACGATGTCAGGTACTCGTTAAAGACCACTACCCTAGATGAATAAAAATTTAGGGTAGGCAAAATTTAGGACTCCCACAGTAGAGTCGGGCTCATGTCCACCAGAGTGACGAATGAGCGCTCTGGTAGTAGGCGATATGACCTCGTAGTTAAAGCCCGGGCATGAGTCATAAAACCTAACCTAACCTAACTTCATCTGCAAGGTTTGTAACTGAAAGTTTAAAAATTAGTTATAATTATCAATGATTTTGAGGCCCGGTGGTTTTTATCTTATCTCCTTCCACCTTCTCACTATAAACGGAAATTTCTGATCTCAAGGCCAACGTAAGACCTTTAAAACGATGTTCAACTCAGTGTTCAATTCGAAATAAAGAAAGCCATATTAGCAGCGTCTTCCCCTTTCCCCACAATATAATATATATATAATGTTAAAATGCTTTAAATAATAATTTATATATTGACTTTTTTGTAATAATACCTTTCCAGACAGATTTGAAGTAATGTAATTGGCTTAACGAGGGTAGTAACATTATACAGATTTACATAAAATTATATTTAATACACGCAACAAAAATGTACCTCCCCCCGCCCCCCTACAACCCCTTTTCGCGTTTTGTTTGATATTATGAGTGGTCGTGGTTTATGTATTCTCTTGAAATGGAAGCGTGGGTATGATTGATGCCAGTTTCACTTCGTATTGCCTAACTGTCATTTTATTACTGTCAGTAGAACCTTTATTGTAGATCATAAAATGTTGTTTGTCAGTGTGAAGGAGGGTTGCACGACAAAGAATTTGATTGTGACTGGGTGGAGGTCATCTGGGAGCAGCACCTTAGCAACAAGAACTTGCTGTGTCCACCATTTTGGGACTATCAACAGAACAGAAACAGACAGTATGAAGGTTGCAAAGATTCAGGGCTTATAGCTGGAAGTCACCTTTGAAAAGTGCTCTAGCAACAAGTACTATGAGGACAATGAATGACCTTGCCCTTCCCATCATCTTGAGTGCATCCCTGGCATTGCACCAATTGACAGACAAACTGCAGACTGTGTAATGAAGGATGGCACCATTAAAATTCTATTATTGGTTGGACTTAGATCATGAGAGTGCTCCAACCAAGTTGCAACAAGAACTTTAAGAATGGCATTCCTCTAGCAAAAGACAAGCAGTGTGAAGGAAAGATTCTTGTGTTAGCTGTGTGGAGGTGATCTGGGAAGACCGCCCTAGCAACAGGAACTGTGAGGACAACGACCTTGCCCTTCCTAGCCGCTCGTCCCTCGCAACAGACAGGCAGACCGGCACACACTCACACAGCCGCACACCTACACACCGTCAGGGGATCCACACCAACACACAACTTGGAAAGGAGGGTGATTCACCGACAATACTTTCCCGGTTGCTGACACCATCTTCCAGGGATGACTCATTCATCTCTCGTCATTATTTTCACTAACCACGCGATACTCTCTCAAACAAATATCCAACGATTAGACTGAGACTCTGGTTATTTCATGAACCATTTAACTTTATATAATTCCTGTTATTTAACCGTCACTTTGCAACTATATCCCAAAGTTATTATTCAAAAACATTTCATTCTTTAAAAATAAATTTTCAATTCTCTTGAATAATAATTTCCAAAAGGAATTTAACAGTTTACTACCTTATTCTTACTTTTAGTAGGTACCTGAACTCGCACAGGCTCGGGACCATCGTTTAACGTCCCATCCGAAGGACGGCATGCTCAAGGTTCTTCAACTCCCAGATAAAAAACCTAAAGGATCATATCGCCTACTACCTAAGCGCTCTTTCGTCACTCTGGTGGACAAGAGCCTACCCTAAATGTTTTTATTCACCTAGGGCGTGGATCTTTAACGAGTATCTGACATCCTACAGGCTCGGGACCATCGCTTAACGTCCCATCCGAAGGACGGCGTGCTTAAGTTTATTTTACCTCCCTGATAAAATAAATTAAGAGCCTCGGTCGGGTTTCGAACCCGCGTAAGTTATAACATTTAAGCTAGGTATCGAATTTTACCTTAAACATTTATTTTAATCATTTTATTTATTGTTTAAAAATATATATATTTATATTGAGGTACTCATAGTTCTATCTTTTACAGCAGTAGTAAAGCGTCAAAGTATTACATAATATATTTAATTTAATACATTTCAAAAAGATGTATATATATACAATTTTTATTGTAGCCATAATACTTTTTTCAAAGATGTGGCGAATGAAAGAGCTATAATTTTTCCAGTGACTCAAAACCGAGAAAAATGTTGCGTTATAGTTGTTTTTAGTTTCGTTTTATTTAAAAAAAAATTAATATTATTTCCGAGGTAATTTCATTATTTTATTGCAAATTTATATTTATTACTAAAAAAAAATATGTTTTCCATTTTTATTCAACTTACTATTGAAAAAAAAAAAAAGTTGCTGAATCACGGGCAGTGAACACTTCTCCAGCTTTCTTCCGAACTCCACTCCCCTGGTTTTTGCCTCTGCCTGCACTTCCTTGCTATCTCCCCCTCCCCACACACTCAGGTTTGTCTTCTTTTTTTTTTTTTAATAATAAATTTATACATAATTAATTTTTTTCTATTAACTTTGCCAATATTTTAATTTTTTGTTTATTTGTACTATATTTTTTTATTATACTATTTTGATACATTTTTTCTTATTACATCAGGGAATAATAATTTTTCTATCTACACGTCACAATGAGGGGGTGGGGGGTGGGGCTGGAGTTCCTGCCTAAAAAGTCTATTTCTAAGTACCGCCCTTGTACACCATCCATATATTCCCCAGAGATGAAGAACAGAGATCTAGGAAGGAAGAACTTGGAACAGAGGTTCTCTTATCATATAATTCAACCTGATGTAATTACCTGAGTTGGAAATACCATTGGATGCTTTCTTCTCTCACGCCTATAATACCATGTCATTATTTTCGGATCCCAGGTCATTTGCTGGTTGTATACCTTTAAGTACATGTGCAAATAAGAAAAAAAAAAAAAAAAAAAGAATTTTCTTATCCGTTTAATATTTAACTATTTCTTCCCTTGTATATACAAACTTTCACTACCATAAATGGTTGCATTTGAAACTATTTGAGAGATTTGATATTATAAAATGAGGAACTGGAAGAGAAACCTTGAAGAATGCCAGCTTGGATTAGGTTTGATCCGATAACCGTTTAGAGGCTGATATATTCTCCTATTCGAGGGTTGTTGCTAAGGCCAGGGAGTTTGCTATTTATGATACAAGGCAATATGCAACTATAGTCTATTCGGTCTTATTTGAGAGTTTATTGAGGAGCCAATCAGTTTCCAAAGAGACAGATCTTCTAGTGGTAGGAATGCGCCGTTGCCAAACTTACCCTATTAATAACTGTTTAACGAAGGAATTATTTCAGAAATTATTATAATCCTTCAAGTGAATTGATAAAATTACACTTTCATTCAAATAATACAAATAATAAGAAACTCCAGCTTTAGGAGCGAGTAATTTTTCTTTAAACTGGGAGAATTGGCAACACCGCTTCCTTCCACCATACCTTCCCGTTCCTTAACATTAACATCAATTTTTTTTTTCTTTTCCGTATTTATTTTATTAATTTTTTCATCTTCGTCCTTTTATTTTATTTACTTTTTCTTAAATTAATTTTATTGCAAGCCTGGTCTAGATTTCCTCCTCTTTCATAATCTTGATTTTTATATATTTTTTTAAAATTTATTTTATCATCTATATATTTATTTAGATACATTTATTTTCGTATGATCTCTTCATAATGGAGCTGTAAATTTAATTAGTTTTGAATTATTTTATTTATTTATTTTTTATGTTTTATTTGTATTTGTTGCTCTGTTCAGTGACTTTCATGTATTTATTCTTAGGGAACCTCGGTCCCAGAATAAAATTTATTTCATTTCACCTTGCCCCCACCAGCCCAAGTCTCAACTAAGAGCGGAAAGACTGTATGTTTTTGGGCCTGTTATTATTGACGAACTGGAAGATCTTCCTAAATATTGTCGGATCATATATTTGTTCCATATATTACTCAAACATCCCCTAAATAACTGTATACTTTTTGGTGAATGTATTTCGAAAGGAAATATTTGAAAATTATTATTACATTCCTCTTCCCTCCAGATAAATGCTCTTATGTTTTGAAGTACAACGCTTCAAGAAATTCTGAAAAAAAAAAATATTAAAGTGGAAAATAGATTACAGGCGAAGGACCTAAACTGTTGAAAGGCTATTTTCAAAACTTATGAACTCTGAGATCACCTTGGTTCGAGATGGAGGCAAGGCCACTGATTTACGAATCTATTAAGTAACTAAGCTCACATTACGAAGTTATATTGGTTTGAAATTGCCTTTCTTAAAGTCATACTGCCAATCTTTTCTACAATTTGTAAGACTTGTGTATGTTGAAGTAGAATAATTAACCTTGTGCATTGTCAGAATCATTTTTTCTTTTTGAGTAGCCTTGTTGTGTACTAGGTTTGGCCCGGTTATCCCACCGATAGCCTGACCTTCATTATATTGGGTTGAGGTGTGTGCTCTAAGGCCAGGGAACAACTGATCTGGAAGTATATGGTCGTATGAACACTAATCTTTGTTTTTGAATTTTTTTTGAGAAGATTTTCAGGTAATATAATAATTTTTATGCAGCTTTACATCTCCAAATTTATTTCAAGTACAACATTTAAAAAAATTATGCTAATAGTAATAGTTTCTAAGTTGCGAAATGCGGCCATATTGTGGAAACTTGTGCTAAATAAATAATACGAACTTATTTTTTATAAACAACACAGAATTAATTGTAAAGTTTTTTTAACTTATTAGCAACCAAAACTGGTGAAATAAAAAAATATGTTAATTAATTTAATACATATATTATAATTTCTGATAATTATTAAATTATAATTAATTGATGAAAAATTAAGCTTCCAAGACAAGTTGATTTTATTTTATTATGTAATTAATTATTCTTGCAATTTTTTTTATTATTTTTTTTTTGTTATTCTACCACTATATTACTATTCCTCCATTTTCAAATGTTTTATATAATTTTGAATTATTTTTTTTTTTCTAATTGCCTCCCCAGTTTCTTTCAGTTCCTATTTAAGAGCATGTCTATATTTATTTTATTTAATATTATTTTTATATTTTATTTAGTTACTACTCTTATTACTTATTGTTATTATCTTTTCTTTTCTATAACTATAATAATATGTATTTTGTAAAGAACCTCACTCATTGTAATAAAGCTTGTATTCTTTGGAGAAATAAAAAGTTTATCTATCTTATCTTTTTTATCTTAACTTCTTTTGTGAAATATTGACTACTCCACAAACTACCTACCGGTGTGTGTGTTACACCATTGTCAGGTTTTGTTATAAACTAAGACAAGTATTCTGTGTGTCAATCATTTTTAAAGGTACATCAGAGAGGTAAGAAAGAGTTGAACTTTCAACTAGGAAATCCGGAGAAGGTAAAAAAATAGGAGGTTACATCGGAAGCAGGGATGCAACAAAAACATGTCACAATCTGAACGTTTATATCTTCGAAACTAATAATCATAAAGCAATAAATAATATTGTTAAATTTCGTGCGATTTTCCGCTGTCTTTTGCTAAATGCTTTTGGTACAACGATAGTTGCTACTGTTTCCCTACGATTTTTTGGACAATTAAAAAAAATTCTGTTTTCGAAAGGTTTTTTCTATTTTATAATTAATTTTTACTTCCCCAGCTTAAGTTATGTAATCGGTCAAAAATTCGATGGAATTTCATGTTTTTTTGATGTCCAGGTTCCAAAAATGAAAAAAATAAATTTCTATCTGTGCGTCTGTAAACGCGATAACTTTCGATAAAATGAATACATCGACTCGAAATTTTATATGTGAATCCAGAACCCTATAACAACGGCGTATATCGATTTTCAGCCAAATCTACCGAAGGGAAGGAGGGATTAGGAGAGAGGCTTTACTCAAAAACTCTAATAACTGCCTTTCTAATAAATGTATCGATACAACATGTCATATGTAAATTCAAAACTCCATAAGGACGACACTTATTAATTTTCAGCAGAATCGGCAGAAGGGAAGGGAGGGATGAGAGAAGGCTCATATCAAAAATCCCAAAACTGCCGATGTAATGAATTTATCGACACAAAATTTAGTATGAGGATTTAGGAGCCCATTTGTAAGTTAACTGTTGAATATTAGCGCAAACGTTCGACTGGTTTTGGAGGGGGAGCGAAAAGTTATTAGTTCGATCTGGGGAAGTTCATTCACCGATGAATTTTCTTAATTGTATCTGTTTCCCAGAAGTGGGATTAACAAAATTAATTCCTTTTAATTCTTCTGGAATTTTCTTTGATCCTGATATTATAATCAAGTTTTGTACTGCGAAGAGTTGAGTCGTTTTTTTACAATGTCTTGTTGCATACGTTATTGCCTGAACAGCGTTTTGCCCGTTTCCTAAGCCGGCACAACTAGAGTTCCAGCTAGTACCTCATCTCTGTTTGCCTGAGATCTTGCCGAGACTAGTGTTGCTAAGGCCATGGACTACCAGCTGTTCTTGAAACAGGTGATACGGACTCCAGCTGTACGGCCGTGTTCTGTTCCTACCCACAATCCTGCCTCCGCTTCAGTCTGACAGAACCTGAACAAGAAAAAAAAAAAATACACCTGATTTATACCAACGTACTTCCTCTGCGCGAATTAATGAATTACGTTTTTGCTCTACCTCAGAACTCAATCTCCCGATTTTGTTCAAAATCAATGCGTTGTCTTACTCAGAATTCTGAATCATCATACTAAATTTCGTGTTGATTCAAGTCGTTCGTTTCATCGACAGTTATAAGGGTTTTTGATTTTCCGTCCTCTGATCCTCCCACTTTTTCTCTCATCTCTCACTTCCTTTCGGCAGATATGTCAGAAAATTTATAGATATCGTCGTTATTGAGTTCTGGGTTCACACATATTAGTCAATATCGAGGATATGAAGCAGTTCCGAAACTGGTGTTTAAATTTTGAGAAGTGATGTGGAGTCGTTTGAAGGGGGGGGGGGGGGGGGGAATAGAAGGGGACCCTATTTAAATACTCTAATAACTGCATGTAATGAATGTATCGATAAGTGCCTGTAATGAATGTTATCGATACATATAAATGTAGTTGTTGATGATTCGTTTATCAAATATTGGGTTTTAGCCAAAACAACTCTTTCTCGGTCCACCTCCACATCTCTCCTTAGTTTTCCACTATCTAAAACAGCTGATCGTCGTCTTTTGTTCTCCATTTCTTGGTTGTTTACATTTCTTTTTAAAACAAATTGCGACTAGTCCATTTTTGTATATTTTTTTATTTATTATTCACTAATTAAGTTATTTCACTCCTAACAGCTGTTTTTATACAAATAATAATAATTGATTTTATAATATTTTAATAATCTTGTATGTCATTTTTTTTTACATCACAGCCGATTGTCTCCCATTCTCTCCAAAACAAAGTTCAAAAACGGGGCGTATCGAATTGTGTTACCTTCAATCAAAAATTGACCTCTTTTTGTTTTTCGACATTTTTTAATTTTAATTTTTCGAACCAGTAAAATGTGGGCCCGTATCTACAAAATGTAAAAATGACATTTTTCTTGACCTGAATGATTTTTTATTAATAATTTTTTGTTTATGTATGTTCAGATTTTAGATTCACTACCTGAGGATGACAGTTAATTGCCAAAACTAACTATGGTATAAATCAAATATCTCGGGTGTTTGGGCAAAAGGGCTTAAGTCAGTAAATCTGAATTTTAGGAGGGGAATTTCTGAAGGTTTGAAAAATTCCTTCAAATCAGGTAAAGCACATTTATATTACTTGAAATATTATTTCTATAAAGTATTAAATATAAACAAAGTAAAATATTCCAACATTGAGTTGCATTTGGTAACACTATTTAAATGCACTTAAGTCCTTTGGATCACAAGACTTATTGTGACTTGAGCCCTTTTGCCCAAACACCAGAGATACATTGTTCGACTGATACCTCCGTATTACTTATTTAACAAGTCCTACATCCGTCTACCAACCAAGAAATAAATAATATGTTTTGTTAGCATTTTTGCAACAACATTGGTAACAACTATAATTACCAACTATCTCTGAAGACTTATATTGTACCTCTTTTCGTCTTGCGTAAGAGAGAGTGACGATGAGTATAATGAAACAGTGGAGGGTAGTTTTTTTTTTTAACGCTTTCTAGAGCCAGAGAAGGGGTTGAAAAGATGTAACGCTAGAATTAGACAGTATTAACAATTATTAACGTCTAGAAGTGAGAGTTGCAGAGACTGAACACTGTACAGCTGTAAGAGACGTTAACTCATCCTGTAATCTAGTTATGTTGTCTTGACTGGCTTCACGTATACTCACCGTGTGTGTTCCTCTTATGTAATGTGAAAGTGGGAAATCAATCCCAATGGTAAAATTACACACATAAATAAAGTAAACAATTTGTCAAATTTAGTTTAAATGATATACTGGTTGGTCTACAGTCAGACCGGTGAATCATGTCCCTCGGCCTAATGAAAAAAAAAAAATAATAAAAATAGTCGTCGGTGGATCACTGAGAATGTACTTCTCCAGCACGAATTTAATTTAAATTGCTGTTCGTCTTTATGGGGACGTCTTGATGAAAGGACGTAAGAACGTCCCAAAAAGTCGTCGTGAAATTAACGCTTTCGGAAAAGTTATAAAAAATGTTAATGCATCTACTGTATTTTTAATTTTTATTCATGTAGGTTAGAGGTCTTTAACGAGTTACCTGACATCATATATATAAAATAAACTAAGGCCCTCGGCTGGGTTTCGAACCCGCTATCTTGAGTTCAGTAAGCTAGCACGCATACCTATAAGCTACCGGCCCATCCTCTCTCTTCTATATAACTTAACGTATACATTCTTAAGACGTATCCTCTTACCATATTATGGTTTAATGGAAATAAATATTATTATGGGATCCTAGGACACACAAGGACAGAATTACAAAGATGTCCTATACTTGGAATAGTTACAACTCCTTCAGAGTTAGGAAAGAGGATACAGGATCCAAAAAAATAATTTATTTCTTGTTTTTAAACTAATTATTTTATTTTTTAATATAATTTTCATTGAATTAATATTTTATTTTATTTTATTTCAGGTAAGATTCTTCCTTCTTCTCAGTGAAGTATGTAAGTAGCTAATAAGTCAATATAAATAGTTAAGCGTAAAAACATAGTTTTTTTATAAATTTTTTAGTAAGAAGTTCTTCTAGCTTCTGCAAGACCATTTGTCTTCGGGGCCTAAGTACATTGTGCGCTTATATTTATGATATAATCAAAAATCTCTTCAAATTAATGTTGTAGAGGATATATTTTTTTTTTTTCGTTGTCTTTTATTTATAAAGATGCAACTGTTGCTAGGGTGCAACAACCAGCATCTATGATGGTATTGATATGTTGGCGTGAATGGCATGTGAGAGGAAGGCCACCCAGTGGTAGGTCCTCGGGACGAAAATTTATCTTAATTATTAGGACAAGAACAGAAAAAAGTAAATAAATAAATAAAGAAAGAAATCTGTAGAGGATATTAAAGGCACAATTTTATATAAAATAAATGTTTTCGAGCCGGCCGGTTTGCCAGATACCTACATGTAGAAAACCGTTCTAAAATGACGTCTTTAATAATTAATAAGGAATATCTGAAATTATTTCAGATTGAAAAAATAATAAATGTTGATCTCTCATAGATTTTATTATTATATGCTAGCCAGCTTTCGAGATTGCCCGATCAGTCTAAGATTTGAGATAGGACCAATACGAACGGAGTTATAACAATTCAAAGAATGTATAATAAATCTCCGTTGGAAGATTAAAAATAAAGAAAAAAAATATATATTTATGTATGATAGTTATTGTGTCTCATGCCCGAGCTACCAGGACGCTCTTTTATCGCTCTGGTGGATATGACCCCGACTTTTCTGTGGGAGTTCTAGGTTTAGTTATCTAGGATGTGTCTTTAACGAGTACCTGATATCGTTCAGGCTCGGAAACATCTCTTATCCCCATCCGAAGGACGGTGTGCTCAAGTTTTTTTTAGCCTCGAACCATGTTTCTATCTATCTCTCTCTCTCTCTCTCTCTCTCTCTCTCTATCTCTCTCTCTCTCTCTCTCCCCCCATTTTGAAATTAATTTTGGATGAGGAAGAGGAGGGGAGAGAGAGTGATCTGTTTGGTATAAAAAAGTGGTTCTATGGTTAAATGACACATATTTAAATCTTGGTTTATGTTTATTGTTTATGGTGGGTGGAAGGGAACCCAAAATATATAAGTTACACCACTGGATCAATTGTGAAAGTTGAGGCGGTTCTGATCTGCAATCCAATCAGGTGAAATCTTGTGAAACCTAAGTCATCTTCAAAGTGAAATCTTATCTCAACTCAGCGAAGGTTAGTTAGCTTAAGGTTCATCGCCAATTAAAACTAAGGTTAGCCAAGCTATGGATTGCAGTCTTGCAATATCTTAAATAATGATCTGAAACGATAAAAAATACTGAATAATTTAAATATTGTAGATTTCATGAATGATTTGAGTAAGTTAACTTATTGAATTACAACCGCAGAAAATCTACAAGTTTCTCAGTTTATTTAAATACAATTTTTACTTCCTTAGCTATTCTAAGTATAGGGGAAGTTATGTAAACTTACATAAATTCTGTTACAAAAATTTTATGTGCAGTTTTCAATGGAATTTCATGTTTTCCGACCTCTATTCCAAGTATGAAAAGAAAATATGTGTCTGTGAACATGATAGTTCCAGATAGAATGAATGTATCGACATGAAATTTTATATGTGAATCCAGAATCCTCTAACGACAACATTTATTGTTTTTTTTTGGCCAAATCAGCCAATAGGAAGTGAGGTTTAGGGGAGAGGGAACTAAAAGAATGTAATAACTGCTGTTGTAATGTATTTATCGATATAAAATTTCATATTTAAAGTCAAAACCTAATGAGGACATAACCTGTTAAATTTCAGCCATATCGGCTAAAGAGGAGGGAGGATTCAGGGGAGGGGGCTCAATTCAAAAGCTCTAATAACTGCCGATGTAATGAATTTAACTACAAATAATTGAATAGGGGGAGCGAAAAGTTAATTGATTAATTCGTTCTGGGGAAGTATATTGCCGGTGATTCACCGACAACATTTTCTAAAATAATTTAGAAGATTAGATCAAGTAAGTTTTCGCTCTCCCTCTGAAACCAATTTGATTAAAACTCAATAGATGTCTTACTCGGGGACTTCGGGCCTCGTACAGGGAGAAAAATATATTCTTGCGGCAAAAAGTTTTATTCTGTATTTTGTGTCGGTGATAGGGAATTGTAGTGGACACCAGTCGGTGATAGGGTATAGTAGACACCAGTAGGTGATTCTCTCGATGAGAATAGTCTTACCCAAGCTATCCAAAGTATACTTTATCTATATGAAGTTTTGTATCAAGTATTTCAGTAAGTTGAATTTCAACCATAGAAAATTTATGAGATAGGATAATTTATCAGTGGGAGATAAACAATTTTGAGTTTATTGAAAGTCAATTTTTTTGAAATAATTTATGAGATTGTGTATTCTCATGAAAAACTTGATGACCCATTTTGATACAGGTGATAAGCAACTCGTTACAAGAATATCTATAAGATTGGGAAATTTAGCAATAGCGTGGAGCCTTTCACTGGACTGTTACGTTTCTTATAGCCTTGTACAGCTTTGGATAACATACACTCACCTAGTTCTGATCGAGGTGAAGCTCTGTTGACCGGTATAATCGCGGGGCAACGGGGATCTGGATCAAGGCATCTTATAGTTCTGAATCCTCTTATTATGAGATGCTCTTATCCTCCTTCTCTTTGGTCAATTTGGCTGATTTTTGATCAACCTTTGTTTCAATGACTGTTATAAAACTACCCTAGTAACTTTTCTAACGAATTCGCCTCCCCCCCCCCCCCCCCCCCTCCCCCCCAGTTCGTTTATTATGCTTATTTATATGAGAAACCTTGTTAGGTTTTATGACTCATGCCCGGGCTTTAACTACGAGGTCATATCGCCTACTACCAGAGTGCTCTTTCGTCACTCTGGTGGACATGAGCCGGACTCTACTGTGGGAGTCCTAAATTTTGCCTACCCTAAATTTTTTATTCACCTAGGGCAGGGTCTTTAACGAGTACCTGACATCGTACAGGCTCAGGACCATCGCCAAGTCCCATCCGAAGGATGGCTTGCTTAAGTTTATTTTTCCTCTCAGATAAAATAAACTAAGGGCCTCGGTCGGGTTTCGAACCCACGTTCTTGAGCTCAGAAGGCAAGCACGCATACCACTGAGCTACCGGCTCCCTCAGAAACTCTCTTCTTCCCTTTTTTCTTACACCGAAGTTTCTATCTCGGGTTTTTATCTTGTCGAGTGGTTGTTCTTTAGTACCTTGCCAGCACGGCAGTATAGGCCCATAATCTAATTTTCGATAAAAAACTGGCATCCCTTTTTTACGCTGAATCTTCAGTTTTATCACCCTTCTCTCCTAACCGCCATAAGCAACATGCCACTTCACGATTCCCATCCCCAAAAATGTGGTGTTTTTTTTGAAAAGTGTGTCCTAGTTTCTAAAGATTCTTTTACAAAAAATCGTCTTCCTCACAGCAAATTTTTCAACTAAGTTTCCACTCTCTCAATTTACCGAAATGATTAAAACGCAATAGATGTCTTACTCAGGGACTTGATACGTTCATTACATCGATAGTAATTTTTTTGAGTTGAGCCATGTATCCTCTTCCGTTTGACTGATAATCATGTTTCTGCCTTATGGGTTTCTGAATACACATATAAAATTTCGTATCTTCTTCCTGGGCGCACAAAGATGTTATTGGTCAGAAATTCGATACTGAGTTTTCACCCTTATTGCATCTTTTCCAACCCCTAGATTCCAACAATCAAAATAAAATCTCCTATTTGTCTGAAGAAGTCTGGAACTCACGAAGGATTTCCAAGTGAAATTTTTTATTTAAGTTTATAACCCTCATAAGAAACATATTCCGAGAAGATGGCTTAATTCAAGAATAGCCGAGGTTATAAATGTATCGACACAAAATTTAGTATGAAGATTCAGTTGTCTCATATGTAAGCCACTCTCGATGGATTTTAGAGGGAGAACAAACACTTTTTAATAAATAAATATAATAATAATAATATAATAAATTTATAAACTTCATAAGAACCATTTTCCGAGAAGGTGTCTTAATTTAAGAATAGCCGATGTAATGAATGTATCGACACAAAATTTAGTATGATTCAGTTGTCTCTATGTAAGCCAACTCTCGATGGATTTTAGAGGGAGAGCAAACACTTTTTAAATTTGCTCTCCTTTTTAAATTAATTTGGATGACGGGCACTCTGGGAGTCAGAATCTCCTCGCATCAGATGGAAAAGGACTGGAAAGCTAATGCGAGGAAGGGGGGGCTCTGTCCGTTGGCTACGCTTCTGTGGATGAGATTGCCAAACTTGGACAAGAGGAGCAGTGTTGGCGTGTCCTCTTCTAATGGCCTACATCGCGTTGTGTTATGGATAACGGCTGCACGGAGTACCGTTAGCAACCGTGAAGCAGTTAATTATACCTTTTTACTACCTTACTTCTCTTTCTGTTGCTCCTCTGCACATGTCTCAAGCACTTCTCAACAACTCAAGAAACCTTGAGCACGTCATCCTTCGGATGGGACGTTATGCGATGATCCGGAGCTTGTACGATGTCAAGCATTCGTTAAAGACTCCTATCCAAGAAGAATAAAATAACTTTCAGCAGCTCGACTTACTGCAACAATTGAACATTAATCAACGGTAAATCTCAGTAGAGCCACTAACCGAACGTGCGGAAAATTATTATATACAAAATGTGTCCTTCAGTATTCCCTACAACCTTTACTTGAAGAGATTCTCAATGAGGTCATAAATATAAATGGTATCTTGTAAAACGTACTTAAGCCCCGAAGTAAAATAGTCTCACTTTTTGTCCGATTTCGGTCAAAATCTTATGAGATCTAAGTTCGCATCTGCGACTTCTTTAATCCAAAGTTCACAATCGTTTTTGCGTTATAGCGCTCACAAATTTACATTCACACGAACAGACAGACATCGTCGCGAAAAGGAGTAACGTGAATATCCTTGAAACGTCAATATTCGCCGAAAACTTGGATCCATCGATCTCGGATTTTCGCACGAATACAATACTTTATTATACTCTGAGTATGAGAAAGTCAACATTTTTATTCAATAGCCTCTTCTAATGGAAGTCTAAGATCTCAACAGTCTCTGTGTTACTAACAGGAGTGATTTCAGCCTTTCAACAACTCAACGACTGAAAGTAGAAGGCTCTGATATAACTGAATTCTGCAGTCTTTGTCTGTTGAAAGGGGCGTCAACTGAAGAAGCAGTCTGTTGTTAATTGTTAAAGAAGACTTCTAATTATTCTCAATCAACAAATTGTAGACAAGAGTCAGTGAACTGTCATATTACACCTATAATCAATTCATATCGCATAATTTTGCGGACGGGATTCGAACCCGTAAACCATGGTGATACCATGAGACCAAAGCCCAACGCCACCATGGCCCCCAATCCCGAAATATTGTTAGAAATTGAAAAGATGTCTCTGAAAGAAAATCTCGGAAAAAATTATGTTCTCAGTTAAGCTTTAGAAACACAGTTATGTAATCGATCAGAAATTCCTAAAAAATCCACAACTAAATATTCATAACACCTATTGATTTTCAGTCAAATCTGCCAAAGGGAAGGTAGGGATTAGGGGGGAGGGGGGGGGGGGTGGGGCATAACACAAAAACTTTAAAAAAACTGCCGATGTAATGAATGTATCGACACTTTCTTTTTCTAATACTGTAGTTAGAAATTGTTACGTCATATCTGTTGTGTTAACGATATTGTAATGCTTTTCTCGTGATGTTTTTTGAATAAGTATAGAAGTAATTATGTATTCTAAAATTTGATGCGGAATTTTCAACGGAATTTAATGTTTTCCGACCTTTAGATTACAAATATGAAAAAAAAAATGTTTTTAATTGTGTGTCTGTGAACACGATAACGATAGAATGAATGTATCGACACAAGAATTTTTACATGTGAATGTACAACCCTCAAAAACCCCAATAACTGCCGATGTAATGAATGTATCGATACGAAATTTAGTATGAGGTTTCAGTGGTCCCAAAACGGACGATGGGTGTTGCAGGAAGAACGAAAACAATCGATTAATCGGTGCTGGGGAAGTACATCGCCGATAATTTTCCGACAACGGTTCATATTAAAATTAGCAGAATATTATTTTTTAATTCAGTGGCCTTCCAGGGCTGCCTGCAGATCTATACTGAAGATCAATGATCTATTTTCTCCTTGAATTCTCTTTGTGAGTAAGGTACCTTAAGTTTGTGAGAAACTAATTTGTTTTGTGGTTTTGGGAGGGTGTCGAATTTCTTGTTGAATCTCTTTCTACGTTTTCTCATTGCTTTCCTTTCTTTTTTTCTTTTTTCTTTTTCTTTTTTAGTTGATACGAATGCAGAGAGGAAGCTAAACCAATCGACCACAAATTATCTTGTACAAACCGCTATAAGAATGAGCTTATATTCAAGCTCTGTCTTGAAAATAGTATTGGTAGACAAAATCATTTTCAGTATGTACATTAGAATTAGCATTATAATAAATTTATTTTTGTTAAACCCACTACATGGTTATAATACGTCAAAAGAATGTATACATTAAGATAGCTTATAAATTAGATTTATTGCTGTCCGAACATATTTTTTGCGTTCTGTGTTGATATAGTGGAAATACTAATAAATAAAATAACATGATAGATAAGACAATTTTTTGAACATATATTGTCTAATTCCACAAACATATACCTACTTAAATGTGTACCGGTTTTGGCTTACAACAAACATTGTTGAACCTTCAGCTGACGATGGCGTAAGCCGAAACCGGTACACATTTAAGTATATGTTTGTGGAATTAGACAATATAAGTGTTCAAAAAAGTGTCTTATCTATCATTTTATTTTATAGATTTATAACTAGTTGAGTCTAACGTATGATTAGTCGTAATAACAAAACTATTAAAAAAAGTAAAATGAAATTAATAAAAACTGAATAAATAAATACTTAAAATATATGAGTATATAAAAAAAAAATACATAGATATTAAGTAGACACATTTAATAAAAATTAAGATAACTATTTTCGGAAGTGTCTTATAGAAGAAAAAGAAAACAATGTAACTATAACAATATATTGAAATATATATTTTCAAAAATGAAAAAATTATACTATAACTTTTCTACATTCAGTATGTGTATCCAGGAATAAGCACGATACATATTAATTTTGAGGCTAATCGGTCCAATGAAAGGGGAAGGAGATCTGAGAAGGAGGGATAAGTAATGAATCGACATTGAGTATGAGCTTTCAGAAGTCATCTATTTATTTTTAGCCAAAACGGTCGAGTATTGGTTTTAGGAGAACAGCAAAAACTTTGGTTTTCGAATAATTCGTGCGGGGGGCAGTACTTTGCAGGTGATTCACCAACGACTTTTTTTGACTTGACCTTCATTAATACTTAATAATCATTATGGCTGTGAAACCCCGACCAGCTAAAGAGAAACTACTAGGGGTGTTAATCGATTCTCTGGAATCGATTAAAGTTCCCCCTGATTCTGTGGAAGGTTCATCTCTACTGCAACCAACCGTCAGATTTTCTCTGACGATACTATCTCAACTGCCCTATTACATCTATCCTAACACAATTCCCAAGGCCTCTCTGCAAGTCAGAACAGATGGTTTTTTCGCGGGATTGTCCCATGACGTCAGTAGCTACAATCTTTCTTTTTCTAATGCTGTAGTTAGAAATTGTTACGTCATATCTGTTGTGTTAAAATGTAGTCTATTGGTGGTGGTTTTTTCTTTGAAGTTTATGAAAACCTTTAGAAAAGTCTCTTTTTTCTTAATATTTGTATTGTGGTCGCTTGAATTACGTTAGTTTCAAGTTGATATAGAAGGTTAGGAAGGTTATCTGTGCTTTCCCAGAACTTGCTCACAGCCTGAGCGGTTAAACCAAGACAAATAAAGAAAAAAAGTCGTAGGTGAATCAGACAGGCTATTTACTTCCCCAGCAAGAATTAAGCAATTATGTTACCGCTCTCCCTCCAAAGCCAATCGACCGTTTGTGCTAAAATTCAATATTTGACTTATATGTTGTAGCTTCCGAATTCTCATACTAAATTTTTTTGTCGATACATTCATTACATCGGCAATTATTAGAGTATTTAAATCGAGCTCCTCTTCTCTGGTCCTCTCGCTCCCACGATCGATTTCGCGGAAAATTATTGGTTGTCGTAATTAAGAGTAGAGGTCTTTTGAACTTTTATATACAGTTTCGTGTCAATTTTATTCATTACAACGGCAGTAATTACAGTTTTTGAGTTAAACCCTCTCGTATCCCTTCTCCTTTTTGGCGCTCAATCCGCTAAAAATTATAAGGTGTCGTTATGAGCTAATCTGATTCTCTCTTTTCCCTTTGGTTGAATTCGAGGTGTGAATGAATCAGGGGAACAGAAAACACAAAATTCCTATGAAGAAAACATAGGTTAGGTTTTCTGACTCATGCCCGGGCTTTAACTACGAGGTCATATCGCCTACTACCAGAGCGCTCTTTCGTCACTCTGGTGGACATGAGCCCGACTCTACTGTGGGACTCCTAAACTTTTATTCACCTAGGGTAGGGGTCTTTAACGAGTACCTGACCATCGTACTGGCTCGCGACCATCGCTTAACGTCCCATCCGAAGGACGGCGTGCTTAAGTTTATTTTACATATTAGATAAAATAAACTAAGGGCCTCCGGTCGGGTTACGAACCCACGTTCTTGAGCTCAGAAGTCAATCACGCATACCACTGAGCTACCGGCGCACTCAAGAAAACATAGAATTTTTGACTTAAAACTTCCTTTTGACCTAAAACTTCAACACATTATGTATCTCCCCCAATACTTCGTATAACTGGATAAATAGAATGTTAGTTACTAATATATCCCACCAGGTAGGATCGGTAGCAGCGAAGTGACGTGCTTGCCAAATCACTGGTTCGAACCTCGTCCAAGGCTCTTCGTTTATCTGGAAGCTACTTGAGTACGCAATGGTCCCATGCCTGTGCGCTATATAGTCGAGCTTATGTTCACCAGAGCGCTCTGGCAGACCAAAAAACAACTATATCCTACCGATTCCAGTGATCGAATTCTTTCCACGTGACCTAACTTCTGGGTTGTGTAATTTTCAATGACAGTTCTCTCAGGTAAATGAGAAAATTCTGATAACTTTTCTATTTTCAGATCTTCATTTTCTATGGCAGATTGTTATATTGAACGTATTATCCATATTTTCTTTATGACAACCGTTTGTGGCAGAATTCTAAGAGGATTTACAGTGACCAACAAATGTTTTGTTCCAACTTAAGCATAACTTTTTTATTTAGGAGTTAAAAAAGTTTTGAGCAGATCGTCCTTCGGAAGGAACGTTAAGCGATGGTCCCATGCTTGTGCGATGTCAGGTAACTCGTTAAAGACCCATAATCTTTGTGATAAAATTTAGGTACTTGGGCTTATCCCCACCAGAACGACGAAAGAGCGCTTTGGTAGTAGGCGATATGTCCTTGTCATAGAAATAAAAGACGTTGTCTTCCCACTGTTTTCTTTTAGACGAGAACCGGTATTCGACGCAACAGCGTCATCATCAGTGGTTCATCTATGATAGAATAATAAAATATTCAATTAATGATTAGTATAAATAACTTTTAAAGCTTTTTTTTTTTTTTTTTATTGTATTTATTCATTTTTATTTTTTATTTATTATATTTTATGACCACAAAAATTCCTTTGGCTTTATGGTGAAATTGTTTATATTATGTTACTATTATGTAGAGATTTGTTGTAGTTATTGTATATATTATAATGAATGGTGGCGCATGTAGAGAGAGTGAGTGAATCTAGTTATCCCCACCCCTTGGAGCTATGCCAGTTGTCCTTTAACCGCTGTGCTGTGTGGGTGGGGTAAGTGGGTTTCTAATTTTTATCTTGTTACTCTGTACTCTGATGCTCTAAGAGCTATTTATACTTTTCATTATTTGTATATTTTATTATTCCATCATAGATGAACCACTGATGATGACGCTGGTGCGTCGAAAACCGATTCTGGTCTAAAATAAAACAGTGGGAAAACAGCGTCTCTCATTTCTATGAGAAATCTCGTCCCACAACATGTTACTATCACATATAGATATGTACTTGTAGTTAAAGCCCGGGCATGAGTCACAATAACTAGCTTAACAGTTACCGATGCATCCAATTACCAGTAATGTGTTGAGATAATGGTGAGCCAGTAGCGACATTTTGAATGACATTACCTCGATTTAAATCCCCTTAAACAGATCTCTCTCCCTCGTGTCTATTTTGGTCAAAGAGCCTTCACACAACCTCATGCTAGGCTCTGCGAGGTTAGTCCTACAAGGATTACAAGTGGATTTTTTATTTTTTTTATACTTCCCCAGGTATACTAAGTATAGGGGAAGTTATTAAATCGGTCAGAAATTCGATGTAATACCGGATTTTCAAGATTCGCGAGCCCCTGATTCGAAAAATGAAAAAAAATATTTCCTCTCTGGTGTTTTGAACGGATGATAATTCCAGACAGAATGAATATAAACACGAAATATACATTAACTCTAATAACTGTCGATGTGTTGAATGTATTGACACGAAATTTAGGATTCAGAAGTCCGTGTGTAAGAAAACTATTGACTTTTAGCCAAAACATATTGTATACATACTATTAGTTATTATTTTGTACATATTCTTCATGACTTCACGGAGACTTTTTATTATTATTATTATTATTTTTTTTAAATTATTATTTATTTATTTTATTTTTTTCTCCCTTGTATTTAGTTATCATTGTACATAAATTATATCATTATCTATTGTCAACAAATTTACTTATGGTCTGTACCGATTGTAAACATACATAATAAAATATTTCAGTAAAAAAAAAAAAAAAGAGGTCATGAATCCCCTACTAATAGAGGATTTTCCGTGGTTCTGGCTGATATGAGCCTGACTACTATGGGAGACCTACATTTTTTTAACCCCATTAAACATTAATTTTCAGCGGAATTGGTTGAGAGGAAAGGGTGTTCAGAGTAGGCTCAACTCAAAAAATGTAATAACCGATGTTATACATTTTTAGACAAAAGGATCGATTGGTTTTAGAGGGAGAGCGAAAAATTAAGTGATTAATTTATGCTGAGGAAGTAGATGACTTTTTTCATTATAATATTCATCGTATTCAAGATATGCGATTTTTATCTACACCGTTATTATATTTTAAGATAATTTTTATGCAAATGGGGTCACGAATCAGGTTTTCGCCAACGCCCAAGTTCAAATGAAAATAAAAAATATATAGGTATATATTTTTCTAACAAGTATCATATCGAAGTTCCTGTTTATCCAATATAGAAACCTTCCTAACAAGGCTGCCTAGCTACCTTGGTACAGTTGAACACACACCCGCATAGCACTGAGGGAGACTTTCATCTTCCGCGATGGCTCTAAAAAGGGCTTCACTAGCGTTCTGTGTAAAAGGGATGGCCCCAGATGCACTGGTGGGCTTAACTATTTTATTACGACGGCTCTAAAGAGGTCCAGGTTGGGTGGTACATTGGGGGCTAAGTACATACCTCGGTATGGTCACTTTGGGCCAATGTAAGGTCAGAATAGGCCTGTGATTCCACAGTCACTTCTGTGATTTACACCAGTCACAGGATAGCAGGAATAGTGAGAAGGGGTCGTCATAGGGAGTCATAAAGGTAGCCTACTAAGCTTCCTTGACCTTGAACACGCCGTCCTTCGGTAGGACTTAAAGCGGCCGTCCTGAGCCTCAGGTACTCGTTACAGAGGGTGAATAAACCTGGGTAGGATAAATTTTGAACTCCCAGGGTAGAGTCAGGCTCATGCCCACCCGAGTGACCAAAGAGCACCCTGGTAGTAGGCGATATGACCTCATAGTAAATGCCCGGATATGATTCATAATAAATAATTAACTAACCTAACTAATAATAACTCCTAGGTAAAATAAAAATGATGAAAGTCATTGGAGTTATTTTATAGCAATAGAGAATGTACACGTACACCATATTAATAAATTAAAGTTTATTCAATTTTAGTTATGCAATAGATACATAAACAGGACTCCATGTTGGCAATATGACAAAATTGGAGCCAATCCCTCCTACGATTTACATCGCCAACCCCAATCGTCCTTCCACACATCAGACAAATGTTCTAGTCCTTAGAGCTGTATGGACCTGGTGGCTTTCGACTTGGACATCTGCAGAGGATATCGGAGGAACAGCCGAGCCAGTTGACAGAAAGAGGGAGGAGATTCTCGGAGGATGACCTCAGGACGATGGGCGTGGGAAGGTAGACAGGACGGAGGATACAGAGGAATGTACTAAATCGTAGCTCCTGAGAAGTTAATATAAGTAAGATGCCGTCCTAGGCTGAATCCTCTACATAGTTACAGTATCTACAGTCTGACCAAAGACAAAAAACCGTGGAGGGGTGTCTGGCCTTCCCCCACCCCAGCTCCAGCCACTTTGCAGCCTCTCAGTTGCGGATCTACAGTTTGGGGGCACTCAGACTTCTCCTTTGAAAGAGGCCCCTCCAGAAATTGATTGAGTCAGATTAGGTGGAGTTAAGCAACAAATAAATAAATATGAAAAAATATGAACGTATTTCTAATAAATTGAGCACGCTGTCCTTCGGATGGAACGATAATATATGGTCCCATGCCTGTACAATGTCAAAGAACTCATTAAAGACCTTCTATCCTAGTAAATCAGAGTAAGAAACATTTAGAACTCCTATAGTAGAGTTGGGCTCATGTTTACCAGACCGACGAAAGAGCTCTCTGATAGTTAAAGCCCGGGCATGAGACACAATAACTAACTGAAACACTTATATAGTGAAATAGAGTTGTACTTAACACTGTTAACGACGAGCTACCAGGCCTGAGGCTAAAGCCTATAAGCAGCTCCTACATACGTAACTTACAAAGAAAAACTAGTTCCTTTCAACTCCCACGACTATTATTTTTGACTCATTTTGAATGAAATTTCTTTTAAACCATAAGAATCATGTCACAGGTTGTCAAATAAAATATAGTATGACGTCTCACAGGTTTTTATTGGAAGTAGCTAGCCGGCTTTCGAGGTTTCCCTCATCATCAGGTAGTCTGATAAAAAATTAAAAGTTTTTGAATAAAACTAAATAATTTTATAATAAATATATATATTTTTTTTTTGGCCTTATGTACGATGCATATTAGCCATGGCTCTTATATAATGGTGTTTTACCTAATTATTTACGACATTCATGGCCCCGGGGGGAGTTTTATCTACGAAATAAAACTCACTCCCGGACGGGATTCGAACCCGCTAACCAAGGTGAGACCATGCTACCAAAGCCCTGTAGAAATCAAAAATCAGTTGAATAAATTATTTTATTATTAATAAAGTTTTTAGATTTTTTATTTATTTATTTTTATTATAAAATTATTTAGTTTTATTAAACATTTTTTTCAATTTTTTATCAGACTGCCTGATGATGAGGGAAACCTCGAAAGGCGGCTAGCTACTTCCAATAAAAATCTATGAGAGGTCATACTATATTTTATTTGACAACCTGTGACATAATCAGTTCTCACTACATCAGCCATCTTCATATTAATAAGAATCATGTATTTTTGCCTTTTTTTAAAATTTATTTTGTAAATATTTTTTATGTAAAACATGTTTGAATTGCAAATACATGCATCCTAATTGTTACAAAATAAAAAAAGGAAGTCTTATTCTTCGTAATAGTAAAAAAATTAAGTATAATTAAAATATAAACATTTGATATTATTTATGTAAGATTAATTGAATAAATACAGCTAAAAAATTACCCCAGAGGAGGATGGGAGAGGGTAACATTTGTCTTCACGGTGTCGCGCATGCGAATTAGAAGATTTTTTTATTTTCGGTTGAGTAGTTTCTAATACGTCAGTTATTATGAAACATGCAAGGTCACGTGATCCCTCAAATGAATGAATGACATTTGAAGGTATGGTTGTGGAGATTTTCGCAAATGGTTGGTATTTTCGAACCGAGTTTTTTTCTGACACATTTTGGTAAATTTTCCTTTTCACATATTGAACTAATCGTTGAAAAAAAAAAAATAAAAAAAAAAATAAAGTTAGGGTGTAATATTGAATACATAATATAGCTTTGCCCTTCCTCCCGGACTTTTTTATATTTATTTTTGTGGCTTTTGCCTTGGATTGAACCTTGCAATGTGCTAATATATTTTTTTTTTTTAATTGAAAAAAGTACTAAAATTATTTTGTCGTAAATTATCAGACTATTGAAAAAAAGACCTCGAACTGGTACTAAAATCTAATTGATTGCCGATAAGCGACTTTTAGGGAAACTTGTTCGTATTCAGGATCTGAAGAAAAATTCATTATTTTTTTCTGTTCATATTTCATTGTTACTCTTTTTATTTAGGAAATGTGAATCCATTTATAATAAATCTGCAATATATCTCTTGATCACCGTCTATGTAATTCCCCAGTATGAATTAATCAGTGAAATTTTCCTTGAAATTAATAGTGGGACACAAGGACTTCTAAATATTTATGCTAATTTTTTTTTCGATACATTTAATAACATCGCTAATTATTAGGGTATTTAAGTTGAGACTCCTCTGATCCACGCATTCCCTTCGGTTGATTCCGCGGAAAATTGGTTGGTGTCGTCCTTATGAAGTTCTGAATTAAGGTGTGAAATTTCGTTGGTTGGTGTCGTCCTTATGAAGTTCTGAATTAAGGTGTGAAATTTCGTGCTTGTGGAATGGCACTTATGGAATTCTGGACACAATTATAAAATTTCTTGTCGAAATATTAATTCGACAGTGAGTTGTCTTGTTAACAGACTTTTTCACTTTTGTAATGTCCCTGTTAGAAAACATGAAATTCCGCTTAAAACTTAACACCTTTCTGACCAAATACATAACTTCCCCTATACCTAGTATCGCTGGGGAAGTATAAAGCTACAATCATGACACATAACTGATTGCTCCTATTAACTGAAGATTAATTTTTTTTTCTGGGAAATATATATTTTCTGATTCCTGTGTGTATATTTCCTGTTGTTTTGTAAGAGGCTAATTGTCAGGAATTTTGGTGACGCACGAAGGAACGACAAGTGCTGAGGAACGCGTACCCCAACGACGACCTAGATACGAAGGAACTTGAGAACCTGCTCTGGAGGTTATCTTAATGACATACTTCTCGGACCACGATAACCTCTCGGTTATTTTACCATTATACAAGTAACCTTAACGTTAGTGTAATTTGACTCGGATGAAATCCTAGATAGGCTGCGTAGTGGCATCAAGTTGTTACTGTACGCTTATTTGCATTGAGCACGTTATCACTCGGAGAAATTTCATATTATTCTTACTGCCCTGACCTATGACCCTTGAATAATAATAATATTTATTTCCGTTAAACTATAGACTAGTTATAGGATACGTCATAAGAACGTATATATTATGATAGCTTATAAATTACATGTTTATGTATCTATAAACTGTAAGAGTCTGACACACATATACTTAGTACTTTTTTTTTTTTTTCGTTTATTTGGTCAAGTACAAAATAATAAATGTCAATATATACAAAATAAGATAAAATAAAATAATAATAAGGAAAACAGAAGAATAATAATATAAAGTTTATACAAATTAATACATATAAACAAAATAATAATATGATTAGTACTAAAAATAATAATATTAAAAAATACAGTAGATTTTTTAAAATTTAATTAAAATTAAGATAATAATTTTTTATAACAATCCGGAAGAGTCCTTTTCACGACATTTCGGGACTTTCTTACGTCCCTTATTAGGTTACAATGTGCGAAATATAGAAAAGAGAAAGAAAACAATATATAAAATAAATATTAAAAACTATAAATAAACCAAGAGAAATGAAATAAATTAGTAATAAAAATAATTATTAAAATGTAGATACGACATACTTAGAGATAATATCTGTGGAGGAACTCCCAAAAAAATATAAAAATGGAAACTATCTATCAAATAATGTTTTTGGACATGAAACACAATTTTATTATGAAAACTGACATTATTGCAGAGATATTGTGAAATAATTCAAATGAACTTGAAAGAAATAAAACTTGTTTATTTAAGATATTGTCTAATTACATCAACTACATGGGAGTACTTTCGGTATTTCTATCATCCTCAGCCAAAAGCATAAGAGATAAAACTGAAATAATGTTTTTCAGACCGTCTTATCTCTTATGCTTTTGGCTGAGGATGGTAGAAATATCGAAAGTACGTCCCATGTAAATATAGTTGGTGAAATTAGACAATATCATAAATAAACATGTTTTATTTCTTTCAAGTTCATTTTATTATGGTTATTTTATTATTTTTGAACAATGAGTAAACAATTCCGTTTCCGTAGAGAAGGTTTCCTCTACATATATACATTTTTAGTTGAAGTTGAATTGTCTTCAAGGAGTGGAGAATGGCATTAATGAAATTAATTCCTTTATGAGTTATACTTTTTTCAAGAAGAAAAGAGCAATTTTTATTTGTAAATGTTGTTTCTTCCTGGTATCATAATCATAATGAATCTGTAGGCAACCTACAGAGATTCATCGGCCGGAATTTAACCTCATTATTTTAACAAAAGCTAAATAGGTATCTTTTAATGACGAACAAAGTGAAGAATTTCTATTTCTAGTCTAGAAGAGGTTTGAATGAGAGAAAAGTTATTTTTAAAATTCAGCTTGGTATAGGCCTAGGATATGGCTCTTATTTCAACTTGGTATAGGCTAGGGTATGGCTCCTATTTCAGCTTGGTATAGGATAGGATATGGCTCCTATTTCAGTTTGGTGTATATCGACAGTTGCCCAACCAGCTACTAACCATTGCTAATGTATTGAGGTAGATAGACTACATCCCTGAAAATGATACAATGCTACTATACTAATCCCAGTAGGTCATGCTACTAACATTGACACTATTTCTTGATACGGCCTTGCCGCTTCGACCTCTTTCTCTCTTCACTCCATACTTCTGACCTCCCCGGAGGTACATCGGACAAGGCAATGTCTGGAGATGCCCTTGTCTTCACACACCTCATCCTATATCGGGAATTTGGCCTTTTAAATAGTGTTTTGCCTATAGATATAGACAACTAACCAAAGAAAAATAATGGGGTGAATCACCTGCAATATACTTCCCCAACCGTGTGCCTTGTTGGTCCCTACAGCAGCCCTGTATCTCTGATAAAGTCCAGGATCCTTCTGCAGGTTCCTTCCATTAACTGCTTCGGTTCCATTAAGGTAGACCCGAAGCAGTAAAATCTTCTGCTTTCTAGTGCCCCGCACTGGCTTGGAATATGAACCGGAGTCTCATTTTCTTCGCCACATTTCCTGCACAGAGGGCTTCTAGCGATGCCCATATTGTGTAGGTGTTTGTTCATATGACAGTGTCCTGTGATCAGCTCTCGGCTCCTTTTCTCTGAGGGTTCCGCTACAAAGAGTTTTGAATGTTTTTGCTTTGGAACCACTCTCCAGAACTGGATGTGATTCCTGGTAAGCCAACCATTTATTGCCGCCCTTGCGGTGCTCTTAGAGATCCCGCAGAAGGGTTCCGGTCCCATAGGTCCTCTTTCAGCTCCTGACCTGGCTAGTTGATCAGCCCTTTCGTTGCCCTTGCACCCATCTCAACCCCACTTTATTTTGGTCCGTCAGGGACTCCAGTGCTTGAATGAAGGGTTCTTAACGATACTTAACATTTTCTGCAGACATTGTCAAACAATAAAAAATAAAGAAAACATGCGTATGAGGAAGGGGCTCCTAATAACTGAAAAATCAGAGATTCAAAAAACATAAAATTCCAGGGAAAACTCAACATCGAATTTCTGAACGATAATAAAACTTTCTTTAACTGGGAAAGTAATAATAACAATAATAACTAGGTCATGGTTTGCACGACATCTACATGACGTCATAGCTTATGTCACCCCTCCAGGATTTTCCTACAGGAGAGTGTATTTGCCCCCTTGACTATCTAGATACAGATAAATGCCCCCGATACGGTATGGTCTCGTTTCCACGTAGCGATATATTTCTCTGTTTTTGTACTTATATTCCCCCTTCGCTTGTATTTTCCATTTTTATGTGTTTTCCTAACATACATTTTCTTTCTCTTCCGCCAAATTAACATAATCTGTCCATTAGATTTTTCATATGGTATTATTATTTCCTTTATGGACTGAGATCACGGACTGAAGCTCTTCCTGCTTCCATATCGAGAATGGACAAGATTCATGGAAGCTGTTAACTGTTTTTTAAATTAACTTTTAATAATTGTATTATTATAATTTTCATAAGATAATTATTATTTTTCTTCAGTTTAAGAATTGTTTAATATTAGTTAGTCAACGAGACTGTTTATACTACCCCAGTTATACGAGTATAGAAGAAGTTATGTATGGTAATTGGTCAGAAATTCGATGCGGAGTTTTCAACAGAATTTCATGTTTTCCGAGTCTGTATGTGTGTGTCTGTGAACACCATAAGTCCCGATAGATTGAATGTATTGACACTAAATTTTATATGTGTATTATATTGTATGTATGTATATTTAACGACGTCACCTATTGATTTTCATCCAAATCGATTAAAGGAAAGAGGGGGATTAGAGGGGGGCTTAGCACAAAAACCCTAATAACTGCCGATAGAATGAATATATCGACACGAAATTTTATATATGAATCCAGAACCCTTTAAAGACGACACCTATTGATTTTAAGACAAATCGATCAAAGGAAAGAGGAAGACTAGGGGGGATTAGGGGGGGGGGGGGGAGGGGGGCTTAGCAAAAAAAACCTAATAACTGCCGATAGAATGAATATATCGACACTAAATTTTATATATGAATCTAGAACCCTTTAACGACTACATTGATTTTCAGCCAAATCGCCAAAGGAAAGAGGGGGATTAGGGAGGGGCTTAGCACAAAACCCCCAATAACTGTCGATAGAATGAATGTATCGACACGAAATTTTGCATGTGAATCCAGAACCCTTTAACGACGACACCTATTGATTTTCAGCCAAATCGATTAAAGGAAAGAGGGGGATTAGGGAGGGGCTTAGCACAAAAACCCTAATAACTGCTAATAGAATGAAATTATCAACACAAATTGACGTATGAGGATTTAGAAGCCACTATATAAGTAGATTATTAATTTTTAGCCTAAACGGTAGATTGGTTTCAGAGTAAATGCGAAAACCTAATTGATTAATTTGTTTTGGAGAAGTACATTGTCTATGATTCAGCGGCGACTTTTATTTTTTTTATCTGAAGAAAGCATCTAATTGTTGTGTAATGCGTCAGTAATGACTCCAGGTGAAAGGTGCAAAAATAACGTACATAAGCTTAGTATGGCTGTCAGGCTCTATATAAGAGAAATCAGAAAGGTTTTACAGGTCTAATATCATAGAAAAGTGGTTAGTATCGCTGCATATAGGTATTTCGTTGTTCCCATCTAATGATAGTAATAATAATAATAATACTATTTATTTCCGTTATCCACAATTAAATATGATAGGTGAGAAGATAGTTGATCCTGGAAAAGATGCACCCAGCCCTTGCAATCCACTCCCCAGCTATTCTACAGTACATTGGTCCAAATCTCTAACCACTCATCCAAGCCTTATTCACCCTGAGGCGTCCCCAGGTCCCCACCATTTTTACTTAAGCAAAGTATAATGTCTGTCTGTCTGTCTGTCTGTCAGTGTGTGTCTGTGAACACGATAATTCCCGATAGAATGAATGTATCGTCACAAAATGTTTTATGTGGAATCAAAACCCCATAAGAACGGCCCATTAAGTTTTTTGCGAAATTGGTAGAAGATAAGGAGGACAGATGGGTGGGGGGCTCTACTCGAAAATTCCAATAACTGCCGAAGTAATGAATGTATCGACATGAAATTTCATATTTGAAGTCAAAACACAATGAGGAGATAACCTGTCAAATTTCAGCGACTTATGCCAAAATTCAAAATCCCTAATAACTGCCGATTTAATGAATTTATGTTGGATATTTGATTTACTACATTTTTGGTTTTATACATTAAACTCGAAAAGTCAACTGTTAAAGAGCTATACAGTAGAGTCCCGCTAATCCGGACACCGATTATCCGGATATCCGGTTAATCCGAACGGGATTTTTAAAAAACAATTAAGATTTAGTAAACTAAAAATTTAATTTAGCGAGCGGTAAGTACGAAAATAATTCAAAGAGAGGGTTTGACTACGGACCTTGAGGCGCCTACAAGATCGTACGGCAAAACGACGTCGGTCTTCTTTAAAGCTAAAAAAAACATCACGGACTTTTTTCAGTGAGTCTAAAAATATTATTCTTGTTTTCATGTTTTATTTTATAGTCCTGTTCAGAATTTAACGTTTACATAATTCGTTTTTAAAATTCTCTATGTTTACATTATAACATTAATGTACCGTGGTTTGTTTTCCACAGTAGTACTATATAATAAATAAATTTTGAGTTTTAATCACAAAGATGTTTTGTTTTGTTAACCCTATCTCAGTTTGTATTTCGAAAACCTAGATCTACATCAATATATATTATGTAGTATTGAGAATAAAATTAAGCTGAAGGAAAAGGTGTATTTATGAGAGAAAAAAAATCGCTAAAATATTTATCTTGTGCATTTTACTGCAAATTCCGTTTAATCCGGACTATCGGTGATCCGGAGGGGGTCCGGTCCCATCTAGTCCGGATTAGCGGGACTCTACTGAATTACGTCTCGTATACCCCCCTTCAAATTTTGGAGATGCCCCATGGTTTACGCCTGAACCGGGCTTATAAGGATGTTATTTATGGTATGAAGTGTACCAACGAATTGATGGAGCAAGGTTAGACACAACACACCTAGTATCTGAAAGTCCTTTCATTTCAGTATCTATTTTGGCAATCTAATGACCTTACATTGTCATACGCCTGTCAGACCGTTTATATTTCCGCATGACGAAATATATGGGCGCCATGGGAGAAGAGGGTGGAGAGGAGAGGGGATATGTCCCAAATAATTTCCCTAAAAAATTCCCAAAGTTTATTACATAATATATATATTTTTTTTTTATGACTCTTGCCCGGGCTTTAACTACGAGGTCATATCGCCTACTACCAGAGCGCTCCTTCGTCACACTGGTGGACATGAGCCCGACTCTACTGTGGGAGTCCTAAATTTTGCCTACCATAAATTTTTATTCACCTAGGGTAGGGGTCTTTAACGACTACCTGACAGAGAAGGAGGCTGGACTTGTATATCGTAATAACTGCCGATGTAATGAATCTATCGACATAACATTTAGTATAAGGATTTAGGAGCCTCTATGTAAGTCAACTGCTGAATATTAGCGCAAACATTGACTCGCCTTTGTGCTATGTTTAACTTTTTTTTGAAGTTTATTTTTAATGAAATCTCTATTGAAAATGATAAGGAAGATCCTTTGACAATTTCCTGATTTTACATAAGGAACTCTTCAAATCAGAGAGACTTCAACGGGCGTTCAACCCGGGACTAATCCATTGGATAGCCGTTATTGGTAACTAGACTGTTATTAGTCCAGGGTATCATCAGGCCACTACTCAGGAATGTTTAGGGAAATAGATGAGAGGCCTATCAGGAGTCTGTATAAGGCACGACACAGATCGGTGAATCACCGCCTATGTACACACCCAGAACAAATTAGTCATTTTTCACTTCCCCTCTAAAACTAAACGGCCGATTGCGCTATTATTTTATCGCATATTAAATTTTAGGTCCATAAATTCATTACGTCTGCAGTTATTAGTGTTTTTGAATTGAGCTCTCTTTTAAAACCCCCTTCCCTCCAATCAATTTGGCTGAAAATCAATAGGTGTTGTCGTTAAAGGGTTGTATATTCACATATGAAATTTCTTATCGAGACATCCATTCTATCGAGAGTTATCGTGTCCACAGAGAGACAGACATACATTTTTTTCATATTTGGAATCCGGAAAACATAAAATTCTGCTGGAAACAATGCTTCGAATTTTTGACCGATTACTTAACTTCTCCTATACTTCTTATAGCTGGGGAATTAATATGGCGATATTAAATATCAATTTATAAACCCTAATAACTATAGATGTAATGAATGCATCGAGACAAAATTTAGTATGAGGACTTAGGAGCTCCGTAATAAACTATTAAATATTAGCACAAAGGCTAGCTCATACGAGATAGTTCTCGTCTTCCTATAAGTCTCTCTCTCCACAAAGGCTAGCTCATACGAGATAGTTCTCGTCTTCCTATAAGTCTCTCTCTCCACAAAGGCTAGCTCATACGAGATAGTTCTCGTCTTCCTATAAGTCTCTCACTCCACTGGACAGATTGTCACTCTTCTGTCTCATCAGTCCAGTTTTTTACAATTCAGTCATTATTGTTATCATGTTTCACATTATTATTCTTACTTGTTTTACTAATTTTATTTTTTTATTCCACTTTATCATTTATCACTAGTTTATTATATTGTTTTACTCATTGCCTGTTTTTAATATTTATTCCTAGAGACCTCTTTTCTTTTATTTTTATTCTTCATATCTCAACTGGTATATACTTGTATACTCTTGTTTATTCTTTATGTTATTATTCTTAGGGGACGTATGTCCCAGAATAAGGATTATTTTTCATTTATTTCATTTCACAAACAGTCGAGTGGTTTGGAGGGGGAGCAAAAAATTAATTGATTAATTTGTTCTGGGTAAGTACATTGCCGGTGATTCAACGACGACTTTTTTAAAATTAGTTTTCCCCTCTAACACAAATCGAAAAAAAAATATTGGGAAATGTAAGTAATTAACTTTAAGTTGGCTGCAATGATTTCAATGAGGACGAGTGACATTTATAAAAAACGGCCCTATAGAGAAAGTGGCATACATTTCCAAGAGCTACCTTGGAAAGAGGACGCGGCCAGATGTTATCTGCGAAAACACGTTAATAACGCTAACAAATCTGTAAAACTTATGGTTCATCTTGACAGTTTAAGTATACTGTGACTTCTTATGTAAACAGTATCAAAAATACTATAATGAGGAGAAAATGACGAGGGTAGTAGTTTGTGGGGAAATTATGTCAAGTCCTTAGAAATGTTCTTAAAAAAAAAAAAATAAAGTTTTCGCTCTCCCTCGAAAACCAACTGAAAGATTTGACTGAAAATCAATAGGTAGCTTAGACAGAAATTTCTGTCTCTTCAGATTTTGTTGGAAAGCCCAAAGGTGAATACTTGTACTCCCAGGGGCGCTAGTGTAGCCAGTTAATGAGGACGATTCGCTCTGAGTAAACCCAACACTCCCCACCTAAAAATTATCTCAACTTGTGTTGGTGTCACGACGTTTGGAGGTTTGGGTGCAGGATCGTGAAACCGTTGCTTTTTTTTAGGGAGTATCGTGGCTCGTAAATCTTACAATGAGATGTAACCACAGCCTCCACACTGCTCGTAAACCTCCCAACTTCCCCTTTGGAAGAAAGTCAGGTTCGAAGAAATTCAAACGTGTTTACTACACCAAAGTTGCCAAGAGATCATTATATCTGTTACGGTAAATGTGAGTGAAGGGTCATTTTGAGAAAGTGTGTATAACGATGTTTTACGAATGAAATACTTAAATTTTCAATTTGTAAACTGACCAATGGTCAAAACTAAAAGAAAATACGTCTTTTATTTCTATGTCTCGGAAAATAGTTGATTCTCCTCCCTTTTCCAGCTGGAATAGTTGATTTTCTGCGAAAGTCATTAAGTTGTTTCTCCTTTTTGCAATATTTACTTATCAGAAATTCCAGTTCAGTTTTGTGTTATGCGAAATGAAGAAGTTGTGCGTCAAAGTTTTTTTGTTTTTTTTTACTCTGTGGATATCCTAAACCTTAATATGTATAATATTTATGTATGTACATAGGCACAAATTTTGAGATTTTTTTATTTTGTTTTGCTATTTCTTCTTTTCTTAATGTATATTTTGTATACATGTTTATTTTCATATGTGATAATTTTTTTATTTATGTGATTGATTCTATGAAGTCTTTCTGAACCAGGTCTAGTCTTTCTAAATTAGGTCTAGTCTTTTTGAACTAGGTCTAGTCTGTCTGAACTAGGTCTAGTCTTTCTGAACTAGATTAGTCTTTCTGTAACTCGAATAGGTCCTTTAATATTTTAGTATAATGTATTGCGTTGTTTTAAAAATTTGTTTTAATGTACATTTTGACCTTCTCATTTGTTTGTTTTTAATTCGAGTATTACGAACTTCGTTATAACGAACTGCTAATTTTCTGATCCATTTAAGTTCGTTGTAACGAAGGTTAACTGTAATCGGAAAATTCACTTCTTCATATCCTTCCCCACTTAGGTCCACATTTTACACATCTTTTCAGTAAGTTGATTTTAGACCTAGAAAATGCAGCAAACTACGGAACTTGTCTTTTCTCAGTTGGGAGTAGAAAGACATTTTTAACATTTTTCAAATTTGTGGGAAATGAAGGTTTTCACATTGTCTTGCTAATTTATCATTCAACTTTGTAATTAATTTTTTTTGCAAACAATTAATTAGGTAAAAATATACCATTTATAATGAGGTTAGTGAAAAAAAAGAGATGGATTATGGACCTGTAGTAACCTATTGTGAAAAAAAATAACCTTGGCATGCTCCATGAAGGTTTGTTGTTAGTTGTACGTAGAGCGGCCCTGAAGTACGTCAGTTTTCCGGACTTCCTCTATGGGTCGTGGCGTATTATTCACATGAATGAGGGCGCACCCCCCTCATATTTAATAAGAGAAAAAATATTTATGCACTGAATTAGGAGAAATCGTCAATGATTCAAAAGGTTTGTCGTATAGGAGACTCCCTCGAGCCCCCACGGCCTCCATTAAGTTGGAGGGGTGGGGATGACATAGAACCGGGGGTGTTTTCAGGAGTCTCCTGTTGAAAGGACTTCTTATGCTTATTTAAATTCATTTTTATTATTTAAATTTGATATTTTTACTTTGTTTTAAACACAGTAAAACCCCTCTGCAACGGACAGTCAGGGGACCAAGAAAATTGTCCGTTGCAAAAGGGTTTGCGTTTAAGAGGGTTTAAAAAAAAAAAAAAAAAACTTCATTATACGTATGTAGGATATGCAAAACGTTTAATTCGCTTTTATGTTTAATACTACATATATAGGTAACAAACAATATATAATTAGATAAAACACATAATAATAGTTATTATGGATTTTAAGTTAATAAACCAAACTGTAGGTATGTATGCCTGTTTCACAAACAGTGAATTCTACGAATAATAAAAAGTATTTCTTAAGCTTCTCTGGGATGTATTGTTGGTTGTTTCCGGCATTTTTTTCCAGAGGTGTCTTCTTGTTTTTTTTTTGGACGATAAAGTTCATAGTGACCAGAAGAAGGGACGTGTAAGTGTCCCGAAATATCGTCCAAAAAAAACAAAAAAACAAGAAGACACCTCTGGAAAAAAAATGCTGGAAACAACCAATAATAAAAAGTCTTCAAAACATTACATTTTTTAAATTAATTCTTGTGTAAGTGTTCCCTTAGAAGAGGTAAATTTAATTTATTTCTTGATGACGAAAAATTGAGAGGGGGGGGGGGGGGGGGGGGGGTGTCCGTTGCGAGGGGTGTAAAAATACATTGTTTTCCTATATTTCGGGGCCGGGACATCGCAAAATTGTCTTTAAGGGGGTAAGGTCGCAAGGCTATTTTACATGGTGTCCTATGAGGAACAAATTTCTCGGGTTTTCTCAGAAACCACTTATCGTAGCTCAATCAAATTTTGCACATTTGTTATTTATGATGAAATACATATTTTTAGCTAATCATTTTTTATTCTGATGAAAAATGTTAACTACAGCACATGTGAAACTTTTTTTAATTAATTTGGGTCATGATTCTTGACGGTCTACCTTCTATATTTCAAAAACCGGCGAATGTTTTGGAATTCCCTTAGCTGTTTTGACAGCCAGCGTTGCCATCTTCAAGTTAAAAAACGAGGTATCCGTAAAGAAGAGAAGTTTTACTGTATTACAATACCATTATTTTGTTATCATGTATATAATTTTTTTATACTTTATTTATTTTTTTAAATATATATATATATATATACTTTTTTAAATTGTTTTATCAAATTTACTTATAGTCTTATTACCGATTGTAAATATTCAGAAAAAAGAAATAAAAAAGAGGACGCGCACTGGTTGGTATAAGAAAGTCCTCTTATGTCCACATCACATGTTTTTATATTTTGTTATTTATTTAAGTTTGACTTTCTTTTATGTATTGTTAAAGATAAATACATGTTATAATTAGTTATGTCATTCGTGTAACTCCCAGAGAAATGAAAGTACATTTTTTTTTTTCTTTCTCGTTCGTTCTCCTTGACTTCTTTTGGTGCAGATGCTAACAATACTCGTGATAATGAATTCGTTTTGAAACCAGTCGTCGGTCAGAAATCAGCCAAGCGAAACTGAAAAAAAAAAAAAAACAATTCAATTCTTGCGAAAATTTTGCAGATCCGGTTTTCAAAAGTGTTTACTTGTTGTCTGTTATCCCTGTCCCATATAATACGTTTCACTTTTTCTCACTGACCTATTAAAAATATTGTGTTCAAGTGTAATGGCTGACGGGGAAAAGTACATGGTTCTTGAAATTGAAAAATGGTACTCAAAATTATTTGAGTAGCATGCCCCCCTCCCCCCTCATATATTCTGAAAATTAAGTTATTAAGTTGATTTTTCTTTGTGGTTTTCCTTCTCAGTCTCTGATGGGCTTATTGAAAATATTTCTTTTGAGTATACGACTAAATTCGCGAACTTATTGACAATAGGTTAAGCGAGAAACTAGACCAATTTAAAAAATAGGTTAGTCGGCACCTGAAAATTATATGTCAGGGGAAGCGCCTGATTACTTCCCCAGTTGTACGAAGTAGATGAGAATTTATGTAATCTGTCAGAAATTCAATGTTCATTTTTCATTGAAATTTCATCTTTTCATTCCAAAAAATTCGGGCGTGAACACGATAATTCCACCTAGAATGAATGTATCGATATGCAATTTTATATGGAAATTACAACGAAAATTCCATTTATTAATTTTCAGACAAATCGGGTGAAGGGAAAGGGAATCAAAGGAGGAGGGCTCGACTCAAAAACCCTAATAACTGCATAATGTAATGAATGTATCGATACAAAATTTATCGATTGGATTTAGAGAAAGAGCGAAAATTTAATTGAATAATTCGAATTGGGAAAGTACATTGCCGGAGATTCACCAACGTCTTATTATTATTATTATTATTAATTTTATGTTTATCTGTCATTCGAAAAGAAAATTTAGTGGCTTTTTGTGTTTGAGCGATAACTTCCGATAGAACGAATATTTCGACACGACACCAGAAATCAATAAGGACGACACTTATTAGTTAGTTATTATGACTTTAACTCAGCCATATCGCCTACTACCAGAGCGCTCTTTCGACACTCTGGTGGACATGAGCCCCACTCTACTATAGATGTCCTAAATTTTGTCTACCCTAAATTTTCATCCATCTAGGGTAGGGGTCTTTAACGAGTACCTGACATAGTATAGGCTCGGGACCATTGCTTAATGTCCCATCCGAAGGACGGCATGCACAAGTTTATTTTACCTCCCATATAAAATAAACTAAGGGCATTGGTTGGGTTTCGAATCCACGATCTTGAGGTTAGAAGGCAAGCACGCATACCACTGAGCTACCGACGCTTATTGATTTACAGGTAAATTGGCCAAAGGAAGGACGAGAATTTGGGGGGCGCTTAAAAACAAAAACTCAATAATTGCCAAAGTAATGGATGTATCGACATGAAATTTTATATATTTTTTTTTATTTTTTTATTTACATATTCACAACGACAACATTTGTCACTAGTGATCGTGATGATGTGCTGTGGCAAGTGTGTCGCTGTACTGCTGAGGTACGTGACCGAAGAGGAGTCCAGGCTAGTCCTGGAGCAGGTCCCTCTGCCATGCCCGCTTTAGACGTCTTGGTGGGTTTGTGGGGAGAGTGTTCGTGGATAATTGGAGAATAAGTGGATTGGCGTGATGATGGAGTTTGTCGTGAAAATTTTGATATCGTGTCTTGATAACAGAAGGTATAAATGGGATGTTGAGGTCATTATGTAATGTGAGGTTGGAAACGTAAAATGGGGCATTGGCAATGTGGCGTAGTATGATGGATTGTAATGACTGAAGGCGTTGTATGTTTGATTTTTTGGCTGATCCCCATATCTCGATTCCGTAAGTCCAGATGGGTTTTAGTATAGTGTTGTAAATGTGAAGTTTGTTTTCAAGCGATAATGTCGATCGTCGTCCGATGATTGATTTCAGTTGTCCAAATCGTCTTTTGAGGTCTGTGCGTTTCAGTCTGATATGAGTTGTTGATTTAATTAGTTGTTAATTTTATATTTAAATCCGAAACCTTATAAGGACGATACCTGTACATGTTTGGAAAAATCAGGTCAAATGAAGGGGGGGGGGGGGGGGGGGGTCAGAGGTAGGGGCTTAACTCAAAAACACTAATAACTGTCGATGTAACGTATGTATCAACATGAAATTTAGTACGATGATTCAGAGGTCAATGTAGTAAGACACTTAATTTTTAATTAATTAATTCTTTATTATTAATTATTAAAATTTATTATTAATTAATAAAAAAATAATTTTGAACCAAAACAATAAATTGTTTCAGAGGGAAAGCGAAAACATAGTCAATTTAAGTGGAAATGTTATGAGGAACGTTATTATGATCGATATAATGTAAAGTCGACTTGAAACTAGTTTGAAGTGTAAATGTATCAGAGAGACCCTGAGATTCCTAGCATGTATACAAAATGTCAAATTTGAATAAAACCGGTTGAGATGTATTCAGACACACATAGGAATTCTATACCGGCAAAATTTCCAGAAATCAGCAATGCCAAAAAAAAAGCAAATTAATAAAATAAAAAAACAAAAAATAGTTTTATGGTAATTCGCTTATCAGTAATTGATGCAATTATCATGAACATACGAGTTCTGAGAACTGGGTGAACTCATGGCGTGTTGCACTTATCAAGTTCATGGCTCTTACTCAACATTCAAATATATGCATCTGAAGATTGTAAAACAAAAAAAAAATGTGTATTAATGTCATGTGACTTTAAACTTGATAACGATTTTTTTTACTTTCCCTGCTTTACGAAGTATAGGGGAAGTTATGTAAAGTACATTCTATTGTAACTACGGCTTTAACTACGAGGTCATATCACCTACTACCAAAACGCTGGTAGACATGACCCCGACTCTCTGGGAGTCTTAAATGTTGTCTACCCAGCTTTATTTATCTAGTAGGAGTACCTGACAACGTACAAGCTCGGGACCAACGCTTAACGTCCCATCCGAAGGACGGCATGCTCAATATTGTTTTCATCCCAGATAAAAAACCTTAGGGCCTCCGGCCGGGTTTCAAACCAGCGATTTTGAGCTCAATAGGCTACCTTCCGGGTTGAATTAATCAACTAAGTTTTCGCTCTTCCTAAAAATCAATATTTGACTTACACTGGGGCTTCTGAATCCTCATACTAAATTTTATGTTAATACATTGGGTACATCGCTTGGATGGGACGTATCCGAAGGACGGCATGCTCAATATTGTTTCCATCCCAGATAGAAAAAACCTTAGGACCTCTGGGTCGGGTTTCAAACCAGGGATCTTGAGCTCAATAGGCTACTTTCCGGTTTGAATTAATCAACTAAGTTTCCGCTCTTCCTAAAAATCAATATTTGACTTACACTGGGGCTTCTGAATCCTCATACTAAATTTCATGTTAATACATTGGGTACATCGCTTGGATGGGACGTATCCGAAGGACGGCATGCTCAATATTGTTTCCATCCCACATAGAAAAAACCTTAGGACCTCTGGGTCGGGTTTCAAACCAGGGATCTTGAGCTCAATAGGCTACTTTCTGGGTTGAATTAATCAACTAAGTTTCCGCTCTTCCTAAAAATCAATATTTGACTTACACTGAGCCTTCTGAATCCTCATACTAAATTTCATGTTAATACTTCCTTACATCGCAGTTATTGCAGTTTTTGAGTTGAGTTTATTTATTATTCCCCTTTTCTCTTAGGCCGATTTCGCTGAATGTTGCGGCCTTTTTATTTCTCTTATTTTTTAGCGACACCTGTTGGGTTTTGGCTCAACTAATTAAGTTAATTTGGCCACCTGACCACTAGAGGATGGACGTCTCTCTACAGTATCCCATTTTGCCTCCCTTTTCTTCTTGTTCTAACAGCCGCCGAACGGCAAGGTTCTTGCGTCCATATATGTAGTTTTTTGCCTCCTGCTGCCCGAGAAGTCTCACCACAATTTCAGACCTTGCAGATCAGGTAAGTACGTTCGACTGTTTAGGGACTATTGTCCAATGTTTTCCCTTTCAGACGGAGAGCTCCCTGACCTGCTTGCGACTCCTGGAATTTTGCTTCTATCTGGAGTAAAGTCCTTTCAAGTTACCTTTTCTAATATACAGTCCACTATTTATTCTACCAGTAGTTGAATTTATGTTTCAATCATAAATTCGCCTCCCAAATATGTTTATATACCATAAGCTTGGCCACATTTTTGTGGCGTATACACTGAAAATTATAATGTCGTCTTCAAGACCAGGGGCGTAGCCAGGATTTTGAGCAGGGGGGGGGGGGCAAAGTTAGATTACAGGGGGGGGGGGGGGGGGGGGGGGGGATAGACTCCCGGGGGGCACAGCCCGCAGTTTCCGTGGTTAGCGCTGCAGACTTTTTGTTTTTAATTTCGGACCCCCTAGAAGCTCCTCCTGAGGTAACCACTGACTGTAATACTTAAGCTGACTTTACATGAGCAGCAAAAATGCAAAGCGCAGCAGCAGCAAATGCACGCTGTGGTTTCTGTGCTTTTAGAATTCAATTACTCACATCCAATAGCATGGATTTGCAGCTGCTGCGCTTTGCATTTTTACTGCGCATGTAAAATCAGCTTTAAGAGTATAAAGTATAACATAAATGAAGATTTTGAGCGAGGAAATGAAATGATCGAATTCATGTATATTTAAAAAAATTTAATATGACTTGTTTTGTACATGTACATTTATGTAACAGCTGATTGCTGATTTAGGAATCAGACGCACGAGAAATTTGAAGACCTATTAGTAACTTGTAAGCAATCCATTTTTAATAAAAACTATTTTTTTTTAGTTTATTTAATTTTTATCTTGGTTTTTTGCTCTGGCCAAGGGGGGGGGGGGGGCACGTGCTGGAGGAGTAATATTTGGAATGAGGATTATTCGAAAAGATGAGTAAGTTATACGATATGAATTTGTAAGGACAGATAGTCTCTTCATCGTAGAGTTTTTCAAAATTCGCCAAGGTTAATAATTTTTGGCGTGGAATGGCCGAGAAAGTAGGTCAGATGACGGAATGAGGCTACTGGGGTCTGTTGCTCGTGCTCGTGCTCGTGTGGTATTTACGTAAGAGAAGCACGTCTTGTGCAAGTTGGCGAAGGGTTGTGTAAAGCAGTCGCAAGTGCAGTTCGAGGCCTTGGCACGGATAGCACCCGTACTCTCACTCAGTCACCCTCCTTTCAGAAGAGCGGGTGGGGAGCATTCATGACCTTTTTTTTCTTCCCCAACTATAAGCATAGGGGAAGTTATATCGACCGAAAATTCGATGTAGAGTTTTTAACGGAATTTCATGTTTTCCGACTTCCAAATTCAAAAATGAAAAATTATTTTTGTGTGCCTGTGAACACGATAACTTCCGAGAATGAATCTAAAGATACGAAATTTTATATGCGTGACCAGAAAGACATAAGAACAACACCTATCGATTTTCAGCCAGATCGGCCAAAGGGAAGGGGGGGGGGGGGGGGGGGTTGAGGGAAATGCTCTAATAACTAAAAACTCTAATAACTGCCGCTGTAATGAACTTAACGGTAAATTTCAGATTTGAAGTTAAAACCCAATGAGGACATGACCTGTCATATTTCAGCTATATCGAACGAAAGCAAGGGGGAATAGGGGAGAGGCAAAACACAAAAAATTTAATAACTGCCGTTATAATGAATGAATCGACATAAAATTTCATGTATAAATACAACACTTATTAATTTTCAGCGATATTGGTCGAAGGAAAGAGGGGTTTCAGGAAGGGCTCAATTCAAAAACCCTAATAACTGCTGATAAAATGAATGTATCGACACTAAATTTAGTAAGCGGATTCAAAAGTCCCTGCGCAAATAAACTACAGTGTAAACTCTATATAGCGACACTTAAGGGACTGCGCATTTTATGGCGTTATTGACAGTTGTCGTTAAATGAAGAGAAGAAAAATCAATACATATGATATATGATATAGTAATGAATTTATCGACACAAATTTTAGTTTGAGTTTCTAGGAGCCTCTATGTAAGTCAACTATTGAAAATTAACGCAACCTATTGACTGATTTTAGATGGGGAGCGAAAAACTAATTAACTAATTTTGCCAATGATTCACCGACGGTTTTAAAAATGTTATTCTCAATCTTGCCTGTACATCAATGAAAGTTCTTCATAAAAATGTCTTCCAAAAAACTTACACAATGTTTTGTCTTATTTTATGTAATATTTTAAACAGTTGATGATTGGAACGATTGGCATAATAACATATTTGGTAACAGTAGTGGTTATAAAACGACTTAACCGCAATGTAAGCCATTCACTTGAAAGTCAGTCACTTTCAGTTTGACTGGTGGACATTTCTAGAACGGAGACTTTCACTCTGTCGAGGACTTAGTGAGAGGAAGGATTCGGAACTGTTATTTAACTGTACCTTACACTGGATGTCTGAGTGGTTAGAGCAACTCTGAGGCTGAGGTTCGAATCCTTCACTCGGAATCTTCCACGTAAAATGGCAGCCATTGGATGGTTCATAATAATAATAATATTAATTTTTTCCTGCTTAACCATAACATGGTAATAGGATACTTCATAAAAATGTATACATTAAAATATATTATAAATTGGAGTTTGTTATTGTAACTCTTGCCAGGTCTAACTACAAGGTTTTATCGCCTACTACCAGAGCGCTGTTTCGTCACTCTGGTGGACATGAGCCCCCCTACGAGAGTTATAAATTGTGGCTCCCCTAAATTCTTATTCACCTAGGTTAGGGGTCTTTAACGGAGTACCTGACATCGTACAGGCTCGGGACCATCGCTTAAAGTCCTATCCAAAGTACGGCGTGCTTAAGTTTTTAGGGGTTCAAGGGAGGGGGCTCAATTCACAAACCCTTATAACTATCTACCACTGGAGAGTGTCCGACACTTCTCACCATACTTTTCCAGTTGCTACCTCTAACCCTACATCGGAAGCGCTAATAGCCAAAGTAGCCGATGCATTGAAAAAAAAAAAAACAAAAAAAAAAAACTACCATTGTAAGAATTTATTGACACAAAATTTAGAATGAGGATTTAGGAACTTCTATGTAAGTCAACTGTTGAATATTAGCGCAAACGATCGGTTTTGGAGGTGGAGCGAAAAGTTAATTGATTAATTCGTTCTGGAGAAGTGCATTGCCGATTCATGGACAACAAGTGTATTCAGAACCTCTAAGGACACACTTATTAAATTTCAGCTAATCGGCAAAGGAAAGGGGTACACAAAATTTCATATATAAATTCAGATCCCTACAAAATCACACCTATTAATTTTTCGTGAAATTGTTAGTTAAAAAGTTAGTGGGGGATTAGCAGAGGACTGGACTCAAAAACCTATAAAATATTTTGTTGTGACAGATGGATACACAAATTCTGACTATATTAGTGATATTTAGTTCATGTTAGGCTTCTAAATTTTCTAATGAAATTTCATTGTCTGTATTTTAACAATTGCCTACGTCTAGGCCTCACCTTCAGAGAGCCATAACTTCTAATCTAAGATTTCAGTGTTTTTTAGAAACTGGGTCAAGAGGTGACACACCAGGCAAGGCTAAAATACAAGAAATTTATTTTTTTTTTAAACAAGAAGAATCTGAAAATAAGCTTATTCAAAGGTGAAAATAAAAAAATTCAGGAAAAAAAAAGTTGTAGAAGAATTTAATTTATTAATTTACTCTGGTACACATATAAGTGAAAAATAATAATTTTTGTCTCCAAGTAACTCAGTGTTCACAGCCACTCCTTTACAGTTTAGTTAACCGTAAACCGGCATGACTTTCCACCATTGTTGACATTGTCTACAGTTTTTATATCTAAAGTCCTAAAATGTTCAAATTTGTATGATTGAAATCCTGTAGATTTGAAATACAGTCTTAAAAAAAATATATTTACAAAATTTCTAATATTTTTTTATTTATTGGTTCAAAGTCAACCGGAATCACTTGACTTTGCACTGACAGTATTTTTTTTTTTTAATTTAAAATGCCTAGGAAACAGACAGTGGTGCAAAGTTAAATGACAGTTTTATTTTTCAGACATTGTTTAGTAAGTTTGGCAGCTCATCCTGGTCAAAAAATGAAAATTTCTTTAAAAAATTGGAGGTTTTTTTTCTGGGAAAGGGTTTTTTAAGATAAAAAAAAAAAAAAGTGTAAGTTAAATTATTTTTATTGGGTTTATCCAAGTAACAACAGATTTCGCATATTTTCAACGCCCTTGAGGAACATTTTTTTACGATTGGTAACTGAAATTTAGAACTCCTTTTTTCGAATAAAACTTTTTTTGTAAGTTTGGTGCAAAGTTGCCTTACGAGTGCAAAGTCAGACCGGTTTACCAGTAATTTACAAGCAGTGCCGGATTAAGCGAATAGGAGGCCCTAAAAATTTTTGGGGCCCCCCTTTTTTTACAAACTGCAATAAAATGTTTATTTATGCATTTATATGCATTTAACAATGGATTTATATTATTTCTAAGGTATAAACATGAAATAAATTTTATTTTTTGTTAAAGTATATATTCTTTTCAGAACTAAAATTACAAAAACATTTTATAAACAATATCAATTTATAATATAAACGTTGATATAAGATTTGTCTTTAAAAATCTTTCTTTCTACACTTGAAGTCGCTAAAATCATTGATGATTTCTTCAAAATCAATTTGACGAAGAACATCTGATTCAATTAACATCAAACTCAGCATGTCTAATCGTTCTTGATGCATAATGCTTCTTTGCTCGCTTTTGATTCGTTTTAATTTTGAAAAAGAGCGCCCTGCAGAACAATTTGTTATCATGAGCGTTAAAAAAATGCGAAGAGCAATTTCAACGTTTGGAAAAACAGTTGCAAGATTATCTCGAATCAAAATTTCGTGAAGTTCAGAATGAGTGAACTGGGGTTTTGATGGAAATTTTGATTTTACATAAGTGTGAATCCATTTTCGATTTTTACGGGGGCCCTTCATCGACGGGGGCCCCAGGCCATGGCCTAGTCCGGCCTATTGGGTAATCCAGCACTGTTTACAGGCCTCCCCGCAAGCCAAATTCAAATTTTCTCGTCCTCTTTTAATATTGCCAAATGGAACCCACACAGTAAAATATCAAATACCAGTTTCACCAGATCAATTTGAAGTAAAATTGTTTTAATATCCTATTTAGGTATTATATGAGTATAATAAAGGTCTTGAGTGTGAGATAAGTGTGTTGTTATTGTAAAAAGTGAAAGTGACTCCCTGGGTTGTATTTTGCAATCCGAAACAACAGCCAATTTCCATAACCCAGATCTCCTGGGGGGGGGGGGGGGGGGGGGAGAGGGAGGGGGACATCTCGAGCTCGCGAAACTCTTCCCCCCCTCCCCCCCTGGTCCCGCATCCGCGAATGTCTACACCTGACCTAGATACTGGTCGGAGCCAGCCTTGCCTTGCTCTTCGGCTCGGCTTTGTCAACAACCCAAAAAAGGAGAGTTGACCTATTTTTTTTTTTTAATTATACCAACCACACCACCCACCTAATCTCAATGTCAAATATATAATATTTTTGGAATTTTTGCCAAGAGTGTGTAACCTCCAAAAATTCCGAAATTCATATTTTTTTTAGCTAATTTGGAAGCACCACTTTTGATTGGCAAAAGGCCCAGAATGTTAGTTTTGTGCAATGATAACGTCTTTTTACTATAATAATCGGCCAGAAATTCGATGTTGAATTTTCAACGGAATTTCATGTTTTCCGACCCCTCATTCCAAAAATATAAATTTAATTTGTAAATTCAGAACCCCGTATCGATGTTACCTATTAATATATAGACATGAAATTTAGTATGATTCAAAAGTCAACTATTGATTTTTAATCAAAATGGTTTATACAACTTTTTTTCTGAAAACTGAAACAGTTAATACTGTCCACAGACAGTATTCCGATCTGTGTCGATTTAATGGAAAACTAAATTTAAAAATTGATCGGTGAATCACTGAAAATGTACTTCCTCAGCACAAAATAATCAACAATGGCTTCCTCCATAACTATGGAGCGTTTGTGCTAATTATAAATAGTTTATTTGCGTAGGGACTTTTGAATCCGCTTACTAAATTTAGTGTCGATTCATTCATTACATCGGCAGTTATTAGAGTTTTTGAGTCCCCTTCCCTTTGGCCGATTTGGCTGAAAATCAATAGTTATCGTTCTTATCGTGTCGATATATTCATTCTATCGGGTGTTATCATGTTCACATCAATTTTGGATCCAAGATGGCCGGGAAAAATAAAATTCAGATGAAAAATCACCATAAAATTTCTCACTGATCGCCTAACTTTCCCTATACTTGCTCAAGTAAAATTTTTGAAATAACTCAACTAGAATTTTATCTCTTTTTAAGTTCATTTTACACTTTCGAAAAGAATTATCTTTTAATTCCCTGGTGTTTAGAGAATATAAAATCAAAAGTGAAACTCAAATTTGGAACCCTTCTGGGTTCAAAAGGGTACCCCATTTGACCCTTGAGGTCAGGAGAAACGATTGACTGATCGACCTCTCTTTGATTAGACACAACTTCGTGACTTCCACAGCCTATATTCAGTATGGAAATTGTATAGAAGGAAAGTTGATGGCTCCAACTTTATGGTAATATGTACAGAAAATTTATAGAATTATTGTCATTTATTTATTTTTTGTCTGTTTTGTTTCCGCCTTGATGTTTATTATTGAAAAATGATTGGATTGTGTATGTACATTCTAAAAACATTTTCCTGACGACATAGATAGGGTAGGTAAAAACTTTTGAGCCTGACTCAGGTACTCGTTAAAGACCCTAGGTAGGCAAAATTAAGGTCTCACACAGTACAGTGAGGCTCATGTCCACCAGAGCGATGGAATAACACTCTGGGAATATACGATAAAGAAACCAACTAACACTGCTGAATTTCTTAGTGTATACAATTTTTTTTTTTAAATTAAAACTGCTTACAAGCGATCTCAACTTCGCCTCAACCACAAACTGGGTGTCTACAATACCGTTATCAGACCTATCTGGGCGTATGGCGTTCAGCTCAGCCCTCACACACCAAAAGAGTTCAAGCTATACAAAAAAATCCTCTGAACAATCACACAATGCCCATACTGCGTTTCAAACATAACATTACATCGTGATCTGAGCATACCTCACGAAGTTAAACAACAATTATACACAAATTTGCACAAGTTCACGACACATCCGAATACACTGGTGGAAGCCATGTCGGTCCGGTCCTTGCCGGGCGGGCCTCCTCAGCGATTGAATCGTCGTTGGCCGCGTGACCTCCTGCTTGAGGAGGACCCCTGAGGAGGCGGTGGTGTTGACCAAAGTTGACTCAAGTGGTGTTTTTGTTTTTCTTTCCTCATATTTTCCTAGTTGTGATGTAGTTCATAGTTGAAAATTATGTAATAAAGGTAAAAAAAAAAAACACAAGGAAGAAATTATTATAATCACTTTCTTGGAAAAGTTATCTGTTTTAGAATATAATCCAAATATACTGTTTGAGATGTATACACCTAGGGACCTAAGCATTCAATGTTCTTATCCCTTCCATGGGAGTTCTAAAGTATGCCGTTTAACGTCCCTTCCGATGGACAGTGTGCTCAAAGTTTTGTAACTTCCCAGATATGAAAACCTAAGGGCCTTAGCCGAGTTTGAACCCGCGATCTTGAGCTCAGTAGGCAAGCACGCTTCTCCTGAGCTACTGGCGCCCTCTTTTCTAGAATATAGTGCAATATTAACGTTTCATGAAAATCCATTTAGTGTTTCTTGAGTTGGGGTGTGACAAGCAATTTAAGTTAAAAAAAGACAGACACGGAACAGTGTGTTTGTTTTACCTGAAATGAAATTATCGGAGGAAATTTTGCAATCAAAGATCGAAAAATTGTTGCTTTCAAATAATATCATAATGCTTCTTGGGAGCAAAAAATTAGCCAAATGTGTTTCCTGTAATTTGCATAGTTTTTTGTTGATTTTTTGGTTAATGTATTTTTTTTTATTTTTTTTTAGATTCCGATAGAAGTGAAAAAACGCCTAGAAGACGTTCGTCTGACCGAGTGTCGAAAATCGGCCCGACTTCAAGACCAAGACACAGATTATTCAAGACTAGCAGATATGGCTGGAGATAGACGAAGATTATCGTCGAGTATTGATGTGCCCCTAATAACTGGGTAAGTTTTCATATTTATTCTTTCTCTATACGAATTTTATCACAAAAATATTTGAACTGCACAAGAACTACGTTGCTTTCTTAGCCGATGCCCTATTGTTGTTGCTTTCTTAGCTCATGCACAAGTACTGAGTTGCATTTTTAGCTGATGCACAAGTACTATGTTGCTTTCTTAGCCTATGCACAAGTGCTAAGTTGCTTTCTTAGCCGATGCACAAGAATTACGTTGCTTTCTTAGCCGATGCACAAGAACTACGTTTCTTTCTTAGCCGATACACAAGTACTAAAATGTTTCTTTTTATTACCAAGACTTTATTGTATTAATAATACTTTATTGTATTGCAAATATACATTCTTCTTATTGTTATAAAATTAAATATTTCCTATTCAACTTACTCCCCACCTGTTCGTTCCTTCTCTTCGGAGTTCATTCATTTTTTATTACTAAAATGTTAACTAGATTTTTTTAAATAATTAAAACTTAATTAGTTTTCAATGTTGTGTTTATGGTGTTGGATTTTGTGTTGTAGCTGTTAATAACCTGTGTCTTTAACGACTTTAATAATTGGAGAAATTTGAGATTTTATCAGTCTCTTAACTTACGATACATAAATAAAACCAACTTTCTTTTTACTTCCTCAGCTATACGACGTATAGGGGAAGTTATGTAATCGGCCAAAAATCCGATGTCTAGTTTCCAACGGAATTTCATGTTTCCGGGTGTCTGTGAACACGATAACTCCCGAAAGAATCATTGGGGAGTGGACTCAATTCAAAAACCCTAATAACTGCCGTTCTAATGAATTTATCGACAGAAACTTTAGTATGAAAAAAAATCTGATTTCGAACCCGCAACTTTGAGCTCAGAATATAAGTGGGATGGCCGGGAAGTGCATTTTATATTAAATACGATTTTTTTTGCAAGCCGCTGTTTGCGAGATATATGTCGAAAACCGTTCTAAAGTGTACTTTTGAAACCCATTTTTTCAAACGTTTGCTCGATTTATACGAAAACGGTGAGTCCTATGAAAAAATTGATTCCGACCAAAATTGTTCCTTAGTAAATTTCCAGCCAACACAGTGCCCATAGTTTTGAAATAGAATTAAATTGTAACGCATAGCAATAAATTTGAAATATTTTTTAACATTGGTCTTTTTTTATTAAAAAGTGTGATTGTTTCTGACTAATTTTATATTGGGGGATCTCTGTACAATTTCAGTAGGCAAGCAATTATCCAATCGATGAATAAAAAGTATCTTTAGCCGACTGCGTTATTTTATAAGTGGCGAAACGCCCTCTGGTTGTAGGTGGTATGACTTCAGTGTTAAAGCCCGGGCATGAGACACAAAAACAAAGTGCGTATGACTTCAGTTTTAAAGCCCCGGCATGAGACACAAAAACAAACTGCAAACTCATGTTTGGATATATGGTTTCATATAATCTCAAGAAGAAAATAATAAAAACTTGGAATTCCCGAACGACATTATGAACTGGTTGTTATGTTAAAAGTAATCTGTAAATATTTACTGCAACTGAACCATTTTATCTCCCATATCCTTCTTATCTATCATTTTGACCGATTAAAGAACTCAATTTGAGTTCCTTAAGGACAATTTTTGATTTGTAAACATTTCAGTTCGCGCCCTGCCTCCGAAAAAGATCCATCAGAGGGACGAAAGAGCACTCTGGTAGTTGGCGATATCACCTTGTGGGCGATAAGTCTACGGATCAATCACAATAATTAACTAACTATAAAAACATCAAATTAAATTTTTTTTTTTTTTACTGAAACCTTGGTGGAGAAAGCTTTTTTTTGGGGGGGGGGGGGGGGGGGGCTTGAAGGGTTAGGGGGGGCTTGGCCTTATAAATATTTGAGCTCAAACTCTAAGTCTCTAGCTGTATCTCGCAAATACCAGCTTATGAAACGAAAAAACCGCTTTGAAATCGGTTCAGCCGTCTTGGAGCTACGATGCCTCAGACAGACAAAGGCTTCAAACTTATAACAACCCTTCTTTTGCGTCGGGGATTAAAAATGCAATTTTCAGGGCCTTAAATCATGAAACTCGATCTTCTATTTTTGCACGATTTCAATCCTTTCTTTCTTACACCTAAGTGTAGAAGACTATGATAGGTAAATGTCTGATCCCCACTCACAAACGTTTTTCCGTCAATAGTTTAAAAAAAACACTTTTTTTTTTAACCTTTCTACGTTTCTATAATAATGAACCTATATTATTTTCAAAGACTTAAAAAAAAAAAAACTTCCCACTCATTTCATTATTTCTGATTTAGAAAGTAGAGTAGTTCCTGTAATTTTTGGATTTGCCAAAAATATGGTGGAGATAACTGGAAAAAATATTGATTAATATCGTTCTATATGATCTTTCCCAAAAAAACATGGAAGCGTGTAAAGCTCTCGTGACCGGCAACACTTAATGCCCCTTAGTGTGGTATTATCCAGATATGTTCGTTCTGATAATTCTAGGATTAAGAAGTTAGGTTTCAAAATGGATGACTTTAAACCTGGAAGAGGCATCCTTATTTTCAATTTTTTATTAGTTCTTCTTATTGTTTTGTTATTTTTTGGACATAAATACAAATTATGAAAAAAATACCTATTTTCTTATTTATAGTTGGTTATTGGGACTTATGTCCGGGCTTTAACTACGAGGTCGTATCGCCTACTAACAGAGCGTTCTTTTGTCGCTCTGGTGGACATGAGCTCGACTCTACTTTGGGAGTCCTAAATTTTATTTTAGGTTTATTCACCTTTAATGAGTACCTGATTGCACAAGCTCGGGAACATTCCTTAACATCCCATCCGAAAGGCGGCGTGCTCAAGCCTTCACCTCCTAAATAAAAAGTAGACCAGCAACTCTCTGTTTTGTGTCCTTAAAAGACTAAAATAATTCTCAAATGTTTGAGGGGGGGGGGGGGGGGGGGATCGGGGCAATCAGTATCCACACCTCAATTTATTCACAGCTGTTGCAACAAGTCAAGAACTTCAAGTTCATTGTCACGAGAGGTCATTGAATTCAAGAAAATAGACAAAGAAAACAGATTAACAATATGTTTACCACAGATTAGAATGTTAGGTTGCACAAAAAATATTTACAGACAAAAAAAATTTGTAAAATGAACAAAAAAAAAATGTATATATTTAGATGACTATACTTGTCCTAAAATATTTTTTTATAATAAAATATTTTTGTCAAATTTGCCAGAAATGCATGGACTGAGTGGATACGACCTAGTTCTCCTGAAATCTCTGCCTCCATTTGATTCATACATCTCTGTGTAGCATCGAAGGGGCCTATGTTCTCCCCAGGCCTGTGGCTGCTGGGTTGAGGGGGCTCTTGAACCCTACAGACTCCCCCATGTAGCCAGGCTCAGAGAGACAAGGTCATTCAGGTATCCCTTCGTGTCCTTGAGACACAGTTGTGGTCCCTTCTAGTTTCTCTCTTCACCACTCCTAGCCCTCCTCTTATCAGCATTAGCTGTCAATCTGTTATCATCAGAGTCTGGATAGAAAAAAAACGAAACTATTCATAATATCTGTATACTTAAATTTAAGAAATGTGACATAAACCTGGATATAGTGAATAGAGAATTCTATTGAAACCTATAAGGATGACATTAATCTTCAGCTGACTCGGCTCAAGGTGCATTACGGCTTTTATAATGACATATCGACTCGAAATTTTATATACGGTTCCAAGACACAATATGGACGGCATCTGTCGATTTTCAACGAAATTGGCTGAAAAGAGAAGGAGGGATCGAGTGGGGGGCTCAACCCAAAAATTATAATAGCTCGAATAAGACACCTATCGATTTTCGAACAAATCGATATATTGGTTTCAGAGGGAGAGCAAAAACTAAGTGGATTATGTAGCACTGGGGAAGTACATTGTACAAAGAATGAGTTTGTAATTAATTAGTCCGGGCTTTAACTACGAGCTCTTATCGCCTACTACCAGAGCGCTCTACTACCTATACTTATTCACCTTGAGAACAGGCTCGGGACCATCCATCTGTAACACGGCGTGTTCAAGGTTTTTTCACCTCTTAGATATAAATACTTGAGAGACTCAGCCGGGTTTCGAACCCGTGATCTTGAGCTCAGTAAGCAAGCATGTCAGAGCTACCGGTACCCTTGTATACTCATCCCATTGGCCTTAGAATTGCCTTTAGGCACAGTTTAAGAATGAAAATATATATATATTTTTTTTATAGGAAAGAAGTATTTGTTGCAATTACGATAAAATTGAGAAACGAGACTTTAATAGAGTTCAAAGGTCCCTTATGCACGCTATTTATCCATTTTTCATGATGATATCTGCGTGTGTGTGCGTGTGACTGGAAATTTTCTGTGTGTTCTAAACCCAAAAGTGATTCCCTATTCATCAAACAGAAATCTTGATAAGGTTTTGGCCAAAAACGTTAACCGGATGTGAATAACTTAATGAAAACAGAAACAATATAATACAATTGGACGATTATTTATAAAAATATAGAACAATTCTGGAAGTTATTCGCTCCAAAATTCGATTCTTAGTTTGCAACGGAATTTCATGTTTCCCGACCTCTGGATTCCAAGTATGAAAACAATTGAGTTTATTATATATTTTTATTTATTTTATATATTTTGTATCCAGAACAACCTCATAAGGACGACAACCATTGAATTTCAGCCAAATCGGTCAGAGGGGAGGACTTAAGTCTAAAATCCTAATAACTGCCGTTGTAATGAATGTATCGACTCAAAATGTATTTATATTTATTCTACGTAAGTCAACTGTTGAATATTAGCGCTACACTGGCTTTGAAGCAAGAACGAAAAGTTAATTGATTAATTTGTTCTGGGGAAGTACATTTCTTGTGATTCAACGACGACTTTTTACATTCTTATACCTACATATATAGTATGTAGCACTGTAATCGTGCGAATACCCAAAATTTTTTCAACGGATTTCCACGTTTCAAGGTCTCCTAAATTAGCCTAGTGAGTTTAAGATCACGGGTTCGAGACCCGGTCGAGGCCCTTAGGTTTTTTATTATCTGGGATGTGAAGAAACGTCGTCCTTATGATGTTAAGCGATGGTACCGTGCCTGTGCCACTTTAGGCACCTTACTCGTTAAATACCCCTACCATAGGTGAATCTACCTAGGTATTAGATATCGAAATGTATTCGAAAGAATATGTATCCTCTTCAATACAGTTATGTATTAACCTCAAAAATCAATTTTCACTTGAGATGAAATCCTTCCATGATATATAGGAGGGTAATAAAAGATGATGTACTGAAATAGGGCTTTATATTTGGTCTGACCTACAAAATGAAAGAAGCCAGATGAAATAGAGGCCTATAACATAAGATATAGGCGATCATAAGCAAGCAAAATATTACTATTAATATAAGAAACTATTCAAAGGCAGGTGAATCATGTCTCTCGGAATGTTGAAAATTGGGGTGGGGGTATAGGGGAAGTTATATACCTAATTTGTCAGTAAATGTGAAATATTAATTAATTAAATTTCATGTTTTATGATCCACTGATTCCAAACATGCAAAAAAAATGTTGTCGGTGAATCACCGGCTATGAACTTCCCCAGAACGAATTAATCAATTAACTTTTCGCTCCCCCTCCGTAACCAGTCCACAGTTTGCGCTAATATTCAATAGTTAACGTACATAGGGGCTCCTAAATCCTCCTATGAAATTTTGTGTCGATACATTCATTACGTCGGTAGTTAATGGGGTTTTTGAGTTGAGCCCCCCACTAATCCCCCCTTCCCTTTGGTCAATTTGGCTGAAAATAAGTATATGTCGTAATTAGACGTTTCTAGAGTCACTTATAAAATTTCATGTCGATAGATTCATTCTATTGGGGAGTTATTATGTTCAGAAACACAGACAGAATTATTTTTTTAATATTTGGATTCTGGAGGTTAATTTGAGGATTCAGAAGTCAACTACTGATTTTTAAAACTAACGGTGGATTTTTTTTTAGAATCTATTAGTTTATTTTACGCTGGGGAAGTCAATTTTCGGTGATCGACTAACGAAAACAAAATGATGATTTTGGAATTGGATGCAAGTCTGAAACCAGGAAAGAAAGAATGTGGACTCAGGAAAGGTCATTCAGAAACCTTTAAAAAAAAATTAAATTTTAATTAAATTATGTAAATAATTAACCGTTATTAATTATGGGAAACTTATTATTCTTTTATTATCAGAAACAATCCTTGAAATTAATATGTATTATTTAATTTTTTCAACAGTTTTCATTTGTTCAGAAATCATTTACCTATTTATTTATTTATTTTTTTAATTAATTAATCAAGAAATGTTTTTCCGAATTCATTTTTTACAGAACTATCAAAAAAAATTTCTTCCCCCCACTTCCCCTAAGCCGATTGGTTGGATTTATATATGAAATTTAGGTCAATATATTCATTCTATCAAAAGTTCACAGATATAGGAATTTTTTTTTTTTTAATTTTTTGTAAACGGGGGTAAACACCAAATTACAAACAGTATATACGATTATTACATAACTTTCTCTATACTTCGTATACATGGGAAAGAGAAAAATTCAGTACCCTAATAAGTCACAGAACCGTCTATTTATTAATTCGTAATTCATCAAAACATTGTTGATGAAACACTTCAATGTGTGATCTAATCCCACTACTGAAATTAAATTTTATTATTATTTGAAATGAAAAGAATATATATATATTTTTTTTTGGCTGAAAATCAAAAGGTGTTGTCCTTATGGAGTTCAGGGCACACATAAAAAATTTCGTGTCGATACATTTATTCTTTCGAGAGTTATTTTGTTTTTTTGACTTTTTTTTTAGAAATATTTGGAATCTGGAGATCGAAAAACTTGAAATTCCGTTGAAAACTGCGCATCGAATTTTTGACCGATTACATAACTTCCCCTATACTTTGTTGTGGAACTAAAAAGCCAATAAGAAACTATTCATATTTGATAAAACTGATTTCGTGAAAGATTCACCGATTTGCTTTCTAGTCGTTTAATCTCAATACAAGCAAAGTTTGCCGAATAATTTCAAGCAAATAAACCGATAAAATGTTCAATTTTCCGAAATGTTCCTCCATTAAAGTTGGCCCAGTAACAGTTTTCCTTCTCCGCAAACAACGATCCCATTTTAGTGGTCTCCATAAATTATACCAAATTAATTTTCACAAGTTCCAATTGATCTCATTATTTACGTTCACTTTATTGGGGGCTAAAATTTTAGTTGAACTAAATTTCTTATTTCACGAGCTGTATAAAGTATGGAGGAGTTATGTAATTGGCGAAAATTCAATATTGTTTTAAACGTTCTTTCGACCCAATGTTACCAATGTTATCTGTCTTTGTGTAAACACTATAACTCCCGATAGAATGAATGTATCGACACGAAATTTTATATGTGTGTTCAGAATTCCATAATGGCCTTATTGATTTAAAGTCAAATATGTCAAAGGAAAGGTGGAGTGAATCGAGGGCTTAACTCGAAAATTGTAATATCTGTCGATGTGATGAAGGAATTGACATAGAGATTCAGAAATCCCTAGTTGATAATTAGCCCAAAAAGTCGATTGGTTTTGGAGAAAACGCGAAAACACAGTTGATTGCTGGGGAGGTACAATACACATGATTCAACGTCAACTTTTTTGATATACTGCAGTCAACTAAATAGTATTAGGAATAATTTTTTGATGATCCTGTTATGACTCATGCCCGGACTCATATCGCGCTCTCTCGTCACTCTGGTAGGAGTCGCTTAAAGTCCCATCCGAAGGACGGCGTGCGTAAGTTTATTTTAACTCCTAGATCCGGGGTTTCGAACCAGCAAACTTGAGCTCAGTAAGCAAGCACGCATACCACTGAGCTACCGGCGCTCTCTTTGAAGATCCATATTTTCATATTTAAATCTGGGTTCAGAGGGAGAGCAAAACTTAGTTCATTAATTCGCGCTGGGGAAGTACATTGTCTGTGATTCATCGACGATTTTTTTTTTTTTTTTAATTTTATTTATTTTTTATTTTTTGCCTTTATTTTCACATTTTACTGTTGGATATAAAACCTTCTATAAAATTTATTTTTAATTAACCCATTTATTTTGTATTATTATTATTACTAAAAAAAATTATCCGAGGCAATATTAAAAAAAATAAAAATAGTTCCTTATTGAGAAAAGCTAGAAATTAAAATTAGTTTCATTATATGCCGTCATGCTGTCGCCAATAACAGTTTCTTTGAGAATAAATAATACATTATATTTTTATTATTTAATTTTATTTTATTCTATTTATTACAACAGGAAGATCCCTACCCCCTCCTCACAAATGACTCAATGCATTTATTTTTTAGCATTCATAGCAAATGTTTTTAAATTAAAAAATTTAAATATTTACTAGGGGAAAGTTTTAATTTAAATATTTAACGGGAGAAAGTTTTAAATTATTAATTCATATAATTACTGTTTTTTGTATTTATTAATGTCATAAACGTACCGTTGACTGTCTGTCACAATTACTTCTTTATTTGTAAAGAATGATCATACGGTTATTATCATATCTATGGTCACAGGGAATAAGTTGTTAAGTCGTAAAATGGCCAAAATGAGTTAAGTGTACTGTGATCATCTCTCAAGCCATCTGCGCACTGTGAAGAAGTTGAGAGCTCAGGACTCTAATACTTTCGGAATTATAAAGATGTGCGTGTCTAGGTATTTCGTAAAATTGTGTATGTTCTCGGTTATCTCTCAATCTTCATGAGATAACTGCATTTAACCATTTATTCACTACGGCAGACTATTCCAAGTAAAAAGGGCGTTTTCGGTTAAATCAACTTTAGAGAGGCATCATTCACGAGTATTTCAAAAAGTAGTTAATAATTAGGTAAGTGTGTATAAAAATTAGGTAAGTGTGGTCAATAATTAGGTAAGTGTGTATAAAAATTAGGTAAGTGTGGTCAATAATTAGGTAAGTGTGTATAAAAATTAGGTAAGTGTGGTCAATAATTAGGTAAGTGTGTATAAAAATTAGGTAAGTGTGGTCAATAATTAGGTAAGTGTGTATAAAAATTAGGTAAGTGTGGTCAATAATTAGGTAAGTGTGTATAAAAATTAGGTAAGTGTGGTCAATAATTAGGTAAGTGTGTATAAAAATTAGGTAAGTGTGGTCAATAATTAGGTAAGTGTGTATAAAAATTAGGTAAGTGTGGTCAATAATTAGGTAAGTGTGTATAAAAATTAGGTAAGTGTGGTCAATAATTAGGTAAGTGATGGGGAATGATTAGGTAACTAAGGGAAAATCCAAGGAAGGATTAACAATATTCATTTTCATTCACTCCTATAAAATTAAAGGTATATGACTAATAATGATGCAAATATAATTTATTTATTCCAAAAACTGGATTTACACGATTTAGTTATTATGACTCATCTCCAGGCTTCAACTACGAGGTCATATTGCCTACTACCAGAGCGCTCTTTCGTCGCTGTCCGACTCTACTCCGGGAGTCCGAAATTTTGCCTACTCAGGTTTATTACGGTTCTTTAACAAGTACCTGACATCGTACGGGCTTGGGAGCTTAATGTGCCATCCGAAGGACGGCGTGCTTAAGGTTTTTTCACTTCTCAGATCTAAATCCTAAGAGCTCAATAGGCTAGCACGCTACCTCTGAGCCAACTAGCTTAGTTAAACTCTATATAATTATTCAAAATAGCTTCTCCTTATTTAGTTGTGGGATTTTCCTGTTATAGTAATCATCTTTTTATGGTTTCAAATTTCATTACACAATATGGTAGCTATTATTAAAAATTGCATCGCAAACAGGTGAAGAAATTTATGGGTGTTGTTTGCGTCTTGAGTTGGTTCGCCGGCCGGTTGTCAATGGAACGACCCACTTTCCCTCGTTCTATGATGTGACATGAGGAAAGGTCACGTCATGGACACGACCTTTCTAGGTCTCTGACGTCCTTCATCATCATGTATATTCCTATTTCGTTGGCTCATTGTCATAAAACCTTCATATTGTTTTCATTTCTTTCACTCTTTCTCTCTGTTAATATGAAGAAATATTCAAGCTTCCCTCCCAAAGATGTTCTGGCCACCATAATTTTGAACGCCGGAGGAGATTGGTGAATATCATGGATCATGTAACACATACTTGAAAAGGTGTTTTCAATTAATGCATTATTTCAAGTGTCTTTATGGGGTTTTGAATTCACATATGAAATTTTGTGTCGATACATTCATTTCATCGGCAGTTATTCGTGATTTTATGTTCAGCCTCCCCCCTAATCCCCCTCTTCCCTTTGATCGATTTGACTGAAAATCAGTGGGTGTCGTCGTTGGACGGTTTTGCTTTCACATATAAAATTTTGTGTCGATACATTCATTACAACGGCAGTTATTAGTGCTTTCATTGTTTAAGTCCCTTCTTCCGGTCACTATGAACGAAGTGCTTTTATGTTAAGTTAGTGCTTTTATGTTAAGCCTCCTACCTAATCCCCCTCTTCCCTCTGATCGATTGGACTGAAAAACAATGTGTGTCGTTATTAGAAGATTCTGGATTCATATATAAAATTTCATTGATTTTCTTACTTCAAGTATGAAATATTTTGATACATTCATTACATCGTCAGTTATTGGGGTTTTTGAGTTGAGCCTCTCCCCTAACCCCCCTTTTCTTTGGTCGATTTGACTGAAAAGCAAAAGGTGTTGACCTTATTGAGTTCAGGACACACATATAAAATGTAGTGTTGATACCTTCATATCGTGTTCACAGATATACAGACATTTTTTTAAAATAATTGGTATCTAGAGGTTGGATGAAATTCCGTTGAAAACTCCGATTCGAATTTTTGATCGAACACATAACTTCCCCTATACTTCGTATAGCTCGGGAAGTCAAAAGTTCTCTGTCTGTTTAATAAGGATGACATAATTTTTAGCCAAATCGATGAAAGAGTAAAGAGGGGTTAACACAAAATATCCTAAAAGTATCGACACGAAATTTTATATGTAAATCCATAACTATCAATTCTCAGCCGAATCGTCTTAAAGAGAAAATAAAATAAAATATGAGGATTCAGAAGTCCTTGAGACACCATTTCAGTAAATTGTTTTCAGAGGGAGAGCGAAAACTTATCTAATTAATTCGGCCTGGGGAAGTACATTGTCGATGGCTTTTTCATAAATTACATAGGTTCCTTATGTGCCTCGAGACACACTGATGATTCTACTAGCGTTGAACAAGATTGATTGGCCTTGTGTGAGCTGTCTGTCAACTTCCGTATTGAATTCCTCTCATTGTCAGGTATAAAAGATATCTTCGTTTCCTACTTGACATTGAATCATATAAATTGCACTTTAGTAAGGTAAGACGTTGCAAGACAACCGTAGCATTTATACTTCCCCAGGTCCACAAAGTGTAGGAGAAGTTATTCAATCGATTACAAATTTGATGTTAAGTATTCATGTTTTCTGACCACCTGATTCCAAAATTTTAAAAAACAAATTTCTGTATGTCGGTGTGTCCGTGAACGATAACACCCGATAGAAAATAAATTTTTATATGTGTATCCAGAACACCTTAAGGACAACACCTATTGATTTACCGCGAAATCGGTTGACGGGAAGAGGGGGATCAGAGGTAGGACACAAAGATCCTAATAACTGCCGTTGTCATGAATGTATGACTATGGGGAAGTACACTACCAGCGATTCAGCTATGGTGATTACAACCCTTTCGCCAAGATAAGACAGATAATAATTAATAAATAAAATCTACCCAAAAGCATACAATATATAAAATTTAATTATTATAATTATTTTTCTATGTACAACTAATTACTTTGAACAATAAATTTTCAATATTTATTATTACTTTTTTTAAATTTTATATGTAGTATAATTTAATAATTAAACAGTACAATTAATACTAACCTTTTAATAATAACCTTTTTTGATATTTAAATTAAAAATCATTGAAACATATCTGTCTATATCAAACATTAATGGAAAATAGTAAGGTCAAAGAACGTTCCCTGTGGGAAACCTGAAATAATAAAATTGATGAAAAAAATAATTATGGTAAAATTAAAATAGCAATCCTTCTTTAATCCATAAAATAAGTCACGTAAAAAATGGGATTGTATTTGAATTATATAAGGCATTGCTATTTTCATTTAATTTGGTGTAGAAAGTTTCTTCAATTGTGGGGAATGGTGTCAGGAGAATGGGAAACACTACTTACTTGGCAAATTGCAAGAAAGTGTAGTTATTTTGAACTTTAGGGGGCGTTATTTGTTGGAAGCTTATCTGTGTATTGTTAACTTCGCTGAACTCCATTTGGCTTCTACCGAATGACCATACTTCGTAAGCTAAGCCCCATTGGCTTCTACCGAGTGACCATACTTCGTAAGCTGAGCCCCATTGGCTTCTGCCAAATGACCATACTTCGTAAGCTGAACTCCATTGGCTTCTGCCAAATGACCATACTTCTTAAGCTGAGCTCTATTGGCTTCTACCGAGTGACCGTACTTCGTAAGCTGAGCTCCATTGGCTTCTGCCGAATGACCATACTTCGTAAGCTGAGCCCCATTGGCTTCTGCCGAATGACCGTACTTCTTAAGCTGAATTCCATTGGCTTCTGCCAAATGACCATACTTCGTAAAACTAAGCCCCGTTGGCTTTGGGGGCGCGATGATTAAGCCTCACGGTAGATCCGTCATTGACCACAAGGAGTGAGGGATAGAGAATTTCGCTTATGTAATCTACGTTCCGCTATTTACTATTGTCCCGAAGACTAAAAGTTAATACGCCATAACAGGGATTGAAAAACAGGACACAAGGGAGGTTGGTGTATAAGGTCTGAGAAATCTGTGAATAGCCTCAACACCGTGCGAATTTGTAAAGAGGTCGTGATGCAATCCAGGGTTACTCAGCCCTACTTTTATCACTACTACAAATGGTATCTTATCAGAAGAAGATATTTTCCTGATAAGAATAGTCCTGAAAATGTTGACCGAGAAACTCGCAATTCCTCGTCTTCACTCTTGTCTAGACGAGATTCAGACTCTATTTTTTCAATAATAGTAATAATATATCTATGGTCACAGGGAATAAGTGATGATCTCCCAAGTCATCTGCGCACTGTGAAGAAATCGGGAGCTCAGGACTCTATTACTTTCGGAATTATAAAGATGTGGGTTTCTTGGAATCTCGTAAAATTGTGTATGTTCTCGGTTAGAGAGGCATCATTAACGAGTATTTCAGAAGGTATGGCTAATAATTAGGTAAGTGTGGTCAGTAATTAGGTACGTGATGGGGAATGATTAGGTAACGAAGGGAAAATCCAAGAAAGGATTAACAATATACATTTTCATTCACTCCTATATATTTAGAATGTATATGATTAATATTGATGCAAACATAATTTATTTATTCCAAAAACTGGATTTTCACGGTTATTGCAAAAGTAAAAAAGTGCTACCCTGAAAAGTTACGAATTTAGACTTACAAATTTATTCCCTATTATGACCACAGATTATTTCCGTTAAACCTTAAATTCTATAAACCAAGCTAGCTTATAAATGATATACTTCAACCGATATTAAATCTTAGAATACAAAAGCATATAATAATATTTTTTTAAACAAATAAATGTAGAATCTATATAATATATGATAAATGAATATAACATTACTAATACAATGATATTTATATATTCAATTATAAATATTTTATATTTATATTTCTGTTGATAAATCTTCTTTCAGGACGATATTTTGGTACGATCACTGGCCCTTCCTCAGGACACAAAGAGCTAATATGCAAAAAATTATATGTATATAAACAAACAAACATCGGTGAAGTTAATATAAAGTAAATTATATAAATGAGATTATTGATAATAATAAAATATTAAATAAAAGTAATTACGGAAGAAATTATAGGATATTGATGGAGGAGCTCAGCTTTGATAATAAAAATGGAAGGTAAAAGAGGACGATGGTAGCTCAGAAGTTTGTCTACTGAGCTCAGGATTACGGGTTCGAAAACAGGTCGTGATTCCTGAGATATCGTGTTTACAAACAAAAACACATGGACGTACAGATTTTTTTAAAATTTTTGTTATTAGTATAATGAAAAACGATGACATAACTCTTTCTCTTGGGTTCTTTATTAGGGAGGTATAAAAAAAACCTTGAGCACGCTGTCCTTCGTATGGGACGTTAAGCGATCCTTAGCATGTTCGTACTCACAGGTCAGGTACTTAAAGACCCGTCTATCCTTGGTAAATAAACCTAGGTTGGCAAAATTTATGACACCCACAGTAGAGTTAGGCTCATGTCCACCAGAGCGTCTGTTGCTCCTACTGTTTTAATCAGTGGCACACCCTTCCCGTATAGTGTAATGTCTAATGACATTATCACTAAATTTTCTCACGTAAATACCACATTATGGTTGGATGTTGAAAACTGCTTCGAGTTGAAAACCGGTTCTTGTTGAAAATTAACTCTAGGAATACCTATTTTATTTCTATGACTAAAACAATTTTTTTTTTTTTTCATTTTTTTGTAATTAGGATGTCGGAAAACATAAAATTCCTGTGAAAACTCAACATCGAATTTCTGAACGATTACATAACTTTCTCTATTTCGGAAAGTATATCACATAAATGGAAAAAAATATAAATTTCGTGAATGTTGATTAGGCACGATAAGGAGTTTAGTGTCCCTAGTAGTGTATTCGTATCTATGACTGGCGTTATAGCACAATGATTCGGCCGATTCCTTTCAACTGAATTAAAGTCTCGATTGCCTATATCTAGGTCACTTCGGATTTTTAAAAAATCATCGGTTACATGACTGCTCGTTTATCGTGCAACTCCAAGTTGTCTGAGGACAATTCACTCATTAAAAACTTTCAAAGAAATCCTTCTGCTTGATAGATTTTGGTAGTCAATCGTACGTTCAAAAATCAAAAGGAAAAGTTTCCGGTGAATTTCCCCAGGAAGAGTTAATCAAGTAAGTTTTCGCTCTCACTCTGAATTCAAATTATCGATTTGATTGAAAATTATGGTGTCTTATTCAAGGATTTCTGAATCATTATTGGCAGCTATAGGGGTTTCTCCCCGTCCTAATCCCCTGCTTCCGTTCGTCTGATTGTCTGACAATCAATAGGTGTCCTTATGTCGTTCTGGATTCACCTTTCCTGTCAACGTATTCAGAAGTTATCGTTCATATGTACATACGATGTAATGAATTTATTGATATGAAATTGTATATTTAAATTCAAAATCCCACAAGGACGGCACATATTAATTTTCCGCGGAATCAGCTGAAGGGAGAGGATGGGGGTTGTTCAGAGAAGTACCTATGTATGTAAGTCAATTATTGATTTATAGCCCAAATGTTTGATTGGTTATGGAGGGAGGGTGGATAATTTTCCGGAACTTCTTATTTTTCGTTAACGAAGGGGATGCTCATGTCTGGGCTTTAACTACGAGGTCATTTCGCCTACTACAAAATCGCTTTTTTGTCGTTCTAGTGGACATGAATCCGACTCTACTATGGGAGTCCTAAATTTTTCCTACCCATGTTTAGTTACTTTGGGTAGGGAGTCTTTAAGGAGTACTTGACATCGTACAGCCCTTGGATCATCGTCTAACGCCCCATCCGAAAGACAGGATCAAGGTTTTCTTCACCACCCAGATAAAAAAAAACTTATCATAATTTATTCATGCAAAGAATATAAACGGATGAAATGTCCTTTTAAGAATTCAGCCTCCAAGTAGAAATAATTCATATCATAAAATGAACGATACCATTAAAATTGTACCATGAAGAGCATTGAAATGATCCTTAGAACAGTGAAATGACTAGTTCATTATAAGACTGCTACCGTTCTTTGATTAGTTATTAAAGATTTGATTTAAACACCAATCACTAAATAATAGGAAGTGATAACTGTGACATATGAAATGAACTGCTTATGAATAAATCATAAGAGTACAGTCCGCTTCAAGAGTGGATCCTAGGCTTTGTGAGGATCTATTTTTTTTAACTTGTGACTATCCCTTTCCTTCCTTCTTTTTTTTTCATCTCTGTATTTCGTTTTCTTTTTCTTCTTGGGGGAGCCCTTAGATTTTTTTTGGCCCCTCTTCTCTATAATTTCTCCCCCCCCTGGAACCTTATGCGGGGTTAATATCCTAAAGGCTGGAGTCATGTGAATATGTGAGTGTGGGGGCTACGAATGTGTGTCTTTACTTCCTCATCTATACAAAGTACCAGAGGAAGTTAAATATTTGGTCTGAAATTCGATGTCGAGTTATTAATGGAATTTCAAGTTTCCCAAACACCTAATTACAAAAATAAAAAATGTGTTTAGTGTCAGTAAACACGAAAGCGATAAAGATTAAGAGATAAAATGATTATATCGATACACATTTTTAAATGCGTATTCAGAAGCTATTTACGACGATACCTATAAATTTTCAGCTGAATAAACAAAAAGTAAAAGGAGGATTAAATTAAGCCCCTAAAACAGAAATCCCAATAACTGCCGTTGTGAATTGTTTTTAGGTTGTATGACTCATGCCCGGGCTTTAACTACGAGGTCATATCGTCTACTACCAGAGCGCATTACATCACTTCCATATCGTATAGCTGTGCAAAAAAAATTATTATTGTTATTTTCCTGGAAGTTATAGATTATATAGTTATTTATAATGTTCAGCTCTTTGGACTATGAACTTGAATGAAATAAAACTAGTTTATTTGTGTTTGTGTTGTTATTTGTTTGAAATAGACAATACCACAAATAAACTAGTTTTATTTCATTTAAGTTCATTTGAGTTATTTCACATTATATTGCAGACAATAATGTCAGCTTTCTTTGGACTATGATATTCTAGGAACGTCTTAGACCACATTTTTTGGTTAGTAGAAACTTTTCTATCATAAAGCGATACAACAAATCCCCACCAGATTTAGTGTTCCTTTTGAAAAAGTAGCAACCTCCAACTTTTAGAAAAGTAAAAGTTTTTTTTTTTTTCGAAAGTGATGATTCCATCCATCAACCTCATTTTAACGAAAAGATTCTTATCCGCAACCATTGGCTTTCTAAAAAAAAAGTAGCAATTCCGTTGCTCAGTGCCTATTCCTCTATTGGGTATTTTGTGGGAATGATGTGGGAGTAAATACTTATAGTTATATAATAATAATATAGTTATATAATAGTTAAGAAATGCAGGGTGGAAGTAATTTGTTTTTAAATGAAGCTAAGTAATGCACAAAATAATCAATTAAGTTTCTGCGCTCCCTCCATAACCAATCGACCTCATTCTAAATACTGTATCGATACATTCTTTATATCGGCAGATATTTTGGTGTTTTTTTTAGTTAAGCTTCCCTTTGACCGGATTAGTCTTAAAGTTTATAGATGTTCAGGAGTTGAAGAGTGAAGTTGATGAGAGGTTGAAATTTGGCCGACATGGCGATAAGGATTTGCATAGAGACTGGGCGGGGACCCTCATCACGCCATTCAGCCTGTTCAGAGCTATCTCCCTGGATATATAATTATTGTAAAGCCAGCAGTTGGTCCGGCCAACGACCTCATGGTGTACTCGCCCCCTTTCTTCCTCTGTCTTTACTTTTCCCTTACTTCTGCTGTCCTAGCTCTTCCTTTATCTTCTCTGTCCTAGTCCCCCCTTACCTCTTCAGTCCTTGCCCTCTTTCACCTTCTTCTCCTTCCTAGTCCCCTTTACCTCTTCTATCCTAGCCCTTCCCTTCCCTCCTCTGCCCTTGCCCTCCTTTACCTCTTCTGTCCTAGCCCTTTCTTTACCTAGCCTTCCCTCTCCTCTTCTGTCCCCCTACTATTTTTTTCTCAAAATGACACTAAATTATTTACGATATATATGTCGAAATCCGCCTCAAAATATCTTGAAACCTATTATTTTTAAACGTTTGCTTGATTTCCGCGAAAACGGTTAGTCCTATCGAAGAAATGATCCTGTCAAAAATGTTCCTTATTAAATTTTTAATTATTTACACTTTTCAGATTCGAGATAGGATCAATATGACCAAAGTTATTGCACCGCAAAAAATGTAGTATTCAAATCTAGTAACGTACAGTAACGATTTAAAAAGGATTATAAATGAAGAAAGTATGTGATGTAGCCATAACCCTCCCTCCCCCTCCCCCCTCTCAAATTCATTTGCGTCATTCATTTAAAATGATTAATAGTTGATTATTATAAATATGTTTTCATAATTAATCTACAAAAGAAATAGAAAACTGATTAAGTTGTAAAATATTGTGTACCCTATGGTATAATCATAGACATTTTTCCAACTCCCAACTTAAAAAATGGTGAAGCCTAAATAATTTGTGTGAATTTACATTAAATCTTTATTTTATTTTTGTTTCTTTATCTTCTTTTAACTGCCCTAATTATTCCTTTCACCATTATATTCAATTCAAATTATGCGCATATTGAATGGACTGATTTTTATCGTTTTTATTCCGACCTGAGAATTGTTCTAGTGGTTACTGACCTCTAAATATTTCAGTTTGTATTGTTTATTTACCTTGTGTAGCGTGTCTTTGTTGGCAAAAGAGGACAACAGTATGGAAAGTCCCATATTTGTAGAATCCATTTCCCGGCTTTCCAGATTTTTTTTTTGTTTTCTTATATCTATAAGTATTGTAATCGTGCGAAAATCCGAATTCGAGGTTTCAATGGATTTTCACGTTTCAAGATCCACAGAATACATTTTGACCATTTTCGCGATGATGACTTTGCGTGTGTATAGGCTTTACTCCGCCCCTAATTATATTTTACGAAATATCGCCTATGCTTATGATCTAATCAAATATCTTTCCAAGTAAAAGTTTAGAGAAAACTGAAATAGATATTTTTTATGAAATACGATACGGTATATCAACCCTCCGACCTAGAGGGTGCACTGTCCTTGTACAAGGTCGCCCCATTCCAGAGTTCAGTATCATCATCTAAGAACACTACAGAAGGATGATGAGCTCGTTGGTTGTGATCCTCACTCCAGGCTCAGGTATATCAACCCTCCGACCTAGAGGGTGCACTGTCCTTGTACAAGGTCACCCCATTCCAGAGTTCTGTATCATCATCTAAGAACACTACAGAAGGATGATGAGCTCGTTGGTTGTGATCCTCAGTCCAGGCTCAGGTATATCAACCCTCCGACCTAGAGGGTGCACTGTCCTTGTACAAGGTCACCCCATTCCAGAGTTCTGTATCATCATCTAAGAACACTACAGAAGGATGATGAGCTCGTTGGTTGTGATCCTCACTCCAGGCTCAGGTATATCAACCCTCCGACCTAGGGGGTGCACTGTCCTTGTACAAGGTCACCCCATTCCAGAGTTCTGTATCATCAACTAAGATTCTCTTGTTTCGAAACATACCATTATGAAATGCCTCTATCCTTTTGCTGAAGAACAGCTGCTATTTATTATAAGTTAGCACTGAATCCGTAACGATTTTGTTGAATTTTTCACAGTCCATTTAGTAAGTCGTCTACATACCTATTAAACGCTAGACGAAGGTACCTTGATAACGTTACTTCAAATGTCATCGGTCAAAAGTTTGATGCGGAGTTTTCAACAGAATTTCATGTATTCTGACCTCCAGATTCCAAATATGAAAAAATTAAATCTTGTTTGTTCTTGCTTCTGTGTGTCTGTGAACATGATAACTCCCGATTGAATGGATCTATCGACACGAAATTTTATATGTGAATCCAAAACCTTCTAACGATGACATCTATTGGTTTTCAGATAATGAGGTCAATGGGAAGGGGGGATCAGGGGGGAGGCTTAACACAAAACCTTTAATTACTGTCGTTGTAACGAATATCGACAAAAAATTTCATATGTAAATTCAAAACACAATAAGGACGGCACCTATTAATTAACGGGATCTCCTCTCAAAACTCTAATAACACGTGAAATTAATAATTCAAAACGAAATTTAATTAAATTAATTCGTGTTGGCGAAGTATATTGTCGAAGATTCACCGATTTTTTTTATTTTCATTTTTTGAGTAAGGGACTCAGAAAAAATGAAATTCCGGTCGATACAAAATCAAATTTCTGACCGATTATATACTACTCTTATACTTTGTATGGCTGGGAAGTAAAAAAAAAAATTACTGGTTCAAGTTCGTTCCGTTTTGTATAGAAATATACGAGTATGCACTTAGCCGGTACCTCTGTAAGGACATTTCATTTGAATATTTATACAAGACATTTATTCATTTATATCGTGTCTTTCATGTCCTTTCTGAAAGAAGTTTTTTTCCTTATTCCTAATGAAAGAGTCACTCAAATAGATCTGTTGAAAGTCTTTAACCTCATCTCTATAAATAGGGCTCATAGACCGACTGAGAACCTACCATATTTTGTATCTCTTTAGCCATGATTCATTTGAAATTTTTTCTTCAATCTTTTCTTTTTGAGGATCAGGGTGGGTTCTCTTGGGAAAGTTGACGAAGAGTAGAACAATAAGAATATGAAAATGTATATATCTCAAAATTAATTAATCTCTCATGAATTTTGTTAAGGGTATCTTTTAAAAACTTTGCCCAGTCTTTAATTGAAGAAACAACTTATATTTGATAGTAAGATGTTGTGGCACGAGATTTCTCATAGAAAGTCTTCCCACTGTTTTATCTTTGACCAGAATCGGGTTTCAACGCAACAGCGTCATCATCGGTGGTTCATCCCACCCACACAGCACAGCGGTTAAAGGACAACTGACTCTGTTGCATTGAAAACCGGTTCTGGTCAAAATAAAACAGTGAGAAGACAATGTCTTTTATTTCTATGATACATTCATTACATCAGCTGTTATTGTTTGAATTGAGTCCCCCCCTCTCTCTAATCCTTCCTTTCCCTTTGGCCAATTCTGTTGAAAATTAATAGGTGTCGTCCTTATAGGCTTTTGAATTTACATATCTAATTTAAACATAATAATAATAATTTTTATTGTATGGATGATCACCCCTATGGAACCATTAACAGACCAAATAAATAACATAAATAAATAAAAAAAGTATAAATAAAATAAGTATTACAATTAATAATAATAATGTAACAAAGACAGTAAATATGGAGGGGGGATGTAGGTGTTTTAAACGCAATACCGTCATCATCAGTGGTACATCCCACCCAAACAGCGTAGCGGTTAAAGGTGGACTGGTCAGTCTCAACTGAGAAGTTTTAAGCGGAGAGATGATGAATTATATACGTCAGAGAAATGTCGGAAGACAAATCACTTCTGTATTTGCTAACCAATTAAATAAATTACTAAACAAATTAAAACGTTTCAATTAGAAAAAAGGCTATTTTTCATTATTTTTATATTTGCTTCGAGCATAACATTATTTAATTTTCCGCGAAGCTAAAGAGCAGCTGAATATAATCGATACTGAGTATTCGAAAGCGTTGTAAACGATGTTCGATTAAGGGGAACGTTTTATATTTATTTTCTACTTAGTAATTAAATTTACTCCTTTTCATTAATTATATTTATTTATTAAAAAGTAAATAAAACAATAATTATTTTATTAATGTTAACATGTTGCGTAAAAAAATAATAGTTATTATGACTCATGCCCGGGCTTTAACTACGAGGTCATATCGCCTACTACCAGAGCGCTCTTTCGTCACTCTGGTGGACATGAGCCCGACTCAACTGTGTGAGTTCTGAATTTTGCCCACCCGAAATCTTTATTCACCTAGGGCAGGGGTCTTTAACGAGTACCTGACATCGCACAGGCTCGGGACCATAGCTCAACTTCCCATCCGAAGGACTGCGTGATTAACCTCCCAGATAAAATAATTAACGGCCTCAGCTGGCTTTCGAACCCACGACCTTGAGCTCAGAAGGCAAGCACGCATACCACTGAGCTACCGGCGCTTTCTGCTCGTTGTCTTGTACAGAGACTTCTGAATGAACATATTTAATTTCGTGTTAATACATTTATTTATTTATTGCGTCGGTAGTTACTAGAGTTTTTATGTTAAGCCCCCTCCTCCTTGGTCGATTTGGCTTTAATCCAATAGGTGTCCTTATGGGGTTCTGAATGAACATATAAAATTTCATGTCGATACATTCATTTTATCAAAAGATATTTTCACAGACTTATGTACAAAATGTTTTTCATTTTTACTGTTCAAAAGTAGCAAAACGGAACACTATGGAATCAATTCGGCATCCATCCGTCCGTCTGTCACAGGTGATTTTCTCTGAAACTATTCAACTTAAAAATTTGAAATGTATCACAGAGATAAAATGTGATGGCCCAACTATTTTGATTCTGGGGGTTAATTTCAGTGAGTAAATTGGTAAATGGAAAACAACGTTTTTCAAGGGCATCATGTAAGATGTCAAATGAAAGCTTATTGAATCACAAATTCAACAATATATAAGATATATGCATTTTTTAGAACATTTTTCTGGAAAAACGCTTAAAAATTGCTGTCCCCCACCCTTATCACCAAAAGGATGGCTCAGAAAAATCTGAAAAAATCATAAACATTGAGAATTAGGTGTAGATTGAGCCAAAATTATCAGGATTGAAAAATTCTAGCGCGATCAATTGTTATAAACAATTTAGTTGTTTATTTTCTTATAGCAGGGGGGTTGATGGCACGGAGCACTAATTGTGCAAGTATAGTTTGCACTTAACGATTAAATAAAAAATTTTTAACAATATAAAAAAAAATTTTAATCAGGGGTTGGAACACATTCCGACATACAGTTAAACTCAACATAGAGTTTATGACGAGTTACATAACTTTCTCCATACTTCGCATTGCTGGTGAAATAATAAATATGAAATAGTTCTTGTTATTCTTTTTTTTATAAGTAGCTATCAATTTTAAATGTACTCATAACTCAAAACAATATGATAAAAACGAAAGATAAGAAGCTAATTTCGTGCACTTTTCGGAGATAGGTTAGCCAAGTTCAGTGATCCCGAGTTCCCAGTGATTCTATTGTGTTGTTTGTCCCTCTGTATTCACCTCAAATCTCTAATTGGTCTCTTGAAGAACATCTTCGAACAGCAAGATAGACTGGAGGTTTGTTATCTGTTCAAAATGTCAGACGACAAGAAAGAGAAGAATGACCGATACAACATGTCTTATCTTCGCTACGTGTATCATCTTAATTGTTTTTGTTATTTTGTTTTTCTGGGGCTCTAATCACATTTTAAGTACACACAACTGTTTGTTGTTTTCTGGGTAGATAGTCTCTTGATATTGTCTCAATGTCAATTCAATTTAAAAGTTTGGTTCAGTGACTTTTTAAAATATGTGATGTGACCCTAACATGACTTTCTTATACCCATCACCTTATTACACATCACCCTAATTAATTTCTCCATTTTTTTCAAATTGGAGTTACTTGGGTATAAAGGAAGTTATGGCCTCACTGGGAGTCCCTGTTTCATTACAAAGTACATAGTAATTCAGATAGTGACATCTTTATCTAGTAATGCCAGTTTGAAATGAGAGAGAGAAGAATTTGATGACCATAATAGGACATTCTTATACCAACATCGTTTTTACACCCCGCTCTGGGTATAAGAAATGTGTTGGTATCAGCGGTTTTCTTTGTACAGCGTAATTCTGAGAATGAATTCCATACATTTTAAATGGCAGTTTGAAATGAATTTGAAAGCAGAGAGGGAGAGAGAGTGAACTGTACAAAAGTAGTTGGTATAAGAAAGTCCTATTATGACCACACTATATAATAATAAATTTATTTTCGTTAAACCAGTACATGATAATAGGATACGTCAAAAGAATTTATAGATTAAGATAGCTTATAAATTAGATTCATAACTAATTGAGTCTAACACGTATGATTAGTAGTAATAACAAAACTATTAAAAAAAGTAAAGTGAAATTAATAAAATTATATGAGTATAAAAGTATATGAGTATAAAAGTATATGAGTATATATAAAAAAGATAATAATACATAGACACATTTATAAAAAGTAGACAATTCAACTTAATAAAAATTAAGATAGGTAACTATTTTCCAAAAAAACTCTTCGGAACTGTCTTCTTCCCTGTATATATATATATTTTTTTTCATTCTTTGGGGCGTTATAACTTTGTTCATATTAGTCCTGTCTAAATTCTGAGAGCATATTGTTGTTGGAAATTTAATATGAAACATTTTTTGTGAGGACTAAATTTTCGATAGGGTTAATAGTTTTCGCGTAACTCAAGCAAATGTATAAAAAAACAAAATGGTTTCGAGATATTTTGAGACGGTTTCCGCCATTTATCTCGTAAGCCGAGGGGCCTTCGAAAAAGTATTTATATAGTATATATACTTCGAATTAGTATTTATATAAAATGTGCCTTTTAATTTACTCAGTGATAAATATAAATGGTATCTTGTAGAATGTATTCAGGCTCCGAAACGCAGTAAACTATATAATAAATTTATTGTCACGAAAGTGTGTGGACACAGGGGTTCATAAGAAGTGTTGCACTTATTTACTTACAGTCAAATCAGACAGAGGGAGTAGATTACTGGTATACTTGCAGCTACGTCACCGATTCAAGGGTACACATACGTCGCTTATTGTTATTGTTGTTTTTTTTATCAGAATCTACGTCACCAAACGTTTTCAAACTACAAATACGTATTTTCATTCATTAAATCCTTAGGTAAACAAACAATTGTTATTAAATTATTTTTTTACACGTGGAGTTGGTTCCTGCGTTTTAGCCTAAAAACATAAACATGTACGCAGAAGTAAGTAAATATTATGTACGTGGATCGTTTAAGAGGACCCGAATGAAAAACAATGTGAAGACGCAAATCCCTGAAATAGGGCAAGCATGCCTGGATATAGGCCAACCCGTTAAAATTTTACTGCATTCATAAAGTTAGTTATTACTACTCATGCCCGGGCATTAACTACGAGGTCATATCGCCTACTACCAGAGCGCTCTTTCGCAACTCTGGTGGACATGAGCCCGGCTCTACTCTGGGACTACTAAATTTTGCCTACCCTAAATTTTTATTTACCTATGGCAAGGGGTTTTTAACGAGTACCTGGCATAGTACAGGCTCGGGACCTTCGCTTAAAGTCCCATCCAAAGAACGGCGAAAATTGAGACCACATTACGTATATTTTACCATATGCCATTTATATTTATGACCTAATCAAAAATGCCATCAGAGAAAAGGGTAAAACACGTTTTATATATAATACGATTTTTTCAGGTCGCCCGGTTTGCGAGATACTCGTACATGCCGAAGTCAATACTCAAATGTCGTTTTGAAACACATTTTTCTAGTTTTACGCGAAACAGTTAGTTCTATCAAAAAGTAGGTTCATATCAAAAATGTTCTTTATTAAATTTTCTATCGAAATTTTGCTGACGATGTCGTAAACAAAATAGGTATACAATATGTATATATTTTTGTAGGATTAGACAATAGATATAACATTTGAGACAGATCGCAAAAATATAATAGGAAACCTGTACAAAATTTGACATTTAGCTTCATCCATTTAGTCAGTGAGTGTCATGGGTGTGCGTTGCCAAAATTGACCAAGACAACATATATTTTGGGTCAACTTGACCCCCTATGTTCCGGCTGACATACTTGGCAACGTCCATGACAGCCACCCCCTGACGTCAAACGTCAGACACGTCAGTAAGTGACTAATGGACCCTTACAACTTCTTACCTCACTGGCCATTATTAACTATTTACAATTTCATGACTCGCCTTGCTTTCATTGCCCAGGACTTCTAGTAATGTAAGAAAGTATCGGGGTATTGTAAGAATCATCCTAAAAATTGCCTGATTTTGGTCATAATCGACTATGGTTTGAATGTGTATTAACCCAGTAAATTCCGTACTTCCCCAACTCAAATTAGACAACTAAAAATCAGTAGTTGTTTTACTCAGAAATTACCTATAGGACCGGAACCCTTCTGCGGGATCTCTAAGAGCACCGCAAGGGCGGCAATAAATGGTTGGCTGACCAGGAATCACATCCAGTTCTAGAGAGGGGTCCCAGAGCAAAGACATTCAAAACTCTTTATAGCGGAACCCTCTGAGAAAAGGAGCCGAGAGCTGATCACAGGACACTGTCATATGAACAAACACCTACACAATATGGGCATCGCTAGAAGCCCTCTGTGCAGGAAATGTGGCGACGAAAATGAGACCAGTTCATATTCTAAGCTAGTGGTAAGGCACTAGAAAGCAAGACATTTTACTGCTTCGGGTCTACCTTAACGGAATCTGCAGCAAAATCCTGGACTTTATTAAAGATACAGGGCTGCTGTAGGGACCAACACACACAATAGGCCAACTCTGGCCGCGGTGACACAATCAGCCCTCGGAAAAAAAATAAAAAAATACTCAGAGATTTCTGAATACTCAAACTAAATTTCGTGTTGATATATTCGTTACATCGACGATTATTATTCTCTGATAGCCCCCTTCCCTTATACCAATTCATCTGAAAATTTTTAAGTGTCGTCCTTACAGGTCTTTCAATTTATATGTAAAATATCGTGTCAATTCATTAATTACAATGGCCGTTCTTGAGGTTTTTGTTTTAAGCCCCTCCAATGGGACTTTTACTTCTATTTGGTGTCATCTTGTTCATGGATGCATTCACACAGAATGGAATCAAGGAGTTCCCTTGAATCGGATTGAATTTCTGACCTATGATATAACTTCCCCTATACTGGGGATAATATAATTTCCGATAGAATGAATATAGTTAGTTATTATGACTCATGCCCGGGCTTTAACTACAATATATCGCCTACTACCAAAGCGCTCTTTCTTTACTCAGGTGGACATGAGCCCTAAAGTCCCATCCGAACTACGGCGTGCTTAATTTTTTTTGTTTTACCTCTCAGATAGGAAAAGTTAAGACTCCCTCAGTTATTGATTTTCAGTCAATTTGGCGGAACAGGAAACGAGTTTAAAGAGAGAGTGGAAACTTATTATGATTACAAATGGGGAAGTATATTATCGGTGATCCACGGATTCATAAAGATGGCAGACAATAGAAAGGTAGACAGATGTCCTGCTCTAGCACTTTCATTTCTTTGTCTCTCCACAAGTCCACATACCTAGACAAGTGACAAGAGACAAGATCCAGGTAAAAGTTCCACTGTCACTCAACTTCCTGTTTCTCCTTTCCATTTTTCTCTTTACCTTTCTAATAGCTCTTTGCCATTTTCCTTTTATTTTATTTCTTTATATTTTTGTCCATAAATAACGACTTAAACACAATGAAATAATATGTAACTAGTTTGACAAAAAATGGAACACATTAACCTGGTCGCCTTTTTTATATAGACTGCAAAATGCTATACATACTATATTTAATCAGTTGAAAATGCGATGTCTAAATCCAAAATAAACAAAAAATTGATGTCGATGAATCACACGCAATATGTTTCACCTGCACGAATCTATCAATAAAATGTTTACTTTCCCTCCAAAACCAATCGGCCGTTTGGTCTAAACATCAATAGTTGACTTGGGGGCTTCGGAATTCTTATACTAAATCGATACATTTATTATATCGACAGTTATTAAGGTTTTTGAGTCGAGATTATTATAGATACCTGAATAGACATACTCAATGTGTTGATATATTCATTACATTTAGTTTTTGGGTTAAGCCCTTCTTCTGCTATCTGCTGATTTCCCTTCTGCTGATTTATATGAAAATAGACTACGGTATGACCAGGCAAAACTCAACATCGAATTTCTGATTATATAATTTCTATTATACTTGGTGTAGCTTGGTTAAAAAATCATCTATGTACGAGTATGTGGCTCTTAACACGAGATTTCTGAAAAGATGAATAATATCCACATGAAATTTTATATGTGTATAACACTTAATAAAAATATAAAGAAAAACGATGTTTTTAAAAAAAAAATATTGTATATTTCACAAGATATATAAAATATATGGGAGTACTTTCGGTAGCAATGCTGTATTTGTCAAGTCTTGGCTGAAGATGGTAGGAATACCGAAAGTACTCCCATATATTTTATATATGTATCTTGTAAAATAGACAATATATATTTTTTTAAATATTTGTTTTTCTTTATATTTTTACTAATTTTCATCCAAACGTTCGACTGGTTGTTAAAAGAAAAGCGAAAAGTTAGTTATTAGATTTTTTAGTTAGTTATTAGAATATTCAGTTAGCTTTAGATTATTTAGTTAGATATTAGATTATTTAGTTAGATATCAGAATATTTAGTTAGCTATTGGATTATTTAGGTAGTTATTAGATTATTTAATCAGATATTAGATTATTTAGTTAGTTATTAGAATATTTAGTTAGCTTTAGATTATTTAGTTAGATATTAGATTATTTAGTTAGATATCAGATTATTTAGTTAGCTAATGGATTATTAGTTTAGTATTGGTCTCGCACATTGCCGATCATACACCGGTGACTTTTTTTCCGCCTAATTTGTATTCTTATGGAACCCTTGGCTAGGCCACTAAGCTAGAGATCTCGGAAATGAAGTTACAGCTGGTGGGACGGTGTGTCCACCTAGGGACCTAAGCATTCAGTGCTTTTATTCCCTTCTGTGGTAGCTCTACTATGGGAGACCTAAATTTTCCAGGTTTAGTTAACTAGGATATGGGGGTCTTTAAACGAATACCTAAAGTAAAGACGTTTTTTCAATTTTTTCAGCCACAATTTTGAGGACAGTAGGCAAGCACGCTACCCATTGTGCTACCCCCCCCCCCCCCCCCCCCCCACTCCTGCCCCCATAACTGCCAATTCACTGTTAATTAAGGCTCATCTAGAGCACCTCAATAGAAAGTGAAGCTATCTGTGTATCTACCTGCTATACGCTTTCTCCACACCTTACCTCAACTACGTACTACCAGGACGTATATACGTTAAGAGAGAAAGTTGAAAAAAAAATAGAAAGATACCATTTCGGAACAAGTTGTTGAATCACTTGTTGTACTTCCATCCTTGAATTATTTCTAATCAACTATTATCAGACCAAAATATTGCTAAATTCATAACATCGGCAATTATTAGGGTTTTTGAGTCGAGTTCCCCTTCTCTGAACCTCTCTTACCTTCAACTGATTCTGTGGACAATTTGTGTCGTGTCGTTCTTGAATTTACATATAAACTTGTTTGAGATTTTGAGTTACGTCATTCTCATAATCCCCGACTTCCACTGAGACCGACATTTTGAAAAATCGACTGTTTGGGCTAAAACTCAATATTTGACTTTTTTGTCGATACATTAATTACAACGGCAGTTATTAGGATATTTGTGTCGAGTCCCCCTTCTCTGATACCCTCCGTCCCTTCGACCATTTTATTTATCATCCTCGATGAAGTTTTTAAATTACATATGAAATTTCGTGTCAATGCATTACAACGGCAGTTATTAATGTTTTTTTGTTAAGCCTCCCCCTAATCCCCCCTTCCCTTTGGCTTCGAATTGACTGATAATTATTAGGTGTTGTAGAAATTTCGTGTCGATACATTCATTTCCATCAAAATTATCTTGTTCACAGGCAGTATTTTTTTTTTTTTTTTTTTTTCATTTTTGGAATCAGGGGGTCGAAAAACATAAAATTTCGGTGAAAACTCAATATTGAATTTCAGATCGATTACTTAACTTCCTCTATACCTACTTCTTATAGCTATGCATCCATGAACAAGATGACACCAGATAGAAGTAATATATCGACACGAAATTTTATATGTTTATCCAGAACCCCATTACCTAATGATTTTCAGCCAAATCGGTCAAAGAAAGGAGGGGTATTAGGGGAGGGCTTAACACAAAAATCTCAATAACAGCCATTGTAATTAATGAATTGACACGATATTTTACATGTAAATTGAAAGACCTGTAAGGACGACACTTAAAAATTTTCAGATGAATTGGCATAAGGGAAGGGGGGTATCAGAGAATAATAATCGTCGATGTAACGAATATATCAGCACGAAATTTAGTTTTGAATTCAGAAATCTCTGAGAATATTTTCATTATTTTTCCGAGGGCTGATTGTGTCACCGCGGCCAGAGTTGGCCTATTGTGTGTGTTGGTCCCTACAGCAGCCCTGTGTCTTTAATAAAGTCCAGGATTCTGCTGCAGGTTCCTTCCATTACCTGCTTCAGTTCCGTTAAGGTAGACCAGAAGCAGTAAAATCTTCTGCTCTCTAGTGCCCCGCACTGGCTTAGAATATGGACCGGAGTCTCATTTTCCTAGCTACAACAACCGTACAATTTACAATGATTCTTATTGCATCACAGGAAGCGGTATTTAAAAAATAATAATTAAAAGTATTATGACCCAAAAAAAAACACTCAGCAGTATTCTCTTATACAATTGGGTTACCAATATGGCGCTCGTTAACAAATCGCTGTTTTTTTTGTTTTTTTTTCTAATAATTGTATGTACACAAGGATGAGAAATAGGGCTCGTAAGCGCAGTTTGGATATATAATTGATAACGACTGTTTACTCAATGAAAAACATTACGTAATTATATGATAAGAGAAATTATACAATAATAAAACGCATTTCTTATTACTTTAATTGGGTTATTACTGAACTACGTTTTTCTCGGTTTCTAGTTCCGGTATTTTCTTAATTTCAATAATATATGTTAGTTACCTAACATTTTTTTTTATTTTTAAGATTATTATAATCTCTTATCAATTCATAACGGATGAGGTTGAAGTCAGCCACAAAAAATTTCAGATAGAATTACAAAACAAAATTAAAAAAATAGGTGAATCACCGATAATTTTTCCAGAACGAATTAATTAAGTTTTCGCTCTCACTCCGAAACCAACAGATGATTTGGGATCCAATTTGACTTATATTGTCGATATATTCATTATTTCGACAGTTATTAGGGGCTGTTGAGTCGAGCCACCCTCCTAGAATATTCCCTTCCATTATGGGATTTATGAATTTAAATATAAAATTTCATATCGATTAATACATTATATTGGCAGTTTTTGGTGTTGTTGAGTTGAGCCCCATGTGACCCTCCTCCACAGAAAATTAGTATGTGTCGTTATGTGGTTTTGAAATAGACAGGACTACTTTTCATAATCATAACGTATTATTTACAGGGGAGGTTAAGTAACCCCTAATACCAAAAACAAAATATTCTGTCTGTTCAGAAACAATATCTAAGTCTCGATATAGTATGAAATATATACCGGTTGGTCAGAGGTAGCGTCTTTGCCTACTGAGTTCAAGATCGTGGATTCGAAACCCGGCACTTACGTTATTTATCTGGGAGGTGAAAAAATCCTTGAGCACTCCGTCCTTCGGATGGGACATTGTGCGATGTCAGATACTCTTTAAAGGACTCCTTCCTTACCCCCTAGGTAACTAATCCTGGGTAGGCAACATTTAGACTCCCGCAGTAGAGTCAGGTTATTTTCCACCAGAGCGACAAAAGAGCACTCTGGTAGTAGGCGATATGACCTCGTAGTTAAAGCTCGAACATGAATCACATTAACTGACTAAGTGTCACTATTAATGTTGGAGATAAATGAGTTTAAATAACAATTTCCAAAAATTTTGCTATGTAAAATGGTTCAGATTGAATCAGAATTATATGCTCTTATATAAAATATGCAGAATATGTATATATACAGGGGCGTAGCCAGGATTTGGACCGGTTCAAAGTTAGACCACAGGGGGGGAGGGTATAGACTCCCGGGGGCACAGCCCACAATTTCCATGGGTAGCGTTGTAGACTTTTAAGCTGACTTTACATGAGCAGCAAAAATGCAAAGCGCAGCAGCAGCAAATGCACTCTGTGGTTTCTGTCCTTTTATAATTAAATGACTCAAATCCAGTAGCGAGTATTGCTGCTGTTACGCTTTGCATTTTTACTGCGCACGTAAAATCAGCTTTAAGAGTATAAATAACATAAATGACGATTTTGAGCGAGGAAATGAAATGATCGAATTCTTGTATATTTAAATTAATGTAATATGACTTGTTTTGTACATGTACATTTAAGTAAAGCACAATTTTCATTTATCCTCCAAAAATCGTGAAAGAACTTCCTCTTTGAAGTGTTCTCGATCGTTTTCCAGTAACTTTCTGGGCACGCTTAGCATGCAGAGACCATTGAGACGGAATTTTTAATCTAAAATTTCTTTAGTTTATTTAATTTTTCTTGGTTTTTTGCTCTGGCCAGAGGGGGGGGGGGCACGCTATATATATATATTGAGTTTTTTTAGCTTATCATATTGGACGCCCTTCAAAGCAAAAAACAGATTAGTTTTTGTGTCAGTCATGTCAACAAAACGATATATTATCAGTAATTAATAACTATAATTACTTGATAGGAAAGTAGGAATAAATAGGGCAATTTTTTTTTAGTTTCGTAGATGATAATGTGAATTATTGTAGTCCACCATAATTTACCACTTCCAAAATGTCATATATGTACGTCCGTTTCAAAAAGTTCAGTATGAAACATAACTCAATTATATGGTCCTCTAAAAACAATTTGAATGTGACTAATGATCTGGGATAAGTGATATCATTTTTGCAATATTAACTAAAAATGTGTGAACAGCTTTTTGTTGTTTGTCCAAAACGAAAAAGGAATTTCTAAGATGTATAAGAAGCTATTTCAAAACCGAAATATGAGATGTTGACCGCCTTTTTTTTTACTTCTCCAGTAAAGTAGTATACGAAGTATAGGGGATGTTTTCTGAGGAAAATCAAGTTTTTCGAACTCCAGATTTAAAAAAATGAAAAAACAAATTCGTCTATGTATGAGTGTGTGCTTGTGAACGGAATAACTCCCGATAGAATGAATGTATCGACACGAAGTTTTATATGTGTATCCTAAACTCTATAAGGGCGACACTTACCAATTTTCAGCAGATTCGGCAGAAGAGAAGTGAGGGTTTAGAGGGAGCACAACTCAGAAACCCTAATTACAGCCGATGAAATGAAATTATCAACATGAAATTTCATATTTAAAGTCATAACCCCATGAGGATAATACCTCTTAAATTTAAGTGAAATCCCCGAAATTTGGGTGCAGGGGAAGAGGCTTAACTCGAGAACTCTAATAACTGCCCACTTTAATGGCACACAATTGAATAATAGCGTTTAGAAGCCCTTACATAAGTCAACTATAGAATATTAGTGCAAACTGTCGACTGGTTTTAGGGAGCCAAAAATTAATTGATTAATTCGTTCTGGGGAAGTATATTGCTGGTGATTCACCGACGATTTTTTTATTTGAACTACTTCACTATCGTTACACTCATTAATGTATTCATAATATATCGTAGAGAAAATAAGCTAACTGGGTCAGTCATGTAACATACATTACGTTACGTACTGATAGCTTTACGTACAATATGTAGATATTGACATTTCAAAGACCTTCAGGATTAAAATTTTATTATTTTTAGTCTGTGTTGAAAATTTTGATTGAAACGTCACTCATATCTTATAATCTGTACAGAGAATTGTTATGAAAATACGAATGAAACACGACTTTATATGATGGTTATGGTTTTCCCAGCTATACGAAAATACTAACAGAGCCCTCTTTTATCGCCCGACTCTACTATGGGAGTCATAAATTTTGCCAACTCTAAATTTTTATTCACCAAGAGTTGGGGTATCTAACAAGTACCTGTCACCTGAAGGACGGCGTGCTCAAGGTTTTAAATAAAAACCGTAAGGGCCTCGGCTGGGTTTCGAACCCGCGATCTTGAGCTCAGTAAGCACGCTACCTCTTACCTACTGGCGTCCATGTCTATGAACACGATAACTCCTGTTAAAATGAATGTATCGACACGAAATTTTATATGTGTATCATAAACTCTCTTGACAACAATTTTTGATTTTCAGTCAAATCGGTCGAAGAGAAGAGTGGAATTAGGGGGGAGGCTTAATACAAAAATTATAATAACTTCAGTTGGAGCTTAACTTAAAGCACGCTGTCCTTCGGAAGGGACGCTTAGCGATTGTCCCGAGCCTGTACGATGTCAGGTACTCGTTAAAGACCCCTAACCTTGGTGAATAAAAATTTAGGTTAGGCAAAATTTAGAACTCCCACTGTAGAGTCGGGCTCATGTCCACCAGAGTGACGAAAGAGCGCTCTGGTAGTAGGCGATATGACCTCGTAGTTAAAGCCCGGGCATGAGTCATAAAACCTAACCTTACTTCAGTTGTAATGAATGTATCGACACAACATTTTATATATGAATTCAAAACCCCATAAGGACGACACTTATTAATTTTCAGCGAGATTTAACTCAAAAATACCAATTACTGCCAAATGAATGCATCGACATGAAATTTAATATAGTTTTCCGCGAAATCGTTGAAAAGGAAAGTAGGACTAGACTCAAAATTTATTTAGAGGTTTCAGAAGAAGTTTAAGCCTAGACGGTTGATTGGCTTTGGAGGGCGAGCAAAAACGTAATTGATTCGTGCTGGGGATGGACATAGTCAATGATTCACTTTTAAATTATATTTACTAGCAGCAAATCTGTGACACTATACCCACTTTTGGAAAGCTTAGTCAACATAAACAGGTCGTGCTCCTTGAGATAAGGATGGAATCTGTGTTATATATCCCAGATTCTCATACGAGTATTATTGGCTCTCGTCCCAGTAGCCAACAAATCCCATCTAAGTTTGACCTAAAAAATTTCATCCTACCCACACTATCATTTATAGAACACTATTTAATTGTTTAATGTTTGCATCATTTACGTATATTTTTTTTTTTTTTAACAAACAAACAAGTAAGAATTTATATCTACGGTCATAGGGAATAAGTCGTAAAATGGCCTTAAGTGTACTGTGATCATCTAAGAAGTTGGGAGCTCTGGTCTCTAATACTTTCGGAATTATAAAGATGTGGGTTTCTTGGTATCTCGTAAAATTGTGTATGTTCTCGGTTAAATCAACTTAATCTACTTATTTGAGGAATCATTCACGAGATAACTGCATTTAACCATTTATTCACTATGGTAGACTATTCAAGGTGAAGAGTGTTTTCGGTTAAATCAACTTCAGAGAGGCATCGTCACGAGTATTTCAAAAAGGATGGTTAATAATTAGGTAAGTGATGGGGAATGATTAGATAACTAAGGGAAAATCCAAGAAAGGATTAATAAAGATGCAAAAATAATTTATTTATTCCAAAAACTGGATTTACACGATTAATGCAAAAAAAGTGCTACCCCGAAAACTTACGAATTTAGACTTACCAATTTATTCCCTGTGACTACACATATATGTTCCATAGCATAGTTGTGAGGGCGCCGCGGCGCCGGTAGCTCAGTGGTATGCATGATTGCCTTAGTTTATTTTATCTGGGAGGTACAATAAACTTAAGCACGCCGTTTTTCGGATGGAGCGATGGTTCCGAGCCTGTACGATGTCAGGTACTCGTTAAAGACTCCTGCCCTAGGTGAATAAAAATTTAGGGTAGGAAAAATTTAAGACTCCCATAGTAGAGTCAGGAGTGACGAAAGAGCGCTCTGGTAGTAGGCGATATGATCTTGTAGTTAAAGTCCGGACATGAGTCAGAATAACTAACTAGAATAGTTAGTCATGAAAACCATAAAATGGAACCATTATTTCATTTACTGCCATTATCTTTGGAAACTAATGATGACGGAGCTAACTTAATATATTTTGGCTACACTTTTGGACTGTCGTATTTGCATTTTGTTTATTTGAATTTATATGTATAGGGGAAGTTATTAATCGGCGAAAAAATCGATGCGGAGTTTTCAACAAAATGTCTTGTTTTCCAGATTTTAAATATTAAAAAAAAATGTCTGTCTGTGTGTCTGTAAACACGAGAGTTTTTCTCGTTAGAGTGAATGTTCAACACAAAATTTTATATGTGAATCCAGAACCCTCTAACGACGATACGTATTGACTCTCAGCCAAACCGACCAAAGAGATGGGAGGGATCAGGGGGTAGGCTTAACAGAAAACTACAGTAATTAGTTATTATTTAATTTTTTATTATTCATTTTAATGAGAGTTATTTAATTAAGGATTTAAATTTATTTTAATTCAATTGCCACAAAATACTAAATATAAATTAATACTTCAATTTGAAAGTTAAACGACTTGGAAGATTTCTAGAATTATATTCTAAACTTCAACACACCCCATTCGTTTATTATAAGGGTTGATGTTTATTGATTGGAGTTGTTACGTTATAGGGGACAGTGTTGTTATGTATGAATAAAGTATAACGTAAATTATAGGAGGCCTATCGTGCGGCCCTCCAAATAAGTAGGCTGAATCGATCCAAGTTTTCGTTTGTACACAAAAAATAACCTTAGCTCATACTTTTATGATATCACTTTATACATATCATTTATTATTTTTGTACTCATATTTTCAAATATTTGTATATTCATTTCATTTTATTTTTTAGTAGTATTGTTAATTCTAATCCATGTGTGGCAGACTCTATTATAGAGGTCCATTAGCGTGAAAATTATTATAGTTAGCTAACGCCTACTATCAGAGCGCTTTTTCGTCACTCTGGTGGATATGAGCCCGACTCTACTGTTGGAGTTCTAAATTTTATTTAAGTTTATTCACCTAGAGACGGGGCCTTTTACGAGTGACATCGTACATGCTCGGGACCATCACTTAACTTTCCCATGCGTCAAGGTTTTTTCAGCTCTTAAATAAAAAACCTAACCCGCGATTTTGAGCTAAGTAAGCAAGCACTCATACCACTAAACTACCGGCGCCCTGGAAAATTTTTATATTTCGTACTTTAGAAGGATCGGGCTTTGATGATCTTGGCCACTCATGCCCCTTTGTGTTTACAATATTTACAGACTACTACACCTGCAGAAGGACCATGTTTACTGACGAGCTTCAGTGCGCTGCTCCAAGTGGGTTACCGTGTCACTAACGGTTCTTCAACTCCGCTACCCCTCTTCGCCTTCCTTGCGACTTACACACACTCACACACAATTAATTAGGCCGCTAATTTGATTAACTAATTAATTTTTTTTTTTCTGACTAAATTCTCAGAGAAAGTGACTTAGCTCCTTTATAGCCCACTACAGGTGAATTAACATTTACATTGACATAAGAGACAGCATTTTTTTTTTTTTGGGGGGGGGGGGGATAAGTACATGAAATTATATACCGAAACCTGAGAATATTCAGAGAGAATCACATTATTCAGAAATTAGGTTTATTTGTTGTTTACATACCAAATATTATATTATTTTTATAGTTAGTTATTGTGACTCATGCCCGGGCTTTAACAACAAGGTCATATCGCCTACTACCAGAGCTTTCGTTACTCTGGTGGACATGAGCCTGACTACCAATGGAAATCCTAAATTTTGCCTACCCTAAATTTTTATTCATCTAGGGTAGGGATCTTTAACGAGTACCTGTCATCGCATAGGCTCAGTAACATCGCTTAACGTCCTTTCCGAAGGACAGCATGCTTACGTTTATTTTATCTCCCAGATAAAATAAACTAAGGGACTCAGTAAGCCAGCATTGCATGATGCTGATTAGAGAGGAACTAAATCTCACCTCCTGTACTTTGGTCGATTTGGCTGAAAATGAATATGTATCGTCGTTAGAGGGTATTCGATTTACATATAAAATTTCGTGTCGATACATTCATTCTATCAGGAGTTATCGTTGCACAGATTGGTTTTTTTCATGGAATCTGGAGGTCAGAAAATATGAAATTCCGTTGAAAATTCAACATCGAATTTTTGACCAATTACATAACTTCTTACTTTGTATAGCAGGATAAGTAAAATGAAATTATTATGAAACAAGAAAAAAACTCCAGGATACTGGAGGGGGTGGGTTTCCAGCATGTTGCGGTTTTTTCCGCTTCTTAGAGCATAAAATCAGTAAACCTTTTTTACTCCCTAACAGTATATTCAGTAATTTTTAAAGTATTCAATATTTCATATTTTCAATGAGATATTGAAACCTTTACAATTGCTATTCAGTATTTCAATTTAACAATTGTTGTCAATATTGAAAGTTAGATGAGATAAAGAAAGCGGATGTCAATTTTTGTGGTGTGATCTCATTTTCTCCATTGGCAGCGGTGAGACCACAATAACTGTTATTATGGTTTACTTGTCTCCAACCTAGATTAAATATATTTCAACATTCTTCTTATAGTTTTACCATTCTATTGTCTAACAATTAGCTTATCTACTTTCAAGAGGATTATTACAAAATTATTAACTATATTTTTTGAAGATTTAATTAAATTTATTTAAAACGAATAGGGTCCCTGCTAAAATAGTGATCTGAAATGCCCAGGCTTTAACTTCAAGGTCATATTACCTACTACCAGAGCGATTTTTCGTCGATCTAGTGGACATGAGCCTGACTCTACTAATTTTGCCTATCTTAACTCTTTTAGTCTTTAACGAGTTCTAATGCACAGGCTAGAGACCATCGCTGAACATCCCCTCCGAAGGACGGTCTACTCAAGGTTTCTTCACCTCCTAGATAATAATGTCAGATACTCGTTAAAGACCCCTTCTCCAGTGAATAAACCTAGGTAGAAAAAAGTTAGGACTCTCATAATAGTGTCGGGCTCATGTCCAGCAGAGTGACAAAGGAGCGCTCTGGTAGTAGACGATATGACCTCGTAGTTAAAGACTGGGGTTGAGTCACAATAACTAACTAACTCTTGAGAACGCCGTCCTTCGGATGAGCCGTTAAACGATGGTCCCGAGCCTGAACGCTGTGCGATGTCAGCTACTTGTTAAATATAAATAACTCTTTACTACTAATTATAATACATTATTGAATTATTATTATTTATTTATTTTCAGGTCAAGGAAACGAAGGCCTAGTTCTTCCCAGGATGACTCCAAAGAGGACCTCATGGATGAATGCACTGCAGCGCTGGTGCTCATGCATTTGTCATGCAGTCCTCACTCTCCCCCAGGTCAGCCATTCATTTATAGCCCAGATGCACACGAGCCATTTTTTGTCGTGAATCTTTATTGTCGAAGGAAAGGGGGTGAATCAGAAGCACGCAATAAATATAAATTCAAGTGATCGGCACCATCAAATATACAATTTTTTCTATCGCGTATGTTTAATTATTAATTATCTGAAAATATTAAAACTACAAAAAAAAAACAAAAAAAAATGTTATAAGTCGAACAACTTTCACAAAATGTTTCTTTCAAAAGTAAAAACGTTGAACTGGATTTGTTTTTTCTCCAATATTATTGAGAAATCAAATGTGTTATTAAAAATTTCCTCAATTTTTTATTATAATTTTTTAGATTACTTTTTTATGTTTCGAATGCGACTTTCACTTTCGTAACTTTGAATCTGATTTGGTTATCTTGGACTCATAGAATGGAAAAAGTAAGTCCCTATTCTAGCCACAGGTCAAGACCGAGATAAATGAAATTTTTCTTCAACATCCGGATAAATGATATCTTCTTCTCTGTCTGAATATACTGGATTTTTTACTTCCCCATATATACGAAGTATAGAGAAAATTATGTAATCGTTCAGAAAGTCGATGTTGAGTTTTCTTTGAGAGAGTGTATCTTTGAACAGGTTAACAACTCTCTATAGAAAGGATGTATCGACATGAAATTTTATAGTGTATCCATAACCCGATAAGGACGACACCTATTGATTTTCAGCCAAATCGACAGAAGAGAGGAGAGAATTACGGTTAGCTCGACGGTGATGGCCCCGTCGTTAAAGACCCCTTAATGAAAAAACCTAGATATGCACAATTTAGGACTCCCACAGTAGAATCTGGCGCATGTCTACCAGAGCGACGAAAGAGCGGTCTGGTAATAGACATTATGACCTCGTAGTTAAAGCCCGGGTGTGAGTCGACTCAAAAACCCTAATAATTGTCGATTACTAGTATCCAGAAGCATCTATGTAAGTAAACTGTAGGTTTTTAGCCAAAACAGTTAATTGGTTTTGGAGGGGGGGGGGCGGGCGAAAAGTTAATTGATTAATTCTCATAGAAATAGAAGACGTTGTCTTCCCACTGTTTTATTTTTTACCAGAACCGGTTTTAAATGCAACAGCATCATCATCAGTGGTACATCGGCAGTCCGCCGACAACGTATTTTATTTATATGATCTCGTGCCACGACATCTTACTAAAACATATGAATTGATTAATTCGTTCTGATGAAGTACATTTCTGGTGATTCACCGACGACTCGTTAAGGGGCGCGCCCCATCCATAACTCAACCCCAAGGAGTTACTTAATGGCGTTACTTACATTATTATTACTGTGCGTTAACTGGGTCAGATGGATATTATCTGTAACCAAGCCCATGACATCTAAATATTAATGTTATGAGGCCAATGTGAAACATTAATATGAAGCTTGTGAAACAGTTCGACTTTATCTTGTTGTCTACTGTTCACTATACTCGTATTTCTAAATGTTGAGCATCCATGCGTAAAGTGCTTGCGCAAAACTACCTTCCAACTTTCATATCGTTTTATGTAAAATAAAAATATAAATAATTATAGAATCTATAATAATAAAATGTGAACATTAACGAAGGTTCTTAAAAGCTGTTTTTTTAAATTGTCTTTTAAAAACAGTTTTAAAAAAATAATGATTTTTCAAGATAGCAAAAACTGAAAATAAATTTTAGTTTTCATCCTAAAATGTATTTTTCTTGTCTAAATATAAGCTAAGATTTCACTTTGTTAATAATTTTGAAAAATCTATATCTTTCAATGCTGTTGTGTGCAGCCTCTGAGTAAAATAAAATACATTAAAAATAAATGTATTTCCTAAAAGAAAAAAAGTTAAATTAAAAAAAAACCCAACACAAATGTTTTTGTTACTGAAACCTTGGTGAGGCTTGGCCTTATAAACATTTGAGCTTAGACTCCAAGTCTCTAGCTGTAATGGAGGCATCCCAGGCTCTGATGAAACCTGAAAGACCATCTTGGAAACGGCATACCCGATTTCCACCAAACATGGCTAAGAACCATCTCGCAAATACCAGTTTTTGAAACAAAAAAAACACTTTGAAATCGGTTCAGTCTTTGAGTTACGATGCCACCGACAACATACACACAGACAAAGGCTTCAAACTTATAACACCCCTCCTTTTTCGTTGGGGTTAATAAATTATAAAAAATGGAAGAATACAGTAAGAATACAATAAGAATTATGTATTTTTTAATTATTCCATTACAATATGGTGAGGAGTGTAAATAAATGTTTACATATCTTTTACAATAATATTTCTACATCCACTTTCTTTTTCCTCCTTTGACTTTTTGATTCGAAGTACGGGGGATGTTATGTAATCGGTCCGAAATTCGATGCAGTGTTTTCAACGGAATTTCATGTTTGTCCGGCTTTAGGAATCCATATAGGGGGAAAAAATGCCTGTCTGTGTGTGTGTCTGTGAACACTATAACTCCTGAAAGAATGAGTGTATTGACACGAAATGTTATATACATATATGATAGTAAGATGTTGTGGGACTAGATTTCTAATAGAAATAAAAGACGTTGTCTTCCCACTGTTTTATTTATACCAGAACCGGTTTTCGACGCAACAGCGTCATCATCAGTGGTTCATCCAACCACACTTGTGCTGTGTGGTTGGATGAACCACTGATGATGACGCTGTTGCGTCGAAAACCGGTTCTGGTATAAATAAAACAGTGGGAAGACAACGTCTTTTATTTCTATTATAAATTTTATATATGTAACAAGCCCTCCTTTGACTCTTTTGACTGAAAATCAATAGGTGTCGTCCTAATGGGGTTCTTGATATACATCGCTCATTTGCTGCAACAACGACGTAACTCAAAAATGGGCGTATATAGTTTTAGCGGGTAAAACGACAAATCTGGCCTTCAATGGCTCGCCGAGAAAACAATTATTTCCGCAAGAATGACATAATTCGAAGTGAGGGTAGTTTTGAGGTTAAGGGAGAAACCTCAGTAAGATCTATTGCTGTTACTGTACATTTTCACTTCTTTTATATTGCATTCAATAAAACATGCTGATAAGTTATTTTCGAATGAATGCATCAAGTTATTACACGTCAAAAGTTTGAATTACTCCTCCTAGAAAATCATAATTTTCGAGTTATGTCGCTGTTGCAGCAAATAAACGACATATATGAGGTGTGTTCAAAAATTAACGGGAATATTGTATTTTTTGTGGGTTGTAATAGTCCAATTCGCGCGAATTTTTCGTCGTGTGTTGGTAAACATGTCTGAAAAGTATCTGTACATTGTGTTTTGATACGATCGGGGATTATACAAAATGGATCAAAGAATTTGCATCAAATTTTGCTATAAGAATGGAATAAAGTGCAGCAAAGTTTTAGAAATGTTAAATATTGTCTTTGGTGAGTGCTTTGAGTAAAACTAGGGTTTACGAGTGGTATAAGCGTTTCCAAGAAGGCCGTGAAGACTTTGAAAATGACGAGCACCCTCGACTCCCCAGCACGTTTTTATCGGTATAGTGGTGTGCAACGCCGTTTGCGTGAAGCAATCCGAAAAAAAAACACCCTGATTTGTGGCGAAAGAATTTTTGACTTTTGCACCACTATAATGCACCTGCTCACACTTTCATTGCTTGTTTGTGAATTTTTGTTCAAAAACAACACTGTAATGATGCCCCAGCCTCCATATGCGCCAGACGTGGCTCCATGATAGATGAGATTAAAAGCGCATCGCTGAGAGAGCTAAATGCTATCCCAAAGATTGAGTTCCAGAAGTGTTTCGGGGATATTATCTAATGGGGACTATTTTGAAGGGGATAACGTTGATGTAGACGAATAAATAAAATTCTTTTAAAAAATCGATAATTCCCGTTCTTTTTGAACAGACCTGGTATACCTGAATTGTCCTCCTTACTCCAGAAGACACTTCTTGTAGGACCAACATAGCTGTCAACAGGTTCCCTCCTGTTGCTCTTCCTCCATTCCCTGCTACACTTTCCATCTCAAACTCCTGTATCGTGTCCTCATCCAGGACATGCTACATTTTTATATCCTTTCCCCCTTTCATTTAACTAGTTTCTTTTTTTATTTTGTTTTCCTTTTTCAGTTTTTTTATTCACTTATTTTTACTTTCCCAGCTGTACGAAGTATAGGGGAAGTTATATAATCGGTCGAAAATTCGAAGTGGAGTTTTCAACGGAATTTTATGTTTTCCGAACTCCAGATTTCAAATTTATAAAAAAAAAAAAAATGCTGTCTGCCTGGTGTGTCTGTGAGCACAATAAATTTGATATGTGAATTCAAATTTGGGGTTTGGAAAAATTTTGGACTTCCACAGTGCTCATGTTCACCAGAGTGACGAAAGAGTGCTCTGGTAGTAAGCGATATGACCTCGTAGTTAAAGCCCGGACATGAGTCATTATAACTAACAAAACTCTCCAATGATGACATCTATTGATTTTCAGCCAAATTGGCCAAAAGGGGGGGGGGGATTAGTGAAGAAGCGTAATTCAAAAGCTCTAATAACTCTGGTTGTAATGAATGTATCGACACAAAATTTCATCTGTGAATTCAAAACCCCATATGAACGACACTTATCTATTTTCAGTGGAATCGGCTGATCAAGGTAATAATAACCTAAGAACACGCCGTCCTTCGGATGGGATGTTAAATATTGTCCCGTTACTCGTTAAGGATCCTAACTGGGGTATCCCCAAATTTAGGACTCCCACAGTAGAGTCGAGCTCATGTCCACCAGAGAGACGATAAAGCGCTCTGGCGATATGACTTCATAGTTAAAGCCTGGGCATAAACCACAATAACTAACTAACCTATTGACATTTGTTATATGAAGGGTGGTACAGGTGCCTCAGCATCTTTTATCGTTAATACTTGATTCATCTTCATGCATTGAACATTTTTATTATTTTTTTTTTTTTGTACATTCTGAAGTGATGGATGAAGCATGACCCAAGCGGCCCCCCCTCCAAAAAACAACTAATAAGACGTTATAAAAACAACAAAAGGAAATATAATAGATGGATGGGATCATCAGTCAGTGTGACCTATGGGTCCAGAAAACCTTTCTGCTCTTTCTCAATCAAAAACTGGTTTGATATTCAATGTGTAAGACTTTGAATACGGTGGCGCTTCTGTGGGAGTCTTGTTCAATTTCATTTGACCTATCTAATTGATTGAAAATATATATAGATAACTTACTTAGAGATTTCTGAATTCTCATACTAACTTTCAGGTCGATTTTGCTGAAAATTTGTTTGTTGGATCCACATATAAAATTTGGTGTCGCTACGTCATTACGTTGCACTTGAAAAGGGTTTTAACCATCCCTCCTCCGCTGTTTCCCCCTCCTCTTCCCTTTAGCTCATTGAACTGATAGCTATCATCCTAACGGAGTTTTGAACTGTAATATAAAATTTCATGTCGATACATTCAATACAACCGGAGATATTAGGGTTTTCTTATGGTAGTTACACACACACAGACTCAAAAGATTTAATTTTTTTTCATTTTTAGAATCAGCGGTTCGAAAAACATTAAATTCAGGTGAAAAAACAACATCGAAATCCTAAGGGGCGCCGAGGCCCTCAGGTTTTTTATCTGGGAGGTGAAAAAAAACTTGTGCACGACGTCCTTCGCATGGGAGTCTGTGTGATGTCATGTACTCGCTAGAGACACCTGTCTTAAGTGAATAAACCTAGATAGTTCATGTCCACCAGAGTAACGAAAGAGCGCTCTGGTAGTGGACGATGTGATCTAATAGTTAAAACATAGTCTGTATGACATGTGGGTGTAGTTGATACACGGGACAGATTCGTACCTGGGACTCGACCTACGGAGACCGGCTACTCAGTGTTCAGCCGATTTGTCCATCTCCTGGAGTAGAAAGAAGAACGCACTATAACCCTGCGCCGAGGACGACCGCCGTCTGCCAGCTAATACAGCCAGCCAGCGCCCCATTTTCATCGCGAGCTCTCTCGGTGCGCCAAAGAGCGTCGTCAGGATAGGCTTTTCTCCCCGACGACTCGGTGAACGGGTGTTGTGGCCTCCACTAACTTCCGCTATAATCCGTATAGCTGAAGAAGCAGCTGAAATGTATTATGAAAATAGTCGTCTATAGTCGCAAGGGAATTATACAAATATTAATAATAAATAAATAGATAATGAATAAATATAAATGTATATTTTTATTTATTTATTTTATTTTGATTCAGCGATATAAGTATTGGACTGAAGAGCTACTCCCGCTAGCCTTGGCTCTAACATACTCGTACATTTCTTTGACTAATGGATTCCATCCTTCGGGTAGGCGGTGCCTCCTCCCCGTTGTCTTTTCGCTTCCTTCACATAACCTCATATGGCCCTTCAAGCTTGTCCCATTATTTAACCTAATATATCTGAGTAGCATTTGGTAATGCTTTCATTTACATTAAATATTTTTTATCTATTTTTAGTTGTTCTTCTTACAACTTACAATTAGGAAAAATAGTTTGTTCCTTTTTGATTCATGCCCAAGCTTTTTTTTCTATTAACGGAAAAATTATAAAAAAATGGTATTAATTAAATTGAAAAGTCGTCGGTTAGACATAGAGCTCCTAAATCCGCATACTAAATTCTCTGCCGATAAATTCATTACATCGACAGTTATTAGAGTTTTTTTCCCTTCGACTGATGTCGCTGAAATTTGACAAGTTATGTTTTCGTTGAGTTTTGACTTCAAATATTAAATTTCATATCGATATATTCATTACATCGATAGCTATTGGTTTTTTTGAGTTAAGCTCCTCTGTTCCCCCCTTCCCTTTTGCCGATTCTGAAAGATTGCATGTGTCCAACCATCCTAAAATTATTTCATACTGGCTTTACTGGGTATAAGAAGCTCTCTCAAAATTACGTTGTACAATGAAAAAAAAGAACTCATTACTTTCATGTACCCCGTAATGTCAGTATGAAATGATTATGAGTAAGGGGAAGTTGTGAGAGATCTGTAAGGGTTTTTGGTATAAGAAAGTCCTGTAATTATCATAATTTGTTATAAAAAAAAATTGTTTTTATTATGATGAAAATTCAATTAAAAAATATTAAATACGAGAAACGAAAAGAACCGTAAAATATTTCAGGGCCCCCCTCCAGTCTACGCCACAATGTTTCACGTGAACTAGTGTATGTTGGTTGAAGGGGCGAGGGGGGCTTGCTGAGAGCCGACAGAGGCCAATGGCCCCTAACGTAAACCAGGGCCGATTACAGAACTCCACTCCGCACATCAAAATTGTTCCAACATCAGCCCTCGCTCGACCAACAGCTTGATTACACTAATAGCGACCAATCTGCAAGATGTAAATCATGGGGCCAACTGCAGTCAACTGCATCTACCCCCCCCCCCCCCTCCCTCCCCTAGTCAACTGCACCTCTCATCATCAATCTTTACCTACATCAGATTATAATATCATATGTAAATTATGGGTCTGTCTATTGGTCTGTTGTATCTATGTAGAAGACACAAGGAAAAAAAAAAATGTCGGTGAATCAGCCACATTGTACTCCCCCAACGCAAATCAATCAACCAATTTTTGCTCTAGCTCTGTAACCAATTAACCGATTTAATAGAAAATCAACAGGTGTCTTACGAAATTCTGAAACAACATAGCTAAATTTCATGTGTTGATACATTCGTTACATCATCAGTTTCCATCATTCCATTGGGAATAATCATGTTCACAGATACACATGTGTATCTATATATATATATATAACATTTTATGTTATAACATTCTATATATATGTATATCATTTTATTTTTACATAAATTTAGGCGAAAATTCAACATCGAATTTCTAACCGTTTGTATAACTTATCCTATACTCCGTATTGCTGGAATCTAAATACAATCAGGCATTCAATTCTCGTTTATAGTTTTAAGTCTATTTTAATCAGTTTGCAACATCCAAAAGTCAAAAAATTAATTGGAAAACAATTATTGTACCATTAAATGGCGCTTACGATAATTTTTTATGTTTATTTTTTGTAGCACGTACTGGAAGCTGGGATCTGTATAAAAAACACCTCCTTTTTCAAGGAATAATACCAACGCTTAACGATTATAAATTCCCGAAAAAGTATCAAGTAGACGGCCGTTTCTAAGGTCTGTGTATCTTCAGCGTAATTTACGAAAAAATATCGGTTAAGATAATTTATTGTTTTTAAATTTTGTTTGCAATATTTTTTATTTTGAAATTTTAATTAATGTAATTACGACTTTGAAAAAGAATTTTGTTTTTTGTGTAGATAATAATAAAACGATATTATAGACGGTGTAAATATTTTAATTTTTCACAAAAATGTGGACGTTTTACCAATGTTCATATCACTGTGTATACGAGTATACTATTGTATGAGAGAAAATGGTGGAACATGTTTATAAGTTCATACATTTTATTTATATTTTCACCTTATACTTATATATATAAGTAATAAATAAGAATCTAGTAATATGTAATAGTCTACAGTGGACATAACATTACAGACAAATAATTTTAACTAACAATTGAAACAAAATTTAATAGTTTATTAGTAATTTTGTTTTAAATACTGAAAAAACTTGATATAATGATTGATAACAAATAAACATTATTATCTGAAGTGCAAATAAAACCTTTTTCTTCCGCAATTCTTGAAAAGAAAAAACACAAAAAATGTTATACTTTTGATAAACAGACATTTTCTTATTTTTTTTTTCTTTAAGAAAAAATATAAGTGTTTATTATTTCATGTATATTTTTCCTATTATATGAAATATTTAATTAAAAATGAACTATTTGTCATTGAGTCTGCGATTAGATTCGCGGTTCTCAATCCAAGATAATAATCTCTATTATTTCTGGTTTTATATTTTAATAAAACACAAATTTTCCTTATTGCTAAAAAAATGTTCCGGTATTTTTTCATGTTTCTGATTTCAAGGAATTGTAAATGGATTACACCATTGATAAGTTGTATCTTCAATTATAACCGAAAATGCAGCTCATTTCTAGAATATTTCAATTATATCCTGTAATTATAATTATAACTTAGTGCGCATTTCAGCGTGAAATTTTGGAGAGAGAAAGAGGCTGATAATATATTGTAACTGTCTGTATTTAGGGGTACCTAGATATTAGTAAATGCATTAAAAATATATTTAAATAATAAATTGAATAGTATGAATTTTGAATTGAGAAGGCTTCGGCATGGAAGAGGGAAGAAAAACTGGACTAGCAGCTGTACATGTCTGTCCAGGAAGATCTTTCCTCCAGTTGTACAGAAGTATGGCCCCATGCGCGGATCACCACCGTGATCACCACCAGGTGAATCTGGGAACAACAACGATGCACGTGATCCGGAACACAATATTGTACCATAATAAAAAAAAATGTATTAAATAAATAAACCTTTCAATTGTCACCAGCATTTTTATAAATACCAATAATTAGAACCTTTACAATATACTTAGTTTAAGTACCAATAATTAGGACCTTTACAGTATATTTAGTTATTTAAGTACCAATAATTAGAACCTTTACAATATATTTAGTTATTTAAGTACCGATAATTAGAACTTTTACAATATATTTAGTTATTTAAGTACCAATAATTAGAACCTTTACAATATATTTAGTTATTTAATCGTAGCTAGCTAATATTATTCTACTTCCCCAGCTATACAAATTATAGTAGCAGTTATGTAATTGGTCAGAAATTTGATTTCGAGTCCACAATATCTGGTATAACCGAATCAAAATATCTATTTACCAAAACGTAACATTAGTAAACATGTTTGTCAATATTAACTCGCGTACGTAAAAAAACAAAAAATTGTATTTACTTTTCATGATAAACAGTGAGATCTCATTTTGAAAACACTTCTCGTTCACGTTTTTTTTTTTTTTTTTTTTTACTACCTCAGATATACATAGTTATGTAATCGGTCAGAAATTCGATTTTGGATTTTCATTGAAATTTACACGGCTTAACACGAAAACTTTAACAACTGCCGTTGTAATGAATGTATTGACACGAAATTTCATATATAAATTTATTGCCCTATAAGAATGACACCTATTAATTTCCACCGGAATCAGTCGAAGGGGAGGGGGCTCAACTCAAAAATTCCAATTTCTGCCGATGTAATGAATATATCGACATAACTTCTAAGTTGAGGAACGCGGACATATTGTGGAAACTTGTAATAAATGAATAAAACAAACTTATTTTTTGAAATATTGTCTATTCCACTAAAGAATTGTCTATTCCACTCCGTCTTTAGTGGAATAGACAATATTTCAAAAAATAAGTTTGTTTTATTCATTTATATCGACATACATATTAGTATGAAGATTCAGAAGCCACTATGTAAATCAAATATTGAGTTTTATTCCATACGGTCGATTAGCAATGGAGGGAGAGCGAAAACGCAATTGATTAATTCGTTGTGAGGAAGTACAAAAACCGATGATTCAACGACAACTTTTTTTTTCTGTACAGGTATAATTGAGCAATAAATATGGAAGATTTTGCCGAATATTGGTTGTCTAAATGACGGGAGGGCGTCACAGTTGCCCACTTAAGTCGGGGGAGGGAGCGTGATTCCGGTAGCGACAGTTAGTTGGTGAGGTGACATCCCGCTAGTTACCTGACAAAGAAAGGAACGGACCAACCTGGGCCTGGGCCATCCTTCCGATCTGTCTCACAATACACAACCTCTTGGCGTACCTCATCCAACTATCTTAAGTCCTCTTCTCTTCTCAATTAGTTGGAGGCAGGATACAAGCAGGTACCAAGGACCAAGAAAATTGTCCGTTGCAGAAGGGTGTCTGTTGAGGAGGGTTTAAAAAAAAAATGTATTATATGTATTTAGGTACATAAACAAAACGTTTAATTTGCTTTTATGTTTAATACTAATATAGGTAACAAACAATAGATAACTAGATAAAACACACATAAAAATTAGTATTTTGGATTTTAAGTTAATAAACCAAACTGTAGGTATGTATGCCTGTTTCACAAACATCGAATTCTACGAATTGAAAAAAAATTCCATTTTTCAAATGAATTCTTTTGTAAGTGTCCGCTTAGGAAGTGTAAATTTATCTCTTGATGACGAAAAATTGGTAGTCAGGACATAGCAAAATTGTCCGTAAGGAGAAGTGTCCGTAAAGAGGGGTTTTACTGCAAAATGAAAGACGTCTGATAGGGATAGGCTCCAGGTTGAATGAGGGGTTGTCTTCTCGCATTTTATTTTATAAACCAACCAACCAGGTTTATTGTGTCATCCTCAGTGGAGCATTACCCATAATAGTTTTTTTTACCAACGCTTTTACTTCCCCAGCTAAACGTAATGTATAGGAAAAGTTATGTAATCGGCCAGAAATTCAATGTGAGTTTTCACCAGAATTTCATGTTTTTTCCTAGCCCCGAAATTTAAAAAAAAAACACCATATTTTTTATGTTTGTGTGTGTTTGTAGAGTGTACAAGGTATAGAATGAATACCGACATTAAATTTTATATTTGTACCCAGAATCCCAAAAGTACATTTTTGATGTATAATTTATGATTGTCAGCGAAATAAAGGGGTTGGATCAATACAAAAAAACCTTATAACTGCCATTGTACTGTAACGTATTGACACGAAATTTAATATAAGGCTTGAGAAATCCTTGAGTATGTACACGTACTGATTTTTAGTAAATTTGGCCAAACAGAATACGAATTTGAAGAGAGTGAAAACATAGTTAGCATATAATTCGATGACGATTATTGCCGGTGATTCTATCGAAAGCTGCTTTTTAAAGTGGAATTTTTAGTACTCAATTGTTTTTCCATCTATGGTCGCTTCAGAGTAATTTGCAATTGTTAAAAATATTTCATTTTCTTATTTTGGCGGAATATTCTATGAATTTTCCCTCTAAACTTTGACTGTTAACAAAACAAAAAGGTATATTTTCCCTCATTATTTCCCCTAATACTCACGCGTGTCATACTTGCGAAACTTTCCCTTCGTAAGTAAGTATATTAACTCAAAATTAGCAAATCCAATTTCTGCAGTATAACAGTACAGTTGTGAAACTTTTAGGTGAAGTATGAACGTTTTTACGTAAGTAAACAATTTAAGTTAATTTGTTCCACTACTTTCGTAAGAACAAGTTACTTAGCTTTCATTTACACATTCTAATTACAAGTGCAGTACACTTTGCTTTCTAGAAACTCTAAATTACAGAACTGCAAGAAAGAAACTGACTTTCAAGATAATGTTATTTATTTTTATTCAAAACTTATGACATTTCTTCATATCAATAGCACTATTTATAAATCGTTCATCACTTTGATTAATAAAAAGTAGTCGGTTAGTTAGTTATCGCCTACTACCAGAGCCTTCTTTTGTCTCTGGTCGTCATGCGCCTGAATCTAAAAGGCCGAGATCCCTGCACAGGCTCTGATGAAACCTGAATATCTTGGAAACGGCATACCCGATTTCCACCAAACATGGCTAAAAATCATCTCGCAAATACCAGCTTTTGAAACAAAAAAAAAAACGCTTTGAAATCGTTTCAGCCGTCTTGGAGCTACGATGCCACAAACAGACAAAGGCTTCAAACTTATAACACCCCTTCTTTTGCGTCGACGATAATATCTTTGTATAGACGAAAGTATACAAGAGATCCAGGATGTGGCCATAACTCAAATTTAATAAAAATTGCTGATACGACCTTTTTCTAAACAGCTAACCGTATCAGTTTATGTCTGTAGTAAATCTTTTAGAGAAATTGCTAGTGCAAAAGTATGGGTACTATATCTGTTGCTTGAATTACTAAGATGCATATTTGGTCCAATTTTCATAATTCCTCCATTTTTTGATCCTTTGGTCGTAATCGGATAAAATAATACTACTTTTTCCAAATTTTCTCTTCAAATATCAAGGTTTAGGGCTCCCTTTCTTTAAAAAAACTTGTTTTTGTCGAAAAAAAACCTCAAATTATGATTTTGGACATAAATCTATCGATTTGATAGATATCACATTGTTTCAATAACTTTCTTTTTTTAAGATACATTTTACTTTTTTTTTTTTTTAATAGAAGTTATAAAGGTCAGATAGTTTTCAAATAAATGTTTTTTAAAGCAAAAAGTTTCAGTATTAGTAACAAATTATAGTAATGCTACTATAACGTCGTAATGCTATATTATAGTAATGCTAGTATGATGTGAATTTGAGAGTGGAGTGGGAGAGTGATCTGTACTAAAGTGGTTGGTATAACAAGTCCTGCTCTTGTCATAACATATATTTTCAAACTATCATATCTTTTTATGTTAATTGCACATACTATAACCGTTTTGAATAATAAATTAAATAATAACATGAATATTCATCAACTAATATTGTTCAGACAACCGGCAACCGAGAGCAACAGATGTAGGAAACGGCTGGTTATATAGATATGCACCTTACTTACTGTGGGAAATTATAATTGAGCCCAATAATTACACTCAGTAATTCGCTGCAGATTAAAGTGGAAAGAGAAAGTATCAATAAAAAATAGAACCAAAAAAAAGGAAATAGAAACCTGAAAAAAAAAACGGTCAAGCGCGGCTTCGCTCGCACGTGAAGCATTTCTTCAGAACATTTTGAAAAAATGATAATTGTGAATCACCGTCTATGTACTTCCCCAGTACGAATTAATTAATTACGTTTTCACTTTTCCACCAAAGCCAATCAAGCGTTTGGTCTAAAACTCAATATTTGACTTTCATAGTGGCAATCGTTGATTTTTTCCGGCATTTCTTCCAGAGGTGTCTTCTTCTTTTTTTTTCTTTTTTTTACAATATTTCATGATTTACCCGTCTCTTCGAGAAGGGAAGTAATTCTCTGCAGGTAAGTGTACTGGGGAAGTACATAGACAGTGATTCATAATTATAATTTTTTTCTATAAAATTATTCACGTGCAGAAGCCGCGCTTGACCGTTTTTTTTTCAGGTTTCTATTTCTTTTTTTTTTTTGCCATTGAAAAAAATCAACATTTCAATATCCCAGAGAAGTTTAAGAAGAAGAAACACATAATGGCAATCCTCAAACTAAATTTTCTGTTCATTGTGTTCCTTAAACTTCTCTGGGATGTTACTATGTTGATTTCTTCCGGTAATTTTTTCTAGAGGTGTTCATTTTTTTTTTTTTGACAATATTTCGCACCTTCCACGTCCCTTCTTCCCTATGGTTCATAGTGACCAGAAGAAGGGTCATGAAAGTGTCCCGAATGATGTTAATTATTTGAGCGAAGTCCCTCTCTCTTCCCTTCGACCGATTTTGCGGAAAATTATTAGTTGTCATCCTTATGGAGGTTTCAATTTAAATATAAAATTTTAAATTGATTTATTCATTACTTGATTATTTAATGTGACTCTTCCTTTTGGCCTATATGGCTCAAAATCAAAAGATGTCGTTCGTATATTCATTTTATCAGGATGTATCGTGTTTGCAGACACACACACACACCCACTTGTCTACATCGACTTAATGGGCCGTGAGCCAGGGACCTCCTTATTGGGCCGTCTAAAAGAAAAAAGGTACCTACTAATAGAAATAAAAGACGTTGTCCTCCCACTGTTTTATTTTACACCAGAACCGGTTTTCGACGCAACAGCGTCATCATCAGTGGTTCATCTATCATATAATAACAAAATATACAAATAATAAAAAGTATAAATAATTCTTAAAGCATCAGGGTACAGAGTAAGAAAATAAAATTATAAAATTAACTTATCCCACCCACACTGCACAGCGGTTAGAAGACAACTGGCATAGCTCTAAGGGGTGGGGATAGCCAGATCCACTCATTCTCTCAACATGCAAAAACCATTCATTCTAATATATACAATAAGTTTGTACATAATAGTAACATACATTCCCCCCCCCCCCCCCCCATACAGCCAATGAAATTATTGTTGTCATATAATATAATATATAGAAATCTGTCTGTGCCAAGCTTGTACCCCGTGTATTAACCCCCATAATAAAGGGTCTGAAGCAGAGGGTTTTTTCATCCCTATAAACCTCAAGACAAGAAAACACATCGTCTTGCTGGTACTTTTTTTTACCCGCCCCTCAAATGTCAAAATCAGTTTCAGAATATTCTGAAACAATAAATAATGAAAAATCCTTATTGGCCCGTGTACCATTTAGCCAGTGGAAAGTCTAGTCTGCGGCCCAGTAATGCTATAATGATGGGCGACACACACACATAGACAGTATTTCCGTGAAATCGGTCGAAAGGAAGGAGGGGGAGAGGGGGGGGGGACCTGAAAAGGTAGTTGACTCAAATACCCTAATAACATGTAATGAATATATCGACACAAAATTACTCAAATATTTAGTTTTAGTCCAAACAGTCGATTTGTTACCTGATCGATTTGTAATACTGTCTGTTAGAAAGTCATGCAGTGGCACAATTTCTGTTTAGTTATTGCACTCAATTGCAAATTAAACAATAAAATTATCAGCACTTATCTGATAAATTGTTTATTATAATTGCAGTGTATGCAATTTTATTGGGATTATTTGATGAAAGAATGTCAGATTAAATTTCCTTTGGCCTGGCGTATGGATCGTTTAAATCGTTTTATTTCTTAAGAACCCAATTAAGTTTCTAGACCAATTTGAAATCCCAATATAATCATTTGTTGTACTTATCTAAATGACTAAAATGCCCCTAATATTGTTGCCATGCAATTTGCCCTCTGAGAAATGTCCTTCATTCGTCTATAAAACATTCCTTCTCAAACATAGCATATTAGTTGTAGTGAGGGTCAGTCAAAGATGGAAGAAAACAGGCAACCTTCTCCCCAACCCTGATTATTCATAGAAAGTCAGGTTCGATTTTTGCTGTTTATTATGTTGCACCTATTTGTCTATTCCCATGATTATTAATGTTTATGTTTAGTAATGTATTCATAGTTAATTTTAATTTGTATTAGTGTACGTTCGTGTTTATGGTTAACAGTGTATCTATATTCAATTTTAATGTTTAGTAATGTATTCATAGTAAGTATAACGTTCAGTAATGTTTATCAACACACTAATTTTGTTTAATTGTGATTCTAATCTAGATTCCCTCCATGTTTGTAGGCCCTGATGATGATATAAAATATATCGAAACGTTGGCGTTTGAATAGTGTTGCCTGTTTTCTTCCATCTTTGACTGACCCTCAATATTCCTAGCATATTAGGTAATTCTTTGATATGGCCTTACCAAAAATACTTCATGAAGTTTTTAGGATCAAGGAAGCAGTAGTCGGATAGCCGGACCAAACACTTTTTGGTTTGGTATTGTAAAAGTTTGTTCGATTTTTGAAAATCTTCAAAGATCTGTGTGTGATATTATTTTACTAGGTTGTTTCAGATAAATTATGGAATTTTAGTAGAGACTTGGAGTAAGTTAGTTATTATGATTCATACCCGGGCTCTAACTATGAGGTCATATCGCCTACTACCTCTTTCGTCACTCTAGTGGACATGAGCCCGATTCTATCATGAAAGTCCTAAAATTTGCTTAACCTAAATTCTTATACACCTAGAGTAGGCATCTTTATCGAGTACATGATATCTCACAGGCTCAGAACCATCCCTTAACGTCCCATGGGACGGCGTATACCGAGCTACCGGCGCCCTCGGAAATGCGTATTGTCACTTGAATACATTATATCTAAAATAAAGGTTTAATAACGTTTTCTCTTTTTTCCATTAGTTTCTTTTTTTTTTTTTTTTAGAAACGATTATAATCAAGTAATTGTTTTTAACTTTGTAATTAAGTTATGAAAACAAATTACTTTTTAAAATTAATTCTGCTTGACAGTAAATGTAGAAATATTGTATTACATAGGCGTAGTTTTAATAGCTTAGAGAAATCAGATATTTCGAAATACAAAAAAAATAAATAAAGGTAATTATTTAAATTAATATCATCTAATTCTGTTCATTATACTGAGCTCAAGATCGCGGGTTAGAAACTCAAGGTTTCTTTTATCTGGCAGATGAAAATACCATGGTCCTGAGGCTGTACGATGTCAGGACCTCGTTAAAGACCCCTTCAAGGTAAACTAAACATGGATAGACAAAATGTATGTCTCTCACTGTAGAGTCGGGCTCATCATATCCACCAGAAAGAGCGCTCTGGTAGTTGGCGATATACGTAGTAGTTAAAGCCCGGGCATGAGTCATAATAACTAACTCTGTTTTTACTTCATAAGCTCACCAGCTCTACCACCGTAGAGAGCAGTGTTGTGCATGAATAAATCCAGGATTAACCTGTTCTTATCTACCTTATATTAATTTGGTCAAATTTGACGATCGCTTTTTCAGTCACTTCAAATAGAATATCTTTCAGAAAGCTGTGAATGGAAAAAAAAAAGTTCCAAACCCGTAGGTTTTTTTTATCCAGGAGCACGCCGTCCTTATTCACCATAAGATACTCGTAAAAGACCAACCCTAGGTGAATAATCCTGGGTTGGCAATTCCCTGAGTAGAATCGGGTTCATGTCCACCAGTAGGACGAATTGGCGCTTTGCTAGTAAGAGATATGTTGGAGTAATTAGAGCGATAAATTCCATTTCTAAATTTAAAACCATATAATAACGACATCTATTAATTTTTAGTGGAATCAGGAGAAGAGAACTCGATTCAAGTACTTCAGTAACTGCTGATTAGTATGAGGATTCAGGAGCATCTATGTCGTTTTTTAGTCAAAACGGTCAAAGAGTGACAATAAGTATAATGGGATTAGGAGGGAGTAGGGGGGGGGGGGGGGGGGGGGGGCCTTAAAACAAAAACCCTACAACTGCCGAAGTAATGTATCGAAACGAAATTTTATTTCTGAATCCAGGACCCAATAAGGACGAGGATTCTCAGCGAAATCGGCTTAAGGGAATCAAATGTATGAACATGAAGCGACACCAAACGACTTTCAGCGAAATCGATATATTTTGATAGAAGGAGGGCAACCTTAGTTAATGAACTTTCGGGCTTCATTTATTTATTTTATTGTTTTCTTGCAGATTTCCTCTTGAACTCAGTATTACGATATAAACGCGATCTAGACCGATATCTAACAGAAATTGTAAGATTTTCTGACTCCCAGTCGTCCTAGATTCTGTGGTTTCAGCTGGGTGTTCTCTAGGCCCAGTTTTCACATGGCTTCTCCTAATTTATCTTAACGTCTCGTTTTAGGACGTTCCTGAAATAGACCCACATTATTTATTTATAAGTTAACATCATTTGAAATGTCAGAACATGAGAAATATGGAGCAGTAGCGTACACTCAGCACTTTGTTACTTCCCCTGCTAAAGTATAGGGAACGTTATGTAATATCTCAAAAATTTAGTGTGTTAACCGAAATTTTATGTTTTACGACGCCTTGAGTCCAAAAATTAAAAAAAAATATATCCTATGTGTCTGTGAGCACGATCACTCCCAAAAGAACGAATATATCAAAACGAAATTTTATGTGCTTCCAGACTCCCGTAGGGTGACATATGATTTTCAGCCGAATCTGACAGAGAGATCAGAGGAGGGGGCACAACTCTAAAATAGTCGACGTATCAACACGAAATTTAGTATGATTCTGAAATTCCTGAGTAAGACACCAATTGATTTTCAATTTTTTTTTTCTCTTCAAAAAAATGTTTTTATTTCTTTGTTATGATTTCTTTGATCACCCCTCTTCAATCCAAGTTTGCTATCTCGTGTTTTACCTAGACAGTAGACTTACGTAGAACCCACATACACGACTTAAACGACAAGAAACTGAATCGAAGATACGGACTGTTACGTCGACTGCTTGGACCAAAATCGAAACTGACTACTAACAAAAAACTTTAGATTACCAACATACCATTATACGTCCAATTTGGACTTACGGACTCGAACTTTGGGTTACAGCTAAACAATCCAAGCATTCCAGTTCAATCTTCTCCGACGAATTGTCAACGCTCCTTTCTATGTCACCAATAAAGTCCTACACAGAGATCTCAGTATTCCCACTGTCAATTAATTAATCAAATCCCGATTCCAATCATTCCACAGAAACCTTTCTTCCCATTCAAATCCTCTCGCACAAGACCTTTCCTCTCATTCCCATCCTGACAATCCTCCCCGCCGCTTGAACAGGAGGTGGCCTCGCGATCTTCTCTCGGAGGATAGTGAATAATGACAATTAACTTTCGAGGGAGTGTCAGCGCTGGCTGGCTTCTCCCTTCAAGTGACGTTGTTATATTTTTCTTTTTGACTACCTATTTCTTATTATGTATATATTGTATATTAGGGTGGTCCTTAAAGTGAAAAAGTTGAAATTTCCAAACGTGCTCCCCCTAGGTCGAAAGAAGTTCCCAAAAAAAAATTTTTGGCACCGAAAAAACGAGAAAACATATTGAATAACCCGTCCCCCATTTAGGTTGAATTTTAAATAGGATTTAACATAGGTTTCAAAGTTTTCTTCAGTCGATCGATTACTGAGCCGTTGATATCCATCGCTTTAGGTAAGAGAGAAAATGGTACTGAGGGGTTTTCGGAGTCGCTGAAGCAGAATATGATGTTAAAAACTCATTTTAATACATGCCAGATGTCAAAAAACCTGTCATTATCATTAACTTTTTTCATAATCACGGTTTTTTGAGTATTATCATTGTCGACAGCTGTCAAGTGTGAAAATTATTTTTAGAAATTGATTAAATATCGAAAAATGTTTTCCTTACATTTTTTTAATCGAAACAAGTAGACGTTTTTGTTTAAAAACTGATAATACTAAAAAAACCGTGATTATGAAAAAAGTAAATGATAATGACAGGTTTTTTGACAGCTGGCATGTATTAAAATGAGTTTTTAACTTCATATTCTGCTTCAGCGACCCCGAAAACCCCTCAGTACCATTTTCTAATTAAAGCGATGGAAATCAACGGCTCAGTAATCGATCGACTGAAGAAAACTTTGAAACCCATGTTAAATCCCATTTAAAATTCAACCTAGATGGGGGACGGGTTATTCAATATGTTTTCTCGTTTTTTCGGCGCCAAAAAAATTTTTTTGGGAACTTCTTTCGACCTAGGGGGAGCACGTTTGAAAATTTCAACTTTTTCACTTTAAGGACCACTCTATTGTATATAGATAGCAAATATAATTTAAAAAAAAAAAATGTTGATCATATACCTTCCCCCCCCCCATCTGTGCGAAATCATATAATCAGAAAGGAATGTTGAGTTTCACTAGAATTTAATTTTTCCCACCCCTGATTCCAAAAATGAGAAAAAGTATATCATGTATATAAAGCTGAAAATGTCTGTGCGTTGTACCGCTATAATTCACGAACGGCTTCATGCATTTGATTAATTTTTTTTTTAATTTGTTCGTCATCGTCTGTGGAAGGTTATAGGCGTATTAGTACCTCAATATCTGGTCCATCCCAGCATCCACCCACGCAATCTTTGTAACTCAAAAACCACTGCAATGATTAATGAGGAATCTTTTTGAATAGATAAGTTTTATCTACCGGAAGGTTAAGGTCTATTTTTTAATCAACCCCTGGTCCATCCCAACATCCACTCACGCAATCTTTGTAACTCGAAAACCATTGCAACGATTAATGAGAAATCTTTTTGAATAAATTAGTTTTAGCTCCAAAGCTAGCGTTACGACAGTTGAAGGACTATAAGCCTTATTCCGTATGAATAATTGAAAATTATAACATCATGAATGCACTGTCGAGGAACTGAATAGCCTTATAGGAGATATTGGGAGAAAAGTCAAAGTTCCCCGGGCAACGCCGGGTATTACTGCTAGTACGATATAAAGATATGTACAATGCATTCATTACATCGGCAGCTACTATAAAGGGGTACATACAGAGACAGGAGTTCGATTCAAAAACTTTTATAGATGTCGATGTATTGAATCGACACAAAATTTAGTATGAGTTCTATATATGTCAAATATTAATTTTTAGCGAAATTAGTAAATTGTCTTATGGGAGAGCAAAACTTACTTGATATTGCTAGAAAAGTACATTGCCTTTTTTTTATTTATTTCTTATGGGCTCCAGCTCAAATTGTGGACATAATTTTATTATCTTACTTTTATTATCTTATTATTATATAATAATATTGCTATATTATTATTAGATTTGTTGGTTGGGTCCACAAAGTCTGCCTCACCTGTACACACTTTAGATAATTTTTATCATCTGTTATCATTGTCTGACTGAAAGTGTCAGATACAATAGTTTAATTTTTATCATTAGTGTTTCACAGAAAAGTGGTTTGAAAAATATTGTTAAATAAATAATACAAATTTCTTTTTAAAATATCGTCTATTCCAAAAAAAATTTATGTTATTTACCGTTTATGCTATGTTATTATTAAATATAAAATTTCATTACCGGCAGTTATTAGGATTTTTGAGTTGAGTCCCCTCTCATCTTCCCTTCCTTTATACTGTTTCCGCTAAAAATTAATAGGTGCCGTCCTTATAAGGTTTTAAATTTATATCGTCGTTACATTCATTACAACGGCAGTTATTAGAGTGTTAAGCCCCCCAAATCCCATTTCCTTTGGGCCGATTTGGCTGAACATCAATAGGTGTCGTCTTCAGAGGGTTCTGGATAACCATATATAAAATTTCGTGTTGATGTTTTCATTCTATCGGGAGGTATCGTATTCACTGTCACACAGACGTGCAGAAATTTTTTATTTTCATTTTTGAAATTAGAGGTTTGAAAAACATGAATTTTTGTTGAAAACTCCGCATCAATTTAGGGTAGGCAAAATTTAGGATCCGCAGGTCGGGCTCATGTCCAACAGAGTGACGGAAGAGCGCTCTGGTAGTAGGCGATATGTAGTTAAGTGGTATTCATTTTCTATCTAAATATAATAGATTATATAAAATAATTTCTGAAGGGCGCCGGTAGCTCAGTGGTATGCATGCTTGCCTTCTGAGCTCAAGATCGTGGGTTCGAAACCCGGCCGAGGCTTATCTGGGAGGTAAAATAAACTTAAGCACGCCGTCCTTCGGATGGGACGTTAAGCGATGGTCTCGAGCTTGTACGATGTCCGGTACTCGTTAAAGACCCCTGCCCCAGGTGAATAAAAATTTGACGAAAGAGCGCTCTGGTAGTTAAAGCTAAAATAACTAAGTATAATTTCTGAGTTAGAACATTCAGAAAGTTCCAAAGATATGCAGACAGAACATGTTCCAGGGGGCCTTGAAACGTGAAAATCCGTTGAAACCCGGATCTCGAATTTTCATATGATTACAATGTGTCCTTATATATAATACTGTAGGTATAAGAAGGTAGAAATGAATATATCGATATTTTCTGTCTCGATATTAGCGCGTATCAATATAATGAGGACTTCCTGTATTTCGAGAGGCGATTAGGGTACCTGTTTTTCCTTTTGAGATATTAACCTTGAAAATACCTCACGCTATTGTTTTCACCTTGAACAGATTAAGTATCTCTTTTTATTTTTTGTGTTTGTGTTTGTTTGTCTGTCTGTTTGTTGAAATGAGGAGGAGAAGAGAGTTGGCAGGAGAGGGAACTAGGTGAATTTCATTAATGGCAATGGGAGTGGGGTGTGAGGCGGTTTGGGTTGGTTTGGTTTTGGGACGGCCGATCCCGTTATGAACAGAGTGAGGGACGATTCGTCGGTTGGCCGAAGTACCGCTAGCAGAGAACAGGTTCACTCAGGGGGGGCATGGCGTAGCCTTGTCGACAAGAACACTGGCGCAATATCACCTTAGATCCTCTGAATAATGGAGTCGTCACAACATACCTCAAGTATACCTGTTGAGTGTACATTTTGTAATGTCAATCAGAACCATAGGTTCTTTGTAGCCTGTTCTGATGCCTGTTTTCAGAAAGGGGAGAAGGAACGTTGTAAAGCACACATTGGTGCATTTTAGAGGGCACCTGTACCTTAGACGTAGCGGTGTTAGCCTATTGAACTCAAGATTTCGCGTTCGAAACCCGGCCGAGACCCTTGAGCACATCGTTCTTCGAATGGGACGTTAAGCGATGAAACATGAATTTCCGTACGATGTCAAAGAAGTGAATAAACCTGTGTAGACAAAATTTAGGACTCCCACAGTAGAGTTGAGCTCATGTTCACCAGAGTGACGAAAGAACTCTCTAGTAGTAGGCGATATGACCTTGTAATTACAATAACGAACGATGTATTTTCAAAATAAAATATGATATGACTATTAGAGTTTTGAACATTCGCATTGATTAATGCATTCGTGACAGCTGGGGTTTGAATTGCGCAGCTCCAGTTGGTTCCAGGGGAATCCGCTAGGTGTCGCTAGGTTTGTACAGATCAGCTGATGATAACGCTGTTTCCCGCTTGCAGATATCTTCATTTGTTGATTAGCTACGCGGTTTTTCGTGAAGTGCGATTTTTCGTTTGTCGGATTTCAGAATGAATGACCTGAATGAACAACGACTTGCTGTGAAATTGTGTGTTAAACTTGGAAAATCTGCGACTGAAACATTTGATATGCTCAACACGGCTTACGGAGATGTTGCTATGAAGCTTACGGCATGTTTCAAGTGACATGAACGTTTTAAGGGTGGTCAAGAGTCGATTGAAGACGATGAGCGTCCTGGACGTCCTTCCACGTCAACTGACGACCCACACGTCGACCCGTTTACCACGAGTACTTCCCCCAAGGGTATGTCTCTAAAGGAAGCAATATTAGGCATTTTGCCACTCAAGTTAATTTTCTATATAATTTCAATAAACCTTTGCAAATAGACTGATGATATGTTAATATTTTTTCACGTGCTTAAAGCCACTGCAAAAATATCCAATAAATCAGTAATATTGGAGTTATGCTTCCTCTCCTGACGACATTACAAAATTAATACATTCTGAACTCTTCGCCATTATATAACGACGACATCTCTTCTCCTTCGGACTGCAGTATTGATATGACCTAAACTCCTGGCGATACTATCACAATATGCCCAAGACTGCTTACGATTTGTCTGGAACTCCTTCGGACTACAGTATTGATATGACCTGAACTCCTGGCGATACTATCACAATATACCCAAGACTGCAAACAATATCCCTGAAACGTGGAATGCAACATTGATATGTCCTAAACTCTTGCTGTTGGACTATAATTCAAACACAATACGCAAGAGGTGCTTGCCGTTAAAATTATAATATTCTAGTTCCGAGGCTCAGAATGTATCGATTCTCAAATTAAAAGGCAGATTTTGATTTGAAGACCTTAACACATAGTTTCTTTTATTATCATTGGGCAAGGACTCCCTATAAAATCTAAATTCTAACGTGCAAAAGAATTGAAAACTACTGTCCTGGTGAAGAACAGAGAATGAATATCTTGTGCAGACCCGGAAGAACAGTTGGTTGCAGAGGTTATAAACATTCTTATTGATAATTAGTTACGTGAGAGCAACTAGTTGTGCAGATGGCAGAGGTTATTGCAGACAATAATAAGCCAATTATCAAGCAGTGCAATCAATTATAAGTGAGAACAATGTGCCTTTATTTTCTCGGGAAAAGGTCAGACGCGCAGGAAGTAGAATTCAATGAGTTTCATGTATTTCTCTGCGCAGTTGTTGTCAATACACAGAAATGAGGAAATATGTCAAATTCACTTCTTCAGGTTTCTATTAGAAAAAAAAATTATTCAACAAAATTTTCCTATGAATCCAATTTATCTATTTGGTCGAACAAAGAAATATTTTATGGGTCTCAGGAAAATATACAACTCATTTGAATTATACAAATTGACTCTGTCTGTCCACTTTGTAACAGTGATAATGATAACATACTCCATCTTCTCATAACTTGTCCAATGTTAAACCAATACAGAACCAAATTTATCAATAAATATATTTCACACTAGAGGGCGCCGGTAGCTCAGTGGTATGCGTGCTTGACTTCTGAGCTCAAGGTCGTGGGTTCGTAGCCCGACCGAGGCCCTTAGTTTATTTTATCTGGGAGGTAAAATAAACTTAAGCACGCCGTCCTTTGGATGGGACGTTAAGCGATGGTCCCGAGCCTGTACGATGTCAGGTACTCGTTAAAGACCCCTACCCTAGATGAATAAAAATTTAGGGTAGGCAAAATTTAGGACTCCCACAGTAGAGTCGGGCTCATGTCCACCAGAGTGACGCAAGAGCGCTCTGGTAGTAGGCGATATGACCTCGTAGTTAAAGCCCGGGCATGAGTCATAAAACCTAACCAAACCTAACCTATTTCACACTATAATGCAATCTCCGATAAAATAATTAATTTCTTAAGTATTGATGACGATGAAAAAATCAATAATATATTTATTTTTGTAACTAATAATTTACAATTTATTATTATTTGCCCTCTCGTTTACCTTATACATTTCACAAAGGCGTTGCTATTGTTTGTCCCCTGGCATGGCCTGCCTGTTCTTTGGTTGCCCTGGGTCCTGTGCTTGGCTTTCCCCGGTCCCCCTAGCCTCCTGTGGGATCCCACCATGGCTGTTCTCGTCATTTGCATAAAGAGTTCGCTGGTTTAGTTAGGACAAGGATTGTAACAAGGTAGGGCGATAATAACCAAAGCAGTTGTTCGCCCCAAATAAATAAACCAATCAAATATTTCACAACAGTTGGTATTTTTCTTTTCTTTACTTCGGCCCATATTTATAATGTTGTATCTTCCAAAATTAATTTTTTGTTTAATTAAGTGTTATATTTTCTATTTTTAATTATAAGTTGTATATATATTATATAAAATGCATTACATTTATGTGTGAACTAGTGAGGTCAACCCTTGCTATGAGATTTGTATCTGTATAAGCAATAAAGTTTCATTTCATTTTATTTATCTATTTGGTTGAAAATCAATAGGTTTCGTCTTCATGAGATTCTGGATATACACATAAAATTTCGTTTCCATACATTCATAACTTCGGCAGTTAATGAAGTTATTGTATTAAGCCCCTCTCCTAATTCCCTTTGGCCTATTTTGCGAAGATTTTATATTTGTTGTCCTCATTACATACTGAATTTACATTTGAAATTTCGTTTCAATTCATTTATTACATCGGCAGTTATTGGAGTTTTTGTGTTAAACCCTCAAACCGCCTTTAATTCTCTCTTCCCTTCGGTTATTTGACTGAAAATCAGTAGGTATTGTGCTTAAGGGGTTCTAGATACACACATAAAATTTCAGGAATTTTTTTTTTTTTTTTTTTCATTTTCGAAAAATGGGGCTTGAGAAAAATAAAATTCCAGTGAAATTTCAACAACGAATTTCTACCGAAGTTAAAATCCGTGCTTGCAGAAGCTGCCTAAAGTTTTAGGCATTCAGAGCTTTTTTTTTACCTTCCCCAGTTATACGAAGTATAAGGGAAGTTTTTTAATTTTTTCTTATAGCCATTTATATTGACAAGATATAAAAAATGAGGAATCATTTCAGCATTTACTATCTGTGGTAAGGCGCTACTATTCTGAACGACATGACTACGTCTAATGGTCATAGACCAACGTTTTAAAGGTCAAATTAAAGATCTGTATAAACTAAAAGATAGATAAAAATTTTTTTTTTTTTATCATATAAACTAATTCTCATCGAAATTGATAAATTAAATCGCGAAATTATGTTTTTGTTTTTTTTAATTTCGCTCAAATGAGTGTATTAAATTGAGCAATTTACGAAATCATTTAAAAAGAATTACAAATATAAGCAAAAATAGCTTATATAATATATATATATTTTTTATTTTTTTATACATCTTTATTATGAAATCAGGAGTAGTGAATAATAATTATTTTACATTTTATAAGCAAACACCTGAACCTAAGATAATTAACTATAAGTGGAAAAAGCCAGAAGCAAGAAAAAAAGTTATCTGGTTCGAACCTTAGATAGTAAGAAAATGGTTTATATGACATTTTTCAAGGTTTTATATATCAATATTCCTAATGAATTTATTTTTTTAAATTATTAAAGAATTAATACAATATTAGGTATTGTAATCAAGGAAATCGGATGTTGATTTATTATGTATTATAATTTAGAAACCATTTAAACATTTGAATTTCATACGACAATGAATAGAGTAGAACTGAAAAAATGTTGGCTATTTATTGGCCTCACCTCATGAGAAGAGACAGTTGTTGGTTTCATGATCAGAATAGTTTAGAATATTTCCTTTAGTTCTGATTTTCAGTGAAATTATCAAAATTAAACAAATTGCCTACATATTTTAGTCCAATGAGTAGGGCCATATATGGAGCCCCAAACGCAAGAGGAATAAGTACAGCGCTGAGGATAAAGTCATTTGAAGCATTCGGGGACAATAAAAGAACGATACGGCCATAACTCCTGACAGTATGTCTGAAACTCCTCCGGGCAATACAACACCAATATACCTGAAACTCCTTCCAAATATACAATGCCCACAGAACTTTGCCTTTTTGGATAGTCTTAAGCAATTTTAATAATCTCACCTAACGTGTCTAGAAACACTATACGAATAACTCATTGTCAGGGCCGTATTTAAGATTTGTAGACCTCTAGGCTGAATCTGTGGTGCGGGCCCTACCCGGAGGGGATGGGGGGGTTGAAAATTCACCTGCAAAAATCACATTTTAGAGAAATGATACAACTAAAAACCTAAGAAGAAACATTTGAAGTTTATTATTAAATTGTAGAATTTTTTTTACTATACCGTATTTAGCAATTGAATTGATGAGATAATAAAAATGGAAAGAACAGAAAATCATTAAGCTATTCAATCATTAAGTTAAGCTATGAACTACTAGTCTAGCTTAATATTTGAGTTATCCCTTCTGTTAATAACTATGAACAGGCTATCTAGGCTATGGGCCCGCACACAAAGAAAAAATCTATAATAAAATTTAATGCTAAATTTGAATTGAAATATTGATTTTTGCATATAGACATAAAACTCAACTTTGTGTTCTTCTTTAAATAATAGTTGTTCATATCATAGTTTTAGTTAATTGTTAAAGGTCTTTATATCAGTCCACTGTATGATCAGTCAGTTCTAACAATAACAATACGAGTGTACATTAAAGCGAATAAAACAAAATATACGTTTACATATACTGCACACGTCACACAAAACATTAATTTAAAAAGAAATACATTTAAAACAATATTTCTTGTGGTATGTAACCTTAAATGAAAAATTTATAATATTTTAGACTATGAGACTTACGTTGTTCATAGTTATTAACTGAAGGGATAATTGAAATATTAAGCTAGACTAGATCGTTCATAGCTTACATTAATGATTGAATAGCTTAATGATTTTCGGTTCTTTCCATTTTTATTATCTCATCAATTCATTATCTTCTAAATACTGTATAGTAAAAATTTTTATGCAATTTAATAATAAACTTCAAATGTTTCTTCTTAGGTTAGAAAATTTCTCTAAAAATGGCCCGCACCACAGGTTCAGCCTAGGGGTATACAAATCTTAAATACGGCCCTGACAATGAGATATTCGTATAGTGTTTCTAGACACGTTAGATGAAATTATTAAAATTACATAAGACTATCCAAAAAGGCAAAGTTCTGTTGGCATTGTATATTTGGAGGGAGTTTCAGGTATATCGTTGTTGTATTGCCCGGAGGAGTTTCAGACATATCGTCGGGAGTTTCGGCCGTAACATTCTTGTATTGTCCCCTAGTTCTTCAAATGGCTTTATCCTCATTGCTGTTATAATGTACAATTATTTATTTATTGCAACATTTCTTTCATTTATTCATTCCTCACTTTTGTCAAAGTTCACATCCCTGGGATTCTTCATCATGGTTTGCTTACAGCTCATGTCCTTACTGTAAGACAAGTATTGATTTCTCTTGCGTTTGGGGCTCCATAAATAAAATAGGCCTCGGTCAATAATACTGTATACGGTTAGAATTTTCTACAAGCTTCTAAAACCCAATACTTGGGCCCACAATACATGAGCGCTCTTGCATCGCTCTGGTGGACAGGAGCCTAACTCTACTTTGGGTGTACTAAATTTTGTCCACCTAGGTTTATTCACCTATCGTACAGGCTCGGAACTATCGCTTAACTATCCAAACGACGGCATACTCAACATTTTTTCACTTCCCAGTAAGCAAGCATCTATACCACTTAGCTACCGGCACCCTCGAAGTATTTTCAAATCACCCGCACTTTAACTTACTTGAGGGTCATCAGTAAATTAAGGAAGGCATCTGGGGGGAAGAGTCTTGAAAAATGTTACGTAAGGCAAAAAAATACTATTCATTTTCATTAACTAGCTTTTTAGTAAAAAAAAAATTGTGATATTACCACAAATTATTTCATACTGGCATTACTGGGTATAATAATGTCTACTCTCAATATAACGCTGTTCAAAGAGACAAAATGAAATGATTTCTAAAAGAGGAAGGGGGAGAGAGTTTACATTCTTCGGTGCGCTATAACTTTTGTCGTATTGATCCTATCTCAAATCTTAGGACTCTTTAGCGATGAGAAATTTTATAAGGAACAATTTTGGTGGGAATACATTTTTCGATAGGATTAACCGTTTTCGAGTAAATCAAGGAAACGTCTTAAAAGTATGTCTCTCAAAACTACTTTTCAAGATGGTTTTCGGGTATGTATTTCGACCTGTAAAAAATCATATTTCATATAAATTATGTATTTTAATATTTTCTATAACTGTCGAGGTTAGGTTTTAAGACTCATGCCCGGGCTTTAACTACGAGGTCATATCGCCCACTACCAGAGCGCTCTTTCGTCACTCTGGTGGACATGAGCCCGACTCTACCATGGGATTCCTAAATTTTGTCAACCCTAAATTTTTATTCACCTTGGGTAAGGGTCTTTTAAGAGTACCTGACATCGTACAGGCTCGGGACCATCGCTTTACGTCCCATGCGAAGGACGGCGTGCTTAAGTTTATTTTACCTCCCAGATAAAATAAACTAAGGACCTCAGTCGGTTTTCGAACCCACGATCTTGAGCTCAGAAGACAAGCACGCATACCACTGAGCTACCGGCGCCCCTCTCTATAACTGTCGATGTAACGAATGTATTGACACGAAATCTCATATGTAAATTCAAAAAATCCCTAGAAATACTTATTTTCCGCGAATTCTGAAAAAGAAAAGAGAGAAATTAGAAGGGAGGGGGGGGGGAGGGGGGGGGGGGGCTCAAATCAAAAAACTTAATAACTCCCAATGGAATTTATATATGGACATAAAATTTAGTATGAGAATTCACAAGTTCCTGCTTAAGCAAATAAGCAAAAACTTAGTTCATCAAATCGTAGTGGGGATGTACATTGTCTGCTATTCTGCGAAGACTTTATTTTCAGTTGGCAAGTTGCCCTTAAGCTGGCAACACAAAATAGGTCAATGATGTAACCATTTTTTTTTATTTTATTTTTTTCAGTAGTCCAATCATTTCAGATTAAAATTTACTTACGTATCACATCTAATAAAAATTAATAGATGGATAATCAGGATATGCAATAGTATACAAAAATTAAATAAATGACATTATTCATATTTACTGATTCCTGTTATTTGTATTTATTATTATCTTTACATAACAAATCCCAGAACCAGTTTTAAATAACGGTTTTATTTTCTAGGTCCATGTTGTTGATGTAAATAGTTTCTTCAGAAAACAGCTGAGTTTTACTTCTCTTCAGAGTCAAGATATAGGTCGCCGGTTTCCGGTTCTTGTCAAAGCTCAACTGACAATTAAAAGAAAAATGAAAGTGCATCCATGCCATTGTATGGTATTATTGAAACTCTGGTATAGTCCCATATTTTTTATATCATAGTATTTTGTTTATTGTTTTTTAATATGTTAAGTTTAGGGGTTCCTTGATTTTGGAATAATTTTGGACAAATTTATCATTAAATTATTATATAAATATTTAACCTGACCGTGACTCTTAGTTTATTCTATCTGGGAGGTAAAATAATAAACTTGAGCACGCCGTCCTTTGGATGGGACGTTAAGCGATGGACCCGAGTCTGTGCGATGTCAGGTACTCGTTAAAGACCCCTGCCCTAGGTGAATAAAGATTTAAGAGAGGCAAAATTTAGGACTCCCACAGCAGAGTGGGGCTCATGTCCACCAGAGTGACGAAAGAGCGCTCTGGTAGTAGGCGATATGACGTAGTTAAAGCCCGGGCATGAGTCATAAAACCTAAACCTAACCTATAAATATTTAATTTTAATTTTATTATATGCGTTACAATGAAAAAAAAAAAAAATCGTCTGTGAATCACCGGCAATACATTACTTTTTTTACGTTAATCAACTATTGTTCATTCAATCAACTATTGTTCATTCTCCCTAGTGGTGCCAAACTATCGATAGTATCGATAATTCTCAGCACAACTATCGATTGAAACATGAATTTCTAACAAGAAATGCAATCGCCTCTGGAAAAGAGTTCGGTTTCCGTACTGTTGACTATTCTGTCAGTAACCAAGAAAAGAGGTTTCGTCTTAATCAGTATTATTAGTTCCTTTAACCTACTATAGAGTCGGGCTCATGTCCAACAGAGTGACAAAAGATTGGTCTGGTAGTAGGCGATGTGACCTTATTGTTAAAGCTGGGGCATGAGTCATAATAACTGACTCGACACAAAAGTTCATATGTAAATTCAAAATCCTATAAGGACGTTTACCTATTAATATTCAGCAAAATCAGTCGAAGGGAAGGGGGGGGGGGGGGGGGGGGGTCAGAGGGGTTCAACTAAAATAATGTCGTGAAATTTTATATGAGAATTTAGAAGCGCCTATGTCAGTCAACCAATAATTTTTGGCACAAACTGTCGATTGGCTTTGGAAGGAGAGTTAACACAATTGATTAATTTGTTCTGGGGAAGTACATTGACGGTGATTCACTCTATCCTTATCCGGATAGAGAAAGAAAAGTCGATCTATCAACTTCCCCGTCGTAGGCAGGATAGATAGAGGTCTAGGCTAGTGAAACTGATGTCCCTGAACGTGTAGCATAGTGAAAGTTGACCTCTATCCAACTGCATCCATTCCTTCCTACATAGAGGACACAGTAGGAAATGGACGGCCAACTTCAAAATGGAACAACCATTCTTTTAGAGTACCGAAGTGCATTAATGTCTCTGGGGCTAAAGTCCATGTAGAGCCTGTCCTCCAGCCAACGCAAACTCGGTCTGTCTCTTGGGTCTTCTTTTTCGTACTCCTGGATCCATTTTCTGCAGGCTCCCTTACTTCTTGAAGGCCAACACATCGGGTGATTAAGAAGGTTAAGGACCACACCCTCTCTTAACCACACCCTCCAAGCCCGGGGGCACATACACGCCCAGACAACCCCTAAAATTCTTGCCAGACCTCCCGCCAGCCCTCTAAGGGAATCTATTTTTATGTTCTTTCTGTTTCATTAAAGTTCTATTTTTGAATTTGTAATAAATTTAAACATTTTATTTAGGTTGTAGACAGTAGAGTCTCATCTTGTTTTTCCTTATCGTATTTATTTTATTTTTTTTCTATTATGAACCCCATTCTTTAGTTTTTTCAATTTCTTAGTATTATATTTTTGTTATGTTTATGTTTAAACATAAATATTTGTATAAGTCAGAATGGATTTCCCTAGACGGCAGAGAATCATAGTCTCAGGTAACCTGAATAAAGTATAATTATAACGAATCAAGCAAATTTGATTGTCACTTTTGAACGAGGTTTGTGAAGTGCAAGAAATAGTTGGGTAATTTGAGAGCTATTATTAGATAGAATTTCAGAAATATCCACCGCAAGACTGAAATTTTCACGCCGGGGAATATATGCTATGCATTCAGTTAGAATGTGTCTGACAGACAATTCCACCCCGTAGGAGGGGGTTCCTGAGCCATCAGATATCCATGGATCAGCCTCGTGTATCCTATAGGTAACCGAGTTAAAATTATTTCTTCTTTCCTTTTTTCTCTTATTGAGGTGGTCTAGACTTGAGTGGAGCTTTTGTTGGTCCTTAGCTTATTATCTGTCATACCGAGCCACCGAATTTGCCATTTGATCCAGACGCTTGATGTAGACAACTTACAGGGACGTGGGTAGTTCTTCTAGTATGGCGCTTCTGGCATTCTTATCTGCTTCATTACCTGCAATGCCACAATGACTTGGGATCCAGAGGAATGTAACTGAAGTCTGGTTTCTTCTTAATGACCATAGGGCCATCACTATGTTTTGGACAAGGAGATGTTCTGAATACAGATTCCCCACGGCCAATAGGGCCGACAGGGAGTCACTACAGACTATCAGTTGGCTTCCATTGTGGATAGACATTGAGATTGTGTTTATATTCATAGTTTTTATTTATTTCTATCTTATAGTTGTAAAGGTATTTCATCTCGGGTTACCATTACTTTTGAGAATTAGAAACTTTAGAAATGCCAGAAGTTGTAGAGTACCATGTCGTATTCATTGACCATGAAAGAACACTTATTGATAGTGAAGAAACATTCAAAAGAAAAAATATGGGTACTTCGTTATGTGCTTGACCTGGTTCCTAAAGTAAAATAAAATAAAAGAAAAAAATGAACAAAAGTTTAAAAGTAGAGTTCATAAAATCTATAACAGAAATAGACAATTATATTTTATCTCCGTGCAGAATTCAAGCTGCTCGTGTCTTCATCTTTCATAACTTGTTGTACTTCCCCAGTACGAGGTGTAAAGGAAGTTATGGAATTAGTCTGAAATTTAATGCGCAGTTTTCAACGGAATTTCATGTTTTAAAACTTCCCTTGATTCCAAAAATTTCGTTGGTATACGTTTGTGAACATGATAACTCCCGATAGAATGAATGTATCGATATGAAATTGTATATGTTTAACCAGAAACCTCTAAGGACAATATCTATTGATTTTCAGACAAATGGTGGCTATTAGGGGTGAGGCTTCAAACAAAAACTTTAATAACTGTCTTGTAATGAATGATATTGACACGGAATTTCATTTTTAAATTCAAATGATGACATCTATTAATTTAATTTCGGAATCAGCCGAAGAGAGGAAGGCACAACTCAAAAAAAAAAAAAAAACAGCTGATGAAATGAATTTATCGACACTTCATAAATTTAATAATTTCCGGATTCTTTGAAACATATAATTTTTTATATGGGGTTAAATCAGGCAATAGTCATGGCTAGGAAAATTTGAATTTTTCCCCCCAAAAATGTGTTTTTTCTTGCTTATTGCGTTTCTGATTGCCTTGCATGTGAAGGTCATGGGAACTCTTAAAGAGAAGCATCATTGTACTTTTTACTAGATGTTAAGATAATCATCGAATTGAGTCTTAGAAGTTTACATTGCATTTTATCTTTATAATCCTCAAAGCTTAACTTAAGCTTTCATATATTAAGGATTGCGTTGTGGAAGTATGTGAAGGCCATGTGAACAGAATAGAAGCTTTATACTGTTAGTTAATTATTATGAGTCATGCCCGGGCTTTAACTACGAGGTCATATCGATTGTCTACTGAGTTCAAGATCACGAGTTTGAAACCCTACCGAGGTCCTTAAGATATCGCATATATAATAGGTTCTTCGGATGGGACATTAAACGATGGTCGGAGCTTCTACGATGTTAGGTAATCGTTAAAGACCCCCCCCCCCCCCCTCCCCCCCCCATCCTAGGTGAATAAACCTGGGTAGGCTAAATTTAGGATTAACATAGTAGAGTCTGGCTCATATCCACCAAAGTGACGAAGGCGCGCTCTGGTAGAAGGCGATATGACCTTTTAGTTAAAGGCTGGGCATTAGTCATGATAACTAACTAACGGCTACTAAGGACAAATTCCTAACATATTTGGCCTTCCTATTTCTAGGAATTTATAATAGGAAAATATATAATATTCTTTCATAGCTTAGATAATAGTCTTATAGTGACAGAATACAGAAACAAGAGGGGTTGTGGTCGTTCCTCTTGAAGCTCGAATATTAGTACGCAAACGTACCAAAACGTGTCGGCTGGCAATTTACAATTTCTGGATGATGACATCTTACGTTAAAAGACAACAATCAACTTTACTTATAACCACAAAACTGCATCTACACTCACAAACAGCAGGAAGACATTTTGTGAAAAACATCGATGTTATATCGATAAATATTGTTTTTTTGTTACATAAGTTGACATATTGAAGCCTTCCAGGTTTATATTAATAAAGTTGGATCACGTTAAAGGCATCTTCTGGTGATTAGTTTGAACAACTACGATTGCTAGAAAAAGCAGTAAATTTGAAATTATTAAAATACCGTTAAAATATCGAAAAGAATAGATATCTGTAAAAAATGAATAACATATTCGCGTTCAGCACAAATAAACATAAATAATTTTTTGTTACGTAGTGTAATCAGTAGAAATTTCCTATTGGACAGAAACTCGAACTTGAGTTTTCACAGGAATTTAACGTGTTGTATGATTAAAAAAAAAAAAAAATGTTTATATGTGCCCATGAACATGAATTTATCGACATAAGATTTTATATGTTTATGTAAAATCCGATAAAGACGATTGTCAGCCAAATCCGTCATAGGGAAATGGGGGTAGGGGGGAGGCTTAACAAAATAACTCTAATAACTGACGTTGTAATGAATATATCGACATTCTTCATTTTCCGAGGATTCAGAAACCTTTATCTAAGTCAACTATTGACTTTTAGCTTTACTTAATTGAATTCGTGTTTCTGATGACTTTTTTCAAGTTTGGTAAACTTGATGTTAACAGTTGAAACTGGAATGATACTCTAGACTTTCTAATTGTCTTGTTCGTATTACTTCTTGTATCCTTGGCAACCATGTCCTTGTCCTTACATCGAAGCCTTGAACTTTACACTGAAACATTTGATACTCTTTTTTTTGAAACTTAGATCGTACAAAACCATTTTTACTGATTTTGTCATTCACTTTCACAAATTTCAAACACCAATCGGAAGCTTTTAAGAAGTAACCTTGACTCGGAATGGTCCTATTTGTAATTCCTAGATTAAACAGTTTGAAAGGGACAGAAGTGGATTTACTTTCTATATTGTAAGGTCACTCAATCCTTGTTATAAAAACTTATGTTCAAGGCTAAATTTCTAAAGGTGTTTACGATTTGAATTTTTTGCTTTTGGCGTTTTTTGTCGCGCCATTTCTTCCTCCTTGGTTGTGTATATCCTCAGCTGCCGATCTATCTTGTCAGATCAGTGGCTCTCACCGCGAGAAAGGCACAAACTAATTCCGGTTTTTACTTTTCAATCTACACGAAGTATAGGAGAAGTTAAGTAATCGGTCAAATATTTGATGCTTTTTCAACTAAATTTCATATTTTTTGATACCAAAAATTTAAAAAAAAATGGTAATTGATTAATTCGTTCTGAAGAAGTACATTTCCGGTGAAACACCTATGGTAATTGATTAATTCGTTCTGAAGAAGTAGATTTCCGGTGATTCACCTATGAATTGAATAATTCGTTCTGAAGAAGTACATTTCCGGTGAATCACCTATGGTAATTGATTAATTCGTTCTGAAGAAGTACATTTCCGGTGATTCACCTATGAATTGATTAATTCGTTCTGAAGAAGTACATTTCCGGTGAAACACCTATGGTAATTGATTAATTCGTTCTGAAGAAGTAGATTTCCGGTGATTCACCTATGAATTGATTAATTCGTTCTGAAGAAGTACATTTCCGGTGAAACACCTATGGTAATTGATTAATTCGTTCTGAAGAAGTAGATTTCCGGTGATTCACCTATGAACTTTCCACAGTTTCGTCAGTCTTATTAAACGACAAACGCTGGCTGGTTGTTATGAGGCTGTCTGAAACTTTGAACTTTACGAAGTTAGAGTTGAGTTTAGAAGTTAAACTGCTGTAATAGTTTACGAGAGAGATGAAACAGTCTCAGTCCAATTACTGCAACAAGACTTCATGCGGATACTAAGTGACACGTTGGGAAAGAGCTTTGAGTTACGCCGCTCAAGTTGAGGTAGCGACCTGTCCTACGTCCTCTTTTACTATTTGCATAACAATGGAAAATATAATTATTTGAATCGTGCAGTCAATTTAATCTTCGATAGACGTGATTTGCTTACATATTTATATACTTGTTCGAATACATTTCCGCGATCTGTGTCTATTATACTGGAAAGCTAATTAAATATATAACCACCACGACGCCTCAAACGGATATGACATCTTTTCACAAACATAGACACACATCCAATATGAGACAACTCTACAGTAGCAAGATAATGTTAAGTAATATTTTGAGGTGTTTGAAGGCCGCAAGATTCCAAGTTGCAGTTAGGAGAATTCTGCGAGATTCCAAGTTGCAGTTAGGAGAATTCCGCAAGATGTGCAACTAAAGGCCACTCTAACCTATTGGGACATATAGCTACCATCTGGGACGATTAGCGAACTTATCAAATACCTCAATTGACATGTAATATGAACTATTTAATGCAGACGAGTACTTTACAACGAAGTAGTTAGATGGTGCAATTACAGCATTTGACATTTATTTCATTGTGAAATCTAGGAAGGAAAAAATGCACATTCTGTGTGTCAAAAATAATAATAGAGGTAGCATACTTGCCCACTGTGCTAATGATCACAGATTCAAACTTCCGACGGCCTCAATTAGGTTTTTTTTCTTAGCTGGAAGGTAACAAAACCTTGAGCATGCCGTCCTTCGGAGATGGAGTTCCCTGAGTCTGTGCTCTACCCTAATTGAACCTGGGTAGGCAACATTCAAAACTTCCACAGTAGTGCTTCCAGGTAAGGGATAAGAACATTTTGAATGCTTAGGTCCCTAGTGTGCACCACTGACTCCTCTAGCCCAGAATTATTCTCCCAACCTTTCTATTTTTAATGATACTTAACATTATTTTGCAGAGATATTGTGAAACACTTAATAAAAAATAAAAACGTATGAAAAAAATATTGTCTATTTCACAAAATATATTTATACTTTCAGTATTGCAATATTGCAAGTATTCCCATATTATATATTGTGAAATAGACAATATTTTTTTTTAAAACATACTTTTTCTTTTTCTTTCTATTTTTTATGTTATTATTCTTGATATATTTATTATACTTTGTCCAAAATTTATCACAACCGAAAAACGAAACTATTTTTGAGTTAATAGTGAGACATTTTTGAGAAAATAAATAATTTATGTATACAAAGAGTTTTTTTTTTTTTTTTTTTTTTTTTTTTTAGAAAATGTATAATAAACATACAACTCTGCACGTGCTTAGGCCATTGCACGAAAATATATTTAGCAAAATGGCTCGTTTGTCAAATGAAGGTTTTTGCGGGTGAGAGCACGTACAAATAATTTTTTTTTGTTTGTTTGTTTTTTTATTACGCGAGTAAACACGTCTCGTTTGTACTTTTGTATCACATAACAGCAGGTGAATTGTTATTTGGGTCGAAGAGGGAGACGTTAGCATAGAAATAACACGATCTTCAAGGAGAAGTCACTGGTTAAGAAGACGTGAAGGCAGGAGGTCATGGTAGACTGGGAGGAGTCGGAAGGATTACATTACACAGAGGATATGCCAAGCACTGCTCCACTGAATCTCTTGTGAAAGTTAACTTGACCTGAGTCAGGAGTTCGAATCCTCCCAGGTCGCATTGCAATATTCAGTAATCATTTTTGGTTTAGATTAGGCTGGAAACTTTTCGAAAAATAATAATACACCTTGTCCTGAACTGTGGAACGTATGATAGCTCAAAAAAAAAAAGTGATCAAACCACACACTGAAGGGTTCTGTATTTGAACAAAAATATACTTTGATTCGCTTAGGCCAAATGGATATTCAACAAAGAACTCACTTTTTACTTACTGAGGTAATAGAGGTTGTGTGCCTACCTACTATGATTTGAGCTGGTGCCTGCACCTAGGGATCTAATCATCCCTTCCCTGGAAGTATTTTGCCATCTATTCTATGAAGATACAAAGTCCTTCAAATCTAAGAATACCCTGTAGTCTAATCTTCTAAAAACATTCTCTAAAACCATTTCAATCTTCTCAGGGCATTCTAGATTTTTTCCAACACTCATCTCAGAGTTTTTGGTTGTTGCACAAAGCAACAATGGCGATCCTGTTGCTCGGAAAAAAAAAAAATCCCAGAAATTTGGAATTGTTGTAGTTGAAAGTTAACAAACAGGGCAGGATTTCGGGGTCCCTTATAGCTTATCTTTTTTACAAGTGATTGTTTAGTTCCCCCCAGGAACACAAAATTTGATATTGATTTATTACCAAAAATTTCATGTTTTCCGATTCTCTGATAGATCCCGATAGAATGAAAATTTCGACACAAAGTCGATAGTGAGTCAGTGAAGTATTTTTTTTTGTTTAATGTGAATGACGACAAGTGCATTGACCAGAAGTTTGACCTGAATGGACCTGAGATAAGTAGTGTTTAGCTACGGACGGACAGACAATTAAAAAGGGCAACATGTAAATGATGTTTGGCTATTTCCTGTCAAAGCCGCCAGTGGGAGGAGCACTTCCGTTGGCTAGACCCCTTATTTCCGGGCCCCCCCTGCGATTTTTGAAACAACAGCTGACATATTCAAATGAACACTTGAATTACGGGGGCATTGTTCTGTCCAGGGGAAGCGGCCCTGGTCCTCAGCCAAGCATGGGGCTGTATGCTCTGTTAGACCCGATCTTATGACAATTTATAGATATGATGCCTCTATGGTAAAATTCGTCATTTTGAGATTGATTTTTTTTATGTCAAAACTTTTATAATACACTTGTTGCGGTAATCAAAATTTATAGAGTATTAAGTTAATTTAATTATAATTAAAAATTTTCAAAATTTCAATTTTGAGGTAATTGAAGTGTCGCTTGGGGCCAGGAGAGCGTCATGTTGCCTTCTCGTAATGTAGTAGCATTGAACTTCCTTCTCATTCCATATTCATATGGCAAAATTTAGGAATCCCCTTTCTAGAATAGAAGTTCTGGTAGTAGGTGAACCTGTAGTTAATGCAGGGCATGAGTCACAAAGAATACGTACATCTACCTATGCATTAGACATAATAACAACTGCTAATCAGAAAATAACTTGAGGAACGTTATACAGATTTTGAGAACTGTTATGAGAGATAATAGTTTGAGATGCCACACAAACAATGGAATTGGTTGTTCGTGGGCCGAATAACTATTTCCTACCGAATAACTATTTCCTACAGTTCAACCGTATAGTTTCCTTTCTCTTTAGTTTTCTTATAGCTCTCTTTATAATAGAACATCATTTATAAGTGTTATTCTATATTTTTTTTTTACTTCCGCATCTATACGAACTAGCAAATACTATACGAAATTCGGTAACTATTGAGTTTTCACCGAAATTTTCACTTCATGATTCCAAAAATGGAAAAAAAAAATACACTGTGCGTATATCTCTTTTAGTGAAGCAGAGTAGATTCTCCCGAAATGAAATGAAATTAAACTTTATTGCTTATGGCGATTCAAATCTCATAGCAAGGGTTGACCTTACTAGTTCACACATAAATGTAATACATTTTATATAGGTATATCAATAAAAGTTTATATATCAATACAACTTATAATTAAATATAAAAAATGTAACAAACTTAATTAAACAAAAAAATTAATTTTGGAAGATAAAACATTATAAATATGGGCCGAAGTAAAGAAAAGAAAAATACCAACTGTTGTCAAATGTGTTATATTGAAATGTATAGAGAGGACAAATCATAATAAAACTATTTTTCTAAATTTTAAACTATTAGTTACGAAAATAAATATATTATTGATTTTCTCATCGTCATCAATACTTAACAAATTAATTATTTTATCTGAGATTGCATTATAGTGTGAAATATATTTATTGATAAATTTGTTTCTGTATTGGTTTAACATTGGACTAGTTATGAGAAGATGGAGTATGTTATCATTATCACTGTTACAAAGTGGACAGAGTCAAGCTGAAATTTAGCTGGCTAATTTGTATAATTCAAATGAGTTGTATACTTTCCTGAGACCCGTAAATGTGAAATAATTCTTTGTTTGCTTATATGATTGACCCAAAGAACTGTAATTTCTGTAAAAGGTGTCGAAGGAGTTGGAGATTGCAGCGTCTATATCTCTTCTGATAAGATGGTTTTCCATTTTTTCCAATAAACGTTTATAATTTTCCATAATCATTTTTGAATTCTCCAAAAGTAAAAAAAAAAGAACAAAATTACTGGAGGGTAAATTCAGGAAAAGTATCGACATTTTTTTGTTGCAAACAAAAAATTGGATTCTATACAGAAAAATATTGTTGCTGAACAGCTGTTTCCCGACAAATTTCAGTTAGTTATTGTGGTTCATGGGCTGGTAGGGGTCCTAGGTCCTAAATTTTGCCTATCTAGGCTTATTCAGCTAGGGTAAGGGGTCTTTAAAAAGTATCTGAAATCGGGACCATTACTCAACGTCCCATCCGAAGGTCGGCGTGCTCAAGATTTTTTCACCTGGAGGAGCCTCGGCCTCATATATATATAGTTCTGAGTGACGACTTTTTTCAGGGTTCATTATCAAAATGTACTTGACGGAATTTAAAAAAAAAAATGTTAGTATTGTGGTAAACTGTGTGATTTGTAACGGGCGATACTATCAAAGAACAGTCACTCTTGTTGCATTCTTTCAGAAACTTTTTTACTGTAAAATTGTGGTTATTGAATGGACCAAGTTAACTACAGTTATGTGGTGTATCCCGTATTTTTATTTTTTTTTATTCTGCAACATTAACTGCAGCAGTGCATTAATTTTATTTAAAAGAAGACTTTTTTAGTCTTGTGCAGTTTTACTATTTATAATTGTTTAAATACTGTTTTTTTTTTTGTTTTTTTTTGTATTTTCCCACCTTAAGAATAATTATACCTTTATGTGTATACATATTTATACACTGACGCCCATTTCTAATATCTTATACCCCCAACATACTTTTGGAAAGTTTGTTGAAAACCTGTTTTGTTCGGAACTAAAACAGTAGAAAGACCTCTCACAGATGTTATTATTATTTGTTAACCGACTTTCGAAGTCGCCCTAATCATCAGGCAGTCTACGAAAAAAAAACATTTAGAAAACATTTAAAACATTCTAATTGGTAAGTACATAAAAATATATGCGCTAAAAACATTTATTGATTTTTTAAAAATTAAGTGTATTAATTTTATCAATACATTAATTAGCGCATATAGCCAATATTATTATGTACTTATTTCAGCAAATAGAATTTTATTACTTTTTTATTAAATTATGTTTTTTTTTTTGTAGAATGCCTGATGATGAGGGCAATCTCGAAAGCCGGCTAGAACACAAAATAATACAATTTTTGAGAGCTCAGGTTACAACTAAAGAGATACCTTCCCCCTAGGAACTTAGGGGACTTGTATTTAAGCCTCTATTTTTTTTTTTCGAAAGCCTGTTAAATGATGACGTATATAAATTAAGCTAATGTTATGTTGTGTTTTTGTTTAGGTTGGATGGAGCCACTGTCCCCCGCCGCCTCAGATGCCTGTTCCTGGCGATCTGGAACTCCATCCCCACCTCTTTCAGAGTCAGCACCTCCCTGGTTCTCTGCCTCTGATGAAGGCATCGACATGGATGATGATTTTGAAGAACTGCCCAAGAAGAAAAAAGCGGTAAGACCTCTCTATTAACATAGTCGAATGATTAGAAAAAAATACATCTTATTTGTATATTTTTAGGAAAAGCAAAAAACTGAGTAATTACCCAAGATGCAGTGAGACTATACATGTTTTCTTACTGTGAACATGATAACTCCCGATAGAATAAATGTATCGACACGAAATTTTATATGTGAAACTAGAACTCTCTAATGACAACACACATTGTTTTTCAGTCAAATCGACCAAAGAGAAAGGGAAGATTAGGGGGGAGGATTTAGATAACTCGAATAACTGCTGTTGTAACGCATGGTTCACATGTGAATTCAAAACCCCATAACCACGACATTTATTAATTTTCAGCGGAATCGGCAGAAAGGAAGGGGTGACCAGACAGAGACTCAACTCAAAAACCCTAATAACTGCCGATGTAATGAATGTTTCGGCATGAAATTTCATATTAAATCAAACCACTCTATCAGGCAGTCTGATAAAATAAAACATTTTGAAATTTGAATGAAAATTAAAATATTTTAGTAAACAAAATTTAAAATTTATAATAAATTATTTAAAAATAAATTAATAAAACAATCTAAAAATTTAATTGATATTAAATGAAATTTAAAATTTCATGGATGGCGACAGAAAAGTTATTCCTGTCCACCATCTGAGTCAGAACTCTTTTCAGATTGTTTTATTTATTTATTTTTTTTAAATTTTCAATCAAATTTCAAAAAATTGTATTTTATCAGACTGCCTGATCATGAAGGCAACCGCGAAAGCCGGCTAGCTATTACTAATAAAAATCTGTGAGAGGTCAGACTACATTTTATTTGAGAACTTGTGAAAGGAAACTACGGACGCCCAACAGACTACTTATATATCCAGTAATGTCAGTATAAAATGAGAGAGAAGAGAGATCTGTAAAATCATGGTTGGTATAAGAAAGTTCTGTAATGGCCATATCCATTATCACTTTCTCAGTCCCATTAAAAACAAAATATGTTTTAGTTTTGTGGTGATATATGTTCGCCCTTGGTGAAGGTGTCTGCTATTTTAAAACCCTGACGACATATTTAATAAATACCACCTCCAAACATTACATATTTTAATTCTTCAATCCCTAGACACTATGCGTGGTCGCCAAGGTAACCATGTTATTATTTGATATTTGTAAAGTGTTATTGATGATTCTATTCATTAGCTCTGCATAATAATTTCACATCTGGTTAGTAGCTATTATTATTTTTTTGTTTTATTTATTTTGTTTTTGTTCTATATTTTTGCAATCTGTGTTGATAAATTGCAATAACTAATAAAAACAAATAATAGCTCTGGTAGACATGAGCCCGACTCTACTCTGGGAATACTAAATTTTGCATTCCTGGTCTATTTACCTAGGGTTGGGGTCATTAACGAGTACCTGACATTCCGTCATCTTGAACTCAGCTAGTACGCTACTTCTGAACTACCGACGCTCGTCGTTGTAATTCCACCAAAAATATATACTTATATAGTGTAACGGTTTCGTCTTATGTCATCGTCAGCGCAAGGTTCAACAGTGAAAATATATTTTTGTGAAATTAGATTAAGCAAATTCTCTGTGACGCCGGTAGTTTAGTGGTAGCATACTTGCTTACTCAGCTCAAGAATGCGGGTTCGAAACCTGGCCGAGGCTCTTGTCCACCAGGACGACAAAAGAGCGCTCTGGTAATAGGCGATATGACCTCATAGCTAACTAAATGAGTCACAATAACGTAACTCTTCAGTTCTTTTTTTGCTATTCTGGAAAACAGAAGATGAGCTCCCTATTTTTCTTGCTCAAACATCTTGGGCAATTTTTTCTTAATGATATTTTTATTGGTAGTAATAGCTAGCCGGCTTTCGAGGTTTCCCTCATCATCAGGCAGTCTATAAAACATGACATCCTGTGAAATAATCACTTCTCACTTCATCAGCCATCTTCATATTAACGTCAGCTCGTCAAGCTACTATGGCTACAAAAGAAAAAATCCAGTCTACGTTAAGAAACCTATCGAAGATCTCTACAGCGAAACTTCAGCAACTATTTTATAGACTGTCTGATGATGAGGGCAACCTCGAAAGCCGGCTAGCTATTACTACCAATAAAAATCTGTGAGAGGTCAAACTATCTCATTATTTGACATCCTGTGAAATAATCACTTCTCACTACATCAGCCATCTTCATATTTTAGTTATTAGAGTTTTTGTGTTTAGCCTCCCCTCTTAATCCCCCTTTTGCTTCTGCCGATTTGGCTGAAAATTCGTATATGTTGTCCTAGGACGGTCCTGGATGTACATACAAAATTTCGTGCCGACACATTTATCCTGTCTGAAGTTATGGTGTTCACAGACCAAAAAAACACACTTTTTTTTTTTTATTTTTGGAATCAGGAGATTGGAAAATATGAAATTCCGTTGAAAACTCAGTATCGAATTTAGCTGAGGAAGTCAAACAAAGTCTACATCATAAACGAATAATTTTTCTTTTCTTTTTTTTTATGTACAACATAAGCTAGTGAAAACATGTTTATTATTCTTTTTTATTGGTTTATAATGTGGGTTTTGTTTAGTTATATTTAATTTTTGTTTGGATATAATATTTTGTTTTATTTTAAGAATTTTAAAATTTGTATTCGCTTATGTTGTAGGTTTTGTTCGGTTATTTTTAGTGTCTTATTGACCCTGTCATTGGCCCTGAAGGAGACACTCTCAGTATCGAAAGCTTGATAGAAATTCTACAATTTTTTTTTTTTTATTATCGCCTCATTCTTTTCTATAGACATTAAGAAATTATAGCTCTCAGTTGAATAGTGGCGATATTTTTTTTACTGGTTTCATTTTTAACAAAAAACCTAGTTTGACATTGGCTTAGTGTTGTATTTTGGCAATATAAATAGTACAGGTTGGCCAGATTACGTCAGGGCTAGAGAAGGCTGCGGGGGCGTCAGTATTACACCTTGGCAACGAACAGTGCTACCTGTTGCTAACCTCTACATCACTCTACCTACACATATACAGGGTGGGGCCAAATTCAATACGACACCATATTTTCACCCAGATGGTCGCTGTTATAGACATAAGACAACACTTTTCACTGTTTTATTTCCTCAAAAAGCGAAATATGGGGGTAGTTATATAATAATCGGTCAGAAATTCGATGTTATATTTTTAACGGAATTTTATATTTCCCAACCCCTTGATATAGGTCACTCTCTCTTCCGTAATCCTGAGAGTGACATTCTTATAACCAGTAATGCCAGTATGAAATAATCTTGAGAAGGAGGAGGGGCAGAAAATGTACAAAAGTGATTGGTATAAGAAAGTCCCGTATTGGCCACATCACATATATTTATATATATATATATTTTTTTTAAATTGTTATCATTTTTTCCGAATGGAATTTCTTTCTTCGGATGGGACGTTAAGCCATGGTAATAATATATATGGTTGGCTGGTGTTTTACACCTAGGGACCTAAGCATCCAATGCTCTTATCCCTTCCCTGGACGCGCTGGGCTTCCTTCATGAAGTACTCAGTATCCCAGTTTCCCTAATTAACCTGAGAATGCTCCCGTGATCCAATCTTCTACAGTTCTTCTGTATGATCACATATTTACCAAAAATTTGGAATCCCGTTCGAGCATATGCCCAGGAAGTGTGCCGCCGTCAACTTCTTCTCCACATCTGTGACAGGTGGGAATGTCCTCGACTCCTACAGTGTGTCTATTGAACCAAGGTAACTAAACCTGGATAGACAAACTGTAGGACTTCCATAGAAGAGTCAGGCCCATGTTCACCTGAGTGACGAAAGCTCCTGGTAGTAGGCCTCGTAATTAAAGCCCAGACATTAGTCACAATAACTAACTATGTTCCTAGATAAATTCTAAAATACCTTATTACTTGTCAGGTACAAACCTTTAATTGTTGGACGACCTTATTTGGTGTCTGCCTCACCCTGACCTTTCTTGCCAAAATAAAACTGACTTCATTCAATCATTAATCACAATTTACTTCCCGTTCTCTTGTTTATTATCAAATTTGCTTTGCTAATTCCTTTCTTCTACTTTTTTTCCATTAAATTCTTAACCTTGAATTTATTTCTAAAGTATTTGCAATTAATTTTTCTTTATGTTTTTTTTTTCAAAAGAAATGCACATAAAACAGATTTATTTAATGTGATCATCAATTAAAAATTGTCGGTGAATCAAGGACTATGTACTTCACCAGCAAGGATTAAGGGACATTGGTGAAGGACCAAACGAAATCGGTAGATAAGTTCAGAGGGAGAGCAAAAACGTACTTGACCAATTCGAGCTGGGGAAGAACATTGCCGATGGATTTATGCGAATTATTGCCTTTTTTCTTGTTGCTAATTCTAGTTTTTCATTATGGACCTAAAAAACTACATATAAATTATCCACTTATTATTTTGCCAATTTTAGTTGGTAATGATAATTTTAAAAATTAAATAACAGTTTTCAACGGCCAAATTATTATTATTACAATCATTTTTAAAAAAATGCATTGCGCCAACAAGGGTATCTTTCTCTTTCATTTATTTTAATTATTATTATTATTTTTTTTTTCTTTTTCGAATTCTACATTAGAAGATCATATGAATGGGATGAGGTTCAATGCATATCGTTAGTGATAGTGAAACAGATGATATGAGTGGTGACAGCTATGTGTGACCACACCCCGCAGCTTTCTGAAGGACACTCAGATAAAGAACAGATCCCACTCTCACTAAACTACACTACGCTGCACGACACTACGCTACACACTACACGAGACTATGCTGTGCTACACTACAAAATAATACACTACTCAACACTGCACTAGCTACGCTGCACGACTCTATGCTACACTACAATATACTACAGTACTAACTATGCTACGCTGCACTACACTTCACTACACGATTCTATGCTACACTACAGTCCAATATACTACAGTACTCCACACTATAATGTACTACTCATTACTCTTCACGGCACTGTGCTACACTACAATATACATCACTACCTGATACACTACATCACGCTATGCTACACTACAATATACTACACTACGCTACGCTACACGACACTGCATTACACGACACTATGCTACATTACAGTAGAACATATTACAGTACTATTCATTACACTACAATATACTACTACACGACACTATGCTAGTCTACTCTACAAGACACGACACTACACGATACTTCACTATACTACACGACACTGTGCTACACTACAATATACAATACGACACTATGCTACACCACAATATACAATACGACACTATGCTACACTACACGACATTATACTACACGGAATCCCCTACACTTCGTATAGCTGGTGAAATAACACTTTTCAGTCTGAAAAGGACCTTTCTTGCACCTTGTTGGACCTATGTAGGTTGGATGCGTCAAGCTTGTGGTTGCAGCTACCAGTGACAGTGGGCTATGCTAATGTGAAGTCAAGGTTGGGACGATCTCGGAGTCATTTAAAACTCCAGCCCTCCCACTGACTACTGACCTAGATACGGCCAACTCCAGATAAAACCAACATTTTATTTGCTCAACAATTCACTCTCTCAAATTGTCGCAACTCCCGTCCATATTTGGATCTGGTATTGAACGATATTATAATAAAATTTCTAACTATATTTTTGATAAGCTTTCTTTATATTCTTTTTTAGAAAGAGTAGTCCGTACTACACCTGTAATATTGTAAAGATTAATATGTGACTACTTCTAAGACTAAATTATGACTCATCCCCTTCACATTTAGCTATAAACCAATAGGCATCGTTCTTACGGCGTTCTGGATACACATATAAAATTTCGTGTCGATACATTCTCAGCACTTTTACTTCCTCAGCTATACCAAGTATAAGAGTAGTTATGTATTCGGTCAGAAATTCGAAGTTTAAGTTTCATAGGAATTTCATTTTTCCGATCTCCTGACTTCAAAAATGTAAAAAATATTTCCTGGATGTCTGTGTGTGTATATGTGAACCTGATAGCTCTCGATAGAATGTATGTATCGAAACGAAATTGCATGCATGAACTCTGAGCCCTATTAGGACGAGATACTGATTTTCAGCCAAATCGGCCGAAGGAAATGGGAGGTTTAGAGGGGGGCTCAACTCAAAAACCCCAAAAGGATTCAATATTCCTTGTATAAGTTAACTATTGATTTTTAGTCAAAACATTCGATTGGTTTTAGTGGGAGAGCGAAAAAATATTTATCTTATACTTCGTATAACTGGGGAAATAAAAATATAGAGAAATTAAAAGTTCAGATAAGTGAGAGTTGACATATTTTGACTGAAAGTTTCTGCTAGTGTTCTCCCCTTACGTTATGACTCTGTTCCAATTTGATCTAGCGTTGCGTATTTCTAGGCTGGAGCTAATATAAAACTCCCCCCCGGACTGACCTAGATATTCTTGATGGAACTCTATTTAATTTTTAAACAGTCCTCTCTGATAGGACATACCTACGTCCACGACACGTGGATCCCTGACAAAGGGCAGTTAGCTTACAATCTATACTGCATCTCGACTCCTGCACGCGTGCACTCTCCCAACTGCACTGTACAATGTCAGCCTTATAATATTGTGTGCATTGTGATGATAATTAAAAATTATATCCATTGTTTTATTTATTATTAATTATTACATCCATAGCTATGCAAAAAGATGTAAGCTGTCATAAATTCAATGTTGAGTTTACGTCGGAATTTCATGTCTTTCGTCCTCCGATTCGAATAATGAAAACTCCTAATGGAAGGAATGTATCGACATGAAATTTTATATATGTATCAAAAACCCTAATAACTGTGACTAAATTTTCGCGGTTCACACACGTTAAGTTACATAATTACTCGTCACTCGACTAAATTACTAGCATAGTGCGAACTAGACTTAAGTGTCAACACGAAATTTAGTAAGAGAATTCAGGAGTTTCTGAGCAACATATCTTCAACCAAAACTTAGTTGATTAGCACTGGTGAAGTACATAGTCGTACTTGTTCGTGAATGGTAATTTTTTTATTTTTTCTATACTTAAACGATTACAGAATTGGCCAAAATGTTGTTGTTTCGTTGGTTAGAACCAAAGTCAATAGTGAAGTGAGTCACGTCTATGGTATCCTTGACAGTGGTGACGTCAGAAGCCGGCCGGCAAACAGCCACCGAGCTCATGAACAAAGCAGAATTGGAAATTTCTGATCTCTCACGGTCCTACGTAACGTCATTAAAACGATGTTCTACTCAATGTTAAATTGAATTTTGAACTTGAAACCCATATTAACAGCGTCTCTCCATATTTGAGAAATTTCATGGCAATCCGCTCAACTGATAGCTAACATTCATTTCATATATTTCTCTCCTTCCCCCCCCCCCCCCCCCCCCTCTTCCCGTTCAAGTATTTTGGACTTCATATAGCCTATGATTCAATCGGGCCTATAAGGATCCTACATATGAAATTTTATCAAAATCGATTGGGTAGTTTTTGTGCTGTTACAAACACACGGTCGGGCTAAACTACAAATTTATATATAGAAACCAAAAAATAGTTCGAAACCCGGCCGAGGCCCTTAGGTTTTTTATCTGGGACGTGAAAAATCCTTGATCACGTCGTCCTTCGGACGGGATGTTAAGCGATGTTTTCGAGTTTGAACGATGCCAGGTACTCGTTAAAGACTCATCCCCTAGGTGAATAAACATAGACTAGGCAAAATTTAGGACTCCTTTAGTAGATTCGGGCTCTTTCGTCGCTCTGGTAGTAGGCGATATGACCTCGTAGTTAAAGCCCGGGCTTGAGTAACAAGAACTAACTATAGAAATAAAAACTCTTACTGTAGGCTATCTGTTATAGATAGATATATGCTGTTGCAGACTTTTTTGTAGAACTTTTTATTGCCAGCAATTCTTCCATACGTAATTTTGATATAATATATCTGTAGTAATCTAATATGGAGACATTATCAAAATAACTATGAAGATATACTAATATAAAGATATTATCAAAATATTAAAATCTAATATAAACATATTATCTTCAACGGTTTAGGCAGCATATCCGGTAGCCCTTAGTTCATTTGACCAGAGAGGTAAAATAAATTTAAGCACGCCGTCCTTCGGATGGTCCCGAGCCTGTATGATGTCAAATACTCGTTAAAAACACCTCCCCTAGGTGAATAAACATAGGGTAGGCAGAACTTAGGTCTCCCACAGTAGAGTTGGGCTCATGCCCACCAGAGTGATGAAAGAGCGCTCTGGTAGTAGGTAGATATGCCTTGTAGTTATGCCAGGGCATGAATCATAATAACTTAACTCTAAGGGAAAGGGATTTTTTTGTTAAATAATGAACATTAGATTTAATTGATACTCAATTAAAATTTAATTATAATATCATCTACGTATTTATTTTTTAAATAAATTTGCGCCTTGCCCACACCAGCGCCTTTCGTTTAACAATATCAGTTTACAAACGACTTCCTGCGATATAAATCCTGCATTAAGTAATCGTTTAAGTACAAAACAAGTAAAATATTGACGTTGAATATATAATATGCAAATTTGACGGATAATGTGTTGAGACCCAACCCATATCTGTCCTTGGCAGTGATCAGATCCAGCTAGAAGGCACGGCTTGCCCCTAGATTTAGATTAGATACATATTGTTAGCATATATTTCCTTCGAAAGCTCATTCAAATATATTTGAATCTTAACATGTTAGCTCAAGATCGCTGGTTCAAAACCCGGCTGAGGCCCTTGTGTACACCACTGTCTTTCAGATGGAACGTTAAGCGATGGTCCCGAGCCTGTACGATGTCAGGTACTCGTTAAAGACTCCTCTACCCTAGGTGATTCAAAATTTAGGGTAGGCAAAATTTAGAACTCCCATAGTAGTGTCGGGCTCATGTCCACCAGAGTGCTCCGGTAGTAGGCGATATGACCTTGTAGTTAAAGCCCGGGCATGAGTCATAATAACTAATTCACATTACTTTCATACTCCCTCTTGTTTGTGGAAAAAATTGAATTTCAAACTATTCTGGTTTATGATCCTGGGAGCTGTTCAGATATCAAGGACAGTTTCAAAAGGGGGGCATAGATCATGAAATTTCCCAAGGGGGGGCGTATAATGAGAAATTCGAGGACCTCTAGTTTAATGTCTTTTTCAAAACCATAAATTAGACTATGTTTTTTGCTAAACTACTTGTTTAGATGACCTTTTTTGGCCTAAAGACCTTGTTAAAAACATGAAGTTTATATGTGTAATGTTTTCAGCATATTTCAAGAAAAATACTGCTTTTATATAACTTTGTCCTTCCGCTAGCAACTCCTAGTGATCATATTTTCATGAAATGTTTATCTTCAATTATTTTTAAGTGTTAATTTTCTCTGTGTTAGCCCAAGATATAATTATAAAAGTTGTCTAAAACATCAACATCTTTCATCTTATACGATATTCTACGCTCTATAATTCTTTACATGTAATTCATCTTTGCCAGAATCTGAGCCATTTTTTTTTGCAAAAATTGTGGAAAACGGACTCATATTTCATGTAAGTCGTAGAAAATGTTATATCCTTTTAGTTGATTGGAAATTTTATACTTTTGTCATATCTTTAGTCGTTTCAGTGTAAATTTAAAAACAAAATTGTACAAAATACCCACTAGGGGAGAACAACCATTTTCTTGTCAGTTACCTGAATTAATTTTGAACGTATAAAGAAGTGAGGGAAGACAATTTAGTTGAATTTTTTTATTTTCAAATTCTATTTGTACCATTTTTGATAGCTTCTATATTTACAAAACTACCAAAAATTGAATTAAAATATTTTATTTTTATTTTCCCAGTTTTGTTTGTCTCGAATTAAGTCCTATTGACTCTAGTTCTATACACGAATTGTATCGCAGTTTGGGAATATTGTGATATAGGTTATTTCTCATTATAGTAATATCAGAAGGAGATCATGCTAGCAGCACTGTGGGTGTTCAACTCTTCTCTCCCGCAGAGGAAATACTATACTGTGATATATAAAATTACACAAATTGTAATTACTAATAATATATTATAAAATTAATTACGTTTATTGGTATAAAAAAAAACAGCTGTTAGAAATGAAGTAACTAAGTTAGTGAATAAATATATGAAGTCGCATTTTGTTTTAAAACAACAAAAAACTACAAACGATCAGCTGTTTTTAATGGAATGGACCAGTATACTGATATTTTGATTTAATTTATAATGTAGGTTAAGTAAAATATTTGTTCTCTTATTCTATGCTATTCATTTTCCCTGTTAACCCAGACTAAGATAATTTATACCTTTGAATTGGATTTAATATTTTTGCAAAATTTTTAGAAAAGCAATATGGCATATCTTTAGTAAATTTAGAAGAAATCCAAATGAAAAGTTTGTTAATTGAATTTTTTTTTAATACGTGCACTTTTTTCAAAATTGCATGAAATGTGGTAATTTTATTTATTATTTATTCTTTTTGTTTTAATTTTATTATTTGTTTAATTATTATGAATTTTATTTATTTATTTAATTTTACATAATTTTCTGTAACTGTGTAATGTAGGCTTCCTGCCTACTATAGAAGGCTATGACTTATAGTTCATTCCATTAGTATTTCTCCCATAGATAGTAGTATTGCCTTGATATCTCGAGGACCTCCACCTTCAATCTATAGTCTATAGTCCTTCCTCTTTATGGAAGCCGACCCCTAACTGAACGCTCAATGCTGACCTTACATAGTCTGTCCAACTATGTAGGTACTTATTTCATATTTTTTATATACTTGTCAGGAAGTCAGTTTCCAGCCTTGTTTATTACTGCCCCAACTCCAACTGTAGCAATCGGTCAGAAAATCGATGTTGGGTGAATCGATGACTCCCTGATTCCAAAAACGGAAAAATCAAATGTCTGTCTGTGAACACCATAACTCACGATAAAATAAATGAATCGACACACAATTTTTACGTGTTTCCAGAAGCTCATATATAAATTAAATAAATAATTTTAGAAATAAGATGACATTTTCAATAATTTTGAACGAGGTGGTTTGTGACGATGTTCAACATAAATGATCTACGTAAGTCCTTTAAAACGCCCCCTCCCGCCAATATTGTATACGTCTAACATCCATATAAATTTCGGTTTTGCTATATTTTTGGTTTTATACATTACCTCGAAAAGTCAACCGTAAAGAACTAGTTTACGTTTCGGTATACAACATTTTAAAGCCTTTTTCTCGTAGAAATCAATGCCTTACTCCGATTTTAAATTGGTCAAAAAATAACAGAGTAATTTTAAAAATTTGGAAAAAAATACCTAATTTAGTTTGGTTTATTATTTTCAATAATTTTCTTCTTAATTTTAGTAAATTCCTTTGCTTTTTCAATGATTTTTATTATATTTGGACAACAAGAAAGGTATTAGAGCTAATTACAAATTATTTTTATTTACATGAACAATTGTTTTTATCGTACTTAAGTTTTTATCAGTCAGTCAAAATGAGCCGGAGGGTGCATTTTTCCCTTCAATATGGTACGAAACGAGTTGAAATGTACAATACTTTCATTGAATCGTTCCCGGATGTACCACAAATCGTTTATTCGTATCAACAATATGAAGAGTTGCGGATCCGATCAAGAAACCGGCCGCTTCGATAACGAAGAGAATTTCAACCGGGCCATCTAAAAAGTACACCCTGTATTGATATGTCGAAACTTTGACTAAGAGTGGATTTCTCCCACCTTAATGTGCATCGTCTTACTGATTATACCTCTGTGTTTAGCTCCATGCAATTTTTCAGACATGTAATTGGGATGAATTCGCCTCCTGAACAAGATTCAGAAGTTTCTCTGTGAAATCCTTAAAAGTATATAATTACAAGAGAATTATAAGTTGAGACTAAGAGCCGTTTGAATGAAGATTGAGGACGACCCCTAATTTTGAGCCTTTCAAACTTAAGAAAAAGTATAGGCTTTTTCGAAATTTCGATAGAAAAACAACAAAAAAAGACAGCTTCCTAGCCTAGACGATTCTGCAAGGTACCAAAGCTCTCAGCGTACAGAATAAACTATTTGTGACATATTTGAGCCGGTAGGAACTGCATGGACCTTTCCGATAGGGCTATAAGGGCGTAAGCCCCTCCCCTTATTGCAATCGGCACAATTTTTAATCACCCAGCTTATCAAAGTATAGGGAACGTTAAATAATGATTACAAAAATGAAAAGGGCGCCAGTAGCTCAGAGGCAGGGGACATTAAGCGATGGTCCCGAGCCTGTACAATGTCAGGTACTCATTAAACCCCCATAACCTAGGTGAATAAACCTAGGTAGGCAAAATTTAGAACTCCCATAGTAGAGTTGGCCTTCATGTCCACCAGCGCGCTCTGGTATTACCTCACAAAATTGTATACAGTAAAACCCCTCTCCAACAGACAGTCACGGAACCAAGAAAATTGTCCGTTGCAAAAGGCTGTCCGTTGAGGAGAGTTTAAAAAAAAAAAAAACTATTATGCGTATGTAGGATATACACAATGTTTAATTTGCTTTTATGTTTAATACTACACTTATAGGTAACAAACAATTAGCAATTAGATAAAACACACATAATAATAGTTGTTATGGATTTTAAGTTAATAAACCAACAGTAGGTATGTACGTATGCCTGTTTCACAACAGCGAACTCTACGAGTAATAAAAAGCATTCAAAATTTCATTTTTCAAATGAATTCTTTTGTAAGTAAAAACGAAAAAATGGTTGACCGCGTCCGTTAGAGGGGTGTCCGTTGCGAGGGGGGTAAAAATACATTGTTTTCCTATACTTCAGGCCGGGACATTGCAAAATTGTCCGTAAAGAGGGGGTTTACTGTATGTGAACCCAAAATCCAATAAGAACAAGATACCTATCAACTTTCAGCTAAATCAGCAAAAGGGAAGTGGTGGATCAAACGAGGGGACCTAAACGCAAAAATAAACTCCAACAAATGTATTAACGCGAAATTCAGTATGAGTATAAATTCCTATTTCGAATAAGTGAAAGTTTTTTCCATTCTCTTATCAGTAACTAGCTAGTATATCATTTCAAAATTATATTTCGGATAAATGATCATCCTTCCCCGGGGAATTGTCTGTTGGCCACGTCCAATGTATAGTAGGTTGTGTGTCTCCTTTGAGGGGGGTTGGGGAGGGGGGTGGTGGGGATTGCGTAAGTAGGAAGTGTGGTCACGTGACGGAGCACACCAAGGCCGCCACTTCTGCAGATACACACACAACACACACATACTCACTCAATATCACACAGCTCAGTCAATAACACCCAACTCACAACAGTCAATATAGATCATATTTGTGGGGACCTCCTCGCACATATATAATACAAGGACAATGTAGTCCCAGCTCTATTAATTGCATATTAATTTCACGTTCGATGTTGACTTTTCACTGAAATTTAAGTTTTCGGACCTTCTTACGTCAGAATGAAAAAAAAAAAAAATCATCTGTGAATCACCGACAATGTACGTCCCCAGCACGAATTAATCAACAATGTTTTCGCTTTTCCTCCAAAAATAAACGACCTTTATGAAAATTTTGTGTATACATATATGTATACATTTTATATGTATACATACATTCATTACATCGGCAGTTATTAGAGTTTTTGTGTTAAGCCTCCTCCCAATCCCCTCTTCCAATTTATCGATTTGGCTGAAAATGAATAGATGTTGTCCTTATGGAGTTCTGGATTCACATTGAAAATGTCTTGTCGATACATCGGAAAGAGATCGAAAAACTTGAAATTCCGTTGAAAACTCTCCATTGAATTTTTGACCGATAAGGGATTTTTTTCACTTCATATATAAAATTTCGTGTTGATGCCCGCCTAAAATTGACAAGAAATTTTGGTTTATGTGTTGAACCTTCCCCCTCCCCTCTATCAGCCCATTCTGCTGAAACTTAGTATGTGTAGTCCTTAAAGGATATTGTGTCATCATTATAATTTCGTTTCGATATGTTTATTCTATCGAGAGTTATATATCGTGTCCGCAGACACTCAACCATGTTTTTTTCTTCATTTTTTGAAACAGGGGGTCGGAAAACACGAAATTCTTGTGGAAACCCAACATAGAATTGAATAATTTTATATAGAGCTGGAGAGGTAAAAAAAAATGGTCAAGTATGATTTTTTTTCCATCCAATAGTGCAAAAATGTATAAAAAATCTGTCAAATCCTATTTTGTCTGAAGGGCATTAGAGATAATTAAGCCCCACTTGAGACATGAGTTCTGTGGTCCAAAATGCTCTATTTTTACTACGCATAGATCTTCATTTCTTGCCAGCCGGCTTTCGAGGTTGTCCAAATCATAAGACCGTCTAGCCAAAAAAAATCATTTGTTACTCGATCTCCAATCTACAGAACACTACCAAAGATAGGTATATCCTGAGAACTACGGAGTTGCGTACTGTATGTGTGTCAGAGGGAGGTGGGTGGGAGGATAGCAGATACGTTTATGTAGGTCAAACACGCCACAAACTAAACACACTTTCATGACATGACAGTAAAGGATCTAACAAACAGTAGTTCCATCAAGACAACACTAATGGAGAACAACAAACAACACATTAGCTTCAAACACATTGGAAAATTACCTCGAAAGAAAATATTAAAGACAAGGATGATGAGACAACTCACTGAAAGGTTTCTGTTACGCTAAAAACGAAGAAACCTGCTACTTACAAAAGAGGACAAAATAACACCACATAATAATGGAGTTAGGATTTTTAGGATCATATATTGAGCACGCCAACCTTCGGATGGAACTTAAGCGATGGTCCTGAACCTGTAAAAATTTAGGGTAGGCAAAATTTAGGACTCTCATAGTCGAGTCGGGCTTATTTCTACCAGTATGACGAAATAGCGCGTTAGTGGGCGATATGACCTCGTTGTTAAAGCCCGGGCATGCGTCACAATAACTAACTATAAGAAAAATATTTGTTTTTGGAAATTGTGGTTCTATTTTTGGGTGCGATTCCACGGTTACGAATGTATTTTATGAATCAGTAATTTCTTTATATATAAATATGCATACGACAATTACGATATATAATAAAATGTCGTATATGAATCATCAGCAATGTACTTCACCAGCACGAATGTGTCAACTAAATTTTCGCTCTGTTTCGTCGTCAGTTTTGGCTAAAAATCAATAGATGACTTTACACAGGGCCTTCTGCATTTTCATACTAAATTCCAAGTCACGTTGAGCCTTCTTCTCTGATCCTCCCCTTCACTTCGGCTGATTTTGCTCAAAATATATATTTTAATTAGGGGATTTTTATTCTACGTATGATAATTTGATATTGATATTACTACAGTTATTGGGATTTTTGTTGTTCCATACCGTGTTCACAGACAAACACATGAACAGACAGGAGATTTCTTTTCTAACCGGTTATATAATTTTCGCTTTATTTTGGATAGCTGGGGAAGTAAGAAATAATAGAGAAAACTTTCGAATTTTGTGGATTTCGCCTATAACAAATCAGATAATTTTGTGGTTATCGGTTATAACACATCAGATTATTTTGTGGTTTTCGCCTATAACAAATCAGATAATTTTGTGGTTTTCGCTTATAACAATTCAGATAATTTTGTGGTTTTCGATTATAACACATCAGATAATTTTGTGGTTTTCGCCTATAACAAATCAGATAATTTTGTAGTTCTCGCCTATAACAACATATAATTTTTTTTCTTAAATGAATCGAATGGCACTAAAAGATCAGTTGTATTAAAAAATGTATACTTACAAAAATATGTGATGTGGTCATTACAGAACGTTCTTATACCAACCACGGTTACAGACTCTCTCATATTCATTCACATGTCTAAAGATATGAAATTTGCGTTTAAAAAAACTGAAATCACTTTCGGCTCTTTTTCGGCGTGATATTTTCGATACACACACTCTACAGTTACCGGAAAAAACAAATTATCATAGTATTCTCAGTGTAAGCACAAGGTCGTCATAAGAGTATATCGTTATTTATATAACAATAGCTTTTTGTTTAGGACCAAGGTAACGACTATTTTGGCAGTGGGTCTCAACCTTATGTAACAGTTTTTTTTTGTAATCTGACGTTTATGCGGAACGTAAAACGTTTTATAATTATAAACACATTTTAAAGCTAGATAAAACAATTTTTGAATTCTTGGAAAAAACAGAAAACTATAAAAATAGCAAAAAAAAAAAAAAAAAATTGAAAATACATAATTATTAGAGTACATATACTGTATATAAACAGGGATAACCTCGATACCTGACAATTAAAAAAATTAAAATATTCTACTATCTCAGTTAATAGTTATTGTGACTCATGACTGAGATCGTACAGGCTCGGGATCAACGTTTAACATCACATCCGAAGGACGGCGTTCAAGGTTTTTCCACTACTCAATTAATAAAATCTAAGAGCATTGGTCATCCAGTCAATCGTGGTGGACGAGTTTCGAAAACCAAGCATCATATACCACAGGCATATAACACCTCTCTAAATTCGATACTGTTTTCAATAGAATTTCATTTTCCCCGAACCCAGTGTCAGTTAATATGATAACTCCCGATAGAATCAATGTATCGATACGAAATATTATATGTGTATCGAGAACCCCATAACGGAAACATCTATTAATTTTCAGCCACATTGGCCAAAAGGAAGACGCACAAAAACGCTAATAACTGACGCTGTAATCAATGTATTGATACGAAATTTTATATGTAAATTTCAATCCCCATTAGAACGACAACTCTTAATTTTCAGCAGAATCGGTAGAAAGGAAAGGTGGGATCATAGGGGGTCTCAACTCAAAAACCCCATTTAACAGGCGATTTAATGAAATCGGCATAAAATGTATTTTTCATTTCAATTGGTTTGGATGAATTGATTAATTCGTGCCGGGAATGTACATTACCTCTGATTCACCGACAACCTTTTTTTTTTTTCGAATTGAGTCTACCTGAATTTGTAGATTTCTAAAATGGGAAGGTTGAGAGTTATGTACAACTAAATATAAAGATTTACATAAGTCCACGTGTGAGAGGGAATCTAACCACAATGTCTAGGTTATCATGTACAACTGTTGGCAGCGTACCCTCCTTGAGAACGTCAACCAGATTGCAACAGAGCTCTTGCATATTTTGTCACCCGTCCAACACATGCATCTCCTTGTCTACTTCCACTACTAATAATTCATTAACTATTTTAGGACGTAGCATTTCTTACTTAATAAGTGCACCTTTGAAAGCTGTAGATGCATCTGGCGATTGAGTTGCGTTGGACAAAGAGACAAACTTGAATAAATCCTTTCGGCTCAATGAATGATTGTGTACGATATCCGTAAAATACTACCTCCAAAATTTTACTAATCTCAATAATGTGAAGATGGCTGATGTTTTGAGAATTTATTTATTTTTTTTTACTTTTTTTTTTAACTTCGAAGCGGAGTTTACAACGGTGTGTCTGTTGAACACAATAACTCCCAGTAGAATGAATGTATCGACACGAAATGTTGTACGTAAATCCAGAACCTAATAACGACGACACCTATTGATTTTCAGCCAAATCGGCCGAAGAGAAGGGGGATGAGGGGGAGGGCTTAACAAAAAAAGAACTCTAATAAATCTCATTTAATATGAGGATTTATGAGCCCCTATGTAAGTCAGCTGTTGAATATTAGCGCAAACTGTCGACTGGTTTTGGAGGAGGAGCGAAAAGTTAATTGATTAATTCATTCTGGGGAAGTACATTGTCGGTGATTCAATGACAACATTTTTTTCGTCTTTTATAAAAAAAAAACTACAGAAAAAACGATAATAGAAACGAAATGTTTATGAAACATTAATGGAAAGATGTATTACACATTATAAGGTGTGATTATAACATATGTTATATATTCATAAGCTGACATAGACATATATGTTGATATGTGATGTGACAGTTCGTTAAGAAACCTTGAAACTATATTGTAGGCGGAGCTCACTCCACGTTGAATACTGGTTTGTGCTAGGCTACACGTGCTGGTTCTGTGTCGTAATTCTACTTGTTGCTTCTAAACCATATCCAAGGTCATATCGCCTACTACCAGAGCCCTGCTCTTCTATTGGAGAGACTATTGTAGGTGTCATTGCATCATTTGTTGTTGTTGTTGATTATTAATTTACGATGTTGCAGGGATATACTTGCTACAACCGTTCATTTAAAAAAAAAAAAAAAAAAAAGGTTATTTGAAAACGTTGTCAGTAGCTATTTTTGTAGGTATGCCGATGATAGAGGCGACCTCAAAAGCCAGCTTGTCTTAAATAGTTAGAAAAATTGTACGAAGGTTTAACTCCTCGTAAGTTCGTTTTCTACCTTCTAAATCCAGCCCCTAAATAATCCACCTCCAATATATTTTCCCAGCTAATCTCCAATCAATTAATCAACTGAGTTTTCGCGCTCTCTCTCTCTCTCTCTCTCTTTCTGTAAACAATCTATTGATTTAATTGAAAATCAATTTCGTATCGATACATTCAATTTCATCGGCAGTTATTATTCTTGAGCTGAGCCACCTTCCTCTGACCCCTTCCCCTTGGTCGAATTGGCTGAAAATTTATAGGTTACATACTTATAGAATTTTGAATTTAGATTTGAAATTTCGTGAAATATTACATTACATTTGCGAAACTAGAAGTGCAATCTTCAGCACTGCTCCAATCCCTGCCCCCCTTTGGTCAATTTGGATAAAAATCAATAGGTGTCTTACTTATGGATATTAATAAAAAATTTTGAGTCGATATGTTCATCGAGTTATCGTCACCTCAAGCGCAAACACACACCAAGACAGTTACACAGGAATACATTTTGGATTCCGGAATTTTCATTGAAAACTTAATATAGAATATTTAAGAAATTATATAACTTCTCTTATACTTTTTACTGATAAATAAAAAGCATTAGCTTAACAAAATGGCATAAAAATTATTATTTTTACCTGAAATTTAAAATATGATAGATGTTTTTAAAAAAGTTAGCATTACTTATTTTTTATAGTCTTAAGTTTAAATTTACAAAATTAATTTCCTATAATATAAAGGGAAATAATAATGAATAGTACTGTAAACTAAGAATTGCTTTAAAATAAAAATACTTGATTATATCTACGTCGCGATGCACATAAATCATATCAACGTATATTTAGCTAGAATGACAGAGATTTTATCGCACAAAACGATCGTTTTAACAGTGTTTTAATTAATACTAACATTGTACTTCTTGTTTTTAGAAGAAGATGTCATGATAAAGACCAAAATATGGGTATTCTATTTTAAAAAAAACAAGAAAAAAATTCAGTCAATGGTTGGCAAATTTGCATACAAGCTTTTTTATGAATATGTATAGTTTCATTATAATACAAGCACTTGAAGAAGTCGGCAGGGAAACGTTTTTCACCCCCAAGTCGGAAAATACTACTGGGCAATTTTTTTTTGATCAGTGTTACCTTCATATATTATTTTATTTATTTGTTTGCCTTATTTACTTTCATATAATCTAAAACTTCTTTCCAGGCATTAAAATAAAATTAATTTCTCAGATATCCTAATTATAAAGGAAGTTAATCTAATCGGTTGGAAATTCGATGTTATTGTGATTCATGTCCGGGCTTTAACTGCGAGGTCATATCACCAACTACCAAAGCGTTCTTTTGTCACGCTGGTGGACATGAGTCTGATCCTAATCTGGGTGTCCAGGTGTCCAGTACTCACCCAGACAGTCCGGTATGAAAATGAAAACAGACCCGACTATAAAATGTCCGGTATTTTTGAAATCGTAACGTATTCAAGACTTAACTTGTCTCCAGTGGAATCATAGCCATTGCAAGTGCATTTACGTAGCGTAAAATTAATGAATAATCAACAAAAAAAACATTAATTTTTTATTGCAGTACGTAACACAGTTTTATATCTTCTGTGATAATTTAAATTATTGCAGGTATTTTATTAAATTTTGATTTCTGCAGTAGTTCCCGAAAAGGGCACTAAAGAAATATCAAAAGTTCAAGACGTGCAATTTTAATGAAAGTGCACGTATTTCAAAAAATTTCAATTAATAATTAATTCATTTGGATTTCTTCTAAATATAATAATGAGATGCCATATTGTTTTCCTAAATTTTCAAAAATATATGTACATATAAATAAAAGTACTTTTTCTCTTCTATTTCACTGTTATTTCATTCCTACATGGTTCACTACACCTTAAGCCTAAAAACACTTCTCTCTCTAACTGTCCACCTTTACATCTCTTCTCAGACTGTTTCTCACTATTTAAAACAGCTGATCGTCGTCATTCATTGGTTGTTCACATTTCGTTTTAAAACAAAATGTGACTAGTCCATCTTTGTATATTTATTTTTTTTTTCACAAATTAAGTTACTTTACTCCAAACAGCTGTTTTTATACAAATAATAATAATTGATTTTATAATATTTTAATAATCTTAATGTGTGTACATTTTTTACATCAAACTTCTGACTACTTTCTAGCCTCGAAAATATTTTTGATTTTGTATATCTAAGCAATAAACGTTTTAAGAAAATATATATGTGAGAATAGATCGGAGTTGGCATGAATATTTATTGTACTGTATTTGTAATACTGCGCCTCGATAGCTCTGTTTACTTTCGATGTTGAATGTGCCAATTTATATGGTAGTCGGCAACATGTAATTATCCGAGAGAGTTTCCTCGACAGATATATCCCCTTTTGTTAGATTTATTTCTTCAGTCCCTATTGGATCATTATGGCCCATTGAGTATCTGGGTCAGAGGTTGGGAGTGTTTATTGTATTTGGGCGTACTGGCGTAGGCAGGAGGGCCGAGCCCTTCGGAATGTCCAAGGCCACAGTGTATATAACAATTCCCCAATTGTGTAATCAATTAGAAATTCGATGTTGAGTTTTCAGCGGGATTTCATTTTTTCCAAATGAAAAAAAAAAAAGTAGAAATAGCTCAGGGATAGCGTGGTTGTCTTCTGAGCTCAAGATCGCGGGTTCGAAATCCGGTCGGATGAAAAACATTAAAGGGTAATAAAAAATATTAAATCCCATAGTAGAGTCGGGCTCATGCCCACCAGAGTGATGAAAGAGCGCTCTGGTAGTAGGCGATATTACCTCATAGTTAGAGCCCGGGCATGAGTCGCAATAATAAACTATAAGAAAAATACTTGTTTTTGGACACTGCGGCCCTATTTTTGGGTGCGATATCTTTTATGATGTAGTAATTTCTTCATAGATAAATTGTAATGTAAATTATTTATATAATATTACTGACCTCAAGATCGCGGGTTCATAACCAGGCCGGGGCCCTTCATTTATTTTATCTAAAAGGCAAAAAAAACTTTAGCGTCCTTTGGATGGGACGTTAAGCGATTATCCCCTCTTCCTTTTGTCCAATCCGGCGGAAAATTAATAGATGTTGCCGTTATGGGGTTCTGGATACAAATATAATATTTCGTATCAATACATTGATTCTATCGGGAATTATCATATTCACTTTTTTTTTTCATTTTTGATATCAGGGGTTTGTGGAAAATGAAATTCTATTAAAAACAGTATCGAATTTAGGTGAGACAAAGGTTCTTAGATTTTGTTATCTGAGTGGTGAAAAAACCTTGAGCACGCCGTCTTTCGGATGTGATGGTCAAAATTTAGGATTGCCAAAATTTAGAACTCCCACAATAGAGTCGGGCTCATGTCCATCAGAGTGATGAAGTTCTTGCTGGGACCTACTCGTATATTGCTGGCTTCAATGTCAACATGTTTACTTAATATTCCGACGTTGTTCCCAAAGTGAGCTCATAATGACCTTAGGTCATTTTCATGTGTACACATTAATTACTAAGTGATTCTTTGATGATCCATTTTTAAGTGACAACTTTACCATCACAAGAAAAAGTCTATAATTTAAAACTATTTACTATATTATTCAGAAATCATCGAGTCATTCTTCAATAACTATAATAAAGTCGTCGATGAATCATCTACAATGAACTTCCCCAGCACGAACTACGTTTCTACTCTCCCTCTAACACCAATCAATCGTTTTAATCAAAAGTTGACTTATTACAGTAGAACCTCTATAAGTCGAACATCAAGGGAGACGCCAAAAAATTCGAGTTTTCGACTTAGGCGGATTTTGATTCGACTTGTAGAGGTTAAGATTCATTCTAACTAATTTTGATTTAGAGAGGCGAAATAAATAAAAATTCAAGTTACAGAGGTAACAAACATATTTATATTTATTATAAATCAACATTATTTCAAAACATCCTTAAAATAAAAAATACGTAGTAGGTATATGTAGGTATTCAAAAAAATTAGTAATTTTTTTTTGCTTTCGATAATTGGTAATCCTATTTATTGTATACTCCTAAATTGTTTTCTAAGAAACAATGGTATGCATTGTCGGTAAATTCTTAAAGTCAGTAACTTACTTTTCTTCGAGTTATAGAGGTAATAAGTTTCAAATAATCGAGTTGTAAAGGTTGTACAATAAAACATTGCTATGTTCGAGATACAGAGGTCCAATTTATTTTTTCGAGTTACAGAGGGAAAATATGTACCAAAATGGCTTGTAGGGACTCACTGATTATTTCGACTAATAGAGGGTTGAGATTTCGAGTAATGGAGGTTTTGGGGCTTGAAGGGAAAGGAACAAAACTTTTTTTCGAGTTTTGGAGGTTTTTGACTTATCGAGGTTCGACTTAAAATGGTTCTACTGTATTAATATATTATTATGACTTATTATTAGTATATTATTATGACTTATTATTAATATATTATTATGACTTATTACTAATATATTATTATGACTTATTATTAATATATTATTATGACTTATTATTATTATATTATTATGAGTTATTATTAATATATTATTATGACTTATTATTAATATATTATTATGACTTATTATTAATATATTATTATGACTTATTATTAATATATTATTATGTTATATTATAACATTACATCAGCAGTCTTTGTGTTGAGACCCCTCCCCTAATACACTCCTTCCGTTTTTCCGATTTGACTGAAAATCAATAGGCGTTATCCTTATGGAATTCAGGATACACATATAAAATTTCGTGTCGATACATTCATTATTTTGGGAGTTATCTTGTTGACAGTCACACATACAGAAAGACAGACTTTTTTTTTTTTCATTTTCGTAATCAGACAGGGGTTTGTGAAATTCCGGTGATCTAAATGTCAGTTACATAATTGCACCTATACTTCGTGTAACTGAAGAAGTAAAATGATGTTTTAAAAAGGTGGTCAAATATTGTGTAATTTGAAAATTAATATATTCATTGGTAGACTGGGCCAGTACCAAGAAATGCATTTCTGACTGCACGTGTACCATTACCATCCATTGTTCCACACACCCATACTGCATTTGACAGTACCTCATTGCTAATTATATGCAGTTTCTCACTATTCTGTCAGAGAGTTCAGAAAATAAACTTTATTCTCGATTAACCGAGGTATCACGGATAAAGCAAAATCTTGGTTAACCCAAATGCTAAACTAAATATGAATAATAAAGTCGACAGTATCTTTTCAATGTAGCAGGAATTCGAGGTTCTGTCGTCTAAATGAAAACTCAATATTTGGCCAACGTTTCGGAAACTATTTATTTCCTTCTTCAGAGCCTACAGAATACAACAAACAAATTAGTCATTATGGACAATGATATAACTGGATACTTAATAATATTGTTAAAAAGAGATGGAAACAATTTTTATAAATAAATGAAGGAGAAGAAAAAAAATAAATAAATAAAAATAAAAAATTAATTAATACATTTTTGAAAATAGTAATAAAATAACCTATATATAACAATATATATATATATATATATGTGTTGTGTTCCTGAAGAGACACTTCGATATGGGACCCCTATCTAGGAAAGGTTCCCTTCACCAAAAATTCCAAGGGCGACTTTCACCTCGACACAACTCGACTGTGACCTCCAAATAGATACGGAGGTGGCTAAATTTAGCGACCCGGAAACCAACAGAGAACAAGGAGAGGACTTATCAGACACAACTCACTAGATTCGGAGAGGTTGAAGATAGATAGATAGGACATATCGGGCCAGAGTTAAACCCACCTCCAAAGAGACTCATGCCCGGGCTTTAACTACAAGGTCATATCGCCTACTACCAGAGCGCTCTTTCGTCAGTCTGGTGGAAATGAGTAGGAGTCCTAAATTTTGCCTACCCTAAAGTTTTATTCATCTAGAGGTAGGGGGTCTCTAACGAGAAACTGACACAGGCACGGGACCATCGCTTAACGACACATCCGAAGGACGACATGCTCAAGGTTTTTTCACCTCCCAAATAAACAACTAAGGACCTCAGCCGGGCACCGAACCCGCGATATTGAACTCAGTAAGCAAGCATGCATACCATTGAGTTATCGGCGCCCTCTTTTTTTAAATTAATCATAAACAAATTAATTATGTTATTGCCCTTCCCTACTTCTTAAAGCAATAATAATAAAATTCAAAATTCAACTAAAAATATCTGTAAACCCTTTATTTCGAAACGGCATTTTTTTCTAATTGTTCAAAAATAAAATAATAACCACCATATAAAAGTCGTGATTCATATATAAAATTTTAATCTTCTAAAAGTCAAGGTTCTGTCGTGTAAAAAAAAAAATCAGTATTACTCACCACGAAAATTTAGCCGCAACACTGCTGTTCCGCCCCAGAAAATCGGTAGTAGAGTGTACCTGTAATTTTGTCTATTCATGATTTATTACTTTCTCAGAGGGAATATAAATTAATTGTCTGGTAGTTTCCATTCATTTCTTCTCAATTAATTCTTCTAATAAATTGTCAACAGACAAAATGAGGGCGCCGGTAGCTCAGTGGTATGCGTGCTTGCTTTCTGAGCTCAAGATCTATAGTAGGCGATATGACCTCGTAGTTGAAGCCCGGGCATGAGTCATAAAACCAAAAATTATTATTTATATATATATATAATTTATATATTATATAAAGAGAGAAAGTTTGTTTATATATTTGAAGTATTTTCAAGAGCTACTTAACAGATTTGGATAATTCTTTCACCGTTGGTAAGCTTAATTCTTTCCGGTGGGATATATGATAAACTTCTTCATACACGAGCAGTGATGATAAAAGTGAAGCTAGTCGGAGGAGAAACAGCAGTCCGGACGCCATTTATTGCATACTCTGCCTATACCGTTGAAGATATATCGAAATCATGCATGGAGAAATTGTTGGTAATATAATGTTCTACAAAAAAAATATGTATTTAAGTTTGTGTGTATATATAGATTTATATAATAATAATAATGTGTGTTTAATTATTATTTATTTATTAATTTTATTATTTTTAATAATTTGTGTGTTTATTTTTGATTCTAATCTTGATTTCCCCCCCCCCCCCCCCCCCCATGTTTGTAGGCCCTGATGATGATATAAAATATATCGAAACGTTGGCATCTGAATAGTGTTTTTTTTTTTTCATCTTTGACTGACCCTCAATATTCCTACAATTAGAATCTACAGTCGCTAATCAACATCTACAATAATAATAATAATAATCTTTATTCCATTTGAAATAAAATACATTTCATTGAAAGGAGTTCAGCCAGCCTTCTTAAATAAAATGGAAAGATATAAAAAAGAATATACAAGTGAGAATAAATAAAAAAAAAATAAGCTAAGAATAAGCTACAGTGAAAAAAAAGAAATGAAAATTGACATGGTTAAGTATTGTGATGAAATAATTATATTCAAAAAATGGATAAATATGGAAATACAAATTAAAAAAATGCTTCCTCTTGACTTTTGAAATAAGGCAATCAATAATAATATTTAAAAATATATTACAATAAATCCTGAGAATAGAAAATATAGATTTATATAACATCTATTTATACTTGTGTTTTTCTGTTTCAGGTGAGTTTACACTAGATAAATGTTAGCAAGTTATCACAAATACGGTGAGTTCTTATAATAATTTAGGTATTTATTATTTTACATATACATTTTTTTTAATGGGGGAGATATTTAAGTGTCACTCCTTTGTTAAGATTTATCTTCTGAAAAATCTTTCCTGGGGCTTCTGAATCCTCATACTAAATTTGGTGTTGATGTTAAGTTGAGGCTTAACTCTAAATTGCCAATAATTGTCAATGTAATGAATGTATCGACATGAAATTTTATATTGAAATTCAAAACTCCATAAAGATGGCACTTGATCATTTTTTGCGAAATCGGTAGAAGGGAGGGGGCTCGATTGAAATGCTCTAAAATAACTGCCGATGTAATGAATATATCGATACCAAAGTTAGTATGAGGATTCAGAAGCCAGTATGTAAATCAAATATTGAGTTTTACCCCAAACGGTTGATTGGTTTTGGAGGGAGAGCGAAAACTTAATAAATTAATTTCATCACCTATGAATTTTCCACTTTACTTTAGATCTACGGCTAACCAAATTTGAGTAATTTGTTTAAAAAATGATGTTGTGTATCTTTAAACCAGGGATGCAAATGACGTATTTGTTTATAATATTCATTTATTCCTTTATAATTAATTATTTCGAAAATATTTTTTTGCAACTGGGTGTAGCTTCGGCAAAATGGAATATTTGAAGGAAAACAGAACAAAAGAAATTGTATAATTGCAGTTTTTGGACTTTAATTACATGTCATTTATTTTTGATAAATATTTAGACATTTTCATCCTTTTTACAGGTTCCCAAAAAATCGGAAAACAAATGGCGTTAGAATATTTCGGTCCTAAGGTCGGGGTACATGGAGTCATGCCAGAGAGCAGCCTACCTCGTCAATTCTAGTTTTCGAGATATCTACATGTTAAAATTATTTATTTTCTGAAGGTCACATAAATTTATGTTTCGACGTTTCCTTGGAAAACTTATGTTGGAATTATGTTGTTGATAATCTGCCTTCGAAGTGAAAGTCCATTGTTTTTTTTTGTTTTTTTTTCCACGTAATTCCAAGTAATTTATGAAGAAAAAATTAATAAACAATTTTAAAAAAATAGTTATGGAAAACAGACCTAAAAAAACAGGTTTCTTCTACAACCTCCCTGATTTTCTACAACCTCCCTTATTTTCCACATTTTCCCTTATTTTCTACAACCTCCCTTATTTTCTACAACCTCCCTTATTTTCCACATTTTCCCTTATTATCTACAACCTCCCTTATTTTCTACAACCTCCCTTATTTTCTGAAAACTTTCGGAAAGAAAGTTAAAACATTTATAATCATATCCGTATTCAAAAAGTAAAAGGTCGAGTGACCACTCTTGAGAAAGTTAAGGTTTTATTTGCAGATTAGTGCGTTGCTAACCCAACCTGGTTAGGTTTTGTGACTCATGTCCGGGCTTTAATTACGAGGTAATATCGCCTACTACCAGAGCGCTCTTTCGCCATGGGAGTCCTAAATTTTGCCTACCCAGGTTTATTCACCAAGTGTAGGGAGGAGTCTTTACGTACCACCACCGACTGAGTGCTCAAAGCTTTTTCACCTCCCTGATAAAAAAGCTTGAACCCGTGATCTTGACCACAGTAGATAAGCAGGCTACCTCTGAGCTACCTGCGCCTCTTTTGCACTGAAAAATGTTAGACATTTTTTTCTGATGAATCAACCGTTAGCAGAACTCCATACTTTTAAATAAACGCATATATTTTAGTATATTTTTTTAATTATGTCGATCTAAATATTCTGGTAAATTGGATTTTCGCTTTCATTTTTGCTGTAATAATAAATACTACCTTTTCTTTGCACTCTGAAAATAGTCTGTCCTCTTCCCTTTTTCAAAAATATTGCAACAAATTTGATATCTTTACACTTTACCAACAATGATATGAGATGTCTGCAGACATTTTTGGTTTTTGATAAGACACGTTTTTCCTTGTTTTTGTATTTTTAATCACCAATCATTAGTTTTGTTGTCATTAGTTTTTAAAAATAATTCTCTATTTGTTTTGCTAGTTTCAGTTTCCAAACTAAACAAATTAAAGGGGAAGTTAAGCAAGTGTTCATGACCCAATACATTTTTTGCGTTCTGTGTTGATATAGTGGAAATACTAATGAATAAAATAAAATGATAGATAAAACACTTTTTTGAACACTTATATTGTCTAATTCCACAAACATATACTTAAATGTGTACCATTTTCGGCTTACGCCATCGTCAGCACGATGTCCAACAATAAATAATGATTATTGTTGAACATTGTGCTGACGATGGCGTAAGCCGAAACCGGTACACATTTAAGTATATGTTTGTGGAATTAGACAATATAAGTGTTGAAAAAAGTGTTTTATCTATCATTTTATTTTATTCAATTGTTGATGCTTTCATGTTGTCCGATCTACTGATTGCAGAAAGTTCAAAAAAATCCAGTTTGTGTATAGATCTATTGAGCGTGTCTGTGAACACAATAACTCTCGTTAGAATAATTAATTATATATTGACATGAAGTATAGTGGGTTCAAACCCGACCGAGGCCCTTAGTTTATTTTATCTGGGAGGTAAAATAAACTTAAGCACGCCGTCCTTCGGATGGGACGTTAAGCGATGGTCCCGAGCCTGTACGATGTCAGGTACTCGTTAAAGACCCCTAGGTGAATAAACGTTTAGGGTAGGCAAAATTTAGGACTCTCACAGTAGAGTCGGGCTCATGTCCACCAGAGTGACGAAAGAGCGATATGACCTCGTCTTTTTTATGAAAATTTTATGAAATATATAGAATTTTTAGTTGATATATTAGAAATTATATTTCATAGTTCAGAAAGGTATATAGATCCAGAAGTAAATACAAATATGAAATTTTGAATGTAGCGAAAATTGGATCCAGAATAAGGATTGCCTATGGAATGAGTTCACACACGGAGAGGGGCTGAAGTGTATTGATTAGGAAACTAGGTCAGTGAGATTCCGTAACATTGGAGGCTTGGCTTTAGGGCTTGTTTAGACGGAATCCTAATATATCGTGCATCTTTTAAACATAACTATAAATCCAACCATTTGTTTTAAATGTACAATCCTATCAGGCATGTTTATCAAAACACTTTTTGTCTTATGTATCAATTCAAAAAGAATATATTAACAATAATTTATCCTGTTCGTTATTGCAGCTCACAAGTTTGACTATCTAGTTAGTTATTATGATTCATGCCCAGGCTTTACCTACGAGGTCATATCGCCTACTACCAGACCGCTCTTTCGTCACTCTGGTGGAAACGGGCCAAACTCTACGATGGGAGTCCTACATTTTGCGTGTCCTAAATTTTTATTCACCTAGGGCAGGGGTCTTTAACGAGTACCTGATATCGTAGGCTCGGGACCATCGCTTAACGTCCCATCCGAAGGACGGCGTGCTTCAGTTTATTTTACCTCCCAGATAGAATAAACTAAACTAAGGGCCTCGGCCGGGTTTCGAACCCACGACCTTGAGCCCAGAAGGCAAGCACGCAAACCACAAAGCCACTGGCGCCCTCTTTTGACTATCTATAATTTTAGATTAGGAAATAGGTACCTATATCATTTATGCATAGGGCTAAAGTTGTAGCACTCGCCGAGAGCTATAGTACGGCGTCCTCAAAAAGACATAAATAAATGACCCTCTTAATGGCTCAAACAGCCCTTCGAAGGGCGAGGTTCCCTTTTGACCCTTAAGTTTCATTACATTTTATTAAGGTACTAAAGAAACAAGGAAGAACTGTGCAAACAGATTTTTGATACGTCAAGTAGTTCTCAGAAAAAAAACGTTTACAGTTGCACGTTTTTCTTATTCTGAAGTTAGTAAATTCCAACTAACTCAAAACAGTGCAACTAAAGTGCAACTTTAAACGTTTTTTTTCCGAGAACTACTTGACCTATCAAAAATCTGTTTGCACAGTTCTTCCTTGTTTTTTTAGTGCTTTAATAAAATGTAATGAAACTTAAGGGTCAAAAAGTAACCCCGCCCTTCGAAGGGCGGTTTGAGCCATTAAAAGGGTCATTTATGTCTTTTCGAGGAAGCCATATTATAGCTCTCGGCGAGTGCTACAACTTTAGTCCTATGCACAATTTTGATATCTCTGACCGTTTAGGAGTTATTTCACTTGTGGCCCGCCTATCTGGGCCACCTTGTATATATGTAGTTGGATAAATAAAAATGTATCAAAATATAAGCTCCAGGAACGACATACATATGTAGCTAGGCGATATGAATTGAATATTGGGTTATGAGAGAGTGGGATGTGATGTGGAGAGAACAGCTGATAGTTCGACCTTGGATGCAGCCTCGTGCAAGGACACCACTGCAGCCTCCCTGTCGCTAGTTACATCATCACCACTGTGCACCACTGCACTACTGCAGCCCGGCAATATGGCTAGTACTAGATGCATAATCATGAAATTATCTGTTATAGTTAACTGTAAAAATTGTTCGATAAGACTGAGTTTTCCATAATTTCTGGATTCACTTTCCATTTATTCATAGATATTAACTTCTTAACATTTTTGTATTCTGGTGGTCGAAAAGCATGAAATTCCGGTGAAGAGGCAACATCGAATTTTGGAGAACATAATATAGCTGGAAAATTAAAATATTATATAATGTAAAAAAGTAATTGCCGGCCAACACGACCGAGATAATAAAACAATAGTTTACGTTGCACAATCATATTTTTAGTTTAAGTTTATTTAAACTTAATAATTAACAATCAGGTACCACACACAAAATATTAGTATGTTATAACAAAATAATCAAGAAGTTTTTGCATAATTTGAATCCGAATAACTTTTGACTGGGAACTGAAGCTTTCTATATAACCTTCTAATGTCTTAAGTGTAATGTTTGTCTGTGGTAAAGTTGTCGCTAAATATATATATATTTTTTTATTAGATACATTAAATCACATATTCTGGGGGGCGCCGGGCATTCTGGGAGGGCCGTGCTCACCCCCCCCCCCCCCCCCCCCCCCCCCGAGCTACGGCAAAGTCTTCCACCTTAGAAAACTAAAGTGATTAGTGACAGCTCCTGTTCAGAAATTTAAAGAATTTAAGAAGGTAGATTTAAAAAGCAAGTTGTCCTTCACTTTTAGATTTTTTTTACCGAACTGTGTCAATGTCCAAGAATCTCACTTTTTCAAAAAAACTTTTGTGGTATTAATACTGTAGTCCTTGCCAGAGATAGGGCGCGACTCATCCTTCAATATTTCAACATTTCAAGTGGCATTTAAATGATTTTTTGACACAATTATAATTTTTTTTAGGGGACTTTTTTGTAAATACATTTTTTTAAATATGTGTTAATTTCGTTCATTAATATTGTCACCTGACAGCCTCCCCCTATCTGTACCCGCTGTGCTACACAGATTTCTGTTCAACATCTCCTGGACTGCCCCAGATATCCAGCAGCTCAGTTGCTTCTCACTCCCAACTTCATCTTCTGTTGGATGACTCCTCCCCTATCTTAGATTTGCTCATCACTTTCTTAGAAAGAGCCATATTGTTCTCAGAGCTATGAGACTCCTCTCTGATAAGATAACGTTCATTTCCCTTCATTCATTTGTTTATACTATACCCATTTCATACATTTATCTAAATTCATTTAAACATTTCCATTTTACACTTATCACTAAAGTAATCTGCCCTATAATATCATTTACGCCCTGATTTCTTTTAATAATTTTTTAAAAATCACATGTTAAAGGGCAGCCATGACCAAATCAGTTAAACGCCCCTATTTACCATTGCTATTGTTCAGCTACTCGTTAAAGAATGAACAGTCAGGCTCATTTCACTTTCGGCGCTCTGGTAGTTGGCGTTATGACCTTATAGTTAAAGCCCGGGCGTGAGTCACAATAACTAATTAACTTCAATTTTATCGATTTATTGAATTGACTTGGATGAATGCATCTATTATCTATGGGAGTCCAAAATTTCGCCCATCCTAGTTTACTTACTTCGAATAGGGATCTTTAACGGGTGTCTGACATCGTACAGATTTGGGATCATCGCTTAAAGCCCCTTTTGTATAGTACTTTCGATATACAGGACTTTTGGTTTTTTTCATTTCTTAGCTTCATGGAAAAAAATCTGTATTCCCTTTTCTTTTGTAAATTTTACGTCGTGACGGACTATCTACAGATATCCATCCTGTTTTGAACAGCCAAGATTAGTCAGAGAGAAATATTATCACTTTGCCTTGTGATATTGTTTGTCAGAGTCCAATCTTGTATCACAGCAGAACGTGAACCCCCAATCTCGTGGGCTCCAAAAAATACAAAAAACAAAAACAGACGTGAGAAAATGCGGCTTGGGAGGCCATATACAGATCATTTCGTTTTTTTATTTTTTATTTATATTTATTGAGTATCCCACATCAATGATCTCATCAATTTATGTCAAATTTTGAAATATTGAAATTTGAGTGTAATAAAAGTAAGTCTATGGGCCTAGGCGAACGTTCTGAGGCAAGGCGACGTATTCTGAACGGCATAGCTCTGTTTCTGATGGACCTAGGAGAACGTTCTGAGGCAAGGCGACGTATTCTGAACGGCATATCTCAGTTTCTAATGGACCTAGGCGAACGTTTTATAGCTCAAATTAAATATCACACTCTACATAATCACGACACCCCAAATCGTGTTCAGGGAAGCGTGTTTCGTGATAATATGATGATAGTTTCCTTCGGTTTTATCAGCAGAATAGGCTAATTTCCTATGAAGAATCCGTCAATAGGCAAAGTCGTAGATAACCAGAAATTTATATTCTTTTTATTTTAATCTGATTTTCGACTGGTGTCGTATATACGTATAAAATGTTGTGTCATTACTATTATTCTATCGGTTATTGCATTTTTTGTGTTGTTCTACCCCCCCATTCTCCCCCTTCTTTTTGATCAATTTGGCTGAAAATCAATAGGTGTCATCGTTAGAGGATTCTAGATTCACATATAAAATTTTGTGATGATACAATGATTATACCGGGAGTTCATCGTATCATTGTTATATTCATAGACACACAGACAGATTTTTTTTTTCTTTGGAATCTGAAGGTTGGAAAAAATGAAATTCAGTTGAAAACTCTGATTCGAATTTTTGATCGATTATATAACTTCCCCTATACTTTTTATACCTGGGGAAGTAATAAAATTGTATTTGAAAACCAGAATTGACTACACTTATATTAGTTATTGCACGGTCAGTTGTGAATGTGTCAGATGAATTTCAATAGAACATTGCGAATTTCAATAGATCATTGCCGGAAGGTCCGTTCTCAATACATAGAAATTAGCACACACAATTTTTACAAACAACTCAATCGTAGGATACACAAAAGCCTTGTAGCCTGTAGGCACTTTTAAAGTCATTATTCTGGTATTTTTCTCATTATATGCGCCGTCCACAGACTGCATTCGTCGTTCAATTTACATAGGTTATGACTTGGTCCAAGGCTAAAAGAACAGTGGCGTAACAGGGAGACTGGGGAGTGCAATACACTCAGATGCACCATTTCACCTTGGTCAATAATACCTGTATGCATTTTTAATAATATCCAATTAGCCGCTCCCGTTTTAAGGTTGGCTTTTCGAGGTAAATATGTTATGGACAAGCAAAAATGTGGTAAATCAACTTTCCAAAGTTTTTGATCATGTGCGTATATGACGATATGTCAAAAATATATAGTATATATGCCCAGATAATTTTACTTTTTTTTACTTCCCCAGGTATATGAAGTATAGAGGAAGTTATGAAAATTCGATGCTGAGTTTTCAACTGAATTTTATGTTTTCCGACCTCCAGGTCCAAATATGAAAAAAAAAAAGTCTGTGGTTGTTTCTGTGAACACTATAACTCTCGATAGAATGGATGTATCGAGAAGAAATTTTATATGTGAGTCCAAAACCCTCTAACGACGACACCTATCGATTTTCTGCCAAATCGACCAAAAAGAAGGGTAGGATTACAGGGAGACTTAACATAAAAACTCTAATAACTGCCGATAGAATGAATGTATAGACACGAAATTTTATATGTGAATCCAAAACCCTCTAACGACGACACCTATCGATTTTCTGCCAAATCGACTTTAGGGAAGAGTAGAATTAGAGGGAGACAACATAAAAACTCTAATAACTGCCGTTAGAATGAATGTATAGACACGAAATTTTATATGTGAGTCCAAAACCCTCTAACGACGACACCTCTTGATTTTTTGCCAAATCGAGCAAAGGGAAGGGTAGGATTAGAGGGAGACTTAACATAAAATCTCTAATAACTGCCGATAGAATGAATGTATAGACACGAAATTTTATATGCGTGACCAAAACCCCATAAGGACGACACTTATTAATTTTCAGCGGAATCGGCAGAAGGAAAGGGGGATCAGAGGGGGGCGGTAATTCACCGACTTTCTTATTATCTTAAACATTGAGTAGCATTTCGTTTTAAAAGTCCATTCAAAAAAATAGTATTTTTAGATTGACCAATTCCCTTTTCGATGTTCTCTAATCCAGTCTCTTTTTTTTATCTTATTTTCTCAGGTATACGAAGTACGAAATTTTTTATGTGAATCAAGAATTCCATATGGACGATATCAATTGGTTTTATTTTATTGACTTTAATATGAGGTATCAAGAAGAATTAGAGCCCTTAACTATCGGTTGATATGGGAGAGCGTCCACTTAGGGGATTAATTCTGGGGAAGTAAATTGCTGGTTATATTCCGACATTTTTTTAAAACATTGAGTAGCACATCGTTTTAAAGGTCGTATTTATATCATGGACTCTACAATATTTCGTAATCAAGTTCTCCCACAAGTTACCAAAAATAAAAATAAATAAAATAACGAAATAGCGCATTATAGCTGCGCCTTTCTTCCGCCTACGTCATCTTCAACTTGCTTCTGCCTAGATTCGCTTCGTGGGCGGACTGGTTCTGCCTACGCTCCTACATTTTAAGCAAATTGTTATTTTATACGATTGGACAATATTTGGATAATATAACTATACATATAACATCATGAGGGCGCGGTAGCTCAGTGTAATGCGTCCTTGACCTGTAAAGTTAGTTTGTTATTGTGGCTCATGCCCGGACTTCAACTTCATATCGCCGACTACCAGAGCCCCCTTCATTCCAAAAATAACAAAAAAAGTGTCTGTCTATATGGGTATGTGTTTGTTGTAAACGAGATACTAGGCTTGATCAAAAAGTTCCAGGACTAATTTTTTAAAAATTTATTGGACATTGTCCCCTTCAAAGTACTCCCCTTGGGAAGCTATACATTTTTCCCACCGCCGTTTCCACTGCTGGAAGGACCCTGAGAACTCATCTTCTGGAATGGTGTTCAGCAACTCCAGCGATTTTTCTTTAATTTCGTCAGTTGATAACATCTCTGCCCTTTTAAGGGTCTCTAGGAGGACGACCATGTCGTTTTTTGTGCAATAATCGCGAATGAGCAACGCAGAATGAACAGGCGCGTTGTCATGGTGCAGCACCCACTCGGCGCATATGCAGTTGTTCATTTAAAATTTTTTGACATAAGCCAAATGAAATTTTGCATTCCTCTGCCATTTCACGGATGGTTAGTCGACGATTTGATCGCACAAGAACGTTCACTCTGTCAACATGATCGTCGTCAGTCGAAGTTGAAGGGCGTCTTGAACGCTGCCAACCATACCGCTCTTCGACTCTCCATATATGTTCCAGAATTCCATAAGGCGGCACCTATTGATTTTCAGTCAAATCGGCCATCGGTACTGGGGAAGTACATTGCCGGTGATTCACTGACGACTTCACTTTGGTCTTCCATATTTGAAAATATTTAAAATGCCTATAAAATAAAACAGACCGAATCAAAATTTGCTCAACATCTCTATAAAGAGTCCTATCCAGGCGGTTGTAACACAGCAAGAGACCTTGGGACAATTCTACAAATTAACCTTGGAGTTGTTTTTTGCCATGATGTCTGATTTGTTTAAACAACCAACTAGGAAAAATCACCGGCTATGTACATCCCAGCACGAATTAATTAATTACGTTGTCGTAGTATCTTCTGAACACTCCACTCATATTAAATGTGTTGATACATTCATTACATTGTCAAGTGTAAGGGTATATGAGTCGACTCCCCCATTCTTTTTTGACAGATTTTGCGGCAAATTAATAGTTGCCATTCTTATGAGGTTTTAAATTTAAATGTAAAATTTCATGTATAGATACATTCATTACATCGGTAGTTACTGTGATTTTTCGGTTGAGCCGTTTAATTATTCGACCATTCATTTATTACTAATCATATAATCTGTTTCGTTCGTTTTAGTGTTTATAAGTAATTTTCTTGATGACATTGAGTTATTTTAATGTTAATTAATCATCTAAAATTATGTTTTATTTAAAGTTAAATTGTGACCAATAGTGTTCTATGGAAGAATGTTTAACGCTTCTAGAAATCTTATACAAGGAGATTTTAGAGGAATTCATTCAGCTGCTTTATGCATTGTGTTAGCATAAAGTGAATAATTATTAAGTTGAAAGTATTAATATTTGTAAATAGTTGCTTTTATTGTTTATCTGAGGCTATTCATCTACCATTGATTTATTACGTATTCATTTCTTTTCTGCTTCGTATTATGTTTTAAATAATTACTCATTATTTTATCATGTAATATTATAGTCATCTCTTCTGCTTATTGTTATTGTTTTTATACAGAGTGTAGAATAAATATTTAAAAAAAGTTTGAGGCAGTTTTTTAGTATTTGGATGTGATTTTACTCTTGAAAGTGATGTATTTTTCATTTGAACTAGTGTTTTTTTTATTATTTATATAAAAATAGTTGTGTTTTTCTCTTCACTTTTTGAATTTGTTAAATTTTCTTTTGGAATGGCTGGGTCATTAAGCACGTAATTGCAAAATAGTGAATGAAGATTATTCACATTAGTGTGAGTTATTTATTAAGTCACAAGTAGACTTAGTAGCAAGGAAGTATATGAAAATGTTTATAAAATTCAAAATCAAGTCCTTCTTCAGGAAAATAACTGAAGATTATACGGAAAAGTTACATGATTGTTTTGATTCATCGCGGTGGAAGTGGGAATGCTAATTTCAGGTTGATATTATCTATATATATATACATAGATATTATGTATTTTGATCAAGTGTTTGTTGTTTTTTGTGACTCATACCCTGGCTTTAACTATGAGCTCATATCGCCTACTACCAGAGAGCTCGTTCATCACTCTGGTGGACATGAGTCTGACTCTACAGCGGGATTCCTCAATTTTGTCTACCCATGTTCAGTTACCTAGGGTAGAAGTCTTTAACGTATAACTGACATCGAAGGACGATGTGCTCAAGGTTTTTTTTTACCTCCCAAATAAAAAAAACTATAGTCCTCGGTTGGGATATATTGATATAGATAGATAGATAGATAAACTTTTTATTGCACAAAAGATTACAATCCTCATGGCAATGAGTGGGTTTTTTTTTCACAAAATAAATAACAAAAGAAGTATAAATGAAACAATTCGAAAATTATATAAAACAAAATAACACATGAATAAATAAATAAAAATACCACATGAATAAATAAATAAAAATACCACATGAATAAATAAATAAAAATACCACATGAATAAATAAAAAAAAAAAATAATAATAATAAAAACAATATATATATATATATATATATATATATATATATATATATATATATATATATATATATATATTATAACCATTTCCCTCCCTGTGTGAGTGCAAATCACGTAATTAATAAAATAAATAAAATTGAGATCGAAAAATTATTAAATTTGAAAATTATTTAAATCGCGACTTTAATTAAACAATGCCTGAATAGCTGAAAGCACTCCCACGGGAAGAACGGTTACAAGATCCTAACGGTTAGTTGACATCAGTAATTAACAATAATTAATTACTGTTGTCAACCAGAAGAAGCATGAGTGGGGGGGGAAATGAAATGAATCAAACCTATAACTTTAACATATTTATTTTAATGAGAACATATTTACAAAACAACAATTGAATATATATAATTTGGCCGTGTGTCTGAAGGACTGAATTATAACTTAATTACGAGGTACCTCGATACGATATCCATGGCGAATGACGGCGTGATCACCCTTTCTGGACTTCCCGTAGAAATCGTCTATTCACATAGTCCCTGAAGATCTGCGTAGTTTCGAGGGCACACCAGAAGTTACACCCCCACTGACTTTGCACCGTCCAAGATCAAAGTGTGTCTCTACGACTAATTCACATATTCAAACTGATATTACTTATAGAAAAGATACGTGGTGATCACCCAAGACATGAACGAAGAAAACTCAATTGACATATTTAAACTCAACTGTACAATATAAAAAGAACGTGGTGACCAGCCAAGACATGAACGAAGAAAGTACTTTCACATACTGAAACTAGGCTTTACAAAGAGAGGAACGTGGTGATCCACCAAGATATGAACGAAGAATGAGTAAAACGGGGAGTGGCTTCCGATATCCGACCGTGGTAGGGGACAGTTCTCGAGACTTGATTCGTCGTCGGACTCCGCCCATTTTATTTCCAGCCAATCGCATATTACCAATTAACATCTGCCTCTAGTTGTGTGAAAACCTGGAGTAAGAAAAAAAAACCTTTACTGCTTATTCCTTATACACCGGATGTAGACAATTATCTTGGCTTCCTTTCCATTGTGTCTCTATTATTCTTTATTTTCGCTCCCAGCGATCGCGATTCTCTCGCAGGCATCATTGGTTCCGAGCATTCTCTTCCAAATGCAATTCTCGTTTATTCAACACCACACAACCCATACTTTGCTCCTAGCGATCGCGATCCTCTCGTAGACATCGCCAGTTCTGAGCATTATCTATAGGGTAGACATGCTACAATATCCCCCGTTCCCGTTAAAATAAAATATGTCGGCTAAATGACCATTGGAAGTCACATATTTTATTAGTTTCACTTAACACTTGCTCGTTCACTGAGCATATACACTTAACCAAATACTCAGGTATCGACCTCATTATCATGCGTGACCAAAACATGATTTTAAATTTCCTTTCGAATCGGCATGGCTTGCCTATGCATGCGTGACCAAAGCATGATTTTACTTTACGCTGTACTTCTTGGAGTTAACCCTCTCCATTGGCAAATAACGATGATTCTATTTCTAGCATACATTCACTGACTAGTTAAAACATCCAAAAAGGCCCCACGCCTCGACAATGTTTCAACTGAATTCCCATATACCTAATCCGCTTCAACAAAAATTTGGGTTGACCAGACCCTAACCATATGCCTCCTTAGGCCTTCGACAGGTATTTACCTTCTGCCGGAACGACGACGAAATATAAAATAGAAAAATAAGCCCACTCAAATCCCATCTCAGTTTCATAAATATATGTAAATTCCGGCATCCGCATTAATCAAGTAGCGAAACCCTTTCTTCAGTTCAACAGTCAGTTCATGGCATAAAAAAAATAATTAAACAAACTCCCGCCCCTTTAAATGGATTCTACAAGCATCAATGGAGTGGCCCCTTCTCCGTGTGTACGATAATTAAATATTCAATTCTGGGTATCCCCTCCAGTTTATAATATATCTCCCCCTTTAGTCATGTATGCTTCGGCACCTTGCCCTAGGATTTCTTAAATAAAATAACAAAATTGACATTTGACCTACCGTGGTCGACACTGCATCATAATAAGTAAGGTCCATACCTGAATATATGTTACAAATATATTTACAAGGCTCTCATTGGGTTAACATAGCCCATCATGGTCACTAGATAAAATATGGGTCAATGTGACATTTTCAATAGATACACACGGTCGGATACTAATACAAATATTATTTTAAAATACAAAACAAAACAGACAAATACAATTGAAAGTACATTTACCATACGTGACTACCTACAAATGTGTGTGCCATCGCCTCGCTGTCAGCCTACTCAGATCCGCGTCTCCTAATCAAATTTAAATACGTAGGTAAATTCCCATGGATGGCCAGTCCATATGCCGTCTGCCCCGTCCTACAATTACGTTAAATTAAAAATGACACCATTACCTAAATTAAATTATCCCATCTATCAATATAAAAAAAAAAACTTACTAATACTATTAAAAAAAATATCCTATTACTAAATATAAACAAAAAAATTATCCTAACTTAATATCTAGAATTTAAAAAAAAAAAAAAAAAAAACTAACCCTAACTTGTTATCTAAAATTACTATTTACAACCTGGCGATTCACTTTGGAATCTTTGAGCTCGACTAAGGGGGGTATGCTCGATGTTAAGCCCCAGGGGAGTGCCAGAATGTCCCCGTCTGCCTTATCCTATTTACAAAAAAAATAACTAAATAATAAATCCCGTGTCCCCAATAAATGTGTATGTGTGATTCTTTGTGTGTTGTTGTATAATGAGGTGTTGGCCGTTAGTGTAAAATAATAAATAATTCCCAAATAATAAAGAATAATGTCTGTTTTATGTGTGTGTGACTTTGTCTACCTGTTCCTGGGATAGCTGGGGATGGACACCCATAGAGACGTCACAAATCTCTTCCCTGACTCTAGGGCCGCGATCTCGTCTGCAATAATCGCCCCCCTAACTCGGCTGAAGTAAGATCGTTAATCTCAAAGAGAGCCCTAGCGCTTCTCTAGCCTGCTTGTGAATTTATCCGCTAATATACGGCTTCTGTGATGTCATATAAAAGATTCCTCCTTCCGCTACGTCGCTGCCGAGATGTCCTAAAATAAAAATTTGAGGACTTTCCTTGTCTAAAATCTGGTAAGGTCCTTCCCAGAATAGTAAGAATTTAAATACAAAATGGTTGGGCAAATCCAAAACGCTATTACGTAACGCCACCTCACCACGTTCGTAATTTTTCACGTAGACATCTTGGAAGGTGACATTGCTAGGCTGTTCGCGAGCAAAAGTCTGGTTCGTAGGCCAATTCCTATGTCCTTCGGGTACGGTAAATGTCATTCGGTCATCTTGTTTTGGGGTTGAGATCTGAGTTTGACCCGAAACAGTATCTATTCTCTTCGAGATATCGGCGAATCTCTTCTCACAATCGGTACTAATAATATTTTGGTTCGAATTTATTTCTTCGACCTCCTTATCTAGATGCTGTGTTTCTGACACGATCCCACCTGTAACTTCATGATAACTGACACCTACCATGTCCCTAACTTTAGAAATAGGCTTATCATATCTCTCTTCTGAATTGTCCTGCCTAGATTCAGATTGTACGGTACCCATATTACGTTTAATGGATTCGATATTATTTGCCATTGCCGAAATTTGTTCCTTTATCTCCGAAGTCTGCTGTCCTATCTGTTCCTGCATGGCCTTTCCCTGTTGTCCTAGTCCCGAAATCTGTTCCTGCATGGCCTTTCCCTGTTGTCCTAGTCCCGAAATCTGTTCCTGCATGGCCTTTCCCTGCTGTCCTATCTGTTCCTGCATGGCCTTAAACATCGCCTCTAGGTCAAATTTAGGATTTTCTACCGGGGACTCCGGGGGCGTACGGATAGTTTTCCTAGACCGTGTCTGTATCGGCTCTAAGTCCGACTTCCCTTTCCCTTCCATTCTGATAAGAAATATATATCAAAACAATTAAATGAATTATACGGGAGGTCTGGTGCTAACCTAATTTCTATGGTGACCTGTCAGATGGCATCACAATACAACAATAGTTATAATATGTAAAATAAATGCCTACTAAATCTACATAAAAAAAAATCAAAAACAAAAAAAATAAAATTATTTCAATAAATGATGTCATTCATTGTCCCTACCCTCACCCATCCTTCTTCAGTTTTGATTCTAAATACCGACTTTAAGTGAAAATATAACATTGTGGCCTAATAGGCTGGAATCTACGTTAAAAAGCAAAAAAAAAAAAATTTTTTTTTTTTTTTTAATTAAAAAAATTAATTAATTAATAAGGGACCGATTAGTGGGGTTCATTAATTATACTAATTGGCATAATTAATAAACAAATCAAGTCCCTGTTCGGGCGCCAATTAATAACCCATCTCCCTTCCTGTGTGAGTGCAAATCACGTAATTAATAAAATAAATAAAATTGAGATCGAAAAATTATTAAATTTGAAAATTATTTAAATCGCGACTTTAATTAAACAATGCCTGAATAGCTGAAAGCACTCCCACGGGAAGAACGGTTACAAGATCCTAACGGTTAGTTGACATCAGTAATTAACAATAATTAATTACTGTTGTCAACCAGAAGAAGCATGAGTGGGGGGGGAAATGAAATGAATCAAACCTATAACTTTAACATATTTATTTTAATGAGAACATATTTACAAAACAACAATTGAATATATATAATTTGGCCGTGTGTCTGAAGGACTGAATTATAACTTAATTACGAGGTACCTCGATACGATATCCATGGCGAATGACGGCGTGATCACCCTTTCTGGACTTCCCGTAGAAATCGTCTATTCACATAGTCCCTGAAGATCTGCGTAGTTTCGAGGGCACACCAGAAGTTACACCCCCACTGACTTTGCACCGTCCAAGATCAAAGTGTGTCTCTACGACTAATTCACATATTCAAACTGATATTACTTATAGAAAAGATACGTGGTGATCACCCAAGACATGAACGAAGAAAACTCAATTGACATATTTAAACTCAACTGTACAATATAAAAAGAACGTGGTGACCAGCCAAGACATGAACGAAGAAAGTACTTTCACATACTGAAACTAGGCTTTACAAAGAGAGGAACGTGGTGATCCACCAAGATATGAACGAAGAATGAGTAAAACGGGGAGTGGCTTCCGATATCCGACCGTGGTAGGGGACAGTTCTCGAGACTTGATTCGTCGTCGGACTCCGCCCATTTTATTTCCAGCCAATCGCATATTACCAATTAACATCTGCCTCTAGTTGTGTGAAAACCTGGAGTAAGAAAAAAAAACCTTTACTGCTTATTCCTTATACACCGGATGTAGACAATTATCTTGGCTTCCTTTCCATTGTGTCTCTATTATTCTTTATTTTCGCTCCCAGCGATCGCGATTCTCTCGCAGGCATCATTGGTTCCGAGCATTCTCTTCCAAATGCAATTCTCGTTTATTCAACACCACACAACCCATACTTTGCTCCTAGCGATCGCGATCCTCTCGTAGACATCGCCAGTTCTGAGCATTATCTATAGGGTAGACATGCTACAATATATATACATATATATATATATATATATATATATATATATCCATCTTACAAGCACAAATTAAATTAAATCATTCTTTATTTTTAAAGCAACCGAAAAAAATAAAAATAAATTGTTAATTCCTCTAACTTTTAAATTATTTAAAATATGTACAAATGTTTCTGAGTTATATTCTGGTCTATTGGTGAGATGATTATGGAGAAATGCTTGCCTGGGGATACACAAGGAGGGACAATGGAACAAAAAATGTATGAGATCGTCCTTCTCATCTAAGGTACAGAGCCTGCAGACACTTTCAGGACAAAACTCATACCTAAGCCCTCCAAGTAATATTCTAAAATTTTTATTGGTATTGTGGAGACGGATTTGAGCTAGTCTATTTGAGTCTGCCATATTGAAAAACTCCGACTTCTAGCTCAAATGTATTGATATATTACTAACAAACAAAATTATTTTTAGTCATATAAATTTAACCACTTTGATATTATTATTTATTTTTTTAAATAATATAATTATAAACTAAAACATACTTGGTAAAGCTAAATGTTTAACCAAGTAACCTTCCAGCCTTGAGGCTGCTGCTTGGCCTTGGTAACTCAGCTGAAATTACATCTGACCTAGGACAAAAAATTATATGCGGTTGGCTTCAAAATTAATTAATTAACTTTTTATTATTGTTAAATGATCGATAAAATACTTTTCAGGAGAATATAACATTTTAATTACCTAGATAATCGATTTATTCAGAAAAAAATATATAGGTGGACCTAATATGTAATTATGGTATAATTAAAACATATATGCATTTTTCTTTATGGTATTTCAAATTATCCTTTTTTTTTTTAAGTTCATTATTTCTCTTTTTAATGGCGTTTTGTTTTTCCTTTTTAAGCTGTTTGAATTAAAAAATATTGGCATAGGTCATGCTCAAATTACAAATGAATTAATTATTTTATGATGATAATAATATATATTAAAATCTATTTACTTTGATATCTGCACCTAACAAAATTTAATATCTCTTCGAAACGTTGTATTTCTACTCTCCCCCTCCCCACACCCGGTAAAAATGCTGCCCCCAAAGAGAAATTTTTTTGGCATGAAATAATGACTTTCGGGTTTTGTAACTGTTAACGATTAACTAGACGAGACAGCTACCAAAATAAGCGCTTATATCCTTGAGAAATTATTAAGTAGACATTTTCGAAGTTAGAATTTGTGTTAATTTTCTTTAAATGTACGATAATCGAGGACGTGAATTTAAATTTATGAAAATTTTTTCAATATTTTCTATCCTCTCAATTTTATATTTGCAGTCTAGAGGAAAATTTGATATGTGAGTCTGATGGTCATTGGCCACAGGGGCAAAGACCCTTATAACAAAAAAAATAAATAAAAAAAATAGAATTTTTTAAATATGCATATTTTTGTACGATAGGTATCTCTCATCTCGGCCTTGATGTATTTTTTGGCACCGTTTCAAAAATCTAACTGAACTGCCCGTTATAAATGGAGAAAAGTCTTCCCTGAATCACCGGCTAGGTACTTCCCCCCATATGAATTATTCAACGAAGCTGTTTTGGCCGAAATTCAGTAGTTGACTTACACAGGGATTTGAATCCTCAGTTGAGTTAAGCCATCCTTTGACCGATTTGGCTAAAAATTAATAGGTGTCATCCCTATGGGGTTCTGATTGTACATATAAAATTTCATGTCTCAATCACTCGATCAGTAGATCGTATACACAGAAATTAAGACGCTTAGAAAACAAATTTTTCATTTTTAAAATCAGAAGTTGGAAAACATGTAACTTCTTGGTTGTAAATTACATTGTCGGTGATTCACGGACCTTTTAAAATAAATAAAATTGTGTTATTTGATATGTTTCATTCTTCAATTTAAGTTTTGACTTATATGAACAAAGGTGAAGGGCATAGTCTACCCTTTTGGTACCACAAGAGACATAAAACATATGTAGGTAGACAATTCGATTCTAGAAAGAAAAAAAAAATTGAAAAAATCGAAAAAACTCACGTTTTACTTCCCCAAAGTATGGAAGTTATGTATTCGGTCCAAAATTCGATGCAAATTTTTCAACGGAATTTCATGTTTCCCGAACTCCTGATTCCAAAAATAAATGTTGTACGTTTGTGTGTGTGTTTGTGAACACGATAACTCCCGAAAGAATGGATTTATCAACACATTTTATTTGTGAATTCAGAAGCATTTCAAGACGACACCTGATGTTCATCAGGCGGAGGCTTAACACATAAACTCTGATAACTCTGAAATTGTATATGTAAATTCACAGCTCTATAAGGAAGACACTTATTAGATTTCAGCGGAATCGGCAAAAGAGAAGAAGAGATTAGAGGAGGGCTCAACTCAAAAACCTCAATAACTGTCACAATGACATGAAAATTCATATTTGAACTCAAAACCCAATGAGCACATAACCTATCAAATTTCAGCGATATCGCCTGAAGGGAAGGAGATGTTCAGGAGAGTGTGCTCAACTCAAAAACCCTAATAATTGCCGATGTAGAGAATTTATCGATACATTTGGGAGATGTTTCGGTAGATGTCTCTCAGCAACAGGCACATCTCCACAACTTACTATTAGTTTCAGATGAACAGAAGCTTCATCATATTTATTTGTTTGTCCCAACAAGCTTCAAGTTAAGAAAAATTCTGAAAGACAAATGTTACCTGTGGCTTTATTCATTTGAATTTAACCTTTTTATATATATAAGTAGGGAGCCATGGTGGCCGTGCGGGCTAGAGCGTAGGGCTTTGGTCGTATGGTCTCACCATGGTTTGCGGGTTCGAATCTCGTCCGGGAGTGAGTTTTATTTCGTAGATAAAACTTCCTCCCGGGGCCATGGACGTCGTAAATAACTAGGTAAAACACCATTATAAGAGTCATGGCTAATATGCATCGTACATAAGGGCAAAAAAAATAATAATAAAAATAATATAAGTATGGTTTTTTTTTGTGTCTTCATTTTGTTATCAGTTATTGAATCTATGTATTTATAATTCTGTATCGAACTCCTTGCTGTAAGATAATTCTTTACAAGCAATGAAGTTATTCATTCATTCATTCAGTGAATTTATCGATACAAAATTTAGTACGAGGATTTAGGAGCTTCTATGTAAGTCAACTATTGAATATTAGCGCAAACGGTCGACTGATTTTGGAGGTGGAGCGAAAAGTTAATTGATTAATTCGTTCTGGGGAAGTACATTTGCGATGATTCACCGACGACTGTTTTTTTTAATTTACCTCTCTTGTAATCATAAGATAGCCGAATAAACATCAGAATACTTTAATAGCTAGGAAGTGTTCGCTTGGAATAACACTTTAATGGGAACTCGAAATACGACTGAACTTTCTAAAAACGGGAGTAAACAGCGTGAAAGCCATTTTGAGTCCGTTTGAGATAAACACACTGAAAGTCAGTCATAATTCTTACTTTTAAATGTTAACTGGGGGAATGTCCAACTCAACGGGAACCTGTGAAAGTTTATGCTATAACGGTCTCTTAAATCATTCCCTTAAAAAAAATAAAATAAAAGATGACTGACCTTTAGGATCATAATTCCAAAATTTTGAATTTTTGGAATTTTTATTCCAGGGAAGACAGGCCCAAGTGCGGTGAATGAAAAAAACATTGTCTTTCAAAACAGACATTTTGCTGCTTTCTGAGAAAAGAAGGAATAGTATTTTTTATTAGAACATAAAAAATAAATAAATTATTTTGCATTTTTCTATCAAAAATTAAATACTAATAATGAAAAAAAATGTTTGTGGGTCTCATAAGATCTGTGAAGAATTTCATGGTTTTCAGGATTATATGCTGAACCATGGAACGAGCAATTTTATTAACAGTAAAATCATAATTCTGGTAATAGTTACATTGTGGATTCAAAAAGTTTAAAATTTGACAAATTATATATCTATTGAAGGAGGGCGCCGGTAGCTCAAGGTCGTGGGATCGGTACCCGGCTGAGGCCCTTAATTTATTTTATCTGGGAGGTAAAATAAACTTAAGCACGCCGTCCTTCGGATGGGACGTTAAGCGATGGTCCCGATGTCAGGTATTCGTTAAAGACCCCTACCCCAGATAAATAAAAATGTATGGTAAGCAAAATTTAGGATTCCCACAGTAGAGTCGGGCTCATGTCCACCAGAGTGACGAAAGAACGCTCTGGTAGTAGGTATTATGACACATGTAGTTAAAGCCCGGGCATGAGTCATAATAACTAACTGAAGTTGTTTATCCGAACCATAATTACATTTGTTTAATATTATTATAATCGTGTTATAGTATATTCCCAATTACTTTATTGTTTGACATTGTTTCTCCTGAATATTTACATTTTTTTATTTATTCAATTCAACTTTAATTTCTTATTTAGCACTTAGGAAATACATCTTTAGGCAAGAGGTTCGGTCTGATATTTACATTTTTGAACATTAAAAAGAAGAAAAACATAAAAAATAATAGTATAATAAAAGAAAATAATAATAATTAAATACAAAGAAATAAAACACCACTTAACTAATGGCGTTAAAAATTAGAGGACGTTAAATAAACTTCCTCTAATTTTTAACGCCATTATTATGTAGAGCATGATACTATTGAGTTTATTGTTTTTAATGTTTTTTGTCACCTACAGGTACTTCATACTGTTAAAAATGAGGGCCCCGATAGCTCAATGGTAGGCTAACCTATTGAGCTCACGATCGCGGATTCGAAACCCAGTTGAGAGAGGATGCCGTCCTTCGGATGGGACGTTACCCAAGGGTCCCGAGTCTGTACGATGTCAGATACTCGTTAAAGAACTCCCATATCTTAGGTGAATAAACCTGGATAGGCAAGATTTAGGGCTGCCCTAGTAGAGTCAGGCTCATGTCTACCAAAGCGACGAAAGAATGTTTTGGTAGTAGGCGTGTGTATGATCTAAACATGTAACTAAACATATCTATTCAAAAAATATCATTATTAAAATTATTTAAATAATTAATATTTTCTTGTCAAAACGGACTATGAAGGTGTTACTTTCTCAAGAAAATCACATATGATGGGGGTTCCATAAATATTTAAGAATATTTAAATAGTATCGCTTATCCGAAGCAGACATTTTTGATGCTTTTTTTTATAGTCCGGAAGTCACTGTATTTTCACAGTTACGCTAGTCGTAGTTTTGTTGAACTATCTTTACATTTTGTGTGGTATTCTCTCTGAGACTATAACTTCCAGGTTATGAAATGACCACAAGGAAAATGGGTTTTTTTCAGCACATTAAAAGAGATATAAAAATTCCGTGGGAAGTGCAGAAAGTGAGGCATTTCCTAATTTTCACTTTTTTCTGCTTTCATTTACTGGAAGTGAATTTTTTTTTTTTTTTTTCCTTAAAGAAAGTTAACTTTCCTTCCTGTTTTCTGGACAACATCCGTCTTGTTGAAGGTAGAATCAGGAACAGGACAGTGCCTATTGCTTACCCAGTCGCCAAAAATAAAAATTGATTTGTTTAATACTGAGTGGTGGAAGTTTATCTTAACGAAATGAACATTTATTTTACTGTTGGAATATATATTTTGAAATGAGGGAAAAAGGGAATAAATTTATATTCGCTAAACATACCAACATTAACGGGAATAGATAATATCTACAGTTTGACTCTCTGGAACTGCTAGACATGAATAGACCTGGGAAAAATGGGAGTTGTTTGAACAATCAAACTCACTTCAAATTCTCAACCCTTTTAACGACACTAAGTTAATATAAAATACTGTGTACGCGTTTTTATTTTTCTCCTTGTACTTATATATATTCATATAGAACTTATTTCTTAAGGTTAGTCATTGTGACTCATACCCGGGTCTTTACACAAGGTCATATCGCCTACCACGAAAGCGCTCTCTCGTTGCTCTAATGGACATGAGCCCGACTCTACAGTGGGACTCCTATATTTAGCCTATTCAGGTTTATAAACATATGAATAATAATAAAACAAAAACAATAATAAATACAAATAAAAAATATATACATCGATAACATATGGTTATGTACAAAACAATAAGGGGAACAAAATATATATACAGTAGAACCTCTTTAAGTCGAACCTCAATAAGTCGAAAACCTCCAAAACTCGAAAAAAAGTTTTGTTCCTTTCCCTTCAAGCCCCAAAACCTCCATTACATTAGAAAACAATTTAGGAGTATACAATAAATAGGATTACCAATTATCTAAAGCAAAAAAAAAATTTCTGACTTTTTAATACCTACATATACATACAACGTATTTTTTATTTTAAGGATGCTTTGAAATAATGTTGATTTATAATAAATATAAATAAGTTTTAACTTGAATTTTTATTTATTTCACCTCTCAAACTTAAAATTAGTTAGAATGAATCTTAAACTCTACAAGTCGAATCAAAATCCGCCTAATTCGAAATCCTCCATAAGTCGAAAACTCTATAACTAGATTTTTTTGGCGTCTCCCTTGATGTTCGACTTATAGAGGTTCTACTGTATAATAAAATAATAATGGTCTTTGTGCAAATAATATAATATATACCATGAAGATAGAAGCTGGACATCACCGGCACTCCCTAAATATTTTTGCTACAGTAAGCAGGTCTTTCGGCCAGCGCCGCCTCAATCTTCGAGGGGGATTATCTGGATGGAAATGGAATGACAAGAGTCGAACAACTGGATTGACATGGGAAGAAAGGTTAGAGTGGAATTTGGAGAACAATCAGAACAATTATTGTTCTTAGGGCTTTGGATTAGCTGTAAAAGTGAAGGTAGAATGTGGTTGCAACTTACCTTGGAGAACTTGAATTAAGTTCAACAAACAAACAAACAAAGCACACTGTGTATAAAAAAAAAAAAGTGAGGTGTTGGCCGGATCTGTGTTTCTTTTATTGTTATTATTTTTACTTAGCATTGGAGTATTTTTATCACAAGGTTTAATAAATGTCAAGGGAGGGCAAGAAGTTGAATCACTGCCGGTCTCTTAGTATACTTGAATTCATTACTGAAAAGTAAGTGTAATACACCTTCTTATAACTTGCAAGTATACTGCCGGTCTCTTAGTTGCTTGAATTCATTACTGAAAAGTAAGTGTAATACACCTTGTTATAACTTGCAAGTATACTGCCGGTCTCTTATTTACTTGAATTCATTACTGAAAAGTAAGTGTAATACACCTTATTATAACTTGCAAGTATACTGCCGGTCTCTTAGTTGCTTGAATTCATTAGTGAAAAGTAAGTGTATTTACACCTTGTTATAAATTGCTAGTATATTGCCGGTCTCTTAGTTACTTGAATTCATTACTGAAAAGTAAGTGTAATACACCTTGTTATAACTTGCAAGTATACTGCCGGTCTCTTAGTTACTTGAATTCATTACTAAAAAGTAAGTGTAATACACCTTGCTATAACTTGCAAGTATACTGCCGGTCTCTTAGTTACTTGAATTCATTACTAAAAAGTAAGTGTAATACACCTTCTTATAACTTGCAAGTATACTGCCGGTCTCTTAGTTACTTGAATTCATTACTGAAAAGTAAGTGTAATACACCTTATTATAACTTGCAAGTATTACTCGTAATAGTTGCTTTGAACTTCGTTTTTATTATTATTACCAATTTTCAAGCAAAATGCTCATATGATTTGGAAATCTCGCAAACTTTTATGTTTTAGTAATTTCAATGTTGTAGTTATAAGAAAGTCATCTTGTACAGATTGAACACTCCTCCTCACGAACATTTCTGTTAAAAATATAATTTCCATTAAAATAAATTATTTTAGTTAATACCAGAAGAAAAATCAAAACACGTAATTTAAAAAAAATATACTCCAAAACAGCCGTATAAAAGTATTAATTTAGGTTAAAATCGGTTCAGCAGTTAGTTGAAAAAAAATATATATAAATTAAAATTACTGCATTATAATTAGACCAGAATGGGAAGTTATATAATCCATTATGCCCTTTTTCTGTAGTATATTAGTATTTTACTCTATCTAAATGTATTTAAAAACGAATTTGGAGAACTGCTTGTCTACTGACATCTATGGGAAAGTTCCGTGAAGATCCGAACTTTTCATATTGTTACTTCCTAGTTTTATGAAGTATAGGGGAAGTTATATAATCGGTCAACCATTCGATTTTGCCTTTTCATCGGGATTTCATATTTTCTGCACCCCTAATTCCTAAAACGAAAACAAAAAATGTTCTCAGTGTGTCTATGAACTCGATAACTCCCGATAGAATTGATATATCGACACGAAATTATATAGATATATCTATTCAGAACTCCATAAAGACGATATTAATTTATTAACATCGCCAAATAAAAATTGTATACATAAGTCCAAAAACCCGTTAAGTACCCGACACCTATAGTGGGTGAATCAGAGCGAAGGGGCTCAAATCAAAAATTCTAATATCTCGATGTAATGAATGTATCGGATGTGACATAGTTCAGAAGGCCCTCAATAAGATACCGTTCGTTCTTCAACGAAATCGATAGATTGTTTTAATGGTTTACTTCTGCTTATTGTTATTGTTTATACAGATTGTAGAATAAATAAAAGTAAAATAAAAATGGTAGGTAGAGCGAAAACTGAGCGATTGCTGGGGGCGTACAAAGCTGGTGATTCATCGAACGCTTTTTAAATGTATTTTTCTTCTTTTTATTGTGTAGAAGATATTCCTGGCGATGAGAAATGAATAGAATTTCTAGTGGCAGCCAAGATGGCACCCACAGACCCACGTGTAGGCGAACAAAGACCACTTAAGTCTTTCAGTAATTATTCCTTTCTTTCTTCCGTTTGATGTCGCATACTTCTCATCCGACCCTGCATAAAACTCGGCTCAATTTTCAACTGATCTGAAATGGTGTAGTTTTGTCAAAAAGGAATTGGCCATATTCAACTAAAGAATTAAAATAAGGATATTATGATATTGTCCTCTTATTGTTTATTAGGTAGGACATACTACGAGGTAATTTCGCCTACTACCAGAGCACTCTTACGCTCTGATGGACATAAGCCCTTGGGCATACTAAAGGGTATGAGTCATAGTAACTAACTAATATATACACACAATAATGTATTTATAATGTATTTTTTTCTGTTTCAGGTAAGTTTACACAATCGAAATGTTTGCAAGTTAGCACAAATGAGGTAAGTCATTTTAATAATTTAGGTATAAAACACGGAATTTCGTTTTTCTCTCCCTCCAAAGCCAATCGATCGTTTGGGCTAAATTTAATATTTGATTTATACAGTGGTTTATGAATCCTCATACTAAATCTTGTGTCGATACATTCATCACATCGGCAGTTATTAAAGGTTTTGTGGTAAGCTTCGCCCTAATCCCCCCTTCCCCTTCGGTCGATTCGGCTGAAAATCAATACGTGACGTCCTTAGAGTGTTCTGGATAAAGATATAAAAATTCGTCTCGATAAATTTATTTTATCGAATTTTTTTTACATTTTTGGAATATATTTAACCAATGCTCCTTATTAAGTCTCCAACAAAACTCTTCACACTGACCTTAACGTACCTTTTGTCACCGAAGTCGTTAAATCCAAGTATAAAAAATTATTTTCCCTTCTTAGATCCCACAATAATTCTCCATTCTTCCATACTTCCCCAACGACGGCTTAAGCGTCAACGGCCTAGAGACCTCCTTAGCAGCAGCAGTGACAGTGACAGTGATTAGTTACAAATGAGAGGAAATCAGTGACTAGGGAGTGTCACCACTGGGTGATTTCTCCCCTCTTGACATTTTGACATTGTCATTATCTCTCTATTGGCACATTTACTTGTTGTAATTATTTTTATACAGTTGTAAATATCAGTTAAATAAATAATCTGTTGTAAATATCACAAAACAAGAAATGTCCTTGAAAACTTTGCATCGAATTTTTGACCGATTATACAATTTTTTCTGTACTTTGTATACCTGGGGAAGCAAAATATGAAAAAAAATACTCTAATCACTGTTTTTTTTTAGTCAAAATGGTCGACTGTTAATGGAGGGAGAGCGAAAACTTACTAGATTAATTCGAGCTGGAGAAATACATTGCCTATAATTCAGTGCTCGAACAATATCTGCCACTATAGAGTCTTATGACTTATTTCCCTCCGTTCTGTCCAATTGGCAAAAATAATGACTAGTGAGAAAGGGAAAAACGATGCATTATATCTAGATAAGACGGTGTTACATTGAGGAGACACAAGTTGTACATTAAAGAGCAGGCGAGGTAGAACACGCAACACACGGTACCATGTTACAGTAGAGGTCGTTCACCTAAGAGACACGACCTCCACCCTAACTACCGGATAGGTAGGCTTCTGCCAGGGCAAACACAATCCGCACACAGTCCCGCAATCTACTTCCCCACAACAAATTATTCAACTAAGTGTTCACTCTCTCTCCCTCCCTCCCTCATCCCTCTCTCTCTATCCCTCTCTCTCTCCCTTCCTCTCTCTCTCTCTCGCTCTCTTTCTCTCTTTCTTTCTCTCTGTCACCCCCCTCCCCCCTCTCTCTCTCTCTCTCTCTCTCTCTCTCTCTCTGTCACCCCCCTCCCCTCTCTCTATATCCCTCTCTCTCTCTCTCTCTCTCCCTCCTTCTCTCTCTCCTCTCTCTTTCTCTTTATCTCTCTCCCTTCCTCCCTTCTCTCTCTTTCTCTCTCTCTCTCCCTTCCTCGCCCTCTCTCTTTCCCTTCGACCAATTTGGTTTTCAATTTCAAATGTGTATTCCTTATGGAGTTCTGAATATACATGTAAAGTTTCGTGTCGATACGTTTATTCTATTAGGAGTTACCGAGTTCACTGTCTGGGGAAGTTACGTTATCGGTCAGGATGTGGAGTTTTCAACGTAATTTCATGTTTTTTACCGACCTCCTGATTTGAAAAATGAAAACAAAAAATGTGTGAACACGATAAATCCGGATGAATAAATGTATCCAGAACACCATAAGGCACTCATTGATTTTCAGTCAACTCGACGAAAAGGTAAGGGGGCATAAGGGAGAAGGCTTAGCACAAAAACTCAAATAACTACCGTTCTAATGGGGAACCAGAGATGAGGGACTCGACTCAAATCCTCTTCTAACTTCCGATGTAATGAATGTATCGACACAAAATGAAGATTCAGAAGTCAAATATTGAGTTTTAGACCACACGGTCGATTGGTTTTGGAGGGAGAGCGGTAACGTAATTAATTAATGTGTGCTGCTAGGGATTCACCAACGTCTTTTTCATTTTTTGAATCAAGGGGAAACGTAAAATTCCGGTGAAAACTAAACATGGAATTTCTGAGCGATAACATAACTTTCCCTATACTTCGTGTAGCTTGAAAAGTAAAAAGGTGAATCTCCGGCTAAGTACTTCTCCAGATCGAATTATTCCTGTAAACTTTCTCTTCAGTCAATTTGGCTGAAAATCATTATGTGTCTTACTCAGGATCTTTTCAATCCTGATATCCTGGTATCAATACTTTCATTCCATTGGCTGTACTCTGTCTTGGACGTACAGAGTTTTAAATAAAACAGCCCACCCATCCTGAGCTTTCTGCTTGGATCTAGTCAGCATTACAGAGAGAGTTCGACCTTCCTTGACCCAGCCCTCTTTCTCTCTTCAAATCGATTGAGTAGAGACTTGGAGAGTTCAAAATCTGTTATTTTTCTTTGAACAGTAACTGACTGGTACGTAAATTATATAAAAATTGTCGGTGAATCACCGCCATTGTATTTCTCCACAACGAATTAATCAATTGATTTTTCGCTCCCTCTCCAAGACCAGTCGATCGTTTGGGCTAATAATCGATTGTTTACTTACAAAGCAGCTAATAATTTTTGTGTCGATAAACTCATCACATCAGCAGTTTTTATAGTTTTTGAGATGTGCCCCCTCCCCTGAACCCGTTTCCTTCTTTGATTTTGCTGAAAATTAACAATTATTATCCTCATGGGGTTTTGAATTTAAATATAAAATTTCATGTCGATACATTCATTACATCGGGAGTTATTGAGATTTTTGACTTGAGCCCTCCTCTGATCCCCTTCAGCCGATTTCACTGTTAATTAATAAGTTTTAAATATACATATAAAATTTTGTGTCGACACATTCATTGTTTTACTCATAGCTTACAAAATTATTAAAAAATATTTCCAATTTATTTTAAATGTAAATAAACAAACAATTCCGAACGTTTACTCAGAAATAATATGTAGCAGCTATACAATTTATGTTTTTAAGAATTTTAACATTTGAGAGCTTAAATTTTTCATATAATTCTTTAAAACAATAAAAACGTCTTAGAAAGTCAATTTTAGGTACATGATTCGTATTTATTATCTTACTTAAATATATAAATATAAAGGAGGGCGCCGGTAGCTCAGTGGTATGCGTGCTTGCCTTTTGAGCTCAAGGTCATGGGTTCTAAACCCGACCGAGGCCCTTAGTTTATTTTATCTGGGAGGTTAAGGACGTTAAGCGATGGTCCCGAGCCTGTACGATGTCAGGTACTCGTTAAAGACCCCCTGCCCTAGGTGAATAAAAATTTAGTGTAGGCAAAATTCGGTAGGGGAAATAGAATAGAAAATATACAATAATCAGATTATTTCTTTCTTTTCCCCTAATTTATTTTTTGGTCTTTACAACCTAGCAAACATTTGCTAAGTTGTAAAGACCAAAAAATTAATTGGGGGAATTTAATTTAATGGTCGTAATAATAATAGAAACTATTTAATAGTCGTTTTAGGAAGAACTCCCAGCATCAATAACTTTAATTTATTTGCTAATCTTTCTTCTAATCAATGTTTCCCTTATATTGATCATAATATTCTGTATACAGAACATAGACGGACTAAAGGTTAAACAACTCGTAAAATATGTTGTGCATAAAGAATTTTATGATCAATTTAAGGAAAAAATTAATTAGAATAAAGATCAGCAAATAAATTAAAGATAAAATTAATGATGATAATTATTCCCAAAACGTTTATTTGCTACGTTTTATAGACCAAAAAATTAATTTGGAGAATAATAAAGTTGTGAAAAAATATATTATTATAAATTATAATAAATCTTCGCACCTTACAACAGAGTTAGTTATTGTGACTCATGCCCGGGCTTGTTAACTACGAGGTCATATCGTCTACTACTAGCTCTTTTGTTGCTCTGGCATGATAAATAATCTAAATTTTGCCTACCCTAAATTTTTATTCACCTATAGTAGAGTATTTATCGAGTAGCTGACATCGTACAGGCTGAGGACAATCGCTTAACGTCCTATCCGAAGAACGGTTCAAAAACCTAAGGGCCTTGGCCGAGTTTTGAACTCGCGATCTTGTTGAGCTTAGTAAGCAAGTACGCATACCACTGAGCTACCTGTGCCCTCCCTGACAACAGATAATATAAAATAACAAATACTTTGGAACTGATAAGTATATTTCTTAGTCTGCCCGCCGGAAAGTCGATTTTCCATCGACTGTCGATTTAGATCTATTATTTAGAAGTAGCAGTAGTAGCTGATAGCAGCTACAAAGCACAGCACTTTTGCCCATCACTTTGCTGAGGTGATGTTCTCAGTGTTTGAACAGTTGACAAGCCCAAGAATGTGTCGCCCTGTTGCTAAGGGGTAGCCTCAGTGTGGGGTCCGGGGGGGTGCCTTTCCGATTTCTTCCACTTTTTTTGTTGTTGTTCCGACCCCCTCTGTTCGGGAATGTTCGGTAGTATTCGTCGAGGATCGATAGTCCGACCAGCTGACTAGGACGTCATTCCCCCTCCCCGTGGTGGCTTTATTTACAAACAAAACTTCTCCTGGTTCCTCTGTTCTGTCTTGTCCATATCAGGGTCCTCCCAGCCTCTTTGTATTCCTGCCATCCACCAGCCTCCTCTCTGTACGGTTTCATTTCTGTGTCTGTCTTCTTGGTCTGTCAAGAATCCTCACGCCTTCAGCGTTCACCATAGTGTGGGTGATCTTCATATATCCTCAGAAGTACGTAGTATATAGGGGAAATGTTTTTCAACCCACTGAATCCAAAAATTAAAAAATAAATTCATGTCTGTCCATATTTAAGTGTACATGACAATTCGCCTAAGGAGTGACTGGCCTGTAATTAGCCCATTTATTTTAACTAGACAGACCCTATTGAAAAACGTACTAGCACCTTGTAAGTACTAACGTGTAGTAACTAGTTGACTATGAGGTCTTCTGTATTCCTGGCAGGCACCAGACACCAGGCACCCCTACCTAGGTTGGCACTGTCCACCCCACGCTCCATACTAATTATCTATGAATATGTAACTAACCGTCTGTACCACGTGGCTTTATTATATTCATTAGTCAATTTTATCCTTGTCACATAACCATAGTGTAAAGAAGATTCAGCCAAACGTCTTCTTGCATGGCGTAGAAAATAGCGTTGGGAATGGACGAGGGTCATTTAAAGAAGACAAGGAAGGAGAAGGCGAAATAGAAGAAAAAAAAGTTGAGGAAATAAAGGAAATGAAAAAATTGAGCACGCCGTCCTTCGGGTGTGATGTTAAGCTATGGTCCCGTGCCTACGATGTCAGGTACTCGTTAAGGACTCTCACCATATTAGAGTCGGGCTCCACCAGAGCGACGAAAGTCATATTCGTAGTTAAAATCCAGGCATGAATCATAATAACTAACTGCCTATTTAATGAATGTGTCGATACAAAATTTAATATGAGTATTCACAAGTCTCTGTGTAAATCAACTATTGATTTTTTTGCCAAAATGGTTGATGGATTAGAGAGAAAGCAGAAACATACTGATCAATTCGTGCTGGGGAAATACTTACATTTCCGATGATTCACCGATATTTTTTTTTGTTTTCGCGTCGAATCAGTTTATTGGAAAACATAAAATTCTGATGATAAGGCAACATAAAATTTCTGAAGTAAAACTAATGTACCTACCCTAATGTCTTTGATTTTTTTTTTTTTTTTTTCATTTTCAAAATAAAATCATTTTAAAATCCTTTAATAGAATGGAAATAATAATAATAATAATTTTTATTGCTTAAATGGATCACCCCTATATAACATTTCCAAAACTATAGATTGATGAGCTGAACAATAATGACATATACAAAGGAACCTTTAACAAACTAAATAAATAACATAAATAAATTAAAAAAAGTATAAATAAAATAAGTAATTACAAATTAATAATAATAATGTAACATTAAATATGTAGTAGGGGATGTAGATATTGAATATCAATATATTATGGAAGTTGAAGTACATTATTCATTAACAATAACAATGAATGATCTAAGTTTCAGAGCACTGATTAAATAATAGAAAATGTTTGAGATATCATTCTTATTATGGGCCAGGAGTAACGTATGAAAGTTGGATCGGTCTATACTGACACTCTGAGGCAGGAGGTGGCTTCTTATGGGGGAGTATATCGGACAGGATATTAACAGGTGGTATATACGTCTTCCAAGTCGTTTTTATTGCAGATTGTACAAAGCTCCTGGGGATTAAGGGTTTTTAAGATAATACTTGCTAGATAGAATATGGAAATAAATTTCATGAAAAAAAAAATATTTTTTTCTTTTTTTTTTCGATAAATAATAGTAAAATAAGTAAAAAATAATAATCTCTCTGTAATAAGTTAAATCACAACGGGTTTCCGGAAATGGAAAATTCAGAATTAGTGTAAGTTATAAAAATTCAAATTGCTGAAAAATTAAGTAATTTTTCTGAGAATTTTTTTTAAGCAACCTAACTTAAGCCACCATTACATTTTTTTTTTTTTTTTTTGTAAGGATTCGAAGAAACTAGTCATAGTGGATTATCCAAAATAGGAAAGCTGAGTAAAATGGCTTGAAATGCCTACTTCGAACCGTTACAGTTAAGTGCTTTTCTCCTAGTAATGTTTAAAAAAAAAAAAATTGTTTATTACTAGAAAGTTGTTCCAATTTTTAAGAAAAATGTATACTTATTTTATATTTTCTACTGGACCTTAATAATTAAGTAGTCGTAAAACTGGTGAAAGTTATATACAACTTCCGTAAGACCCAGCTGTATCTAGGAATTGAATATAATTATTTTTAAAGTTGTATATTCGTTCTCTCTCTCTTTTTTATTTCCTCAGAAGTATATTAGAACTTATGTAATCGGCCAAAAATTCGAAGTTGATTTTCACCAGAATTTCATGTTTTACTCCCTTGATTTCAATAATTTAAAAAAAAAATATTTGTATATGTCCTTGAACACGAAAACTTCATAAAAATGACAACTGTTAATTTTCAGCCGAACTGGCCAAAGGGATAAAGGGATTTATAACTGCTGTAAATAATGCATGGACACAAAATTACGAGCGTACATTCAAAACCCCAGAAAGACGACAGAGGGGTAAAAATAAAATAAAAATCTCAATAACTGCTAGATGTAATAACTATAATCACAAAAATCACTTAATTTTTATGACTGGAATTATAACAAATACAAAAATTATTTTTTACTCAATTCATATATAAATTTGACCCGACTGAGGCCCTTAGTTTATTTTATCTGGGAGGTAAAGTAAACTTAAGCATGCCGTCCTTCGGATGGGACGTTAAGCGATGGTCCCGAGCCTGTACGATGTCAGGTACTCGTTAAAGACCCTTTTACCCTAAGTGAATAAAAATTTAGGGTAGGCAAAATTTAGAATTACCATAGTAGAGTCGGGCTCATGTCCACCAGAGTGACGAAAGAGCGCTCTGGTAGTAGCCCGGGCATGAGTCATAAAACCTATTCTAACCTATATAAATTTTGATAAAAATTCATTACACTTTAGCGTATATATAACATACATTTATTAATATACAATATGATTAAACATTTAAGGAACTAATTTAAGCGTATAATAAAGTACATTGGAACCTTCGCGCTTTTAAAATAAATATATTTATATATAAGAAAAAAAAAAAAAAATGGAATTATTCTGAATTAGTAAAATCCTTTTTGAAAAACATACAGATACACTTTAGGGACAATGTATCCAGCTGCCATTGGGCCTCCCCAGTAGATCTGAAACAAAAATTCAAACAAATTTAGAATAAATTTAAACATTATTTGGTGACATTTTATAATTAAATTCTAAACCCCATAAGGATGGCACCTATTTATTTTCCGTGGGAAGGGAAGGGGGGCACCAGAGAAGAGGGGCTCGACTTGAATACCCTATTAACTGTCGATGTAATGAATGTATCGATACATCATTTAGTATGAGTATCCAGAAGCCTCTGTATAAGTCAAATATTGAGTTTTAGCTCAAACGATTGATTGGTTTTGTTGGGAGAGCGAAAACATAATTGATTAATTCATGTAAAAGTTATAGGTTAGGTTTTATGACTCATGCCCGGGCTTTAACTACGAGGTCATATCGTCTACTACCAGAGCGCTCTTTCGTCACTCTGGTGGACATGAGCCCGACTCTACTGTGGGAGTCCTAAATTTTGCCTACCCTAAATTTTTATTCACGTAGGGTAGGGGTCTTTAACGAGTACCTGACATCGTACAGGCTCGGGACCATCGCTTAACGTCCCATCCGAAGGACGGCGTGCTTACCTCCCAGATAAAATAAACTAAGGTCCTCCGTCGACCACTGAGCTACCGGCGATTTTTTTTTTTTTTTTTTTCAATTCAAAATCCAACTTCTGACAAACAAAAACAATTAAACCATTCATTGAGGCTTAATGACTGAAGATTATAAGGAAATGATTGGAAGAACGGCATAGTACGGGTGAGTGACCTCTGTGTTGACATGGGTGGTGCAAATAGTTGGTCGGTTACCAGTGGTTAGTGTACATACGAGGAGATCTTGAGGGATGACCTCTGTAGAGTGTAGCGACGCAATGAGGTGAACGACCTTGTTGTCGTCTGTCAGTTCTGGATACAAGGTACTGGTGCCTCCCATCAGAGCAACGCTCACTACAACAACACCGCTAAATTGGTCAAATTTGACGCCTCATCTCGATCATCAACTTTTCTTAATACAATTTGAACTTATTAATGGTTAAATCGTTCCCGGGGGGTTGGAATTACGATGGACGGGTGTAAATTTCCAAAGATCGGGACTTCGACTTTTTAAAATCGTTACAAACTGTTATAATATATCGTATACTCCAGAAGAAATATATACATAAACTACATATTTCGACATTACACCATCATCAGATTTAGTTATAACCTAAGATAAGTTTACTGAGTGTGAATCATTCATATAAGTACATCAGGTTGATAAGGAAGGGGTTGGACTGTTTACTGTAAACTAGGAAACCGTGTTTTTATCTTGTGTCTGTGTGTATCTGTGAATACAGTAACGCCTAATAGCGTAACTGAATCCCCGGCAATGTACTTCCCCAGTACGAATTAATCAATTAGCTTTTCGCTCCCCCTCCAAACCAGTCGACCGTTTGCGCTAATTTTCAACAGTTGACTCATAGAGGTTCCTAAATCCTCATACTATATTTTGTGTCGATAAATTCATTACATCAGCAGTTATTAGGGTTTTTGAGTTGAGCACCCCTCCTCTGATCTCTCTTCCCTTCTGCCGATTCCGCTGAAAATTAATAAGTGTTGTCCTTATGGGGTTTTGAATTAGAATATGTATTTTTGTACCAATACATTCATTACAGCCGCAGTTATTAGAGTTTGGGGGTTGTCCTATGGACGAGGGACTAGCAAGCTCCGGAGACTGGGGGTTACTCCTACTACGTATATGGACGGATGTATAGCGACGTAGCTGAGGTGATTGACCTCACTGTGACACGGGTTGTCCTAACAGAGAGGACCCTATGGACGGGGGACTAGCTAGCTCCGGAGACAGCCTCCAGTATATACTCCTACTACGTATATGGACGGATGTATAGCAACGTAGCTGAGGTGATTGACCTCTCTGCGACACGGGTTGTCCTAACAGAGAGGACCCTATGGACGAGGGACTAGCTAGCTCCGGAGACTGGGGGCTACTCCTACTACTGGTGCAGGGCAGGGCCGCTGCCCTCCGTAGGACGTTGCTCTCTCAAGGACGGACTGTCACCACCCCCCTTAACCTCAGTCCCAGAGTTCACTCACCAGTACCATCTCTTGCCACCAGCCACCACTCCAGTCCAGATCTACTCTCAACTCTCACTTTTACAGAAATCCACAATGTCTCTCTGAACCTCATTTGAACCGATTATTATAAAATTTCATATTTAAGAAATAGTTCTTAAATAAAAAATTCTTCATTGATTCACCGGCCAATGTACTTCATTGATTCACCGGCCAATGTACTTCATTGATTCACCGGCCAATGTACTTCATTGATTCACCGGCCAATGTACTTTATTGATTCACCGGCCAATGTACTTCATTGATTCACCGGCCAATGTACTTCATTGATTCACCGGCCAATGTACTTCATTGATTCACCGGCCAATGTACTTCATTGATTCACCGGCCAATGTACTTCATTGATTCACCGGCCAATGTACTTTATTGATTCACCGGCCAATGTACTTCATTGATTCACCGGCCAATGTACTTCATTGATTCACCGGCCAATGTACTTCATTGATTCACCGGCCAATGTACTTCATTGATTCACCGGCCAATGTACTTCATTGATTCACCGGCCAATGTACTTCCATAACACGAACTAATCAAATAACAACAAACTACAACAACATCATTTATTTGAACCAGCAAGACACAAGATGCTATACACAAATATATAAAATAAAGGGTTTAAATTAAGAAGTCCTAGTCCAGTCTTTGAGTCTCCTCCCTGGGGCGCACCTACCCTGTAGTGTACAGCCACGGAACAATTCACAAGGTTTTCGTGGTGATTTTTCACAACTTTCTCAATGTGAGCTACAAATAGAGGAACTCCCAGTTCTTCATTGATTTTGTGATTCCTGACAAACCAGGGTGCGTTTATTGCTATTCAGACTACTTTATTTTGAAACGTTTGTAGTCATTTCATGTTAGTGTTGCTGGTACGTTCGAAATGGAAGTAGGAGTGTCTTGTATACGAGAATGGTACACGTGTGTTTCTGTTTATGAGAGGGTAAAAGAGGTTAAGTCGTGAATATGCTTGATGTAGTTTTCTGTTAATGTGTAGTTTCCAAATGAGTCGTATGTCTAAAAGTCTCCCTAGTCCTTCGGGTTCCGGAGAATCGCGAGGTCATCAATTTGCAGCTGGCTTGGTTCTTCTATTGAGAATCTGCGGAGATCGAAGATTTTAGATTCTGTCTTCCCTGCGTTCCGTTTGAGAACCAAAGAGAAACTTCTGTCAGGGCTTCCTGGAGCTGTTCAATGGCGACGGAGAAGATATTACGTTGACAGGCGATTATCGTATCATCGACGTAGGTGGCCAATGTCGGATTGGGAGCGAATTAATCAACTGTATTGTCTCTCTCCTTCTTAAACCAATCGACTATTTGTGCTAAAAATCAATAGTATTTGACTTACACAGGAACTTTGAATCCTCATACTAAATTTCGTGTTGATATGTTCATTACATCGGTAGTTATTAGGGTTTTTGAGTTGAGCCTCCCTCTCGATTCCGCTGTCAACAGGAGGCAGTTATTTGAGTTTTTGCGTTTAGCCCTTCCCCTAATTCATTCTTCCCTTTGTTCGATTCGGCTGTAAATCAAATGTCGTCCTTTTGAGATTCTGGGCACACATATAAAATTTCGTGTCGATACATTCCTTATATCGAGAGTTATCGTGTTCACAGACACATGAACAGAAAGAATATTTTTTCACATTTTTGGAATCAGCGGGTAGGAAAACATTAAATTCCGGTGAAAACCCAACATCAAATTTCTTACATAACTTCCCGTATACCTACTTCTGCTGGGGAAGTAATAGTGTGGCTGACCAATATGAGAGCAAAAAATATAAGTTAAAAGAGGGCGCCGGTAGCTCAGTGGTATGCGTGCTTGACTTCTGAGCTCAAGGTCGTGGGTTCGAAACCCGACCGAGGCCCTTAGTTTATTTTATCTGGGACGTAAAATAAACTTAAGCACGCCGTCCTTCGGATGGGACGTTAAGCGATGGTCCCGAGCCTGTACGATGTCAGGTACTCGTTAAAGACCCCTGCCCTAGGTGAATAAAAATTTAGGGTAGGCAAAATTTAGGTCTCCCATAGTAGAATCGGGCTCATGTCCACCAGAGTTACAAAAGAGCGCTCTGGTATTAGGCGATATGACCTCGTAGTTAAAGCCCGGGCATGAGTCATAAAACCTAACCTAAAAGTTAAACAAATACTTTTCTGTAAAATCTACTTTTTTTATAATTTATCAATTTATATTATTATTTTCCTAATCGTGTTATTAGGCTGAAATATTTTCCAAAAAGATTAAATACCAATTGAACCATTTCCTTTCGTGGTTTTTGGTTTACCAATGAACGCTATCTTATCAAAACAGTGGTTAAAGAAAAATAATATTTATTATTCAATGTTTTATCAATGAGTGAGTTGGCATTTTGAAAAATAACTTCACTTATCTTCTTAAGGTAGTTAGTTATTGTGACTCATGCCCGGGCTCTAACCACGAAGTCATATCGCTTATATTACTACCAGAGCGCTCTTTCGTCACTCTGGTGGACTATGTGAGTCCTAAATTTTGCCTAGTTTAAATTTTTAGTGACCTAGGGTAGGGGTCTTCAACGAGTAACTGACAACGGTACCGACGCTTGGAACCATGGTTTAACGTCCCATCAGAAGGACGGTGTGCTTAAGTTTATTTTACCTCCCAGATGAAAGCTCGGCCGAGTTTCGAGGGTTTCTTGAACTCAGTAAGCAAGCACGCATCTTGTTATTATTTATGAAAATTCTTATTGAAAATTAGAACTTTAGTTTCGAGATAATTTTGGTTTTTTCATCCAAGTTTGCTACGATTTTCGCTTGATCAATGTAGAGTTCAGTTGATTACTCTTTCTTCTAAAACCATCTCCGTAGTCTTTCTGTTCAAAGTATAAATTTTAATAACTATGTTATAGTATATAGTTATTGTATAATACAATTAGAAGTTTATATTAAAAAAAGTTGGAACGAAAACATAAAAACCTTGACAAGAATCTGCTCAATTAGCGGCAACTCGAAACATTAATTTATTTATACTTTTCCTTGAAGTCATTTTCCAATTTTTAGAAAAAATAATTGTGTTTTTCTTCATTAAAAGTAATGTCCTAAAATATTTTGTAATATGATTTGGGATCTGTTTTGATTGCTGACCACACTGGGTGAATCAGAGAACGACTTGAGAAGTTAAGGCCAACACAACAAGGGTGGTTATAAAAAAAGACACGGCTCCATGTTGTGGCATTTTGCCATGAAAATAGCCGAGGTTTAGCAAAATATCACCACAAAAGTACTACGATAGCCTATATTAATCAATTAAGTTTTCGCTCTCTCTCCAAGTACAATCGACCGTTTTAAAATCAATAATTGATTTATATAGAGGCCTTCGTATTATGAATGTCATCTTTACCAGCTCAATACGGATTTACATATAAAATTTCGAGTCGATTCATTCATTACTCCGGCAGATAATTAGATTTTTGTATTAAGCTTCTCTTATCAACTCCTACTTGACTTTCCGTTTAGGCTGAATTGGTTGAAAATCCATAAGTGTCGCCCTCTGGCTATTCAAACAATATATATTCATTCTATCGGAAAACTCAATATCGAATTTCTGATCGATTACATAACTTTCATTGGGGCTTCTGAATCCTCCAACTAAATTATGGTATGCCTGTCAATATGGTTTTTGATTTGAGCCTCCCCTAATCCCTCCATCCCTTCGGCCGATTGGGCTGAAAATCAATAGATGTCATTTGCATATAGGGTTCTGAATACACATATGGTCGAGCACCTCTTTTCTAGTTCCCCTCCCGGTCGACAGATTTTGCGGACCTTCCTTATGGTGTATTGAATTTGAATATAAAATTTTATGTCGATATACATTCATTACAATCGGCAGTTATTAAATTTTTGAGTTGAGCCCCCTCTAACCCCCCCCCCCCCCCTTCCCCCTTCCCCTCCCCTTCGGCTGAGTCCACTGAAAATTAATAGGTGTCGTCCTTATAGAGCTTTGAATTTATATCTGAAATTCATGACAATACATTCATTACAAACAGTAGGTAGTTATTATATATTTTGCCTTATGCCACCCCTCTAAAACCCCTTTCCTTTGGCCAATTTGGCTGAAAATTAATAGGTTTCGTATAGATACATTCATTCTATTGTGAGTTATTTTCACAGACACAGACATATTTTTTCATTTTTGCAATCAGCCTGTCAAAACTCAACTTGGAATTTCTGACCGATTACGTAGGTCATTACGCAGATTTTTTTGAGGCTATTCGGCTGAAAGTTGTGATAGGTAGTAGGTAGTCGTATTAAGTCGGGTTTTGGATTTACATATAAAATTTCATATCTATTCATTAATTCGACATTACTACGTAACTTTCCCGATACTTGGAAACTACTATACAGCTGGGGTAGTACAAACTATAAGACTATAATTATTATTATAGATTATAGATATTGTAAGTTTTTTCTTGGTTGACCTAGACTAGACCTGGCTAGGTTAATAGCAGCAGTATTTTTGTACGCCATGTGCAATATTTTATTAGTTGCGTTGCAAAAACACCTAATAACAAAAATATTACATAACAATACATTGTTAGTTAATCAGCTTTTTATTTCTTATGTCATCATTAAATATTTTGAGGTGTTACGTTTCTGTTGATGTTACAAACAAATGTCTTCCTTCCTAAACACTTTTTTTTTTATACAAAATTTTGATTACATCGGCATTAGCTGATCAATGTTATTAAATCATCCAGCAGCTCCTTCAATTTCTTATTATGTAACCAGCAGGTTAACCAGTTTAAGCAGGTTAGTAACTTCACACAGGTTAGTAACTTAAAGTAGGTTAGTCTTCAAGTAGGTTAGTTGCTTCAAGCAGGTAAATAGCTTTAAGTAGGTTGATAGCTTCAAGTAGGTTAATACCTTCAAGCAGGTTAGTAGCTTCAAGTAGGTTAGTAGCTTCAAGCAGGTTAGTAGCTTCAAACAGGTTAGTAGTGAATAGTAGACACTTATGAGTTTTGATTTTCAAAATTCGAGCCCCCGCTCAATTTTTGATCAATTTGGATGAAACTAGGTGCAAAATATTTGTGAAAGCTGGCTTTTTATCAGGTAACTTTGGGTTTCACAATCAAGGTATTATATGCCAGTGGCAAAAATAGCCAATATATTGAATTTGGACCACTTTAGGCCAAAATGACAACATTAGGACCACTTTTGGCTAAAATAAATATTGAATTCGTAATCAGCGACCCAAAAAACATTCATTTAAGTTGTAAAAATCCGTTAACAAAAGACGAAAAAATTTAAATTTTTTTTAATTTTCGCGGGCTTTTGGTAGCTGTCAATTGGTATATAATACCTTGATTGTGAAACCCGCAGTTACCTGATAAAAAGTCAGCTTTCACAAATATTTTGCACCTAGTGTCATCCAAATTGATCAAAAATTGAGCGGGGGCTCGAATTTTGAAAATCAAAACTCATAAATTTCACACTGTGCGCCGCTATAAACATTTAATTTTTTACTGTTTATGGCATGGGAATCCCAAGAAATAGTGAAATAGCCATTATGCACTCGTTATAGGTGTCTCATTTTGTCGTTTCAAACGTCACTTTACTCCCGATTAACCGGTAATGATGGTGACGGGTACCATGAATAAAGCAACATCACGGTTAATCCAAAGTTTGTTGGAAATGTAGGTTAATGAGGTCAAATTATGACGAGAAGGACTCTTAGAATCCAGCTGACTCATTAATAGAACGTTACTCTTACTGGAATTTTACTCCAATTTTTTCTCACACGCAATCTTCTCTTCCTGTCAGATGGAAAGTATGTCCCGACAATCCTGTGAGATGGAAAGTATGGTCCGTCCAGTGTTTGTCTAACTATCCCTTTCATTCTTCCATTTCTTGTCAAGGTAATTTTCCACATTTTAACTGTTTTTGAGTTGAGCTTACTTTTTTTGCATGAAATAGTTATCTTTCGTCTATCTTATTGATTTTAACAAGTTCCATCGGCACGATAATACCATGGTTAGACCGCAACATAGATGAACCGCTCTTGGAATTTCGGGAGCAGAGCGTACACCCTTGAGTTTTGGCAATTCTGGGTGCACTCCACTGCGGTCCTTGGCCTGGCTGAGCTGCTCTAACGGCCAGTCTCCGTTACTCTCTTCCATCTCTTCTCCCCAAGTCAGTCATGCCTCAGATTTATCATCAACTTTTTGACTTGCAGTGCTTGAAACTCAACACCTCATATTCATTGTAATAGCCTATGATAGATCTAACTAGTTAGTTATTGTGACTCATGCCCGGGCTTTAATTTCGATGTCATATCGCCTACTACCAGAGAGCTCTTTCGTCACTCTGATGGACTTAAGCCTGACTATAGTGAGAGTCCTAAATTTTGCTTACCCAGTTTTAATTACCAAGAGCAGGAGGGTAGTACCTGACATCGTACTAGCATCCCGAAGGACGGTGTGCTCAAAGTTTTTTCACCTCCCCGATAAAAAACCTAAGGGCCTCGGTTCGTGTTCCGAACTCGCGTTCTTGAGCTCAGAAGGCAAGTACGTTACCTCTGAGCTATTGGCGTCCTCAAAATGCTACAAGAAGTAAAAACCTTGAGGACGCCGTCCTTCGGAAGAGATGACTAAAAATTTAGGTTAGACAAAATTTAAGACTCCTATAGTAGAGTCGGGCTAAGATTCACCAGAGTGACGAAAGAACGCTCTGGTAGTAGGCAATATGACGTAGTTAAAAGCAGCTTCTCATATTGAAGTCAATTCTAGTAACGGTCGAATTAACTAACCATTTTAACAAGAGATGAATGAAGTACAAGGTCGTGGTAGATCTAGCTTATTAAGTCTTTTGTTGTCTAAATCATCATGAAATAAAGTCATCCGTTTTTTTATTATTTCACTTGAACAGAAAATTTATTCTTAGGCCCACACTCAAGAGACGATTTATAATAATACTTCATACAGTAGAACCTCGATTATCCGTGTTTGCGATTAACCGTGGTGTGTAAGCAGTAAGTAAAGGTTCCTAGAAACTTAGAGACAATGATGACAGTTTTGGCGCTAAAGAAGTAAACATTCAGACAGGTCAAGCTAGAACTGAAAAAGGAAAATCATTTCAAACTTCAAAAAACAAAGAAGAATTATTTCATATTTCAAGCCCTGATAACTTTATAACATGACAATGTATACACATATGTAGTTCGTTAAATAAAAAGTGTCTCGATTAACCGTGGTTTTCATTTATCCGTGCGACCTCCCCCCCTCCTTACCCCGGATAATCGAGGTACACCGAAATTTCATTATTTCCGTCCCCTGATCCTATTTATTTTCAGCCAAATAGATCAAAGAGTAAAAAGGAATGGGACGGGGGGCGGAGGAGGAGGGAGGGGGGGGGGCACTAAAAACCATAACTGCCGAGATGCAATGTTTCCATACGAAATTTAGTATGAGGATCAGTGGAAGAAGAAATTGAATTTTATTTTATTTCCTCAAGTATATAAGGGAAGGTATGTAATCAGTCAAAAATTCGATGTCGAGTTTTCATTAAAATTTTATCTTTGCCGTCCCAATGATTCCAAAAATGAAAAAAAAAAATCTGTCTTGTGTGCTGTCTGTGACACGATAACTCTCATTAGAAAGAATAAATCGAAACGACATTGTATATGTGTATCAGAACCCCATAAGGACACCTATCGATTTTCAGCTAAATCGACCGAAGGGAAGAAGGAGGAGATCAGAAAAGAGGGGCTTAACTCCAACTCCAAGGGCTTAATAACTGTCCATGTAATGAATGTAGCGACACGAAATTTAGTATGATTCAGACGTTCCTGAGTAAAACATCTAATAAAGGAGAGTGAAATGTTAGTTGATTTTCGCGCTGGGGAAGTACATTATTTGTGATCCAACGACCACATTTTTAAAAATTATATTGTAACTAACAATCCTCCCTTTTTGAGGGCTCTGGTAGCCTGCTTACTAAACTCAAAATCGCGGGTTCGAAAACCGGTTGAGGCTCAGTTTTTTTTATCTGGGAGGTAAAAAGTGTTGAGCACACCATCTTTCGGATTGGACTTTAAGCAATGGTACGATGTCAGGTACTCGTTAAAAAACACCCTACCCTAGATGAATGAATATTTAGGATAGGAAAAATGTAGGACTCCCATAGTAGAGTTGGGCTCATGTCCATCAGAGTGACGAAAGAGCGCTCTGGTAGTAGGCGATATGACCTCGACGTTAAAGCCCGGGCATGAGTCATAATAACTAACAACTCACTTGGCAATAATTTAACCATGAGTCATTCCAGAACCGGCTGTATTCATGGCGGTGATATAATACATCTTATGTCTGTAACGACTAAAAAAAGTCTCGGTGAATCACCAAGGAACGTACTTCCTCAGTACGAATTAATCATTTAACTTTTCGCTCTTCCTCCAAAACCAGTCTAAAAACTATTAGTTGACTTACATAGAGGCTTTTGAACCCTTATATTTAATTTTGTGTTGATAAATTTATTACATCGGCAGTTATTAAATTCCTCTCTCTCTTGGCCGATTCCGCCAATGTATCAACAATGAAATTTCATATTTGAAGTCAAAACCATATTATGGCATAACTTTTCAGATAGATAGATAAACTTTTATTGCACTAAAGATTACAACCCTTAAGGCAATGAGTGTTTTTTTACAAAATACATATTCTTATAGTTAAGTATATAAAATTAAATAAAAAAAAAAAATATCTATATAAAGAATTGTACAAAATAAGCAATATAGCAACTAAATAAAGAGATACCAATAATATTGAAATTGTAAAAATGGACATGCTCTTTAAATAGGAATAGTGCAAGCAACCAGGGTAGAAGAAACAATTCAAAAGTCATAAAAAACAATATATGAAATGAACATGAATAAATAAATAAAAAAAATATATATATATCCATCTTTCATGCCACAAATTGAATTATATTTTTATTTATTTTCAATCCAACAGTAAAAAATAAAAATAAATTGTTAATTTTCTAACATCTAAGTTATTTAAAAAATGCACAATTGGTTCTGAATCGTATTCTGTCTGATCTATTAGTGAGATAATTGTGGAGAAATGTTTGCCTGGGGATACACAAAGAGGGACATAACTTGTCAAATTTCAGCAATATCGGAGGTGAGGGGGGTGGGGGGTGGGGGGGGGAGGGTATATCAATTCAAAAATTTTTATAACTGCCGATGCAATGAATTTATCGACAAAAAAAATTTAATAAGAGAATTTCAGAGCCTCCTATGTAGGTCAGCTATTGAATATTAGCGCAAACTGTTGTCTGGTTTTGGAGGAGCAAAAAATTCATTGTTATTGTTTAATTCATTCTGTGGAGGTATATAGGCGGTGATTCATGTACGCCCTTTTTTTGTACATATTTCTCAGATTGGATCGATATGGATGGAGGTATAGCGTGCAAATAGTACTAGATGAATAAACAATCCTTCCAACATCCCTTCCTGTTCTGTCATTTCCTTCATTCCTACCAAAGTCATTAGTCTTAAGGAAAAATACTTTCATGAGCGGACATGGCTCTGCATAAGTGTTTATAAACAAAAGAATATAATAGATGTATCGAGATGAAATTTAGTATGATGATTCAGAAGTCCCTGTCATCTATTAATTTTTATCTAAAACGGTCGATTAGTTTCAGAGGGAAAGCAAACACTTAGTTGATTAATTCGTTCTGGGGAAGTACAATGCCGGTTATTCACCGACGACTTTTCACTAAAAAAATGTCGGTGAATCACCAACACAAATTAATCAATTACACTACGTAACAAAAAATTATTTATACACAAATATAAATATACACATTGATTTTTTACAGATGTCGATTCTTTTCGATATTTTAAAGGTTTTTTAATAATTTCAAATTTACCGCTTTTTCCAGCAATTCTAGTTGTTCAAACTAATTACTTCTGAATCATCATACGTAAGGGGGGTTCAGGGGAGGGGGCTCAATTCAAAAACCTAATAACTGTTGACATAATGAATTTATCGACATAAAGTTCAGTATGAGAAGTAAGTCTACTGCTGAATATTAGCGCAAACGGTAGACTGGTCGGAGAGGGAGCAAAACGTTAATTGATTAATTCGTTCTGGGGAAGATTTTTTTCTTCTGAAGTAGGTTGAAAGTTCATGATTTATGGCAATTAAATTAATACTTAAATGATTTAACCAGTATGATAATATGAATTTTTTGAGATGCTATATTTATTCCTAAAATTTCATAAGTTTTATCGTTTACGGAAGCTCATTCTTTATGAAAAAAAATTAAAATATAAATGTTATTTAAAAACTATCCTCAAAGATTATGCGTGCACAAGAAAGGCATCCAAGATGGATAGTGGATTGTTGCGTGATCCCTGTCATATTAGAGGAATAGAGATCTTGAAGAACATGCTGAATACAAATTACATTTTTGAAGTCTTATTTCAATCTTGAGCTAAATATTTGCTCCAGGGCTTGTTGTCTACTTTGAAATTAATTTTTCCAAGAAAGGAAAACTTATATATATTTGCATAATGCAGTATGCATATTTGCACGATGCGGACATCAAGCGAGTACACGGTACCTGAATCATCGATTCAGACGTGGAGTTGTTTTTCGAAATTCCTGGTGTTTTTGCTAATCCACGTATTTTTTTTCAAATGTTACTTCCCCAGCTTGTACGAAGGGGAAGTTATGTTATCGAACAGAAATTCGATGCAGAGTTTTCAACGGAACTTTTATGTTTTCCGATCTTTTGATTCCAAAAATGAAAAAAAAAAAAAAAAAATCAGCCTGAACACGATAACTCCCGATAGAATGAATCTATCAACACGAAACTTCATATGTGTATCCAGAACACTATAAGGGCGACACCTATTAATTTTCAGTCAAATTGGCCAAAGGAAAGAGAGTGATTAGGGAGGAGGCTTAACACAAACTGCCGTTGTAATGAATGTATTGATACATTTAGTATGAGGCTTTAGCCCAAACGGTCTATTAGCTTTGGACGGAAAGCAAAAACATAACACTACGTAACAAAATTTGACCAAGTTTTTGTTTATTTTAGTTTTTTAGTGTTTATTGCTTAATTTGATGATGCTGATTATGAATAAACAAGTAGTTTTTCTTAAGTGTCAATATTTTGGTTGTGATAATATATTTTTCAATTTTCTTAAAACTAATATTTCATGTTTAGTTAATATAACTAGAGTCCTATAGAAGAAATCTAACTTTCAGTACCTCAAGAATTGGTAGGAATAAGAGCAAAGATATTGAATAACATTGAATCTTCATACAAGAATAGTGTCTTTTAAAAATGTACAACAGAACGGCCTTTCTTCTTATGTTTTTCCTAACCCACTGCACGCACTATACCCCGTACATAGTCTCCCATCACAGCACAGTCGCAGTCCCTGGTACCTTCTTTCCATGCAGTTAATTGCAACTCCCTTACAAGGTCAATAATAAAGTTGGAACACCACGTTAACAAAAAATATACTCGTCGATATGTGTCATTTTGATCACATACAGTTTTGATGCATTGCCTACGGTCAAAATTACAAAAATCAACTTAAACACTTTTGGCCGACTGGACATTTCTTTCAATACTGCTTATGTACTTTTGAGCACTGAATATCTGAGGATTGGCTTGTTCAAGGGTCCCCATATTAATACAGAGCATACAAGTATAATAATAGAGTTCATTGGAATAGAAATATAAAAAAAAATATGTATATAAGGAGATTGGTTTAACATTAGTGTAGAATGGAGAGAAAATGTTTGTTGCATCGTCAGCATTTAGAGAGAAGATTGGGAGTGGTATCACCGACACGCTGTCGATACAGAATGGACCATGCGCCCTCCACTTGCAGCCATATTAACTAACTTCCATTTTATATATGTCTCATTCATTTATTAGTCTTTGCTTTATATAGCGAAACTAGTTAATTAGTTCGTACTAATCATATGAGGGTTATATCTATGGAATAAAACTCTCTCCCTGACGGGATTCGAACCCGCAACTTTGGTGATACCATGCGACCAAAGCCCTATGCTCTAGCCCGCACGCCCCCGATAATGCTAAGGCTTTAATATAAAATGTATTGAAGAGGATATATTATAAAGAGTCCTATCTTCTATTCTTTGAATGCCTTTCGCAAAAAAAAAAATATTATATACTTCAGTAATATAAAGAATGCTAATTATGACATATCTGCAAAACATTGGATTTCAGGGGATGCCAAAAGATGAGCTGTTAACAATATATTAAGTGTAATGCACGTTGTTTTAGTTTAAATGTCATCAGAATTTGTAATTATTCTATTGTTCCGAGTTGTCTTTTGGAGATTCGCTCATATTTCGTAGAAACTGAGAAATGTCACTATTGAGCACGAAAATGAGATTTTGATATTCTCTTGATTTGGAAGAGACAGACTCCAAAGTCAATATTTATTGGTCCATGATTATCAGGGTTTGCCATTTTTTTTCAAATTGATCCTCGTTTGACTTTGGCATCTAACAGCACATCTCAAACACATTATACCATGATTAGATATACTGGGTGGGCTAGTGAGTATGTACACCCAGGGACCTGAGCATCCAATACTCTTATCTCTTTTCTATTGGCTCTGGGAGTTTTAATTTTTGACTACCCAGATTTAATTAGAGTATCTGACATCGCACAGGCCTCGGGACTGGCATTTAACTCAAGGTTTTGTTATCTCCCAGCCGGTTTTGAACCCGCGATCTTGAGCTGAGTAGGCAAGTACGCTATCTATGGGCTACTGGCGCCCTATTTTCAGTCCTATAGTTAAATGTCCTTATTGCTTCTGTTGTGTGCTGAACGTTGGAGCATTCTGTTGGAACATTGGATTTCTAGCTAATCAAAAGGAAGCCTTATCAACTCTCACACTGATAAATTCATCTCCAATCTTTGTCACATGTGATAATAATAATATTAATTATAAACAATTAGTGAACCTCATTACAACTATTTTTTAAGGTTAGGTTTTATGATTCATGCCCGGGCTTTAACTACGAGGTCATATCGCCTACTACCAGAGCTCTCTTTCGTCACTCTGGTGGTCATGAGCCCGACTCTACTGTGGGAGTCCTAAATTTTGCGTACCCTAAATTTTTATTCATCTAGGGCAGGGGTCTTTAACGAGTACCTGACATCGTACAGGCTCGGGACCATCGCTTAACGTCCCATCCGAAGGACGGCGTGCTTAAGTTTATTTTACCTCCCAGATAAAATAAACTAAGGGCCTCGGTCGGGTTTCGAACCCACGATCTTGAGCTCAGAAGACAAGCACGCATACCACTGAGCTACCGGCGCCCTCACTATTTTTTAATGTATTTCAAACATAAGTATGAATACAATAGTTTAGTGTATGGTAGGAATTTGGCTCAGCCCATACTACAGTAGGGTGTCTCCCTATTTCCGTATACCCAGAAAGCGTAAACCTACGAAATATACCCACTATGCGTACACTCTTTTTTATCACTTGAGGGGTAGGGAAGATTTTTTTTCAGAGCCGATATTGCAGCCGGTTCGAAGTCAATATTCACTTTTTCAGGGCTTCAATCAGGCACCTGAGCTTTAATCAGGCGGAACATCCTCTCGTTACTAGCAACTTGTTTGGCAAAAGTGCAAATACTACTGGAACAATGTTGGTCTCATGGCAATTTTTTTTTTTTCCGTACGCAAGATAGAATCGGAATTAGGTGCAGTCAGGTAACAAGTAACAAAAGTAGTAAGTAATTCCCCCCCCCCCCAGTATACGCACAGTGGGTACCTACAGAAGGGTTCCCCACGCTCCCAATTCAGAAATATGCAAATTCGCATCTCATGCAAATAAGAGAGATATTTACCCCCTTATTCTTTTAATTTATTTTTAATACTATTGTTTTTTTTAGTTATAATTAAAAAATAAAATCTCATAAAATCTTTACTTCATATCATTTATTTCTTATTGCATTAAATTACGAAATGAGATTAAAATTAAAGCTCTTATTTCTGTTCAATTTTATTATATTATTATTATTTCTTGTTTTATTTTCATGCTTAATTATTTTGTTCTTTCGTAGAGTTAGTTATTTATTATGACTCATGGCCGGGCTTCAAACTCTCGGGCTCGGTCGTTGCTCTAGTGGACTTCAACCCGACTCTTCTGTGGAAGTCCGAAATTTTGCCTACTTTAATATATTTATATTCAACAAAATGTAATTAGCATACATTATTTATTGGGCTGATTCTCGTCAATAAAGATTATTATTATTATTATACACTGAGAGCTATAATGTACACTTACTACTAAGGTCTTCGTATTTGTCTTTATTTTCATTTTCTTATTTTTTTATGAATCATTCTCAAACATTTATTCTCCTCTCCTCATTATTACTCATGATTCGTCTGTATTTCCAGAAGTTTTTGAGCATCACATTTTTGTCTTATCATCACATTTCTCTCAACAGGTAAAAAGAGATGCATCTATCATCATTGACATCAGAAGGACCTGTTTTCTTTTATTTATTTTTTGTTCAAATACATTTACGGATATAGTGGAAAATTAGTGAAAACTAAGAACTTATTTAACATATATATTTTGTGAATATATACAAATAATATATAGTGTACTGATTTTGGCTTATGCCGAACGATGCCCTGGCTGTAACTATGAGGTTTTATCACCTATCAGTGCACTCTTTCGTCATGAGGCCGACTCTACTGTGGGAGTTCCCAGATTTATTCACCTAGTGTTTAGGGGTCTTCAATGAGTACCTGACATCGTACAGGCTCTTTAGCACAAGGTTCAACAGTAACATTTAAGTATACTACAACTCTTAGATTCCATGAGGCTGTGACTCTCCAACCTCAACAGAAACCCCACAGAAGGAAGTCCTACTGTCTAACTGTGAAAATATATGAGTTTAAACGTGAAGTTCAAAAGTATAATAAGAATGTCAAACAAAATCTTAATCCTGCGAGGTAATATTTATTTACGATTATTTTTTGAACTTTGAACTGGATAGAAATGTTTTATTGCAAAAATAGAAGAATAGATCATCCAGAAAAAATTAAAAAGAATAATAAATTAAACCAATTGTACTCATAATAAAATTCTTTATTATGAGTACAATTTCTTTAGTTTATTTGAATTTGTTTTTACCTCATATTATTAATATTTTGTTCCATATTTTTCATTAAATAGCTTTGTGACTCATGTTACTTTTAACTTAGCGCCTACTACCTGATTGCTCTCTCAGGCCGACTTTACTGTGGAAGTTCTAAATTTTGGATATCCAGGTTTATTCAAGGGTTTTTAACGAGTACCTGACATTGTACAGGGCCATCGCTTCCGCAGGATGACGTGCTCAAGGTTTTTCAACCTCTCAGATAATAAATTTAAGGGGCGATAATATTGCATATCAATAATCTAACCCGATTTTTTTTGTTACAAGGATTATTAGAGCTTTTTTTCTCATCTCTTCCCCCCCCCCCCCCCCCCCCCCCCCCCCCCGTCGACTAAATATTCTGCCTATGCCACCATGGAAGAAGGTTGTCTGTGGATCCTATAGAGTGGACGGTTGACCCCGGACCTCACATACCCCCCTGTCAACGCCACCATGAGCCGGTGTCCTCCTGGAAGGAGAGTGAAGCTAGCGGACCGGGTTGGGTCGACTATAGTGACGTCATGTAAACAGTGAGCCAGGCTCCCCCAGTTGAGGTGAACGCCCTCATGGTAAACATCAGGATGCCTCCCCCACCCTCTCTCTCCCATCCCACGTGGCCTTCCCCCTCCATCCCTCCCGGACCTCCTCTCTACAACGCACTTCCCAGTCCTCCCAACTCTCAAGTTTACACAGATTCACTAAGTTGACTTTTTAGGCCAAGTTAGGCAAGGAAGTTCCTCCTCAACCCACATTTTCATTTTGTTTTAGCCTACTTCCCAATAAAAAAAAGTAGGTTTATGAGATCACATTACAGTATGTCTGTAAGTCTCCCCCCTCCCATAACAACTCCGCTTCTGTTAAAAGGATTTTTAACGAAACTTTGTAAGTTTTATAACTCTCAAGGAAGGGCTTGACGGTAGGAGTATATGAGAGTTGAAAGTTCTCTCATAATTTTTTTTTAAACTAAATTTTAGAACATTAAGTAGGGGTACCGCCCCCGCAGCTGCCTACGCATTTTGCTGCACGATTTGTTAAAGAGACTGCATAAAATACTCTAGGCAGAAGTGTAATAATTTTGCGATAGAATTGTTCCCTTTCTATAGAAAAAAAAAGTTGTTGAATTACTGGAGTTTTCTCTCTTCCTTCAAAACCAATCGACCGTTTGGACTTAAATCAATAATTGATTTACTTAGGAGTTTCTGAATCTTCACACTGAATTTTGTGATACACCAGCTACGAGGGGTGATCAAAAATATTGCAGGACTCATTGGGTTGCGCACCAACGGAGCGTCAGAGAGCGGTACGATTGGCAGCATTATTAGTTTTGACTTTTGCTGAGCTCAGCTGTTTTTGTAGATTCTCAACAATCTACTATATTATGAAATAACAGATGTTTTCCGTGTTTGGCTACTTTGTGATATTTTGTCAAATGCTTCAAAAAGAAGAACAACGCGCTTGTGTCAAGTTTTGTGTGAAGTTGGGTAAAACTTTTCAGATGTTGCAAGAGGCTTTTGGGGATGAAAGTCTGAGTCGTTCACGGTGTCATGAGTGGTAAAGAAGGCTGGACATCGCAATTGGGTTTTTGAGCGAGGCTTTCTCCTCTGGTCTATTTTGCGGAAAATTAATTTACTTAATAAATTTTGTGTCAATAAATTTATTCTATTGGGAGTTATCGTGTTCTCGCAGTCACATATAAATTTATGTTTTCATTTTCAAAATCAGTGAGTTGGTAAACATGAAATTCCGGTGAAAACTGAACTTTGAATTTCTGACTACATAACTCCATGTATACTTTGTGTAGCTGGGGAAGGTAATAAGGATATTTTTTGATTTACCATTAACTTATTACAAAAATTACGTATGATAAGCTAAAGTATGTGAGGTTTTTTCCTGTACTCAACAAGCGAAATAAAACGAAGAAAAGCATCCCACACTTCGAATTACAATGGTGAGCACATGCGTTCAACAATTTGTTTCGGCCAATTAGAGTCAGAAGTTTCGATTGTTGAATTTTTCCACCTGAAACTGCAACAGCTGTGTTCATGTCGAATTTTGAGTTTATAACTCGAGGAATACAGGCTGGGAATTTCGATCTCCCACTTATTGCGTTCTGTATTTACATGTACATATCTAGGGGTTCCGCGCTTGCGGCCTCCTACTGTCAACCTCACCGAGAGGATTTCGCATTTATCTGCACATGTTTTAAAAGATGTGTAAAAATTGAGGCACTTCAAATATATTTGTTCCCAACAGTATCAATATTTTAGAAAACTTAATTAAAATTCATATTAACATTATAAATTTTGAATTCACAATTTTTATCAGTGTACGATTTAATGCTTCTGTAAGTTTACATATTTCCGCCACTGCCGACTGTAAATTTGTAAAATCTCAAAAACTAGTTTTAGATTCATTTTGCTGACTTCAGTGTCTTTCATTTGATATCTTATTTGTATTTTTCGATTAACTTCTTGTAAAAACATTTCCTCACCAAGAAACTTTCACAAGTTTCGGAATTTTCTCAGATTACATAAAAGATTCTTTCTCGATTTTACAGAAATAAAAAAAAAATAATTTCTACCACTACTGGAAGTAGGTTCGAATTTTGATGAATCAGTCAACTTTAAATTAACTTTGCTTATAAAGTATTGAAGATAAGAGGCCGGCGCAACCAAATGAAGAAACCGGCATCACTCTATGGCGCTTCTTTATCGAGTTGCTCTGGCAAGCGAGTGCGTTTAACATTTTTTTTCGGACACCGAACAAAATGTTTAGGTTTTTTTAAATTTTTCCTACTAAAAATGACTTGAGACCTACCTACTTGTCTCTAAATTTTAAAATTCCAGCTTAGGATTTTGGTTAGTGAGTGGCTGTTAGAGATTTTTTTCGATTAAGACATTTTTTTTTTTTACCATTTTTTCTACAACCTATATTTTAAAAATGCTTTTTTCAAAAATTTATTTGGTAACCACTCTAACAAGATTTTCACTATTTTTTTGTCCCGTTCAGTTCTTTCCTTTACTTTTTGACCTACAACTGGTATAGTTAATATGTCAGAAAGATAAAAAGACAGAAAAAAAAATTGTTTACCCTCTCACCGACGAATGATGAATTATTCATTTTTGTGTCATATTTTCTCTGCCCTAATGTAATCTTTTCTTTTGAGATAATATAATCAAGGTGAAAATCTCCCTACGCCACTACTTGGTTAATTGCGCCAAATGTTTGTTTGTTGTTTTTACACGTGCTTCAAATACGAGGTCATGTGGCCCTATTACCAGAGCGCTCTTTCCTCGCTCTAGTGGACATGAGCCCGACTACTAAGGCAGCCTTAAATTTTGCCTACCTAGGTTTAGTTACCAACATGTTATTAAAGGGCAAAATGTTAGATAAAATCGTTAGAATTGTCGTGCAGTATAACGTGTCCCAAATGTGTTAACAGAGTTCTTTCATGTTCAATTCTCCGTGTATGAGGTAGGATTAATGTTCGATTTTTCGTGGAATTTCATTATGTTGTTTCAATAATGTTTGTGTGTAGTTTCCGGGTTCAAATCCCAATCCGACCAAATATTTCTATCGTTAGTTAATTATTTAAAGTGGTTCATTTCATTCCACACTCCTGTCTATAATCTAGACAATGTGTTCACCTTGAACGGCTCACACCACAGACTACGTGGAGTCGCCATTGTCTCATTCTTTTTCTATATTTACTGAAAATAAATCCAACAGCTTTCAACTTCTTAGGTATCCTACAACTTGGTTTGGTTATCTGGTGTACTTTAAACCATTATTATTATTTTTTCAATAAGCGCAATAATCCTCTTAATAATAAAATTAGTTTTTCAGTACAATAAGAGTATAACTAAAAATGTTGACTACCTTATGCTATTTTGTATTTCTCAAATACAGATATTATTTTTATTGTCTTGTACACATTTGACTACCATTCTCATTTAAGAAATAGCCTTCAATTTGTACAACGATTAACCCGCAATGTATTTATACCGGTTAATTTAATCTGCACTATTTCCCCAGCTATACGAAATATAAAGAAAGTTATGTAACCGGTCTGAAATTTGATGTTAACTTCAGTTCAATTGTAATTTTCTTGTAAATTTCTTGGTTTGTAAACATTTACTGTGTTAGTTGGTTATTGTGACTCATGCTCGGCCTGTAACTTCGAGGTCATCCCGCCTACTGCCAGAGAGCTTTTTTGTCTCTCTGGTGGAGCCCGACTCTACTACGGTAGTCCTAAATTTTGCCTACCCTAAATTTTTATTCACGTAGGATTAGGGGTCTTTAAGGAAAAAAGCATTATTGGATATAAGAAGGCACTATTTATTTAATGCAAGCATTACGGGGTATAAGCCCAATTTTGCCTACCGACAACTGTTTATTACATAAAGAAAAATATAATTTTCGTATTATTCAAGTTACAAACATTGACGGGGACATAAAAGCGAAATAGATAGAAAAGTTTGCTTATCACGATTTAAATGAATGGAGCAAACTTGCGGGGCATTTGTGTTGAAAATCGTCTCATTAATAAATTATTTATTATTACGTTAAGATTGTAAAAGATAACTGTATATGAGTAATTTTTTTGCATCTAACTGCTTATAATGCAGTTGAATTACTCAGCTCACAATGTTCTGTATGCAAATTATATAGCTATTATTCAAATGTGCTTTACTAGGGTGATGAAGTGCAACGCTGTCTGCACTTCACTGACCCATGAAAAAATATATTTCCTTCGGCATACTGGCATATTTAAACTATCTCAGTAAATGGTATTCTTTTCATTTACTTTATTTTATTTTTTGGTACAGATTTGGAAATTATTGTATATAATTTATGTTCGGTATCAGGCAGACAGGAAAAGCTATTATTCAAATGTATATATTATTATTGAGTATGATTGCTCTTCAGAGCGATATTGTTTAATTCCAGAAAAATATATAGTGTATCGGGTTTCAGCTCATGCCATCGTCAACACAAAGTTCAAAAATGACATTTGAGTTTGCTAGGTTGTCATATTTATACAACCCTCAGGTTTCCTGAGATTACCTAAGGCTGTGACACCCTGGCCTGTAGGGAAGCGGACATCTATGGCCTCTAGGAAGTCCTGCCTCTAGCCTTAACAGAACATTTAGAAATATTTGAGTTTAAATGTAAACAAAATCAAGGAAATACAATTGGAAGGAAATTAAAAATTTAGAAAAACTAAAACATGGGGTTTATTGAGAGTAAATAGTATATATAAGAAATAAGGGCTTTATGATATAAATAATATCGAAGTACAAGAAAAAAATTAAATGCATACATACTCTTTATAATAAAAAATACATAATATATAATAACAGTGACGCTAACGCGGACTTCCCTAAAAGAAAGGAAATGTCTGAGGATTGTATAAATATTTATTTATTTATTTATTTCTACAGGCGAAGCCTATTAATGCACAGAATAAAATGGTTTACAAATAACCTCATAAAATACATCGTAATAAAACAAAAAGTGAAATAAATTATTTTGATATGTACAAATATAACAATTATTTAAAATTTACTCTAATTAACAAGTACTTAAATATTACCACAATTTGGTTATAAAATTAACACTATATTAATAATTATGGGTACAATAAAAGTAAAACTGGTAAGTAATAGCTAGAAATAATAATAAATATGACAACTTAGCAAACTTAAGTGTCACTTTTGAACTTTGTGTTGACGCCGAAAAGTTGACGTTATTAATAATTAACGCTAACTTTTTTTCAAACCTATAGAACTGATATCTTAAATGCAAAAAATAATAATAATAATATTTTAAAAGTAATAAAAAACATTATTTATCAACTGCTTCGTGCTCAACACTGGATGAAGGAAAAATTTAGATGTTTGCGTATAATACGAAGGTTGACTCATCTAAAACATATCAAAACTAGATTTCAATTCTACAGGAAGTTTATTATTGTCGAAAACTTGGAGTGGATTTAAAATGTTATAATCATCGAGAAGTTGTTATCGGTATCGAGTTATATATTTTATTGTTTCTATACAAAATAGTGTGTTGATAGTGATGAAGGATGAGAATGAGGATGGGGTTGAGTTGAGTTGAGTTGGTCAGTTGATAACACTGTTGTGATGTGCTCTAATGGTACTCCATCAGCCAACAGCTGTGGTGAGTGACAGCAGCCAGGCTAGGATTATCTGCTGTGAGCAGAGTGGTTCACATCTACGCAGACGCTCTCTTTGCCAGCTCCTGTACAGCGTTGCCGAGTTTTGGTTTGTTTACGCTTGCCCACCATCGATCGCCTCCCTCTTCCCCCCTCCCCTCTGACACGTGGCACTGTTGTTATTGATCAGCTGATGCCTCCCCCCCCTCACTGCTCTACTTACCTCCGCAGAACTGGGACACCCAGGCCATTGTCAACCCCACAACCTAGCTTTGGCCTCTTCCTCAACATAACATCCTTAAGGCCGACCTAGCATCCTTAAGGCCGGTCCTCCACAGACTATAATAATATACCCTACTAATCTATTCTAAATATTAGTTTACAATTAGAAACTCGCTCCCTATTAATTTCAGTCTTCCCCAAACAGTAAAGCGCTGTAAATACTGATTACCTCAGTAAAGCTTACTTAGGAGTGGCTTTCGTTTACAATAGTAGGGACTTTATTACCTATTTATAGTGTCAGAACATCGTAAGTAGCGTGTTGCTTACTGAGCACAAGATCACGGATTCAAAACCGGTTGAGGCCCTTAAGTTTTTTATCTAGGAGATGAAAAAACCTTGAGCACGCTATCCTTCGGATGAGACGTTAAGACGAGTCTGCACGATATCAGGTACTCATTAAAGACCCCCTACCCAAGGTAAATAAAAATTTAGGATATGCAAAACTTTTCAGTGGTTCTGCTCACTTCCGGGAGCCATTGAACTAAATATACTTAAGATACATATAGCAGAAATAAAATCACAACAAAAGAAGTTGCTCAGCTAACTGAAAATTGGAATCTTACATATGGATTTTCAGATGCGAAATTTCGAGTCAGAACATTCGCCAGGCCAATCTGATTTAAAATTATTAAAATTTCTTTCTCAAGAAAAAACATAGCCATGGGATTGGACCAATTCGATATATTTATTGACAAATCAGAAAATTGATCAGTACATTTATTGTTGAAACTTGTTCTAAAGTAGGAATTATCTTATCAAAGTTACACTCAACTCGTCCGGTTTGGTCTTAATCTTAGTTCAGTTGTGAATGTAATAAATTGCAGTAGATTATTACTATCCACATTGTAATAATAGCCTACACTATAAAAACAGGTTTTTACATTATTTCAAAATTAACATTTGAACTTTGATCGAAAACGGAGATTATAACGTACTATCAATGTCTTTCGGTGTCCCAAATAAATTTGTATATTATAAATTGAAGGTGCTTCATATTTTTCGGTTTCACAAAACTCTTTATCGTAGCATAAAATTAAAATACAGAAATAGGTCACCAGGTGGATACGAAACAAGCCAGGAAACTATATTTTATTCAAAAGACAAAAATATAATATATTGAATGTTTGACATGGCTGAAAACGGTAAAAATAAGAATAACTCTTAAGATATTATAACCTCTTTTTTCAATCTAAAGCAAGGATATTTATCCTCTTTTCAAGAATTTAAACCTTAGTAGTTATGACAGTTGTCATAATTTTTTCAAACTTGTTTATTCAACTATGGGCTCGGCCCGCTATACTCCCTTAAAGAAAACTCCTACTACCAGAGCGCTCTTTCGTCATCTCTGCTGGACATGAGCCCGACTCTACTGGGGGAGTCCTAAATTTTGCCTACCCTAAATTTTTATTCACCTAGGGTAGAGGAGTCTTTAACGAGTACTTGACATCGTACAGGTTCGGGACCATCGCTTAAAGTCTCATCCGAAGGACGGCGTGCTTAAGTTTAATATACCTCCCAAATAAAATAAACTAAGGGCCTCGGTCAGGTTACGAACCCGTACGTATATATATATATATTGTTAATAGTAGTAATGTACTGAAATTTATTGCATTCACAAAACTATATACTATATATATATATATAACGAGTGAAATTCACTGAATAAATTTATTAGTAGTGGACTTACTTGATAAATAAGTAACAAAGAGGTATAAGTCCAACAATATATTTTATTTATACCACAACTAGTTTCGGCAATCAACAGTCATCATCAGGTGGTGAACCTGAACATACATAAACCAATTTTTTTTTTTTTTTAAACCGCTTGAATTTACAAACTTAAGTCTAAGATACATTTTTTACAATGAATAAGTATTTAAGACAAGTTAAAATACTAAATATTATTATTGAGTACGTACGAAAGTATACCAAACTTGACCGAATGATGAGTATATAATTCCTTTTATTACTATTCTCTAATCTTTAGCTTTTGTCTTTAATATTTTTAATTTTAACAATTTTCAAACACCATCTCTTGCAAAAAAAATACTTAGCATTTTATCACTTTTTACATAATAATTTTTTTTAAATGTTGACGAACCATTTATTGATTTGTGAATTTTAACGATCTTTTTTTTTTTTTAACAAATATTTGGTTAATGTAGATTCAGATTCACCACCTGATGATTGCTGAAACAGGTGGTGTAAATAATATACATTGTTGGACTGAAGCCTCTTGGTTACTTAGAAAGAATAAATGATTTAACAATATTCAATGAGCCTAAGTTTCTTATTTTTTTTATTTTTCTTTATGTTGCCTCAACTGCTACGGTTATTAAGGGCAGATTATTCTGTAATTACCCGAAGGGTTGTACTACCCTCTTCTTAACAATAGAAGTGCTTTATTAATATTGATTCTGAAGTGTAGATTCGTGGTAAATTATCTCCTTCGCTTTTCGGTTCGATGAAACTACAAGGTTTTTCTACTTCAATTTATAATTATTTCCATGTTGTGTTTTATATAAATTTCAACTATAGTATAACCAGTATTTATTTTTTTAAATAATCTAGTACTTTGACTCTACTTTTAATATTTGTTTTCTTTAGTTTATATATATTTAATATATATTTCTATATTGTTTCAGATTGATCGTATCTACCAAACCTCTCGTCTTGTGTACCAGTGTACCTGGCCCGGCTGTCACGTGAGAACCACAACCTGCGACGCCATTGAAGCACATGTTAGAAGCACTCATCTCGGGTATGAACACATTTCTTATTTCTAGATTAAAATAATCTAAAAAAAAGAAAACGTTGATAAAAACATGATGTACAATATGCTTATTCACTTAAAATATATGTATTTTAACTATTATTTCGCCCATTTTCGGGTATCCCCAAGCTTAAAAATAGATAACGAACATTATGTGTTATAGTGTTTAGCCCAAATTGTCACATATATATATATCAAACATCACTAGTAATGTCCGAATACATTTTTTGCGTTTTGTGTCGATATAGTGGAAATACTAATAAATAAAATTAAAAAAGATGATAAATAAAGCACTTTTTTATTGAATACTTATATTGTCTAATTACATATACATGAATGTATACAAGGAATTATTGTTGTGTTGACGATGGCGTAAGCCGAAACCGGTACACATTTATGTATATGTATGTGGAATGAGACAATATAAATGTTCAATAAAAATGCTTTATTTATCATCTTTTTAATTTTAATATCCCTAGACTGTAGTTGGGTATTATTTACCTGTAAAAATTATGTCTATATAATAGGTATGTGTTATAGTGTTTAGTCCTAATCACATAGTTTTATCAAATACCACTAGACTGTAGTTGGGTATTATTTACCTGTAAATATTATGTCTAAATAATATGTGTTATAGTGTTTATGTTTGTGTGCTAATTGTCACATAATTTTATGTATTATCACTAGACTGTAGTTGGCTTTTATTTAATGTTTACTGTAAAATAATTCTTTGGATTCGTCTGATTCTTTCAGCCAAGACCATCTTGTCTATCCAATTTATCACTTAGTGTTGTTATGAAAGTTGTCTCAGAAGTTTGCCGCAGTATAGCTTCACGTATCAATTTTCTTACTACGGAAGTAAGCATTAAAAAAAAGGTGAGCCTCGTTTATTTCCAAAATTTGTAAAAAGTCAGGGTTCCCAAACTGGCTGTGTGCTTGTGACTCACATAGATCATGTTCCACATTCACAACATTAAGTAGATATGGGGTTGGACTTGGAATAATCAAAATGGTAAAAACATTATGAAAACATGGCCAATAACTCATTGTCAGAACACATTTCTGCGATCTGTGTCGATATAGTGGAAAACTAATAAAATAAATAAAAACAAAGAACTTGATGAACTTAAACAGGTTTCTTTTTTATTTATTTCAATAACCCATTGTTATATGTACACATTAAAGTTAGTTTTTATAACTCATGCCCGGACTTCAACTTCCAGGTCATATCGCCTACTACCAGAGCGCTCTTTCGTCACTCTGGTGCACATGAGGCCGACTCTACTGTTGGAGTCCTAAATTTTGCCTATTCTAAATTTTTATTCACCTTGGATAGGGATCAGGGATCTTTAACGTGTACAGACTCGGGACCATCGCTTAACGTCCCATCCGAAAGGTTTCGAACCCGCGATCTCGAACTCAGCAAGTATGCATGCCACTGGCGCCCCCTGTACACATTAAATCAATTGATAATATATATGAGGGCGCTGGTAGCCCAGAGTTAGCGTGCGTGTTTACTGAACTCAAGATCGCGAGTTCGAAACCCGGCTGAGGCCCTTAAGTTTTTTTTTCTCGGTGAAAAAACAAGGAGCATACCGTCCTTCGGATGGGACGTTGAACGATGGTCTTGAGTCTGTACGATGTCAGATACTCGTTAGACCCCTACCCAAGGTAACTGAACGTGGGTAGGCAAAATTTAGGACTCTCCCTACAGAGTCGAACTCATGTCCACCACAACGATAAAAGACCGCTCTGGTAGTAGGCGATATGACCTCGTAGTTAAAAGCCCGGGCATGAGTCACAATAACTAACTAATCATAAGAAATTAGTACAGAAGGTACATTTTGAATTGACAGAGCGGTTAACTTCCTTCTTGAGGTCTCTCCCATCCACCCTCCTTATGATACCAGTAGGAAGGTTACAGAGAGTTAGAGACTATAACCTCATGTACCATTTTTAAAATGAACCAAATATACCTTTCTTTATCACCATGACGCGAAGAATGGAAACATTATGAATCATCAACTTGACCTTAAAATCAACCATACCACAAATTTATTAATATGATTTTACATACAAATGTAAATGGTATAATTTGATTCATTTCAACCAGAACAATAACGTTTTAATGACCTTTAAATGTTACATGGTTATTTTTAGAGTATATGCTTATATTTAGAATGCATAATCTTGTTCTTTATGATAATTTATTATAACCCTGATTTTTTTTTTTCTTTTATATAAATAATTGGATACTTCTGTACTTGGATCAGTGTTTTTCGAACGATGAGGATCCGAAATTTCGCTAAAATACTCTTCTCAAATTTCCAGAGATCAATATTTAGAGTTGTAATTGTTCTGTAATTCTTTAGAATACAATTGACTCTTTTGGCGTCTCTATTATCCGTAACCGGTTTTTTAAAAATAATATTCAGTTACAAGATCTAATCTCTACGATTTCCACTTTAATGTCAATTAATTTCATATTCACAACTATATCTTCTGTCTCCTTTCTTTTATTGAGCTTTTGATCCTGTTATTTGTACTATATTATAAGTAAAGAAAAAAATAATTCTTTTTTTTTTTTTTTAATATTGTCTATTTCACAAATATATATAATATGGGAGTACTTTCGGTATTGCTACCACCTTTAGCCACGACCTAACAAATACAGTATTTATGGTAGCAATACTGAAAGTACTCCTGTTTATTGTATATATTTTGTGAAATAGACAGACGATATTTCAAAAAACATTATTTTTTTTTTATTATTTTACAATATGTCCGCAGAATATAATAAATATCATATACTATAATAGTTTTATTTATATAATAATTCCTTGTTTAGGCCACGTAACGAGGGAGAAGATGAAGGTATGGAAGGAGACGATCACGAAGAAGAATTCTACTATACAGAAGTTGAGGTGGGACTTCCCTCACCGCTGCCAACACTTTCACACAGGGACATGGCACGGCCACCTCATGAAGGTAACTTGCAAAGTCCTAGATTATATCACATTTTTCAGAATTGTTAATTGAGGGAAAGAAGGAGCGTTCTTATTGGCAGATGAGAGCAGAGCTAGATCTTTGGCTGTCGCTCAAACATCTCTTGAAAATATGCGTACAGTTGGTAGAAGTTGGTGTCGAGAAACAATTTACTACAGTAGAATCCCGATAATTCGTATGGTCAAGGGACTGACGGTTTGGTACAAATTATCGGGATTACCAATTATCGGGAGTACAAAATAAAAAAAATTAAAAAACGAATTAATGCAAATATGTATGTATTAAGAAGTATGTACAATGTGGTAAGAATAAAAACTATACAATAAACAATACATGCAATAAAAATATGTATGTTCTAGATTAAATAAACACCAATCAAACATTTGTTCGAAAAAATGTTAGACAAGATCAATAAAGTTGCTAAAACTTTCCCCCTCTCCTCATTTCCTTTCAGTGAAAAGAGTACGAATTACATGAGATTTCATATAAAACTTGTCTGTCTCACTCGCTCTCCCCTTTGGTTCTGTAGGAATCACGTGATTTCCTAGAAAACATTTATCTCGCACTCATTCTGCTCTCTCGTCTCTCACTGTCCTCTCTCCCCCTCTTGAAAACAGTACGAATTAACGAGGTTTTTAAGCTGGAAATACGAATTATAAGTCGTTTTAAGTGACCTCGAGCATAAAAATAATACGAATTACCGAGGGGTCCGAAATGCATTGTTTTTATACCACTTATCGGGATTTTCTCTGGGGACCGGCAAATTTGTACGAATTAGTCGGAAATACGAATAATCGGGATACGAAATATTGGGATTCCACTGTATTAGATATCATGGTCTTCCCTGGCTTTTCGGTACAGAATAAAGTTATTTTTTTGTATTAAAACGAATAAACTAGTCTTTTGCATAATCTGGAGAGAGCCATCACTCTCACGCAGGCCTCTCTCTATCTACAGAACTATTCATAAACGCACCCCAACATTATTTTCATTATTAAGTATCTACTTTAAAATTTGAAATTTACTGTTGTACAAAAACAGGACTTTTTAAAAATATTATTGTAAGACATTTACAATGCAATTATATATTATATCCTACAGTCTATGAAGAAAAAAAAGAATCAATATTGAGAGAAGTTGAGGCTCTGTCATATAAATGAAAAACTCAGTATTTGGCCAATGTTTCGGAAACAGTTTATTCCCTTCTTCAGGGCCTTATAATGACTTGAGTGGATTTGTGTATGGTGAAGGTGGTTGGTGTTTGATAGTCACTATCACACAAACACATCACAACACACACAAATTCACTCGAGTCGATATACGCCCTGAAGGAGGGAGAAACAGTTTCTGAAACATTGACCAAATACTGAGTTTCTCATTTACACGACAGAATATCGATTTCCCTTAACATTGTAAAGATTCTGTTGGAATGGCTTAAGGGAACAGGGCCATTTTTGAAGTGAAACAATTCAAATAAACTTGATTTTAATAATAATCTATTTATTAAAAGGCTTATAGTTGCTTATTTTGTGTGTGACAACAGTTATTCACTCCAATAAGTATATTCAAAAAATCAAATTAAATAGAATAACGAACATTTTTCAACAGACGAGTTTTTAAGGATCCATATAATTTTATTTTAGTCATTAGTAAGTCGATAAGTAATTCCTGAATGAGTGTCTGGAAGAAGGGCCTATGACAGGTTTTTCAAATTTTACAGAAGCGCAATTTTGAACTGAAACAATTGCAATATAATAAAAACCAGCTGAAAATAGGCCCTTTTTCCATGTGACCTTCTCCTTTCGGGCCTTCATTAAACAAGGTTCATGGCATCTAGTGGCAGAGTATTGAACTTAAAACTATGCAGGTGCTTGCTCATCACATAGGTCCTTCTTCCATGAAAAAACGGTTTTTCAAAAAATCACGACATAGGCCCTTTTGCAGACTCCCATTCAAATATTATTCCCGTGGTCTATTGTATAAGCAATTATGTATCTATTATCATTATAAGTTTATCTATTAGGCAAATTGAGAAGCCAAATGAACTAAATGTAAGTCAGTTTTCCTCCCATTGAATTCTCAAGCAAAATCTAACTCCCATGATAATGCTCTTTACACAAAATCTTATATTCAGAATAGCAACTTAAATATTTTATTTTTTTAATAATATACTCATTATTAAGTGTATATTTATTATTATTTTTTTTAATAATATATTTATTATTTTTAGATCCAGAATATCAGAAAGCCCTGTTGGGAAGTGGCCACAACAATGCTGCTCCAATATCCATCCCTGGCAGTCTGAGCTGGTCCACCTCTGCTGCTATATCTCCGGTAAATTTACTATTTTGTGATGACTCTCTATAGCAAGAGATATAATACACCTCAAGAGTTCAATTTGTACTGATAATTTTTAATAATTTCAGTCAAATAGTCGCAATAGTACAGATAAACAGGTATTGTATTTGACTAATTCTTTCTCTTCGACACTAAAAACTAAAATTAGCTTAGGTACATACTTATATTATAAGTTTATAATGATAATCATAGTAGTCCAAAGTACTAACATAAAGTCATTCCCATAATAGATATAATTTATTGAATAAAAAAATATTAATGGAAGGATTTCAGGTGCATTGGATATTTATTTTCTATAGCTATACAAAGTGTAGGGGAAATTATTTAATCGATCAGTGTTGTCTTTTCACTGGAATTTTATGTTTTTCACGTGTGTGTCTGTGAATATGATAATTTGCGATATAATGAATGTATCGACACGAAATTTCGCATATGTATCCAGACCCCGATAAGGACAACACCTATCTAAAGGGAAGGAGGATTATAGAGGGGGGCGGAGCTTAATACAAAAACTGTAATAACTGCCGTTGTAATAAATATATTGAAACGAAATTTTATTTGTAAATACAAAACCCTATAAGAACGACAGCTATTAATTTTCCGCGAAATTGGCTCAAAAAAAGAGGGGATCTGATGAGGGGGGTTCGACTCAAAATCATCTAAAACTGCAGGTGTAATGAATGTATATATCGACACAAACTTTGGTATAATGATTAAGAAGCCCATATGTATACAACTATTGTTTTTGTTTTTTTGAAAGATTGCGCAAATTCTATCATAATTCAAATTTTCTGTTAATCTATTTAACATATGCACAGCATCGTTAGAGTAAACTTGAATGAAATAAAACTAGTTTATTTATGGTATTGCCTAATTTCACAGAATATATATACATGGGAGTACTTTCGGTATTTCTACCATCCTCAGCCAAAAGCATAAGAGCAGTTATTAGAGTTTTTGTTTTCCTCTTATGCTTTTGGCTGAGGATGGTAGAAATACCAAAAATACTCCAATAATATATATATATATATTATGTGAAATTAGACAATACCACAAATAAACTAGTTTTATTTCATTCAAGTTCATTTGAATTATTTTTCAATATCTCTGCAATAATGTCAGTTTTCATTGTTAGAGTAGATTAAAAGGTGATAAAAATATTAAAAACTGCGTTTGCTTTCACACCTTACTGAATATATTATGAGTAATTTTTCTCTTAGATTTTTTACATTATTCTTTTATTACTTATATTTATAATTAATGCATGGGTAGTCCTTCAGAGCAAAAATGTTGCATTCTTCTTTATTATTATCAGAATTTGATCAACATTTGACTAGTTTTGCATAGTGACTACAGAATAATTGATTAGTGAACAAACATTAGAAGCCTATATCTTACGTAACGCATTTAAAGGTTGTGGTTAGAACTTTGTGACGGGGGAGGGGGTGCTCTTGTAATATGTTACGTAACGTGAAAAGACTGAGTTGCCGAATACCTACCTACACCATAAATTAATACTGTAATAATGGCTTCCATAATTTTAGAGGATTTTTTTTCGTATGGCAGCCATGTATGTAGGGTATTTCAGCAAGATGAGTTTGGGACAGGGACCAATCAAAATGGAACAAAATGAAAAAGAATTTGTCGGTACATCACCTGCAATGTTCTTCCCCAGAACGAAATAATCAGATTCTCCTTCAATACCAGTCTGCTGTTTGGGCTGAAAATTAATAGTTGAGTTAAGTAGGGGCTTCAGAATCCTCATACTAATTTTTGTGTCTGTAAATTTATTACATCCGCAGTTATTAGGGCTTTTGAGTTGAACTCCCTGCTCTGAACATCTCCTTTCCTTTGGCAGATATTGCTAAAAATTGATAGATGGCCTTCCTTTCGGGCTTTTGAATTTAAATATGAAATTTCATGTCGATACGTTCATTACAGCGGCAGTTATTGGAGTTTTTGAGTTGAGCCCTCCTCTGATCTCTTCTTTTCTTTCGCCGATTTCGCTGAAAATTAATGAGTGACTCTTAATGGAGTTTTGAATTTACATATGAAATTTCATGTCAATACATTTATAACAACTGCAGTTATTAGAGTTTTTGTGTTAAGCATTTTCCCTAATCCCCGTCTTCTTTGGCCGATTTGGCTGAGAATCTATAGGTGTCGTCGTTACACGGTTCTTGATGCACGTATGGAATATTCAATCGATACATTCATTCTATCAAGAGTTATCGTGCTCTCGAATGTATGTAATCTGACAGTAATTCGATTAGTTTTCATCAGAATTTCATGTTTTCCGACCGCATGATTCCAAAAAATGAAAAACAAAAAAAATGTGTGTCAGTCTACACGATAACTCCCAGTAAAATGAATTTATCGTCACGAAATTGTATATCTCGGTTTCCTATCTGTATCCTGAACTACATATGTATGGACAACACCTATTGTTTTTCAGCCAAATGGCTGAAGGGAAGGGGGTCAACTCAAAAACCCTAATAACTTCCGTATGTATGACAGAAAAGTCACTATGTTACTCGTAAGTCATCTATTGATTTTTAGTCCAAAGGGTCATTTGATTTTGAAGGGAGAGCGACAACAATTGATTAATTTATCACTTAACTACCGGTCGTTCACCGACTTCTATTTATTTATTTATTTTTTTATTTCATCCAAATTAAGGAATATAATTTTTCATCTGCGTAGTTATAATGATTAGCTTAATACAAAACATGTTTTCATTTTATTATGTCCATGTTTACTGTTTAACAAATTCGCAGTTTTATTTATGTTGTAGAGCGGCAGTCAGAAACAAATCAAATTGTCAGTTTCTGCACCAACGAATGGAAAAATCCCATCGAGTCCATGTCGACGACTGAGAGGAGATTCGAAAAAGTGTCGAAAAATCTACGGAATGGATCATAAAGACCAGTGGTGCACCCAGTGCCGATGGAAGAAAGCCTGCACCAGGTTTTTGGATTAAATTTCAAAATGAGAACAGCAACAAAAAAATTACCTTTTTAACAATTAATAATTTATATGAAGGGTTATTGAGGTAATGAATACAATTATGAATTGATATTGTGACACTGTGTAAAGAGATTGTTTACTATATGCGTTGTGAAAAATATTGTTAAAAAAATAATAGTTATTATTATGATAATAATAATTATTAAATTTAAGCAGTGTATTTGTATGGTATAGCCTGATAGGAATGTTATTTTGTTCAGCTAACCACTGCCGTTTCGTTCTAATGTTGAGTTACCATAAATGGGCACAGAAAGTTTTTCTTAAAAAAAAATTAAAAAAATTAAAATAAACACTTCTTTTAAATAGAAGAAAGTATTTATAATTTAAAATTTCATAATAAAGCTAGTTGTTTCTAAAATTTTATAAAATGAGGACGTCACCTCCAAATTTTGTTTAAAAAAAGTAAAATCCGTCTGTTTTTTAATGTATATCTGTGATCATGAAATGATGTAGTGAAGTGCAGTAGAAAATTACTATATTTCTTACTTAAATTTTTTTTTTTATTTGTCGTAATAAAATTCTAGTTGAAAAAAAAAGAAAAAGAAAGAAAAACTTACAACGTACAACGCTTACGATCTCTTTTAATGACTCAATTAAGTCAAAGTCTAGTAATTAAATGTAAAATAATAAAAGTTTAGGGCTATTAACTCATTAATCCTACAGGGTCCTTTTTAAGATTAACTTGATATAATAGTCTGTTTCGGTGTGTTTCTACAAATGTGGCAGGTTAATAATAATTTGGAAAATTTTATACTGGAGAAATGTAATGAAAATTTCAAGTCTCTTAAAATGTCTTTATTTGTCCATGATAGAACCTTCATATGGCCCCTCTGAAATTTCATATTTTCTGATTCCACAAGTACAACCAAATAGGAGTTTCGATGGTCACGATAACTCTTGCTAAAACAACTAGCGTTTTTATTTTATCTGTATTATATATATATATGGGTCCAGAAAAGAAAATCCATTGGTGGGAAACCCATTATAGTTCTTTAGCCAAATCAGAGAATGTAGAAGATAAATGTACAGAGTGCTGTAGATAGAATTCTTCGAGAACTCTGTCAGGCTACAAACTGTCCTATCGCAAAGTTATTGTTATCGAACAGGGTTCATTGTTGGTGATTCATCATTGTTTCTGTAAGCTAATATTTGTATTTTAATATGTTTTTGTTTTCTTGCAAAATTTCAAGAAAATATATCCCCTTCAAATGTAGCCAGACTGTAAATCTCATAGGGGCCAACATTCAAATACCTGATTTTTTTAAATTTTAGTCTTCGGTGATCCACACACTATATTAACAATATTTTATTATAATTTTAAAATTTAATGGACCTTGTAGGTATAAAGCGTACTTTACCCGAAAAACTATTAAAAAACACAAATGAAATTAAGACATTCTAAAATGTATATTAATTCGTTGCCATGCCAAAGTCAGTTAAAAATTGTTTATTCCAAGTTGTTCGTCTCACGTCTTAGCCTTAAAACAGACATTAAAGTGAGAAAGTTGGTATTATTTTTTGAGAAAATTTATTTATTTAAAAAAGAAAAAAAATTAAAAAAAAAAATGGAATAAAATTCTTCTTTATCTAAAATTGAAGTTCTTTTATTCATTAACCCTCAGTTACCAACAGTTTCTAAATAAAAAAATTAAATTAAAAGAAAAAGTGTAAAAATTAGTATTAAGTTTTATTTTTTTTTTTAATTTTCATTTTAATCTCAAATGATGTTATTACTATCCAAAAAATTCTCAGGCTGTATATAGTGTTTATTTATTACCATGAGGGGTAGCTCAGTTTTTTGAAAAAGACATACTTTTCAAATATTTGCTCTCTTTGAAGGAATGAAGAGGCAGTCTATTGGTCGAATGTGCCCTTTCAAAATTAGGTTCTAAATTTCATGCGAATACTCACTAAGCTACACTCGATTACTCTTGTATTTGTTGAAAACTAAATTTAAGGTTTTATTGTGGTTTATTATTTTATTTTATTTTAAGGGGGACAGCAGTTGTCAAATAAACTGCTCTGATCAATTCGTGCTCAGTAATGATTTAGACGGTTTTCCAATCCCCAAATATCTCCCGATGCAGAGGGAGATACAGTGGAATGAAAAACAGAAAATTGCATCAAAAATAATACATTATAGTTAGATTGTGATTCATGCCCGGGCTTTAATTACGAGGTCATGTCTCATACTACCAGAGCGCTCTTTCATAGCTCTTATGAATATAAGCCCAACTCTACTGTGGGCCATAAATTTTTGTTTATTCACTTAAGGTTGGGGTCTTTAACGAGTACCTGACATGGTACAGGCTCGGGACCATCCGACCTCGTCCCATCCGAAGGATGGCATGTATGAATAATTAAGTTGAAGTTATTTCTTTATTAAACTGCATTGGTAAAAAATGTAAAAGTGTTTTCGCATATCCCGTGAAATTATTAGTGTTAGAAACATTGAATTATAGATTATTGTTAACAAATTATTAATTAACAAGTAATCAAAGTTTCCTGTACACATAAGTTTTTGCGGTTTTTTATTTGGCTTTATGTTTTGTTACACACATAAAATATTCACTAATAATGTGTTTATGTATTCATAAAATCGTCATTATGAGCAGTCTTCCAAAAGAGATTCACACTCTTGGTTGTGAAATCGTAAACAAGCGGTATCCATCGTGGGTCGCACTGTCTCTATTTGAGCGCTTCAACGACGAGGTTATATCGCCTATGACGAAATCATTTTTTCGTGAGCGTGAGCCCAACTCCACCGTCACTATAAAGATACAATTTGGTTTTACTTACTGTATTTCTTTGTAACAGTGTACGTTATTGTCTTGTAAAATGACACTATTAATAAAATTCTTGCATTAGTGAGTATTGGCATGTAAGTACGAAATATGTATTACTTATCATCAGTCTTTAAAATACATACACTGCTCTTGATGTGATCATGTATTATTTTATAAGAATTATGTATTTTTTCCTCTTCTTTTTTTTTGTTTGACATTTATTACTTTTTATAATTATTATTACTTCTGAAGTTATAATAATTTCCACTAATATGGGCAGGGCTGATTGTTAGTGTTTGATCTCAGTTTCTGTTAATAATTGGCCTAAATTCTGCCAAGAAAAAAATAAAAATAAAATACTGGAACAACTACAGAAGGAGAAAATTTGTGATTTTCTTAACAATGTTTCATATCACAAAACCCACTATATTAACTGCTTTAGCTTTAAAAACATCAAATATATATATATTTTAAAAAATAATTATTTTCTATAGTTGTATATAATAATTTTTGTTGTGTTAATAGTTTATTTATACATTTAAAAAGAAAGATTACAACATTCTTTTGAAAAAAAAAAGAAAAAAAATGTTTTTATGAATAAAAAAGTATATAGGTACAGATTATAGAAGGTATATAAAAAATGAAGAAACAAATAAATATTTTTGAAATAACATTGTTGAGAGCAATAAATTTTTTAAAAAATTAATAAATAATAATTTTAAAAACCTACTTGGCAGGATATTATATGTATGTATATATTATACATTTAGAAATATAGTTTCATATAAAATTTAAGATATTTTTATGTATAAGCTTATAAGGGAGAAATACATACAGGGCGTTTCATGAAAGATCGCCCCCCAGTCCCCCACCCTCATAACGTTGTACTTCTTCAAGATTTGAAATGGTTTTGAATTTTGTTCATCTTTACGTAAAGTTTTTAACAAATTGTAAGTTGTAGGCTCTAGAATGAAAGAGGAGGAAAGCTGATATCTAAGTAAAGTTGTTTCTTGTTTATTTTGAAACTGTCCGGGTATATTACTGTTTTGTCATTGCAGCTATTGAAGTCTTTTTGAAAAATATAAATAAATAAAAATAACGCAATTAGATCATAATTTGAATAAAATAAGTACTTTCAGAGCAATTCATAGGTGCTTAGTTATACTATAAAATAATATTACTTGCCATTGCTTATTTTAAAATGTAGTATCGCAACATTTATGCAATGTGAAATTCCATATGCAGCTCCAAAGCTAACACAACCCGGACACGATAGGATAGCTTACAGTTTTACGTTAAATTTAACTTTTTGCTTGTGAAAAAGTATAAGAATATTTTCTATACATTCTAAGATGTTGTGGAATACCAAGAATTTCTTTTAAATTGAAAAAAAAAAATATATATATATATATATATATTTTGAACTAAATACACCAAGTCATTGATTGGAAGCTAAGATATGTCTAAAAAAGGTAGATAGCCAAATTCTCTGGAGGTACTCAATCAAATTTAAATCTGATCATTTTTGTCATTAAGTCCACTAAAAAATTGGTTTGATTTGAAATAAACTATGGTATACCAAGTTTTGTGTTATATTTTTTCTACTGTTGAGTTCATTCTAAATACAAAGTTAAAAACTAAACGTCAATATGAAACAAAATTCAGTAAACCCTATTTTGGAATTTTGGAAAACTCAAAAAGTTTTGAATGGGGATGGGGGTTATTTTATGGGAAGCAATACATGTATGTAAAATTAATTACCAAGGAAAAACGAAAATGAAAGAGAATCAATTTATAATTATTCTCAATTGAATCGAACATGATTTTGACAATTGTTTAATATGAGAGATCTCATGGTGCCTATTTAAGACAAAAAAAAAATGAAGAAATACACTAAGCTCATATTAATAAAATTTATGCATGATTTAAGTTAAGTACAATATTTACTATGTTGATTTTATGTCAAGTTATGACTTAAATCAACTTCCCTTTAATACTTTGTAATTTAAAGCATCCATGTTACATTAATCTGTATTAATCATTTTTATTATGTAGTATTTCTGGTTATACTATACTACACTAGAAGATAATTTTCAAAAATTATATATATTAATTTTTTTTCTCGAAATTTTGGCTTGAAGTGTACTATATATTTTAGATGAATCAGTGGAAACCAAAGAAAAATATTGAAACTATTATTTTTTTTATTATTATTATTATCATTGACAAAATGCAATACAAAATAATTCCTTAGAAATCATAATTTGTCAGGAAGTCTAGTTCCAAAATGGCTTATATTAGTTTCTTCTGATTCGAAATTCTGTTTCTTTTAAGCAAGTGCTTCGTTTGAAAAATAACTCAGAGAAGTTAATTACAACAATTTTTCTTTAAACAAAGACTGAGCTTAATTGAAAAAGAATTAATTTGTTTATGTGCTTCATTGTGATTCAAATGATACGTAGCATTATCTTAGCTCATATATTTTTTTTTCCTTTTTAAAGTAATATATAACCTTGTTATTTGAAAAGTAAATATTATATATAAAACATGAAAAAAAAATTATATAATAATAATAATTTAGAATTGTTATCTCATAGGATTAAGGGAAAAATGATATAATCGCATTAATCGATAGAATGAAGAGGTATTGTAGAATTGAAAACGAAAAAGAAGAATTAGAGTAATACATTTTGAAATTATTGTACAACGCAGTTAATGAAATCGACTCTCTTTTTATTTTTTTATTTTTTTTCAATTTGGCAAGTGATACGGGTATCTTATGGAATAGTTTTGAACTACCTGAATTTTTGACTATACACGGTACGTGTCGATATCAATATTTGACTTACAATTTTTTTTAAATTCCATTGGAGATATTTTTCAGAATAAGTTTATGGGTCATATACAAGACTGTCCAACTTTGTCTCAGAAAGGGTTTGCCTTCATTTTACCATTTGATAAAACTTACGTTTACGTTTTCTGCCATCAGAAACTATTATTATTATATTTTTAAAATGTTTCGTTTTATGGTGGTGGCCGAATGTTTACAGGATGGTTTTAGAAATAAAAGTTATTATTTGACTCAAGTCATAAGTGAATTTGTGTATGAATTGGTGGGAGTATGAAGCAGCCAGTGCTTCGCCACTATTAGAGTCGTGTTGTGTGCACACTGTTCCTTGCACTTTCATTTGACGCTGACCAGAATCTGGACTTAGTTAAATACTTACTAATGTCTGGCCTATGTGGTCAAGAACTCCTAAGTTTGGCGGTCGGTGGGATAGCATATCCTTTGATATATGTTTCGTGCTCAACGCTTTGAGATGAGGTCTAGCATGTCTTGATGAAGGTGGTTCTGGATCGTGTGGGGTGGAAGACTTCCAACCACTTCTTGGATAATCTGTTCCGAATAGGTTTACTGGTTCAACAACATTTGTGGTTCTATTTAGCGTTTTAAAACTAAAGCAATTATAGTCCCAAAATACTTCATTGATTCATACAAAAAACCCATCACTTAATACTTCGCTCACATGATAACTTTTGTTTCTAGGATAAAGTTTTTATTGATGTTTGCGAAAAAAATAACTTTTGCGCAACCAAATGCGCCCATTTTTCTTTCGAGTTTGAGATTAATAAGACTACTTACTCATATTTGTTTCAAGTCTCTACTTCAATCAGAAACCAAGATATTCTAGTTTGAACTACCGGCTTAATACGTAAACATTCATTTGTAATTCACCCTATAAAAGGTCAAATTCCACCCTAAGAGGAAAAAATAAAAAAAATATAATAATACCCTTTTTGAGAAGTATAAACACTGAAGGCCAAAAGAACAACTTTTCTTTAATTTAATATTCGAACTATTATGTTGTGTTACTTAATATTTTTCGCAGAGGTATTGTGAAATACTTGATAAAAACTTATGTTTTTTGAGGTATTGTCTATTTCACAAAATATATACATAATATATATGGGAGTACTTTGGTTTTGCTACCATCTTCAGCCAAGAATTAACGAATACTGGGTAACAGTCGTGGCTGGAGATGGTAGCAATACCGAAAGTTTAGAGAAAAATGTACTCTCATATATTATATATATTTTGTGAAATGACAATATTTAAAAAAACATACATTTTTTCTTGCGTTCTATTGTGTGTTTTAGTATGAAATTACCTAGACATTTTTTTTTCTCCAATATGTTTGCACAAATCTACCTATAGGATTTTTTAAAAATATGTACCCTTTCACTGGCCAAAAAAAATTATTTTCCAGTCTGGAATTCAACATGAATAATTTAATTATTTCGAATTATCTACATTATTCAGATGAATTATTTAAAATTTAATTTTCAAATTATTCAGACATTTATTTAAGAGATTGAAAATACAGAGTTGGAGCCTTGAATGTTACTTGGGAGTCGTGCAATAAACTAGACTGCAAAACTCAATAAACGCACAAATAATTGCTTGTTTACTGTACCTATATGTTGTCCTTTTTGTATGGACTATTAAAATAGTGTATAATTATTGCTTTTTGTGTATTTTCCGAAAAAAAAAAAAATATATATATATATAATATGGAGCAAGACTATTGGTTGTTTAAGTTAGTTGCTGTCTTCCCGCATCAGTACTTATGGTGGAATATACATTATCAGTAAAAATTGGCATATTCTGAAGGAATTACGAATATTTTCAACTTGTAATAAGAAATTTACACTGAGTTAGAATTGTCTCTTTGGAAAATGAAAGGCATGTCATATTTCCCCTCTTTCCTTTATTTTTATATAATTTCATTATTTTGGAAACATAAAATTTTCGTCAAAATTTTCCAGAGGTGCCCACACTTAGCCCACTTAAGTTAACCTTACTGACAAATTTTTTGGTATTCCTAAGTCCACCCATTGAGACTACCCTCCTGTCTTGTCTTTAAATGTATAATTATGTTGGAACTTGACCAAAAATAAATATATATATATATTTTTTAAATAAAATAATAGTTGGTGAATTATTGACAGTGTACTTCCCCAGTGCAAATTAATTAAGTATTTGCTCTCCTTTTGAAACTAATCCAACTAAAAAATCATAAGTTTTCACTCAGATATTTTTGAATTCCAATTTAAAATTTCGTATCGATATATATGTATATATATATATAAAATTTGAGTTTTTGGGACCCCTATCTAATCCCCCTTCCCTTAACCTGAAAATCAATAAATGTTGTCCTTGTGGGGTAATTGTTTTTTTTTTTTTTAATTTTTCAATTTAAGGGGAGAAAACATTAAATTTCAGTAAATATTCAACATGAGTCTATGACCGACTCCATAACCTTCTCTATATAACTAACAAATAAAAAAAAAATAACTAATTTGAATGATTTTTTCGGGTGGCTACCCATCTATAACTACATTTAGAACCCAATAAATGACGTAAAACCGTATTCCAAAATGGAAGATGCCATTTGCGTGTCAGAACATTCTTCAGCCTTGAATGTCCAATATTTTTGCTCTTCACTATGTTCCCATTCTTGTGTTAAATCCATTTAAAATGTACAAAAATAAGAAAGAAATGACAAATTATTATTTAGATTGTTAAGTATCAAATTTATATATCACTCATAGGTTATTATATAATTATATATAATCTCTTCATGTACTCTTTTTATTTTTCGTTTATTTTTTTTTTGAAGTATGAATGTTGTGTGATTATATTTAGTAGTTGCGAAGATGTGTTTATGTTTAAAGATTTCATTATACAGTATATGTTATGTTATTCGCATCTATATTAATATTAATGTTCAGTATTGTTTTAACATATTTAATATAATTAAAAATGTCAAATTTAAGTATAGAATAGCTTGCTAATACATATTTTAAATTTTATTTTTTTTTTACACAAATGCTTGAAATATCGCCACATTAAATTTCGCTGTTATACAATTTTTTTTTTTTTTTTTTTGAAAAGTTACTTTTAATGTACAAATTACAAAAATGTTATTATTTTTTATTCTTTTTAACACCGAAATGTCTTTCATAATTTTGTTAAATCTGTTTTTTTTTTCTTGTGGTTTTCATTTTATTTCTATTATTATTATGTTTGTTTTATTTAAAAAACAAGTCTTTGACTTCAAAATAAACAAAAAAAAATTTAATAAAATTTAAGAAAAAAAAAATTATTATTAAAAAAGAAAGAAGATAATAATTAAGCAAATTCTACCTCCAAATATTAAGTCATTGTAAAAGTGTAAATAGCTGAGTTTCTACAATCATTGATGTTATATACCTAAAGCATGTTAGTTTATTATTATTATCCATAAATATTTCATTACAAAAGTAATATATTTAAACAAAAAAATTAATAAAAATCAATAAAAATAAATTAGAAAAAGTAAAAAAAAATATATATACCTATATATAATTATATATTGTTAATCAATGTGGAACCATTTGTAAAAAAAAATTATTTATTATCCTCTTTTTATCTCGTAGGTATTTATTTTAGTTGTGAATTGCATATTTATTTTTTTAATAAACGGAAAAAAAATTGTGATTTCAAAATTTGAATACATAGTTTCAATCATATATATATTTATATATATATAAGCAATATTCTGATCTGTCCTTACTGTAAAAGCAGGCTTTCTGTTACTTAAGGGCTAGGAATACTTGTATTTTATTTCTTAAGGCATAATAAAATTTTAAATAAATTATGTGTTTTTCTCCTTCCTTTTAAAACCCACCTGGAGCTAAATTTCGTATGGCCCATTGCGCCCAACAGGAACGGACCTAAGTAATTAATTGGTTTTTACTAACTAGCTGCGCTTGATATGATTATTCAGTCATGAAAGGTTTCCAAAAATTCAAAAAGTTTAAGATCCATATTTCCTTTTCTGTTTAAGTGCTCAACAGTCCTTACAATATTATGTTAATTGGATTAAAAGTTATCCCATTTTGGCGCACCACTTGAAATGTGAGTACAACTGAAAAATGTTATAAACAAAAGGTATTTGTTTATAACTGACCAGAGGGGTATCTCACTCTAGTGTGAACAATTTCTAAATTTTTAATATGGGCAAATGTGAAGAGAGGTTCACCTTTGAAATCAATATTTCTTGTATTAATAATCTTTATTGACGGGACTGAGCTCAATAGCACAAATTGTTAACTCAATTTATTTGAATAGATATACAAACGAAGAAGATAAATGCAAACATATATTTTTACATTGTCTTCGTAGAAGAATGTATAATAATAATTAAACTTAAAAATACAACAAGAAATTATAATAATATAACAAAATAAAAGCTTTAATTCTAAACAATATAATATGTTTGAATTTTGTTTAAATATATTATATTTATAAAATGAATAAATAAGAAGTTAATAAATAAAACAAATTTTATGAGAAGAAATACGAGTATATATGTATTATATACATAGTGAATATGTAATATGACATATGCCCGGGCTATCACTACAAGGTCATATCGCCTTCTACCAGAGCGCTCTTATGGTCGCTAGAGCGCTCTGGTGGACATGAGCCCGACTCTACAGTGGGAGTCCTAAATGTTGCCTACCTAGGTAGTCAAAATCACCTTCTTTAACGAGTATCTGACACTGCACAGGCTCGGCCACCATCGTTTAACGTCCCATCCGAAGGACGGCGTGCTCAAGGTTTCTTCACCTCCCAGGTAGAAACACTTAAGGGCCTTGAGCACGCTACTTCTGAGCTACCGGAGCATACGTACGTTGAATTCTCGATTGGAGAAAAACACAAGTATCCTTCCTTTCATTGAATATGCACATACTACAGGATACCTTCATTCATATTGGAGTGAAAGATAGCTTTTAAATTGTAGATGGTTGAAAGTTTTAATAGGAACAGAAAGCACACATTTGATGAACATGACAACTATGAATAACAAACAATTAACCTAAAATTGAAAGATTTTATCAGCATTTGGACAAAGCAACGCACAAAAGACTTTATAAGTATATGAACCAAGATTTTACTGATGACTCCAGTTAGGATGTGACGTTCCGTGATAAGCCACGCAGAGCCTCAACGGATCCAAATCTCGAGCCAATTACCCTGATGGCACGATAAGCTCCAAACTCAATTTCTATTAACCCTCCGTCGAGTGCAATATAAATCCGACGTCATAGGGCGCAATTAGTCTAATAGATTTAGTAGCTAAATATTGATTTCATTAGGTATGTTTCCATTGGATTCAATTTAAAAATGGAATTAAAGAACTTTCTGGTTCGATAAGAGAATAAAATATTTAAAAAATATAAAAACAAAGTAAATACAGACATATGTAGTAGCGAAACATTGTTAATAAGTTGTCTTTCCAAATACACAATTTTTTCACCTTCATGGCATTTTGCTCCGTAACGGAATTGCTTTCCCGTTCTTCGCTGTAATCTTTACAGTCAACAACTGACTCATCGTCAAAGACGCCTGTTCTTCAAGACGGAGGTTGTGGATGATTTGAACCTGCGTCGTGTTGTCATAATCATAAATTGTAGGAGTATTGAGGGTCAGTCAAAGATAGAAAAAAAAAAAAAAAAACACTATTCAGATGCCAACGTTTCGATATATTTTATATCATCATCAGGGCCTACAAACATGGGGGAGAAATCAAGATTAGAATCAAAAATAAACAAACAAAAAAAAAAAAAAAAAAATTTTTTTTGCTAAACATTACTGAACGTTAAAAATACACTATAAGAAGTTGAAAATTGAAACTGACTTACTATGAATAATTATTAAACATTAAAATTAAATATGATTACATTACTAAACATAAACATTAATAATGGAAATAGACAAATAGGTGGAACATAATAAAGAGTAAACATTAAAATGACTTACTATGAATAAGCAGGGTTGGGGAGAAGGCATGTACACTGGATGGAGTCTTACATTGCAATGAAATGGTACAAAATAATAATACTAGGGTGCTAAAGGAAACAGGTACAGGGAGCTCGGGAAACCCCGTCATAACTGTCACATTACAGCAGAAATGTTGAAAGTAATATAAATATGTATTATTGTGGTTGTTTGTGTCTGCATACTCTAACACATATCTATAGATAATTAATAAATAATTTAAAAAAAATATATATATAAACTAAAATAAAAAATATAGATAATTTAGATATTGGAGACAGAACTATGGTGTCAGCTCTTGCTAAGTAAATTGGCATAACAATTACTTAGGTTATTAGTGTCAGTGCGGAAGTTGACTGTATCAAGTGTTTTAGCTATGTACACCATTTCCAATGTCAGTCTCTTATGATAATTGTGTTCTCTATGGAGTATTTTAGTGTTTATGTAGTCAAAATGTTTGTAGGCCCTGATGATGATATAAAATATATCGAAACGTTGGCATCTGAATAGTGTTTTTTTTTTTTTTTTCCATCTTTGACTGACCCTCAATACTCCTACAATTAGAATCCACAGTCGCTAATCAACATCTACATAATCATAAATGATATGCTCCATTCTAAACTGTAAAAAAAGGACGAACATTTGAGTTTTAGCACAAGAAGTATGGTAGGGAAATAGTAAGAAACCAGGAAGATGAAGGGCCTAACTATGTACATTTCTAAGAAACAATAGAAAATGTGACTTCTTCATCTCTCATATTAGGTGTGCCCGACGAAGTTTTTAAATTCAAATTTATGGATAGATGACGAACGGTCAGCAAGGGACAACCCACTTTGAAAACGCTTTAAGAAATAGGATTCACTTATATCGTAGGAATTTGAAAAGGGGAGAGAGGAAAGCTTTTTTTGCTAAACAGTTATCCTGTAATTTTTTATAATATTTATAACAAATTATAAGAACATATATCTAATTAAATGTTTTACATTAAAGAACGTGTAATTATACACCTAAAAAGCTGATTCTTCGGTTATTATTTTTGTTACACTGACACTACTATGAGATAACCAGCTTATAACCTACTACAGAAAACATTTCAAGCTAAAGTTTTACAAAGTTAAAATGACCATGGGCGACAAAATAGGAAAATTACAAGAAGAATCTTTAAATAGGAAGGAGCGCTTAAAAGCACTGAAGAGTAAAAAGACTAAACCAGAACCAGAATGGATGGAAAACAGACAAAAGGATGAAGGAAAAATACCTAAGTGTGTTATTTTATTTTAATAATTGATAACTGATCTCCAATTTGTAACACTCTCTAACTGCTCTTTTTTTTCTTAATAGGCCTATGTTCAGAAATTACATGCCAAGCGATGACAGTTTGAAGGAAACTGTTTTGGAACCATCAAAACCTGGGGATGTGGATTCAGAAATCAAGGACCAACTTGAAGCTGCTAAAACTCGAGTAGTTATTGAGGATCTCGTAAGTTTTATATAGTTGTTTACTTTATTTTTATATTTCTTTCCCCGGCAATACAAATTTTTATAAAGACTGGAAAAACGTGCAATCGACTAAGATTTTGAAGCAGGAACATGTGTAATTTCGATTCGTTTAGCTGTTACAAAATGATTATTGAAGATTGGTACTTGTTCCTTATTTTTACAGGCATATTTCCTTTAAAAACAGTTTCATTTCAAGTTGAATTGTGGGGAACATGAACTAATATAAATAAATAACCCCTGTTGACGAAGCCTATTTTTAAAATGTGAAGCCGACCGTCATTTGGAAAAGTGTGAAATCTACCTGTTATACTGTAAACATTAATATTATTTATAAAATGTTTAATATAAATTAATCGTTTACATTAAAGATCAGATTTGTGTATCTCCGAATCTTCTTGGCTTAATATTTGTTGTGTGCAAAACGAACAGTACACCTTTTTAGCAAATATATCGAGTATTTTATTTTAATAATTAATAACCAATTTGTAATACTCTCTAACCACAGTTTTGTACTCTTCTCTGTTGACCCCACATATCGATGGAGTTGAAACGCAACTTGTATGTCGAATAACCTCATATTTGAGGATAGAAAAATGGACAACAAACAAAAGTGCGATCAAAATCCTCTTAAAAATACTTTGAAGCTAAAAAAAAAACGTTTGATGAGATAATTTATTAACAGTTGAAATTATAAAATTCACAAGAGGAACCTTCCTTATTGCTTTACCCGAAGCTACTCACTTGCGATGCCTGGAAAAATAATAAAAAGCTTATTCATATATTATTATGATAATAAAAACTTTGTTTTAAGAATAAGTTTTGATCGTAAAATGTTTAGCAATGAATTTGTTTTTAAATTAAAATTAAATTTATCTATTTTGACGTTACTGTTCTACTTTATTCGACATTAAAATGTAAATTCTTAAGAAGCTATGAAAATTCGAAAACCGAAAATAGTAAATTAGGTTTTTGATTTTTCTGGGAGCTTCATTCTGCCCTCCGTACTTTAATTGTATTAACTAACATTTTTTGAACATCCGAAAAAAAAAAGTGAGGTTATATAATTTTTTCATTGTATTGTTGTTTTCCGTTACTAACCTAGCTGGCTACTAAAGCGTATAGGGCATTCTAACATGGCTTGAAATGTGAAAAACATATGCAGATCCAAATATTTATAGAAACCTTAAAAGTCAAAAATATGAAGATGGTACATTTTAACTGAAGAGAGCAAAAATCCAAATAGTATACAAGAAATAGTATAAGTCTCCAGTAAGTGAAGACAACCTTTATGATCTAGGAGGAACTTAGTTATTATGACTCATGCCCGGGCTTTAACTACGATGTCATATCGCCTACTACCAGAGCGCTCTTTTGTCACTCTGATGGACATGAGCCCGACTCTACTGTGGGAGTCCTAAATTTGTATTCACTTACGGCAGGGATCTTTAACGTCCCATCCGAAGGACTGTGGCCTTAGGTTTATTTTACCTTTCAGATAAAATAACTAAAGGCCTCGGTCGGGTTTCGAACCCACTATCTTGAGCTTGGAAGGTAAGCACGCATACCACTGAGCTACCGGCGTCCTCTCGGGACGAACTGCCATCATCAGTATACATTTAGGTTAACTATTCCTTCTGTCAATCAGAATCTTCCTTTTAAAAAGCATATTTATTAAAATTATTTATTTAAACACCAAGTCAAAACAGTATAAAAGTTGACTCAATAGATATGTTCTATAAAAGGAAGGTTCTGATTGACTGTTTGATGTATTGTGTATGACGGAGTCTGTGGTTGTATTCTAATTTGTTATTTTTTAATTTAAATCCAAACCGTTTAAATTGTTCCTTCCCATTTCCATGTTAAATTCTATTTTTTCATATATGCTGTTAACGAAATCAAATTATTGTATATATATTTGTTTATTTATTTTAACTTTTGTTTTAGGACTTGACAAGCTTAGCCCCCCGAAAAGCCGACTGGGATTTGAAAAGAGACGCTTCAAAGAAACTGGAACGTTTAGATAAAAGAACACAACGTGCTATCGCGGAATTGATACGAGAAAGGCTGAAGTGTGAGCAAGGAGATCTGGCTTCCAAGGTTGCTATCGGCGCAGAAGCACAGTCTGCTCATCTTGACGATGAAGAATGAACATTTAAAAAAAATAGATTTATTTATTTGTATATAGATATTTTTTACAATTTTGTTTTTTATACCTTAACAAACTTTATGATATGTCCATCATGTATCCAATATTATTGTTCTTAATTTTTACTTCCCAGAAGTATAGGGGAAGGTATGTAATCTGTCAAAAATTGATGCTGAGTTTTCGACGGAATTTCAAGTTTTCCGACCTGATTCCGAAAATGTGGAAAAAACTGTAACTCCCGATAGAATAAGTATATCGACACGATCATGAATGTAACATAAAATTTTATATTTACATTCTAACTCCATAAGATGATACCTCCGTGAAATCGCTCTAAGGAAAGGGGGGATCAGAGAAGTGGGCCTCGACTCGAATATCTTAATAGTTGCCGTTGTAATGAATGTATCGACACAAAATTTAGTATGAGGATTCAGAAGCCACCATGTAAATCAAATGTTGAACTTTAGCACAAACGGTCGTTCGGCTTTGGAGGGAGAGCGAAAACTTAATTTATTAATTAATGTTGAGGAACATAGCCGGTGATTCCCCGACGACTTTTTTCTTCTAAGAATGTAATTTTTCTTTTACTGACATATTTTTAAATGTAATTTTTTTTATGTATATTTACAATCGGTCAAAAGAAATCATAAGTAAATTTGATGTCTTGTACAATGTAATATTTACAAAATAATAAGAAAGGAAAACAATAATAATAATTACAAATTAGAATAATAATAAGAAAGACTAAATGAATAAAGAAAATATGTACAAAATCATATGATTAATGATAAGAAAAACAAGTGTTCAACTCAAGAGACCCCCGGAACACCCCCGCATGATACCGTTCTCATTCCTACACTAAATGGAGTTAGAAGAGCCCACGGGAGCGCCGGTGGTAAAAATATAAATAAGGAAGTGAACATTTGTTAAATGTATATTGTAGTTACTTCAAAATTTAACCAATGATAAAACTATTTGATAATATATTTGAATTATCTAAATATATTAGAAAATAAAATATCAATATTTGAAGCAGGTTTTCTATTTACTTTATCCTGTAAATTTTGAACTTCGTGCTGATTATGGCGTAAGCCGAAGTTACTTTATGTATATAATTTTGTATAATTAGACAATATAAAAATTAATCAAGTTCTTTGTTTTTATTTATTTTATTAGCTTTCCCCTATATCCACATAGACCTTAGAAATGTGTTCGGACATCGACAGTATATTTAATAAACTAAGATCTACAAGCAGTAATGGGCATGAATAAATTATATAATAATAACGTTTCAATTTTTTGTTTAGCCTCCAAGCCGTTCTTTTCTTTAGTTCTGATATGGTAGCTCGAATCGTGGTAATCCTGGTGTTGAATGCTCAAATCAATTAATTAATCCAGATGAAAAAAATAAAGACAAGTAAATAATTAAGCTCCATTCTAGGATAAGTAAATAAGAAGAAACACAATTTGCCTCACATAACTTTATTTATTATTGACGAAACTGATATACTCTAATTTCGTATTTTTAATGCATTATCTAGCAAACTAACTAACGGACTAAGTTTTCTTGATAATACCTCATAGTGAATATTGTGAAAGTAGGCTAAAATTCTGTTTTTTCATTATTTTTACTCAAAGAAGAGCAATTTATTCTTTTTTTAAATTTCATTTTATCTATTTTTCCTATTAGATTTATTTTTTAACGACTTGAAAACTTCGTTTCGAACTAATGCGAATCTTAGATGCTGAAAAAATGATGAAACATATAAATATATATTAAAAAGTATGTTATTCATGGATTTATTTAAGACCCTTTATTTTAATATTTTAATAAATCTTTGTAGAGGGACGGGTGATGTTGCAGCAAGGTGCACCCGAAAAACAATAAAGAGGAGATCTGAGTAGTGTCTAAGTGAGGCTATGGCGGGCTGGGGGCGACCAACCTGTGGCGATCGGTGGTCGCCCCAGCTCGTCACACCGCTTTTTTCTTCTCTCGCCAGGAGCCAACAAACTAGCTGAACACTGGGTAGCCGGTCTCCGTCACCAGCAGACGCAGAACCAGTCCCAAATATTATCCGGTCCTACAAATGAACTTCACCCTGGTCTAGTTGTATAGCGGGCAATCGAGGACTACAGGTTCTGCTGTCTCGTAATAATATCTGGGACATCCAGTAGTCAGGCTGTACCCACGTCGAGTCGAGGCGGGCCTGGTCTTCCAGAAAGTAAGCGCAATTCGTTCGGCCATCCGAACTTCGTGACCAACGTTGTTGCCATTTTCCCATTATCCATTCCTGAGCAATGTCCTGCAACGTTCTGGTTTGGACTGTCCGCGCATCTCCTTCCAGGGCTAGGTGTAAGGGCTCATTATTTAAGACCTAGGAGCATGATTGGGGTTTATTGATTAGGACTGTACATTGATTACCAGACCACTCTGGAGGACATGAGGCCTACTCTACTTCTAAAAATTGACCTTTTATTTAGTATTTACAGTGTGTTATGAATAAAAATGATTTTAAGTTAAAGATTTATTATTTCACTATCTATATACTTCCTAATTGTATTTCAGTTTAACCCTCTAGCTATCCGAAAATCATATTTGGCACTGAAATATAATATAATGGCCCTATAGCTCAAATAGCTTAGAGTCTTATCAAGTCTAAATGCGGCCCTGCAAATTGGCGTTAGGTGATAAGGAAATATGGGAGTTGCGTTAATTTTCTTGAGCAGTGTTTTCTTGGTATTTCAAACATTTTTAGTAAGACAATAAATTTGTACTGTCTTAATAACCCCGTGTTGTCTGAGTATTGTCTGTTGTCTGTCATAATTGATACGGTGCTAAACTACAAAAAAACAAGAAAAACAATTGTACACTAGTGAAAAAAGACATTATAATAACACACAAAGAGTAATTTACCAAGGTCGTACCTATTGCTATTGCAAATTACATATGGTATACAAATAAAAGAAATATGCAATCAAAAACTAAGCATAATATGCTACAAATAAGTATACAAATTACCTGACATCGTACAGACTCGGGACCATCGCTTAACGTCCTATCCGAAGGACGGCGTGCTCAATATTTTTCCACCTCCCAGATAAGAACCTAAGGACTTCGGCGGTCTTGAGCTCAGTTAGCAACATTTTTTACGGAAATGTCTTTTTCACGATGACATTTTCTTATGTCCCCTCATCAGGCCGCAATGTGCGAAATATTGATAAGAGAAAGGAACAAAATAATAATATAAATAAATATACTTACATAAAAAATCAAGAAAGACAAAATAATAATAATAATAAAAATACATAAAAGAGTAAACCAAAGAAATGAAATAAATTAGCATATAATTAATAAAAAATAAAGATTAAAACGTAGATTCGGCATTTCTTAAAGGAGGATATCTGTGGGGGAACTCTACCGAAAAAATTAATATGAAAGCTATGTATCAGATGTTTTTGGCTATGAAACACGATTTTTTTTTTATTATTTTTGAACAATGAGAAAAAAATGTAATTTTCCGAATAGAGGGTTTTCTTTAACATAAACATTTTTAGTTGAAGTTTAATGTTTACTTACCCAGATAAACGTATAGGGGAAGTTATGTAATCGTACAAAGGTCGAAAATTCGATGTGAAGCTTTTAAGGGAATTTCATGTTTTCCGAATTCCTATTTTTAATTTGATTTTTTTAATGATTATTTTGTCCTGGGGCAGTACATTGTCGCTGATTCACCGACAACATTTTTAATTGTTTCTATTGTCTTCAAGAAGTGGGGAAGGGTATTAAAAGGCATTAATTAATTCCTTCATGACCTATACTTTCTTCGAAAAGAGTGAAGCAATGATTAGTTAATCAAAAGTTGTCTTTCTTCCTAATATCATAATAGTTATGATAATTATTATGAATAGTATTGTTAGGAGGGCAATTTTTTTTTTTATTTTCCCTAATAAACACATAAACAGCGCAGGTGAAGAGTGAGGAGAGAGCACCGCGGTGCTGAGAAGAGCGACGTGAGCACAGCGGTGCTGAGTTGAGCTACTCCTGCGAAAAAACGAAAAGGTTTGCTTCTGGTCAGTGCTTCTAAAAGCGAAGATCAGCTCTCGGCAAACTTCGGGAAGCTTCTGAAGCTATTCGGTCCCATCTCGGAACCTTCTAGAATTAGCACAGAGGTAGCGTGCTACCATACGCAGTTATTAACGTTTTTGAGTTCATTCCCCTTCCTCTGGTCCTCCATTTCCTTTAGTCGATTAGACTGAGAATTGGCAGCTAATGTTTCGAATTCAAATATAAGTTAAGCCCTTCCCTAATCGTCCCGTTCCTTTTGACCGATATGGCTGATTATCAATAGATGTCGTCCTTATGATGTTCTGTATACAAATCTAAAACCTTATGACAATATTTTGAATGAATATAATATATTCATGACTATATTATAGTCATTTTAACTGGAGTTACCGTGTTCACAGGCACAAATACAAACATTTTTATTTCACTTATGAATCAGGGGGTCGGAAAACATGTAATTTGTATTAAATAACATCCAATTTCTGACCGATTACATAACCCTTATATTTCATATGGTGATAAAGTAAAAAAAATTGTTTAATTTGAACTCTTAAACAGAAAATTATAATAATGAATTTAATTAAAAAACTTGCCACTATTTATTTATTTATTTATTGTATTCAGGGGTAAGAAATCGATGGTCCCGTTAAAGAACCCACCTAGGTAGACAAATTAGGGATGGGTATCGACCAACCAAACATCGATTAATGACATCGATTATTATTGTCTTCTAGTTAATCGATACACTAATTAATAGTTGGTTAAATAATCGATTAATCGATTAAACGAACGCACAAACAAAAGTTAATACAATCAGTCAATCACAACTCACAAATGACAAAACACAAAGGATTAGAAATTAGAATTAGAAGTAGAACTATTAGTCAAGGAGTTGGGTAGTGGTAGTACCTTTGTTTTGGTTGACATAACACTGGTCCACCCCCAACTCCAGGGGAGTAGCTGAGGAGACGAATGGGAATATCTCCGAGGAAGCTTCTCCTAGGACCGTCCGTGCGCGGCGAAGAACCGCATCCTGCCAGAGGTGGCCCTGCTTTCGACAGAACACGGCGGATCTAGACCGGGAGGTCGATAAACGTCCCTGGTGGTGGGCAGCAGCAACCACCAGTACTGGCGTGGAGCCGAAGACGGGAGGTCAGCGGATCCATGGCTAGAGATCACCGGGCCGTGCTAGAATCCAGCTGTACGGCGGTGAACTGCGAGGGCGAATGAGGCTCTACAACCGTGGTGAAGGCAACTCATTTAGGGGCAGGGTACCCCGAAATTAACACCCCTGGTCCTCCAGGTTGGGGCGTTGGGCGTGGGGCTAACAACCCCACCCTGTAAAAAAAGCAATGTTTCGAAACCACAACAATCAAGGAAAGCCGGACGGATTAATGGTAATGACAATGGAACTTGGAAACGGACTAAACAAATTAATATTGCAACATGGAATGTAAGGAGCATATATGAAGCTGGAGCAAGTCAGGTGTTGGAGAGAGCCCTGGGGAAGTATGGAGTCGACGTGGCTGCACTCCAGGAAATAAGATGGAGAAACACGGAACTCGTGGACCTCAGGGACTACACCCTGATCAACAGCGGTCATAGGGCCAACGTGGTGGGGACAGGCTTTATGGTGAGGAAAGGTTTAAAGCATGCCATCCTCAACTAAAAACCTGTCAGTGAAAGGATATGTACACTGAGGCTGAAGGGTAGGTTCTTTAACCTTTCCCTGGTCAGTGTACATGCCCCAACAGAAGAGAAGGACGTAGAAGAAAAGGATCAGTTCTACTATCTGTTGGAGAGGACCTATGACAGCCTGCCTAGATATGATGTCAAGCTGGTCCTGGGAGACTTCAACTCTAAGGTCGGGAAGGAGCAGGCCCTCAGACCCACCATTGGGTGCCACAGCCTCCATGACATCTCTAATGACAATGGGCTGAGGGTGGTTGACTTTGCTGCTGGGAAAGGCCTCAGAGTCTCAAGCACCTTCTTCCAGCATAAGAATATACACAAGGAGACGTGGGTGTCGCCGGGCGGGAGAACCCGCCATCAAATAGACCATGTGCTGATAGAGAGCCGGCACGCAACTGATATAAAAGACGTCCGAAGCTATCGGGGTGCCGACTGTGCTTCATCTCATTTTCTTTTCTTGTATGTGCGGCTTATATGCAGAAAATGGCAGTAAGGCCAAGAGGAAAAACAGAAAGGACGAAAAAATTTAAGGTTGAAGCGTTGAAATGTCCAGTGAAAAGTCAGGCCTACCAGGAAAAAATCAGGGAAAAACTAGAATGCGACATACTACAAGAAGCTACCATACAAGAACGAGAGAGAGTAAAAAGGACTCTGACATCGGCTGCGGAGGAGGTGCTTGGTTCAGAAAGAGGAAGGAACCACAGAGACTGGTTCGATGAGGAATGCGAAAGGGCAATAGAAGAAAGGAAAATTGCCAGACTGAAGATGCTCCAGAGATGTACACGGGCTAGCACTGAAGCATACAGGGCCCTGCGGAAAAAAGCAAAACAGGTGTGCAGAGGGAAGAAAAGGGACGCAGAAAAAGTGAAGCTCAGAACCCTACTTGAAGCTTATGAAGGATTTAAGAGCAGGAAGTTCTACCAGCAGCTGAAGGGAATAAAAGAGGGGTTCAAACCACGTATGAACTTCTGCATGGATGAACAAGGGGATCTGCTAGGAGACCAACAACGTATCATGGACAGATGGACCAGATACTTTAGCGACCTTCTGAACCCTAGCTATGATCGCGCAGAAGCCAGTAGGCCGACCATAGGTGGTGGCGCAGAGCTGGAAGAAGAAGAAGTTCAGGAGCCGCCGGTGTTGGAAGAAGTAGCGGAAGTTCTCGCATCCTCAAAAATAATAAGACGCCAGGAGAAGACGGAATCCCAGCGGAGCTGCTCAAATTTGGAGGGGACGAAATAACGAGGGAGGTGTACCGGCTCGTTTATGACGTCTGGATGACAGAGGAAATGCCGAGGGAGTGGTCCACTGCGTTGATCAGTCCGATCCACAAGAAGGGAGACAAGCTGGACTGTGGAAACTACCGGGGCATCGCACTTCTGGACACCACCTACAAGATATTCTCTATACTCCTCCTGAAGAGGCTAACGAGACGGGCTGAAGAGGTGGTTGGTGAATACCAATGTGGGTTCAGGCAGGGAAGATCGACGATAGACCATATTTCGACGCTGAGGACAATGCTGAAAAAATGTTACGAAAATGACGTCGACCTGCACCACCTCTTCATCGACTACAAGCAAGCCTACGACAGTGTATATAGAGAACAACTCCTACAAAACATGTATGGATTTGGCTTCCCCCCAAAACTGATAAGGCTGGCAAGGATGACGTTGACGCACACTTGTGGAAAGGTCAAGGTCCAGAACGCGATCTCTGAAAGCTTTGAGGTCAGGCAGGGTCTGAGACAGGGCGACCCATTATCCCCCTTACTCTTCAATATAACACTGGAGAAAGCTATTAGGAGCATCCGTACGAATCCTGATGGCACTATATATAACAGGCTCAGTCAGCATCTCGCATATGCGGACGACGTGGTCATAACCGGACGAACGAAAGCTGCATTGGCGGGGGCGTTCCAGGAATGTGACGAGGAGTCCAGGAAGCTTGGTCTCCTTGTCAACGAGGGCAAAACCAAGTACATGAGAACCACGAGGAAAGAAGTCAAAGAGAAGGAACTCGTACTTGGAGGTTGCAGGTTTGACCGGGTGGATAGCTTCAAGTACCTGGGGGCCGTTGTCACGGAAAGGAACGACGTTAAAGAAGACATCAAAGCGAGGATAACGGCCGGGAATAGATGCTACCGGTCACTGCAGAAGGTGCTCGGATCGAGGACTGTGTCCCGAGACGCCAAAATAACAATTTATAAAACAGTCCTGAGACCGGTCGTCACATATGCGAGTGAAACCTGGGTCCTGACTAGGAGGGACGAAGTCTTACTCAATGCGTGGGAGAGGAAGGTATTGAGAAAGATATACGGCCCTACTCCAGAGGGGGATATATGAAGGATACGGACCAATGGGGAGCTGAGGGACCTGTACAAGAGCCCGGACCTGGTGGCCTTAGTGAAGCAGGGACGGCTCCGATGGCTGGGGCATTTACAGAGGATGCAACCAGATAGATTGCCGAGGAGGATACTGGAGGGACACCCGGGAGGACAAAGAAGAAGAGGTAGACCCCGCTTACGTTGGCTGGAGGACGTGGAGGACGACCTCAGAACGATGGGTGTGAGAAGATGGAGACGGGAGGCCGAGGATAGATTAGAATGGCGGAAGATTGTTGCGGAGGCCCAGGTTCTACAAGGACCGTAGCGCCAGGGAAAGTAAAGTAAAGTAAGTAAGTAGAACTATTAGAAGGTTACTTTTTACTTATCACCAGTTCACCACAGAGGCACTGTGTTGTATCAATAGTCAATGTTATAATTCTTTTTTCTTCTTTTTCTCCTGTTTCTCGGATGAGTTGTAATTTTAATTATAAATTTAATAATCGTTAAATAATCATCGATTATCCGTTTAATCAAACCTAGATGACATCGATTAAAAAACCACAGATTATTTTACCAAAACATCGATTATTTCGATTAATCGGGTAATCGATACCCATCCCTAAGACAAATGTAGGACTCCCCCTCAACATTAAAACGTATTAAAAATGAGTTAAGGAACACGATGGGCCAAGAACGTCTTAATCATCTCACTTTGATGAATATAGAGCATGATTTGCTTAAAGAAGTCGATATTGAAAGTGTTATCTCTAAATTTGCCCATATTAGAGAGATCTTGTGGAAGTTCATTGTGAATACTAATGAATAAAAAACTTAGAACGAGTCAAAAAATTCCACTTTATTTATATGAAAAACACAATATATTTCGCTCGTTAGAGCATTCTCAAGTGTACAGACAGATATGTTAGACCCCCCCCCCCCCCCCCCCCCTGTTGTCACCCTCCCTCACTCTTCCCCTCCTACCCCTCCACACCCCCCCCCCTCCCTCATGACCTTTTAAAAAAAATATATCACCACCAGTCATAAGTCTGTATCTGTCTGTACACTTGAGAATGCTCTAACGAGCGAAATATATTGTGTTTTTCATATAAATAAAGTGGAATTTTTTGACTCGTTCTAAGTTTTTTATTCATTAGTATTGCCCATATTAAATCCAGAAAAGTTAATTTGTAACAGTTTTGTTTTATTTAATACCCTAAACTTGAGAACCTAAAGCAAACCAAGGGCCTCTTGACAGAATTTGCTACAGGCCCCTCGCTGGCTTAATCCGGCACTGTGTCAGCAAGTAAATGAACCCAAACAAACCTTGTTAGCTTATATAACCTTACTGATAATGTACATATGTATGTCAACACAGGTCCTGAAGAAGGCACACTCAGTGCCGAAAGCCTGGCAAAAATTCTACAAGTTTGTTTTTATCGACCACAAGCCTCATCTCTCCTCCTTCATATTAGAACTAACCACAAACCCAGTAAAAAAAAATGCATTATTTGGAACATCTGCAGTCCAACTAATACTCGTACATTAAGTAGCAGTAGTAATTGGTTTTTGTTTGGCGCCAGAGCTCATAGCACAATAAGTAAAATAAATAAAATTATAACAATAATAAAGCAGAAACAAATTATTATTATTGTTATGATTTTTTCAAACAAACAACAATAACTTGTTACTCAGGCTTGCCTGAGTGTAGATTCAGTTCGGGAAACGAAGTGTCAGGAATTCGACGAATCGTTCATAGACTATTATATGCAAAGGCAAATGAGAGAGGATTTGAGAGACAATAAGATGAACGACTAACTACCCCGGGGTCCTTCTAAGTGACACCAGGAGAACGGTACATCCCCGCTGTGAACTGGGAGCAGCCATAGAGGGAGCAACATAATAAGAAGGACATTATTGTAGCTCATTTTTTTTTTCTTTTTTTTTTTCATTATTATCAGTTTTATATGTACATATAAATGGTGTATATATACACACAAAATGTGATAAAGAAAATTATATAAAATAATAATTAAATAAATAAAATTAATAATAATTAAACAAATAATAAAATTATTGAATTAATAACAATTGAAACTAAAATAATAATTAATAAATATTAAATATAATTAAATAATAAAATTACCACATTGCATGTAAAAATTATAGCTGGTCTTCTACTAAATTTTGATTTCTACAGTAATTTCCGAAAAGGGCCCTAAAAAAATATCGAAAGTTCAAGACGTCCAATTTTGTAGAAAGTGCACGTATTTGAAAAAAATTTCAATTAACAATTTTTTCATTTGGATGTATAATAATTGGAAATATAATAATGAGATGCCATATTGTTTTCCTAAATTTGCAAAAATGTTCAATCTAATCCAAAGATATAAATTATCTTACTGGGTTGCATAGAATAAGATAACAAATATTTGAGTTTATTTTACTTAACCTACATTTTAAATAAAATCAGAATATCAACATCATAAAAAAATCAAATTACAATTAAAAAAAACTAATTTTTGCATCTATCAGTCTTTTTTCTGTTATATTATTGGCCATTATTTATATCAATGTTATTTTGGGCTTATGTATGTACATATAAATATATTTATAAATAAAAGTTCCTTTCCTCATCAATTTCACTGTTATTGCACACCAACTTGGTTCACCACACCTTAAGCCTAAAAACACTTCTCTCATACTAAACTGTCCACCTTCACATCTCTCCACAGACTTCTCCCCTCCACATAACAACTTAGACTGTTTTTCACTAATCTAACAGCTGATCGTCGTATTTTTGTTCTCCATTATTGGTTGTTCACATTTCGTTTTAAAACAAAATGCGTCTTCATATATAAATAAATAAAATTAATTTTATAATATATTAATAATTACAATATGTGTATAATTTTTATAACATACATATATATTATTGTATACATAAAGATTGAGTGTGATTGCGGAAGGGGGCCCCGGAGAGTTTTGCAAGCGAGGACGTGCTGGTGGGAGATGGCAGTGCCTGTTGCACTCTCCCCACAGTGTTAGTGTGTGTGTTAGCTTCAGTCTAAACACTACATCAGACGGGCCTCCCACTTCCTACTTCCCATGGTCCATTCAACATACCGTCATATCGCTTCTTAGTTTAAGGTAAAAATCTCTATAGGTTTTTTTTTTTTGTCTACAGTTTAACCTGATGATCGTTTTATTGTGCGGCCGCGAAAATAGCATATTTTACTTATGTCCAAAGTTTGGCAACAAAAATTTGCATAATGACAATTTGTTATCTTTGGTCATTTCGAAATTTACTTAATTATGCTAAAATTATGTAAAAATTATAATTTTACCTAAATATTGTCTATTTCCTATATGAAGAAAATACTGAAATTGAAAAGCATACAAATTATGTGTAAAAGATGTTTTTTTTTTAAAAAAGCTTTAAAGAAAATGCAGCTTGAAAATGGTCATAGCCGGGCATCACTCAACTCCCCACAATTTCACTTCCCCAGGTATACTGAGTATAGGGGAGGTTATGTAATCAGTCAGAAATTCTCTAAAATTTCATGTTATTCGATCCCCTGATTTGAAAAGTTAAGAAAAAAAAAAAAAACAAAAAAAAAACGTGTGAATGTCACCGCTATTGCTTTTCAGCCAAGTTGACCAAAGGGAATCAGAAGAGGGGGTTTTCTACTAAGAAACCATAATAACTATCAATGTAACTAATCGCTCATAATTTTATGATTCATGTTTTATGTGAATCATAAAATTATGATGATTAAAAAGTTCTTGAGTATGACACTTTTTCTGATTATGAATCAAATCGGTGATTTGGTTTCAGAGGGAGGGGGGAGGGGAGGGGGGGGGGGGGGGGTATTATATTGTCGCTGATTCATCTACGACTATTTTTTGATATTTGATTGGAAACGACTACTGATGAAACCTTAATTGTAGATCTTGAAATTTCCTGGGGGGGGGGGGGGGGGGGGGGGGGGGGGGGGGGGGGGGGGGGTCTTGTTTCCAGCTTTCTATGAAGAGCGTAGTACGAATGAAATTGGGTTTTTCGAATAACAACGTTGCGTCCGTTATTTGTTCATATCTCGCGACATGTGTCACAAAAACGTCTGCAAATTAGCTTCAATCTATGTAAGTGGGTTCCATCCCAGTCTTTTGTCTACGTATCGTTGAATACAGTTCTATGTGGCAGTTAGAAGCTATTCGTCTGAGAGTAAATGTAAGAAGTTAGTGAGTTTTTTGAAGGGTTTCAGATCATTTCTATGCTGTTCACTCGTCCTGATAGGGAACAGTTTCAAGAAAGAGCTATTTACATGAAATTTTCTAAATTTTAATTTTGAAAAATAGTGACTTGGTAGCAGTACACCCTTTGTATTATAAAAATATACATGATTCGGCTATAATAAGACTTGCTTATACTAACCACTTTGCACAGATCATTCTCTCTCCCTCACTCAAAATCATTTCCTACTGGCATTAATGTGTTGGCCTCAGCGGTTTTCTTTTCTTCATTCTACAGCATAATTCTGAGAATGATATTCTCATATAGAGTAATGCCTATATGAAATTATTTTGAGAGAGGGGACGGGGGAAGAGTGATGTGCACAAAAGTGGTTCAAAATGGTATAAGAAAGCCCTTTTATAGCCACATTACAAATATTTTGTATTTTCTTTATTTTCATTATTTTTAATAAAGAACTACCAATAATAAAAATATATTTTAAAATGCAATTCTGTGCATTACAATTTCGAAAATTATTAGAAATTTAGTGTACATACTTAGGGGCATTATAACTATATTCATATTGGTCCTATCTCAAATCTGAGGACACTTGATGAGAGAAGAAATTAATAAGGAACATTTTTGGTGAAAAAGATTTTTATAGAACTAAGTAACCATTGCTTCGTAAATCAAACGTCTAAAAAAAAAAAAAATTAATTCCAAAAAAGCTTTTTAGTATTGTATTCGGCAAATATCTCGCAAACCGGACGTTATTCGAAAAATCGTATTTAATATTTATGAAATGTGCCTTCAATTTTCTCTACTTTACTTATTTGAGGAGATTTTTTTGATTAGGTTGAAAATATAAGCAGTGAGGTATCTTGTAAAATATACTTAGGTCCTGAAGTAAAAAAAAGTCCTAATTTTCGTCTGATTTCGACCAACATTTAATAAGATTTTGTGAGTTATTACTTGGACTTCATTTCAAATTTTAAGTTCATTGCTACAGTCGTTTTCGAGTTATAAAGCTAAAAAAGTTCCAACCACATACACACAGACAGAAATCAAACCGGCCGAGGCTGCATGAGCACGCTGTCCTTCGGATGGGACGTTAAGCAATGGTCTCAAGTCTCTACGATGACAGGTACTCGTTTAAGAATCCTACCCTAGGTGAGTAAAAAAATAGGGTAGGTAAAATTTAAGATTCGCACAATAGTGTCGGGCTCATGTCCCCCAGAGTGATGAAAGAGCGCTCTGGTAGTAGGCGACTAGACCTCGTAGTTAAAGCCCGGGCATGAGTCATAATAACTAAATTCTTCCCGTAACGTTTGTAATTGTTATTTTTTGAGAAGACAAAAAATAAATGGGAGAAGTGATGCTCTAATAATATATAATATAAAAATTAATAATCTTCTTACACAACCCAAAAAGTAATAAATAAATTACACAAAATTCCCAAAGATCAAACCCATGAAATAGATCATAAAGAGTGTCTCCTGAAATAAAGTGCGGAGGGCAGAATAAAGCTGCCGCAAGAGCACTTTCGAAACAGGCGATATGACCTCGTAGTTAACTAAGTAACTAACAGGCAGAAATCATCGCGAAAATGGTCAAAACGTGCTGTCATATTTTTGCACGATGTACCTTTAGTATAAGAAAGTAAAAACATTTAGCAATATACAATATCCAAGTTACAAACTACAACACTATTGACTAAGATAGATTTCACAATAGGTCAGTCAAGGCAGCCAGTTTCATTAGACTGCCGTGTTCTTTTACAGCAAGTCTTTACGTAAAATTATTCTGAATGATTCTTTTAAAAAATATATATAATAATAAATATTACTATGCTAAACTGCAGTTTGGTGCTATGAGCGGGCTTTGGAATGGTTAAGCGGTGATTCTAATGAAATTAAGTACATCGAAATATCAGGTGACTATTGAAAAAGAACTGTTGATGCTTCTTTTCCGATAGTACTGATGCAAATACCTAATAATGATATCACCTTGTAACGAAATAGCGTTACGGAAGTGACGCAAAATAACACAATATAAAACATATAACTTCCCCAGCTATATGAAGTATAGGCTTCTTTAATCAGTCAAATTCCAAAAAAAGTTACCTGATTCCAAAAAAAAAGTTAGCTTTTGCATCATTAAGGAAGTGGATGAGTCCGTTGTATTCGTAGTTGGATATTTGGAGTAGTTTTTTCATGTCAGTCGGTAGTTTGTATTTGTTTCTTAATGTGGTGTGTTAACTATTTGTTGGGTCATGGGAAAATTTTAAATCTTCATAACTACACCCTGTTGCCAAAAATCTCAGCGTAGCTGATAGCCGTTCGTGTGAGGTAATTGCACGTCTCATAACAGTTCGCTCTTGAAATTATTGGTGTAATTAAATTTAGCAAATGTTGGTATGTGGCTTCTTCCATACGCAGATAGTTGCGAAAATCGTCAGGCTCACTGCGTAATTCAGCTATTAAATTGGTATGAGAAAACAAATCCCTTTTTCGCAACATGGTTTAGACCATTTCCTTTTTTTCACCTTCAATTTGATATTTTTTTTTATAATGCAAACCGCAGCCGTTGCAAGAATTAGTTCTTCGTCAAAATTTTTTATTTTGAACACAGCAAACTACAATTTTCAGGGTTCCTCACTTCACAATTGTGCAAGCCAAACTGAACGGGTGAACGGCAACATTTCATTCAGTTCATTTGCACAAACTGGCTTGCGCAAGCTGCCTTGAGCGTGTAAACGGCCCTTAAAATGTTAGAATACAGCACCTAAAAACATTAAAATAAAATAATCTTCATTTTAAAAATCATCAAACATGGAAAAAAAAAAAATTGTTTTTAAATAAACTTTTTCTACAGTTTTTCATAACAATGAGGACATATTGAATATTATAATGGGCGAAACAGGGATTTCATTTTGGTTTTCATTGAGTTTCCATTTATTTCAACTATCAAAAAAATTAAAGTGCTTCAAGAAAAGTTAATTTGCTTATTATTATTATTATTACCGCGAATCGACTGATTTACTACCATCAAATCGTTAGTTTCAAAAGAATGCTAGTACAATTTTTAATAACTGAACTAATACTGATAAAAAAAAAGTCGATGAATCATCGGCAGTATACTTTTCGCTCCCCCTTCAAACTTAGACTTACATAGGGGCGGGCTCCTAAATCCTCATACTAAACTTTTGTTAAAAAAACATCATCGAATTTTTGACCGATTACATAACTTCTCTTATACTTCTTATAGCTGGAGAATTAAAAAAACTATGTGATTTCAATTATATACTCTCATAGTTATGTGTAAACTTCGTGTGTGTGTTTTTTTTAATGGAAGAAAGGGAGGAATGTAATTTCAGTAGCAACATTTTTAATGGAACAATATTTTATTTATTTTCATTACATTTTATGATAAAATTGATGCAATTGGTTTATGATAACCTAAAATAAGATACATATCAAATAAGATACATGGTAGGAGAGATAAGATATACTAAGTAACAGATGTCGTTACACCCTGTACACTCACATCTCTATAATCCGTTATCACGTTGTATAATTTTTTGTTCTGTACGAGTACGTCTCGAAATGGAGATAATTTTTTAGTTCATTTGTTACAATTAATGTTTGGCAGTACTTACGATAGACAGGGCCAGGTGTCAAACTCAAGAACCTTAATAACTGTCAATGAAACGAATGTATCAACACGAAACTTCGTGTAATGATTCAGAAGTCTCTGAGTAGAAGACATGTATTGACTTCCAATCAAATAGGTTTGTTAGTAATCATACCTGGTCATATCGCCTACTACCAGCTCTCTCGTCACTCTGGTGTACAAGAGCCCGGGGTGTTCTGATGTCTCACAGCTTTGTGGATGGATATATATATATACATACATTCTTGGAATGCAGTATGTCAACAACTAGGGATCTACCGATTCAAGTAAATACGAGTAATAAGACCCGTGCCCTAGGTGAATAAAAATGTAGGGTAGGCAACATTTAGAACTCCCACAGTAGAGTCGGGCTCATGTCCACCAGAGTAACGAAAGAGCGCTCTGGTAGTAGGCGATATGACCTCGTAGTTAAAGCCCGGGTATGATCCATAAAAGGGCGCCGGTAGCTCAGTGGTATGCGTGCTTGACTTCTGAGCTCAAGGTCGTGGGTTCGTAGCCCGACAGAGGCCCTTAGTTTATTTTATCTGGGAGGTAAAATAAACTTAAGCACGCCGTCCTTCGGATGGGACGTTAAGCGATGGTCCCGAGCCTGTACGATGTCAGGTACTCGTTAAAGACCCCTACCCTAGATGAATAAAAATTTACGGTAGGCAAAATTTAGGACTCCCACAGTAGAGTCGGGCTCATGTCCACCAGAGTGACGAAAGAGCGCTCTGGTAGTAGGCGATATGACCTCGTAGTTAAAGCCCGGGCATGAGTCATAAAACCTAACCTAACCTGATCCATAAAATCTAACCTAACCCATTTATACCTTTCAAATTTTATTATTTTTTATTATTATTATATTATACATTGTTTAAAATTAATTATAACAAAGTACTTGATTCACTACTATCAGGTATCGATATTTAGTTTTAATCGATACTAACATTGTTAAAATATCGATATTAGATATTTGTGATACTGATTTAACCCTAACTGTGGATAATACTGGAACGATACTTTCACGAGGATGGGGGCTGAAGGCCCCTCTCTCTCTCTCCCCCCCCCCCCCCCCCCCTCCCCCATACCACGCATTAATGAAATTATTTAATCATTATGTTTCTCTCCCTTTTAAACACACTTCCTCTTTTGTTAATTTGACTGACCATCGAGAAGTGTCTTACTGAGGGTTACTCAATTCTCGTACACCATTTCATGCTTCAGTCATTAAAGTTTTTTGAATTGAACCCATAAAATGAAGGTAAACTGTCAAGTCAAATTTAGAAAGATTTAGTCATATAAAAGAATGAGAGTTTATGTAATAATTCCATTGGGACCCTTAATGTTCACTTAAATATAACTTAATTTAGAGAGATATTGCAAGCAGGGGCGATTTTAATTGTTTTAGGGTCATAACAAAATGAATTCAAGTCTACTAACTTTGTGTGTGTGCAAGCTTGTTTAGAACTGTTTCAGGGTCTAGATGAATGTCTCTGTGTATTGACATCAGAGCTAATCCATTCAACCTTTCTTGGCTAGTACTATTTATGATATACATAGCTTTTCATACATCTAAGGGTTGAGAAAGGCCGTTCACTTGTGGCTACAGAAACTACAATTTGAAAATCTGTGAATTGTTGGGAAAAGGTTCTTGTTTACATTGTTTTAGGCTTGAAAAAAAAAATTGTTCGAACTGCTTTTTCTGCCCAAGGTCAAGCTTCACCAGGATCCGCACCTCTAGTAGGAAAATGTTTTATGTCAATAAATTATTCCATGCAAGTAAAAATAGTTTTATTATTTACAAAAAAGACAATTTTTTTTTAACTTCGAGGGGATGGATCCCCTATATCCTTTCCCTAGGTACGCCCCTGATGGCAAATAATATATTGGGGTGCTTCTAGCTCTAGAATTAGTATTAGTAGACTCTAATCATTAAGAATAATAAATAATATTAATCAAAGAACAAGCTGCAGAGAAAGATTTAAAAAAACTTATAATCCTGCTTTTGCCTTATTTGAAACATTAATGGTTATTAGAAAAAAAAATAAAAATATTTTCCCTATTAACAAAACGATAATAATTATATTACCAAAAAAAAAAAGTTTTTCAAATAACTTAACAACATTGCTCCAATCAAATAAGTAAATTATGTTTAAAGAGAGCAGAAACATAACTAATTAGTTCACTCTGAGGAAGTACATTGTCGGTGACAGACAGACGACAATTTTTACATGTTAAGTTTCCTGGGTTATGTTATGTTATGGGGGTTACATGTTATGTTATGTTTCCTGGGTTAAACGGAAGATAAGTAGAGAAAGATTAGCGTAAGATATTTTTTTTTTAGCTGGCTCCTTTCAAACGTTGCTGGTCGTGTCCTATATACACTGAGTTGGGCAAGAACCTGTCCACCCTGATTTGATCATACTCTTGATATATTATTCTGTAAGTCACTGGTTATAGGACGATATCTCACTCTTGTAGCTTTCAGGGTTCCGTCGATTCATAGGTTTTTACTTTCCCGGTTATACAAAGTATAGGGGAAGTTATATAATCGGTCGAAAATTCGATGTTGAGTTTTCCGACCTTTAGATTTCAAATATGAAAAAAAACTGCATGTTTGTCTTTGAACAAACTCCCGATAGAATGAATGCATCCACATTAAATCCAGAATTCTCTCACAACCACCTGTTGCTTTTCACCCAAATCGGTCAAAAGGGGGGGGGGGGGGGGGGGAGAATTAGGGGAGAGGATTAACTCAAAAACTCTAATAACTGCCGTTGTAATCAATGTATCGACATCACATTTCATATTTAAACTCAAAACCCAATAAGGACTTAACTTCAAATTTCAGCAATATCGACCGAAGGGAGGGGAGAATTCAGAGGAGAGGCTCAACTCAAAAACCCTAATAATTGCCGATGTAAAGTATTTATCGTCACAACATTTAGTATGAGGATGTAGGAGCTCTTATATAAGTCAACTGTTGAATATTAGCACAAACGGTCGACTGGTTTTGGAGGGGGGGGGGCGAAAAGTTAATTGATTAATTCGGGAAGCACATTGCCGGTGATTCACGGATGTCTTTTTTTTTTAATGTTTCATCTCCCACCTATATTTCCTTCCAACTAATCGAATAGGAACCAGTACTCAAATTTTCTAAAAGGAGAACACAAATAGGCATGGGCGTAACCAGGGGGGGAGGCAGGGATCCACGTGCCCTCCCCTGGCCAGAGAAAAAAAACAATATAAAAATTAAATAAACTAAAAAAATAATTTTTTTTAAAATGCATTGCATTAAATGTACATGTACAAAACAAGTTATATTAAATTTTTTTTAAATATACATGAATTCGATCCTTTCATTTCCTCGCTCAGAATCTTCATGTATGTTATACTTTATACTCTTAAAGCTGATTTTACATGCGCAGTAAAAATGCAAAGCGGAGAAGCAGCAAATGCACGTTATTGGTCATTTAATTCTAGAAGCACAGAAACCACAGCGTGCATTTGCTGCTGCTGCGCTTTGCATTTTTGCTGCTCATGTAAAGTCATTTCAAGTATTACAGTCAGTGGTTACCTCAGAGGGAGCTTCTAGGGGTCCGAGTCTCCCAAATTAATAACAAAAAGTCTGCAGCGCTAACTACGGAAACTGTGGACTGTGTCCACGGAAGTCTATACCCCCCCCCCCCCCCCCCCCCCGTAACCTAACTTTGCCCCCCCCCCCCCTGCTAAAAATCCTGGCTACGCCCCTGCAAATAGGTAGCCCATGGGAAACTTCTGTGTTGTTCATACTCGTACTTTTACTTTTATACGCCTAAAGCATAAGAAAGTATTGCTATCGTGCAAAAATCCGAGATCGAGTTTCCAATGGAATTTCTGGTTTCAAGGTCCTTTGAATATATGTTGACCATTTCTGCAATGATGCCTGCCGTGGTACATGCATTGTGATTGGAATTTTGTGAGAGCTCTAACTATCGGACGACTGACTTTAGCTGAACTTGAAGTTTGAAAATGTTACATGGGCTAACTTAGATCTGCTTACTTAGGGACTTGAGTACATTCTACATAGTACCTCTTATATTTATGACCTAATCAAAAGTCTCTTCAAATAAAAGTTTTACTGAAACATAAACGTCAAATTTTATAATTGTTCTTTATTTTTTTTTTTAAATAAACTATTCCAAGGAAATAAAGATAGTAGGTTTGCAAGTTTTCGAATACCTCCGCGCGCATTGAGTCGCTCGACGGGTCGTAATTTGCCCATCTCTGGTTTGAAGCAACTAAACTATTTTTTCTATTTTTCCAAGGACAGGACTAAGGAGGATACATCAAAATAAGAGAAGAAGAATAAGTGGAACAAAAACAATAATGGAACTAGGAAATTCACGAACAGAATTAACAAAATATCCAGCAATCTCACGGGAGGAAATGACGAGTCAAGAAGCAGAGAAAGGTAATTATAGTTTTTGTTTTTTTCACTAACATCCTGCACACGTTGTTATGCAATTTGGCATTGAGTGTCAAAAGAAGTTCAAAAATGAACTAGGTGCAGTTTACAAAACTTCCATGAGTGAAATAATAGAGTCGTTTGTGTGCAGCCGCAAGAGCAGACAGATACTACGTTATTTCGGTAATTTGGGCTCCTGGTGACCAGCCGTCCGATCCAACCTACTAAATATATTTGATATACTAAGAGACACGCCCAACCTACGAATGTTCCACAAAGTAATAATTAAATATTGTAAACAATTTCAAATAAAAACATAAATATTATCTAAATGAAGTGAGGATAATTTTACAGCAATTTAAGAAGTAAAAAAAAGTGTCTCTGTGTGAGAGATTTATTTTGAAAAAACAACATGTTGGTACATTTATTTTAGTTTTAAGCGAAATGAAGCAGGTGAAATATATTCATAGAGTCAAATATATTCACCTTTCAAATTAATTTTTTCAAAAACCCTTGTTTTCCTTCTCAAACTGCTGTAATACTTCATTTAGATAATATCCAAGGGGGAAAAAATTATGTCCGTATATAGTATAACACGAGGGCGCCGGTAGCTCAGTGGTATGCGTGCTTGCCTACTGAGTTCAAGGTCGTGGGTTAGAAACCCGACCGAGGTCCTTAGTTTATTTTATCTGGGAGGTAAAATAAACTTAAACATGCCGTCCTTTGGATGGGACGTTAAGCGATGGTCTCGAGCCTGTAAGATGTCACGGTACTCGTTAAAGACCTCTACCCTAGGTGAATAAACATTTAGTGCAGGCAAAATTTAGGACTCCCATAGTAGAGTCGGGCTCATGTCCACCAGAGTGACAAAAGAGCGCTCTGGTAGTAGGCGATATGACCTCATAGTTAAAAGCACGGACATGAGTCATACTATCTAGTATAACACGATAACCCTCAAAAGAATGTATATATCGACACAAATGTGGATTCGGAACCCCCTTCGACACCTATTGGTTTTCAGTCAAATCGGCCTCAGGGAATGGGGGGGGGAGGATAGAGGGATTAATTCAAATACTCTAATAACCGTCGCAAGCAGAGCAAGATAATTATTGTTTTTGTTTTTTAACGATAACCCTTCGTTCCTAAGGAGGCGGTGTTTATGTTGCACTTAATTAAAATATGTGACGTCACTCTCATGATGACCCTTGTAGTATTAGCCATATGTCTAATATTACTTATATATATATATTTTCATTGTGTTGGAATGTTCGTGTTTGTCTTCGTAAAAAAGAATTGTCTAATTTATACGTTTAATATATTTTACTAATGTATAAAGTTCTTTATTTATAAAATACCCATACTTCAACTATAGTTTAACTTAAAAATCGTAATAACTGCCGATGTAATGAATGTATCGATATGAAATTTTATATCCTAATTCAGATCCCAATAAGAAATAATTTTCAACCAAATTGGCCAAACGTCAAAAGGAGGGGATCACGAATGGATTTTTTCGCTACTCTGTATTCTGTGTATTTTCTATATTCTACTCTAATTTTTCCAGGCCGCGGACTGGGGATAAGACATGTTCAAGGTCTTCTTATATTTTTGTGTTTCTTCACAATTTTTGTGCTCAGGATAAATCTTTCCGTTGGAATTGTTGCTATGACCAATAAAAATAGTTCAAATGCAGATTTCCATGTAAGTGAACTTCAAAGACATTAATACAAATATATATAATAAACTGTATTCCGTTTTTCGTAAGTTGAGATTTGTCAGAAATTGCTGTTCAAAGTATCATTCATTCAAATTCTTGAAACTTGAAAAATTGACTGGATGAAGTCATTCAAGCAGGCCTCTTAATGTGACCTCATCTGGTGAATAAAGTGTTTTTAATACGTTTATATAGAGTAAAACTATAATGTTACAACTTACGGAAAACAGACAAAAGTTGTACTCTTATTCTTTGATAGGTTGACTTGTAATTAAGAACAAAATCACACCTGCTCACTTTATTAAGAGCTATTAACTTAATTTATTGTCGCGAGACAGACATTTTTCATTTTATATTTAATGGCTTATCCGCTGTACTCGTGTTTTTCTTGTAGTGTTTGTATATAGTATAACATGAGGGCGCCGGTAGCTCAGTGGTATGCATGCTTGCCTACTGAGCCAAAGATCGCGGGTTCGTAGCCCGGCTGAGACCCTTAGTTCATTTTATTTGGGAGGCAAAATAAACTTAAGCACGCCGTCCTTCGGATGGGACGTTAAGCGATGATCCCGAGCCTGTACGTCAGGTACTCGTTAACCCATAGTAGAGTCGGACTCATGTCCACCAGAACGCTCTTGATCTCAGTTAACAAACGTGCTACCTCTGAACTACCGACGCCCTCAAATGTTTTATATTAATTTGATAAAAACGATGGAAGAGCGCTCTGGTAGTAGGCGATATGACCTCTTAGTTAAAGTCTGGGCATGAGTCACAATAACCAACTACTAGCAAATTACTTAGCATTTACCTGGTGTAACTTTACATGAAGCTGATTACGTGCGATATTCGAGCAAATAATATAAATAAATAAAAACAAAGAACTTGTTTATCTTTTGTATATTGTATAATTGCTCTATATCACCACAGATTGCACAAAGGTATTCTGACATTAAAGAATAGAAAGCTTGTTTTCCTACTAACCCCCCCTCCATCACCTCACTTCTATCCTTCCCCAACATTTGCCTTCTTCCCTACTAGATTATTTATATATATATATATATTATCATATGTTTCTTGACTGTTATTCCTGAATGGGCAGATTAAATACATCAAGTTTGGTTGAAGTATTCAGCCATTTTCGGATAAAAATGGAACAAACAGACACGAAAGCCAGAAAACCGCTTGTTTGATCCTTGACCTGAAACAACGCCCCCTTACAACTTGTATTTATAAATATTATTTTGGAGGAATTTGACTGGAATGAGAAGGAGAAAAGCGCAATACTGAGTTCGTTCTTCTGGGGCTACCTGGTGATGCAGGCCCCGGCAGGGCTCCTCGGCCAGCACTACAGCCCCAAGTGTCTCCTACTCTACTCCAGCCTCCTCTCTGCTCTCCTGGTTCTCCTCATCCCCACAGCAGCCCTCTACGGAGGTTGGAGGCTTCTCTGCGCCATCCGAGTTCTACAGGGATTATCTCAGGTAAACATACATATGTGAACTTGGCAAGTCAAACGTTGCAAAAGCGTAAAACAAGATTTTCTGTTTTGGTGGTCAGGGTGATGCTGCCTAGTTTCCCCCTCACTGCCGACTGGAATATAGACAAGAGTCAAAACTTTATGTATTCCTATATATTATTTTTATTGGAGATTTTTCAGCCAGATGATGAATTTTAAAATTAAAAATAACTTTATAATATATTATTTTACTATTATTCTATATATTTTATATATTATATCCATATATTTTATATATTTTGTGAAATGGACAATATTTCAAAAAACATACCTTTTTCTTTATTTTTTATCGAGCGTTTTATAATATCTCTGCAGAAAATGTTAAGTATCAGTATAAACTTGTATTATGAAAGTCTTATCACCTCAACAGATTTCTTCGTTCCAAAATCTGGAACAGCACAACAAAATACTCCAGTTTTTGAACGAAATACTCTTGAGTAGCATTGCCATTCTGCATTTGCAGTTTTTTGTCAATTACAGAGCATTTTATCTTGAGAAATTGGTTTGAAGTTACAACGTCAGGCGAGGGAGCTAACAGGGACCATCGATTAATTAAAAAGAATATACTTTTTAACCCTGAAATACTAACAAGACGCCTCGCGAGCGGTATACGTTGATATGAATGAGTGGCAAATCACGTGACGTCTTTCCCCCGCCAACACTGCAGGTATTCCTTAGCAAAAGGGTCCCCCTTCCGTCAGTAGCGCTTCGACCAGCAATTCTAAGTGATGAAAACAAGACGTCAAGAAAAGACTGACGAATTTTTGCGTCTAGTCTAGGACAATATTCTGAAGTATTGTTTGTTTTTGTCCAGAACAAAAATGTTTTGTATTGTCCAGAACGTATTTTAGTTACCTGTATACTTCTTGTAACGACGTACTCAGGAAATAGTGAAATTATGCGTTATGTAACACTATTTTCATACCTATGTATTTATAATACGCCCAAAGAAAACTGTTCTCTGTAATTTTTTTATTTTAATAAATTTGAGTTTTTGAAAGCATCAACAATGATGAAATTGACTTTCATATTTTCCAATACTATGTCCTAGGTCAATATAAACGAAGATACTGTAATTGTGGGGTTAATGATAATTTTGAGCGGCTTTTGAAAAATTGTACGCCTCAGAGGCGCCTTGTTAGTATTGATGAAGTTATGGTCCTTGTTAGTATTTAAGGGTTAAAGACTATTTTACATTTTTTATTAACAACGCCACTTTATAGTTTCCCTAGAGAAAAATCATTTGTCTCTATGGTATAGCATCTGGTTGCAGCATAAATTTTGGAAGCAGTTATCCTGCCATACCACAATTGACATTTGGCAATTGACTGCTACTCAATTGCCCAATTTTTACTTTTGACTCAGGACCTCTAAGCAGGAACTGAGTGGTCATTAATGTATGTCAATAGTCTATATTAGAATTAATAATAATAGATAATAGAATTGTCCTCGAGATAACAATGTTATAGTCTGATATCGTATACCTACATGTGAAATAGTCACTGATAACAATCATGCAACCTTCTCGGTGTATTTTCATTGCCAACAAAAAAGAAACATCCTGCCAATTAAAAAATGTCAATATTTTAATTAAATAATTATATAAAATATAAAAGCAATTATCAACAAATGTTTATAATAATCATTCAATTATTATTTATATTTTTCTTTCTAGTCAGTCAGTTTTTGAATTATGTTTCAATCGTCACTCTATCCGGTTATTATACTTCATTTTAGACATTTGCCAAGGTTTTACTAGTCGAGTATCTGAAAACAAAAATTCGAACTCCCATTTCATCGATATCGCAAATCTATTTAGGAGTTGAATTAGGAGTGACCAACTTGTTTAGCTTTCAGTGGATCATTACACCATTTATGTATGAAAATGCCCTAATTTTCACTCTATCCTTTAGGGTTTTGCTGTTCCTCTCACGTACAATCTGATTTCGAAATGGGCGCCACTTAATGAGAGAAACAGATTCGTTGGTTTTTCTTTAAATGGTAAATATTGTTTTATTACTATTCTTTAATCACTTATTTATTTTTTATGTTATACTTAATATTGCCATCGCGCCTACTCTTAATGTTTGCTATGGGGCTGGTTGGCTGCTCTTTGACCTGGAGCTCACATTGAGATAGACTGTTTCTCTGTGCAGGTGCAACACTAGGGTCTACCGTGGGGCTGTACGGGGTTCTGGCCAGCAACTGAGGAGGCTGGCCCTCTTCTAACTATTCGGGCTCTTGAACTACTCTGGTGTCTGCTATGGGCCTCGACGAGCTGCCGACAGTCCTGCTCTTCACACAAGAACTCACTTTGAGATCGACTGTTTCCCTGTGTAGGTGCGGCAAAAGGGATTACTGTGGGGTTGCAGCTGTGTGGAGTTCAGGCCAGCAACTGAGGAGGCTGGCCCTCCATCTTCTACCTGTCCGGCGCTCCTGTACTGCACTGGGCCTGGTTGGCTGCCGACAGTCTTGCTTCACCCCGCAGCTCACTTTGAGATAGGCTGTTTCTCTGTGTAGGTGCAACATTAGGGGCTACTGTGGCACTGTCGCTGTGTGGAATTCTGGCCAGCAGTCGAGGAGGCTGGCCCTCCATCTTCTACCTGTCCGGCGCTCTTGGCTGCTCTGGTGTTAGCTAGGAGGCTGGTTGGATGTTCTTCACCCCGCAGCTCCCTTTGAGATAGACTGTTTCCCTTTGTAGATGCAGCACTAAAGGCTTCTGTGGGGCTGCCGCTTTGTGGGGTTCTGGCCAGCAACCGAGGAGGCTGGCCCTCCATCTTCTACCCGTCGGCGCTCCTGTACTGCACTGGGCCTGGTTGGCTGCCGACAGTCCTGCTTTACCCCGCAGCTCACTTTGAGATAGACAGTTTCTCTGTGTAGGTGCAACATTAGGGGCTACGGTGGGGCTGCCTCTGTGTGGGATTCTGGCCAGCAGTCGAGGAGGCTGGCCCTCCATCTTCTACCTGGCTGGCGCTCCTGTACTGTACTGGGCCTGGTTGGCTGCCGACAGTCCTGCTTCACCCCGCAGCTCACTTTGAGATCGACCGTTTCTCTGTGTAGGTGCAACATTAGGGGCTACGGTGGGGCTGCCTATGTGTGGGATTCTGGCCAGCAGTCGAGGAGGCTGGCCCTCCATCTTCTACCTGGCTGGCGCTCCTGTACTGTACTGGGCCTGGTTGGCTGCCGACAGTCCTGCTTCACCCCGCAGCTCACTTTGAGATAGACCGTTTCTCTGTGTAGGTGCAACATTAGGGGCTACCGTGGGGTTGCCTCTGTGTGGGATTCTGGCCAGCAGTCGAGGAGGCTGGCCTTCCATCTTCTACCTGTCCGGCGCTCTTGGACTGCTCTGGTGTCTGCTATGGGCCTGGTTGGCTGCCGACAGTCCTGCTCTTCACTCCACCATATCTCTTCAAGAGAAGACTTACATACTCAATTCTCTTCAACTATCTTCCCAACCCGAGGTAGGTAGTCACTATTTCATATCGTGAAGTTAATAATTTCATTACAGTTATCTGATGGTTGCTTTATATGTGTACACATTATAAAGTCACATAAAGCATCTGTAGAACAGTAATTGTTATTTCAGGGAAGCCGTGAAACTACAACCATGACCTTGAACGTTCTGTTATATTGTACTGTCTGAGGTAAAAACAGAATACAAAACACTACTACCTTTCCATTTATCTTAGACCACATTTATTTTTGAATGCTAAGTCGTTTCTGTAATACAGACTATTTATTCTAGAAGTAAAAATTTATTTTTGTAAGTGAATGAATAATGAAAAAGAAAAAAACAAACCAGTGAATGACCAGTGTTACCCGGCCATGTTTTGAAAATTCCTTTCTAGTAAAACCATTTATTCATGTTCCCACATATATTATTTTTTTAACATCAAACAAATATACCTATACACATATTTATATTGAATAAAAATGTAATTTTAAATAGAGTGTAATATAAGAAATGTATATAAAAATTACTCATAATTTTAATTACTATCAAAACAATGTTTTGAAATGGCAAAATATCTAATGTCGAGGACAACAAATCACGTTTATTGGCATTTACAATCTGCATATACAATAAGTAAATGGGCTGATTACAAAATGAATATCGAAGTGGAGGATGATAATGAATTTTTTTTTTTATATATATATTCGCAGTGACTAGGTAAAACCCAAAACTCTTAGAGACCGCAGAAACTCGAAAGGACTTGCTACTGTTGGCTTTTTGTGAAATTAACCAATGTTTTTATATGTATGACCAGAGAACAGTGGCGTAGCTAGCTCCGAGTGGGCCCTGTTTCAAAATTTCTTTGGGGGGCCCTTTTTCGGAAAATAAACAAAATCACTCGCATAAAAAAAATATAATTGAAAATAACAAAAACAACAATACATATTGAAAAACCTAGCTCTAAAAAAAATATTCTAGTGGTTCAATATAGTGAAAATAGTAACTGTTCGACATTGTTGAATTGGTAAATTATTATATATTATACATATTTATTGTACATACCGCTCATTTGCTACAACGACATAATTTAAAAATGAGCGTTTTTGAGTTATGGGCATAGGAAGAACCATTCTCACATATACTTTTAGCGGGTAGAACGACACATCTGAGCTTCAACTGCTCGCCGAGAAAGCAATTATTGCTGCAAAAATGTCATATTTCGAAGTGAGGGTAATTTTGAGGTTAAGGGAAAAATTTCAGTGAGTCCTATAGTTGTTACTGTACATTTTCTCTTCTTTTATCAAGTTATTACACGTCAAAAGTTTGAATTGCTTCTCCTGAAAAATCACAGTTTTTGAGTTATGTCACTGTTGCAGCAAATGAGCGATATGTATTTTGATCTACTTTTTTTTGTTGTTTTTTGTGACTCATACCTTGGGTTTAATTACGAGGTCATATCGCCTACTACCAGAAAGCTCTTTCTTCGCTCAGGTGGACATGAAAAATAGTGAATAAAGAGTTACTAACTGTAGTGTGTATTATTTATTAAGTTACAAATAGACTCAGAAGTACTGAAATCTGTAACGATCTGTTGTCAGAAGTGGGATTGAATTTTATTTGTTTACACAAACTTTGCGGTATAAAATGAAGAGTGAATATAAACAGAGAATATACGATATATATCTTAAGACTTGACTATTTAAGTCTATAATGAATAGATTAATCACAAATTAATGTAAAATTTATATTTCAGAACTTGAAAATTCCGTGGAAAGCTATATTCACATCAGTTCCTTTCTGGGCAGCAGTCGTGGCTCAGTTGGGCTTCGGATGGGGTTTCTCGATAACATTAACAGAAATGCCTTCCTACATCGATTCAATACTAAAATTCAACATTAAAACAGTAGGTTCAATTTTATTTGGTATATTTTACAATTTATATATGTATTTGTTTTTGTATATATCTACTTTTTATTGTATTTCTTGGTTTTAGAACGGGTTGCTCTCGGCGTTGCCATACCTGTCCATGTGGATTCTAACCTTTCCTGTTTGCTGGCTGGCTGATTATTTACAAAAAAATAAAATTCTGTCTGTAAATGTTATCAGAAAATTGTGGACAACCATGTGTTAGTATTTTCCTCAATTATTTGTTCTGGTGAGAAATAGTATTTTGTACATGCATTGTAAATTTTCAGTTTTTCTCCCAGTTTTCTCTTCATAATATTAGAAATTAATTTAAAATTTAAAAAAATAAAAACAAAATCCTAACTTTAATCTATTCGAAACTTCATAAGCAAGAGCTCAATGTTAACTATAGGACCTTAAACAAAACTTTTAGGCCTATTAGTATCTTTATGTTTCATTCTTTTCATTGATTTTTGACATATTGTTAATGAGACGAGAATGGAGTAAAAGGGGGATGCCTTGAGGTCTCCAATGACAAACAATATGGCATATGACTATATAAGATAATTTGTTATAAAACATATTTTTTCAGGAGGAACAAAAAATCTTACCTCGTCAAATAACTAAAAAATATTGCCTGGTTAGCACTATTTTACCATTTTGTTAGGCGAATTTATAAGAAATATAAGTTATAATACAATAAATATTATTCATACCGAATAATGAGTAAGGGAAATTGACATACTAATTAATATTTCCAGGTTAACGCAGAAGAAATTAATATAGATAAAATAAATAATAATAGATTAAATGAAGTGATATTGTATTTATTTTTCTGTTTCGTTTTTGCTTTCTTTTTTTTTTAAGTTGCATCATGACTTTCTTCAACGGAGTTCATAAAAAATCAATTTTTCGTTTTTCGTTTTTGTGACATTTTATGGTTGCGTTTCAACAATATCGTTATGTTTTTTAATTGTTATATGTATTTCAGACTGCAAAAGAAAATACTTTTTTCCCAATAATTGATTCATTGGCTGCATGGTTGCGTTTAGTATCCATATTAAAGCCTTCTCGCTAATAGCACTGGTCGGCATGAAAATCGGCCCTGACACCATTCCTGCTGATTCTTATGTAAAATCGATTTTCAATAATTTGGAGGGATGAAAGGGATTATTTTAGCCTTAAATCTCTTCTGAGCTCTGTTTCCTCAGTTCATCTGGGTTGGCTCATCGAAGATTCTCCATGGAAGGTGTGAATAACTTTCACATTCATCCAAGATGAAAAGCATGATTTTTCCTCCATAACTTCACATCTGCAGAATGGATCCGAAATAAGACCCATTATAAGATGTTTTTTTACCGTGTGATGTCAGATACCAGATCAGTTTTCTCAATGTCCTCCAAGATTGTTCTTCTCTTATTGTCCAGTCCTCTAATCAACTCTTTTGACTGTCGAACACCCGGTTGTTCGCTCCAAGACGAATTTTTCTTTCCGCAATGCCGATTCCTTCAGGACTGTTCTGCAATGTGCCTTTGTGATCCCTTCCGTTGCTGCAGGCGCCAGTTTGTCGTCTTGTCCAATTTCCTTCTACTCCGATTTGTCCTGGGACCCAGAGATGTCGGATTTCTTTTTGAACGCGCCGTTTTATTGAGTGAGTCTACACACTCCTTGAATAGCCTTCAGTTTATTTCTAATGAAGACCAAACGGGAACGAGGTCTCGTATGGGAAGATGCTGTCAGGGCCGATATGAGAATGATCTTTTTACATTATTAAATTAAACTAAATATGGTTGACAGAAATTTTACTACCCCAGCTCTACGAGATATAGGGAAAGTTATGTCAGAAAGTCGAGTTTACTTTTTCACAGGAATTTCATTTTAATACAAGAAAGTTGGTCCGAACGTTAAAAACGAAGTTTTGAAAATTTCATTGATCTATACTTGAAATACTGGATTTTCAAAACTTCATTCTTAACATTCGGAACTACTTTCATGTATTAAACTATCAAAAATAAACACTTTATATAAATATTGCCTATTAATGAGATGTGGGAGACTTGTGTTGGTCAGCCCAGACTGGAGGAGCGACGAGCCTGGTGATGATGTGTCTGGTCGGGGCCCAGCCAATCTTTGCCATCGTCCTTCTTACACTCGCCATCTCTCTATCCTCCTTCGTCTTCAACGGATTTAACATGAATCATCTGGATCTGGCTCCCAACTTTGCTGGCGTTCTCATGGGCATCGGTAACGGACTTGAGAATATATCAACTATTATAGCCCCTCTTAGTGTTGGATGGATTATTTCCGATCCTGTAAGTAGAACTATTATATATTTATTTATATCTTTGAACTTTTCATGTTCTCATCCCATACTCAGATATTTCCTATTATGGTGGAGTTCCGATGCCCGAATTATAAATTGTTTAAATTCGGATTACCAGGAAATTTTTTTTTTTTTTTTTTTTTTTTTTTTTTTTTATATTCTATTTGCAATCTATATACAATATATACATAATAAGCAAATATGTGGTAAAAGAAAAATATAACGTCACTTGATGGGAGAAGCCAGCCAGCGCTGACACTCCCTCGAAAGTTAATTGTCATTATTCACTATCCTCCGAGAGAAGATCGCGAGGCCACCTCCTGTTCAAGCGGCGGGGAGGATTGTCAGGATGGGAATGAGAGGAAAGGTCTTGTGCGAGAGGATTTGAATGGGAAGAAAGGTTTCTGTGGAATGATTGGAATCGGGATTTGATTAATTCATTTACAGTGGGAATACTGAGATCTCTGTGTAGGACTTTATTGGTGACATAGAAAGGAGCGTTGACAATTCGTCGGAGGAGTTTGGACTGGAATGCTTGGATACGATTGATGTTGGATTGTTTAGCTGTACCCCAAAGTTCGAGTCCGTAAATCCAAATTGGACGTATAATGGTCTTGTAAATCGTGTTTGTTGTTAGTCGTCAGTTTCGATTTCGGTCCAAGTAGTCGACGTAACAGTCCGTATCTTCGATTCAGTTCTTGTCGTTTAAGTCGTGTATGTGGGTTCCACGTAAGTCTACTGTCTAGGTAAAACCCGAGATAGCGGACTTGGTTTGAAGAGGGAATCAGGATGTTGTTAATGATGACGGGAGGACAGGATTGAGGGCGTAGGGTAAATGTGACTTGAACACATTTCTGCTCATTTAATTTAATTCTCCAGAGGTTGCACCACCTCTCTATTTCAGTGAGGTGCTCCTGGAGGATGAGTGAGGCTACAGCAGGATCAGGATTGGTGGAAAGGATTGCTGTGTCGTCAGCGTAAGTCGTCAGTAATGTCTGAGGATGGATAGGAATGTCGGCAGTATATGTATTGTAAAGGATGGGACCTAGGATGCTACCCTGTGGGACACCGGCCCGAATAGGTATGAGTTCTGAGTACTCAGAGCCTACTCGGACCTTGAAATGGCGATCACTAAGGTAAGATTTCAGGATGAGGTAGTAGGTACTGGGAAGGAAGTGTTTCAGTTTGAAGAGCAGCCCCGGGTGCCAGACTCGATCAAAGGCTTGCGCCACGTCGAGAAAGGCGCCCGTGCAATACTCCTTGCATTCTAATGCATTAGATATGCAATCGACAACCCGAAAACACTGTTGGGTAGTGGAATGTTCAGGACGAAATCCAAACTGGTGTTTAGGTAAAATGGATTGAGATTCAAGAATTGGGATAAAACGTTTCAACAAGAGTTTTTCAAGGATTTTAGAGAAGATTGGGAGCAAGCTAATAGGACGGTAGGAAGAGACATCAGAGAGAGGTTTGTTGGACCAGGAAATTAAAGAAGAAACGAGGGGCACAGGCTACGTCTAGTATATTCAGTTTTTCAAATTTAAAAAAAAAAAAAATCGCTCTTATTTTATTTATTTCATATAAATGTATGCTATATACAATTCATGATAACTATCATAATCGGTTATTAATTAATTTCACTAGAAGTAGAATGAGCTGTATTATTGCTATAATAAATTGCATAATATAATTGTTATTACTAAGTTTATCACAAGAGAAATAAGAGATATATCTGTGACAACTTAGATTATCAATGTGTCTTGTGAATATCATGTCAATACAGGATCCTCCAGACCAATACTGAGTATAGTTTACGTCATCGTCGGATCCTCTTATAAATCTTCAAATAATTGAATTTAATAAAATAAACACATAACTCATCATTCTCTTTCAAGAGAAGAATGCCCGTCGATAAAAAGTTTGGTAAGTTACGGATAGATGGCGGTTCGCGACTTTTCTACTAACTTTGATACAATCATTCGGGATTTCGCCTAATTTTTTTGTTTTTGTGCTGCCGTATTTAAGGGATGAAATATGAAGGGTTGAAACTTGTTTTATAATAAATCGTACTACACATGCTTTCTATCGGTGTTTGCTTCATTATTCTACGATATGAGCTCTCAAAGTGTGACGCAGTTTAACCCGTTCTACGTAGTAGTTCTACGTCAAATGTATATCTGTATTAAAGGCTGAATGGGACGCAATGTGAACGAGAAGACAGACGATGGAGAAATTTATCTCCTTTTTCCAAGCCACGGAATTTATCCTATTTTGGTTTTCAAAAATGGTTTGGTTTACATTCAAGAATTCTCTCGTCGATTGCTGCAATTATTTTTTTTGAAATCATAAACTCCTGTTTCAGTTTGATCTATTTAACCTATTTCAGAAGTGTGTTTAATTGAAGAGTTCAAAAAATAATATACATAATAATAGTCGAACGACTGAGGATAAAGCACTTTTCTGATTAAAAATCTTTATTATGTATTAGATATAAAAAAGGGGGAAAGTGAACGTGATGCCATCTCTCGACTCACAAACACACTAAAGTGCCGCCCCATTTGGCATTAATAATACTCCATTCATCTAACCTGGCTTCGGTTATTTCTTCGTTGAATTTCCTCATGAAATGAAATGCCTTTTCCATATTTCCCGGACATAATTTCCCCTTGTATCGGTTTTCCTTGAAGTAACCAAATTAAAGAATTTCTTCTTTTCATTTCCTGTCAGCATGGTGTCCTCTCCGTCGCCATTGAACAGCTCCAGGAAGCCCTGACAGAAGTTTCTCACTGGTTTTCAAAATGGAGGCTCAAACTGAACGCAGGGAAGACCGAAGCCAAAATTTTCACTCTTCGCAGATTCTCCATAGAAGAACAAATCAAGCTGCAAATTGATGACCTCCCGATTCTCTGGAATCCTAAGGACCAGGGTGTGCGCTATCTTGGAGTACTTTTAGATACACGACTCACATGGAAACTACACGTTAACAGAAAACTACAGCTAGCATATTCACGACTTAACACCCTCTACCCTCTCATAAACAGAAACACGCCACTTAAACACACGTGTACTATTCTGCTATACAAGACACTCCTACTTCCACTTCTAACATATGCCTGCCCAGTCTGGATCGGTACCAGCAACACTAACATGAAACGACTACAAACATTCCAGAATAAAGTACTCCGAATAGCTACAAACGCACCCTGGTTTGTCAGGAATCACAAAATCCACGAAGAATTGGGTGTTCCTCTTTTTGCAGCTCACATCGAGAAACTAGTGAAGAACCACCACGAAGCCCTTGTGCATTGTTTCGGGGCTGTACACTACAGTCTAGGAGCGCCTACTCCTGGGAGGCGACTCAAACAAAGACTGTACCAGGACTTCCTATTTTAAACCCTTAATTTTCTTATATATTTGTGTATAGCGCCTTTTTTTGCTGGTCCAAATAAATTTTGTTGTTGTTGTTGTTTCTTTTCATTTTCCGATACGAAGTTGTTCAGATTAACGGAGCTCCACTATATTCACTTTAATTAGAATATTTTGACTATTTTCCTAGTATTGTTTATGTTTTTATAACATTGTGCCCAAAGTTACTCATTCTTATTTATTTTAATTAGTCGTGTTAGACTCAGTTCATTTGTTTACATAACGAATCCTCTTTTTCTATATTAGAACAAAAAATAATTAAAATTTTAACGAGAACAGTTGGTTATTGTGACTCATGTGCCTGGGCTTTAACTACGAGGTCATATCGCCTACTACCAGAGCGCTCTTTCATCACTCTGGTGGACATGAGCCCAACTCTGCTACGGGAGTCCTAAATTTTGTCTAACCAGGTTTAATTCACCTAGAGTAACGGTCTTTAACGGGTACATTAAATCGTACAGGCTCAGGATCTCGGGTTTAACGTCCCATCCGAAGGGCGGCGTCTCAAGGTTTTTTCCACCTTCCATATAAAAAACCTAAGTGCCTCGCTGGGTTTCGAACCCTCGATCTTTAGCTCTGTAGGTTAGCAAGATATCTCTAAGCTACTGAACCAGAACATTTCGAAAGAACTATAAAAGACATGTAAACTTGTTGCCAGCATAGTACCGTAGAGTTTTAAGCAAATTATTACATATCTATGTAAATTATTAGATATTAATGTATAAATAAATATTATGTTAATTAATTATGGTAAAGTAATTCAGTTAGCATTAAAAACCTTTAGAAATTATTGAAATATCAGCAGTGTGTGGAGAAACATCCCTTTGTTTCTTGGGGCCATCCTTAAATTATCCTGTCACAGTGTTATACTCTTTTAACCTCTATTTAAATAAATAAAATAATAATAGCAATACACTGATGGACAGCTCTGTGGGAGGGATAATTTCATATTTTAATTATTTTTTGAAACTTGATATTGTACATACATACATATGAGGAGTTTGGAGCCAGAGCGGACCAACTGGTTGAAACTGAACAGGAAGAAAATGGCAATTGAAAATTGAGTACATTTTGTTTATCTCCATAAATGGGCCCCAAATATTTATTTATATTTGAAATTTTAGAATAGTATTGGATGAGTGATCCCTTTTTGTGTTCTATAAAGTTTTTGAAGGCCGTATGATCCATTGTGACTTTGAAAATATATGCACAAAATACTTGTGGACTAAACTTAAAGTGCTGCTATCTATCACTGAAGTGAAGAAACTAAGTGATCCACACTGGTTTTGAAAAAGGGAACCTATGCCAACATCAGGATGGTAATAACTCATTTTCCGAAAAATTGTGGGTTGGTCCGCTCTGGCTCCAAACTCCTCATATACACTGATGGACGAAATTAACCTTAAAATTTTTAATGTATAAAATGTTTAATTGTAATTTGGGATTAACATATAAGAGTAAACAAAGCGTTATTTACAGTTTATCTCTACAATAATAACTACTAATTACCAATAGTTGAACAATATTAAGGAGAGAGATAATAGATTTAATTTTAAACTAATAAAATTGAGTGGTGCGCTAATTTTGTCTATCAGTGTATATGACAATTATAGAACAATATCAAGTTTCAAAAAATAATTAAAATGGGTAAAATATGAAATTATCACTCCCTCGTGTCACAAAATTCTAACCTTATGGACGACCCCCATTTAGTTTTTATTTATTTCTTTTTTTCTTTTTCAGTCTTCTGTTGAACAGTGGAGAGTGGTTTTCATCGTTTCTGCCTGCATTTCAATTACATCCAATATCGTATTTGTCATCTTTGGATCAACCCAAGTTCAACCATGGAACTCTCCAAAGACAGAAGTAACAAAAGACAATTCTGCTATATAAAGTGATGTGTTTATTATGAGGATTTTATGACATTCAGACTTGCAGAAATATCAGTGAAATGTGTAAGAATGTCCACTGTATATTTGTCAATACTGTAAAAAAAAATTATTACAGGCAAGTGCTTGCATAGCAAGTTATGTTAAAGGACTGCCTATGTTTAAATTATACAATTTTAGAAATATGAAAATTTCAATTATTTCAGTTTCTGTAGTGTGCCTCCCAATCCCCCTCAAAAAAAAAAAAAGTAAATAGATTTCTTGTAGAATACAGTAGAGATCAGAGACAAATAGAACTTCAACAGTTGCAGCTGTTATTTATAACTTCTATTTAAATTAGTTATTGTGACTAATGCCCGGGCTTTAACAACGTCATATTACCTACTACCAGAGCGCTCTTTCGTCACTCTGATGAGCATGAGCCGGACTCTACTATGAGTATCCTATATATTGCCAACCCAGGTTTATTACCTAGGATAGGTGTTTTTAATGAGTACCTGACATCGCACAGGTTTGGGATCATCGTTTAACGTTCCTCTCGAAGGATGACGGACTCAAGCTTTTTTCACCGCCCAGATAAAAAAAAATCTAAGGGCCTCGGCGGGGTTTCGAACCCGAAATCTTGACGTTAGTAGGCTAGCACGTTACTTCTGAGCTCCCGGCGCCCTGGAAGCAGTGTAACTGCTATTTAAACTGATGGCAGTACTACAGAAATAGTGCTTTTGCTCATCACTACTCAAAAGTTGACTTGAAAATTATCGATACATTATTTATCCATTTTGGGGTGTATCTTATGTATTATACGGTGTACAGACCATGTTCTCAATAGTCTGACTACTGCCGTTTGACTTGGAATGAACCACATTGCTAAATCAATTTATTCGAGAAAATTAGTGAACCAGACGATCGTGGAAATTGGCGCATGAGAAGCGATTCCCCTTTCCAATACCATGTTATTTAGTTATGACTCGTCATATCGCCTACTACCACAGTGCTCTTTCCTCGCTCTAATGGACATGAGCCCGACTCTACTGTGGGAGTCCTGCCTGAATCTTGCCAACCTAGGTTTATCCACCTAGGGTAAGTCTTTAACGAGTATAATCAATAAAGTATCAATACGATATTGATAAATAAAATAAAAATGTCAATCAAGTCATAAAAGATAATTAACACCTGTTATAAAAATATTTATTGAAAGAACATTAGGAAACAAAAGTTTATTATAATTATTATATATATATATATTTTTTTTTTTTTACGTGCTAAAAAGTAATATTTGTGAAAGCTATTAAATTTTAATCTAATAATAATTTATAAATAAAAAGTTAACTACCATTTATACATATGACAACACCAGGAGGTAAGACAGATTTTTTTTTTGACATATTTATGGAGGTAGTTTTTTTTTTTTTTTTTTAATAATTTACTATTAAGCAAATTCAAATAAAAATTTCCTAATCCCTAAAAAAAAAAAAATTATTTCTTTCTAAAAATGGATAATGGAACAAAGGGCAACATTTATATCGTTGGTGATCTCTAGTTAAATAATAAAAATATTCCTAAATAAAACCAGAGAAAATTTGCATAGTGTTCACGCTGGAAACGTTTTGTAAGGGGAAAAGTGGGAGGGGGGGGGGGGGGGGGTGTTGGCACGGCCCCCCAGAAAATTGCGATCTAGTGTACCTAATTTAAAAAAATTATAATATATAACGCCAACTCCACCACAGACAAGACATTAGAAGGATATAGAAAGCTTCAATTCCCACTAAAAAGTTATTGATTTAAATTTGTATTGAATATTTTGTTACAACATACTAATATTTTGTGTCTGGTGCCTGATTGTTAATTATTAAGTTTAATTACTTAAACTTAAATATTATTGTGAAATGTAAACTGTTTTATTTTCTCTGTCGTGTTGACCGGCCTCACATCTTTTCACCTCGCATATAAACAACTTGAGAATGCCGTCCTTCGGATGGGAAGTTAAGCGATGGTCCCGAGCCTGTACTATGTTAGGTACTCGTTACAAACCCCCCCTATCCTATATGAATAAAAATTTAGGGTAGGCAAAATTTAGGAATCCCACAAAGATTATTATTACTATAAACATAGAAATCATGACTTCTCAGTCCGTTTTATAGCTAAATGGGCAGCACATAAGCAAAATTTGATGCACTGAGAATAGGATCCATGGTTTCTTTTACTTCTTAAACCTACATTATGCAGTTAGGACCCGCATGGTTTCATCACTTACTACACATTGTTCTAACCAAATGTTCCATCCGTGAGTAGATTTGAACTAGGCTGAAATAAAATAGATTTGTTGAGCAAAACATTATATGCTACATATTGCAATCTCTCTAAGTCTAGTTCTTTCTGAGCATGGTATTTTTAGTATTATACAGAGAGTCAAAGTTTGCGCAGTTTTTTATTTTTTTTTTTTACTTTTATCCTAAACCACGATGGCTTTAAATTATTTTGAAAACATTTCTGGGAACTGTGGAAAACCTTATAAAATAAATAAAAACAAAGAATTTGTTCAACTTCTATATTGTCTAATTTCACAAAAATATATAAAGTGTACCGGTATCGGCTTACACCATCGTCAGTACAAAGTTCAAAAGTGACACTCAAGTTCGCTAGGTTGTCATATTTATACAACCCTCAGGTTTCCTGAGATTACAAATAAAATAAAATTTCTTACTATTGTATTTTATTATTGACATATAATATACTATTATATTTGTAAATATTATGTTAAGGTAGGACTTCCTACCCTTTATGGACTCCCCTAGAGGTCAAGATGCCACAGCCTCTCAAGTAACCTGAGAATTGTATAAATATGCTGACGATAGCGCAAGCCGAAACCGGTACACTTATGTATATAATTATGTAGAATCCGACAATATAAAAGTTAACATTTTCTTTGTTTTTATTTAGTTTCTCAAAAATAAAATTTGATGAACATGCTAAAAAGTATATTATTACTAGTCCGTTATTATTACTATGTCCATAGAAAGCAGTTTTTTTTTTTTTGTTTATTTTACAGAAGTAAGCTTATTAAAATTGTACTTTTGAAGGAAACAAAAGGACAAGTAATTTTGTATTGTTGAACTAGAATGATACGAAGTTCGCTGATTATTTGACAATTACCGTTTACTGTTCGCGTAGAATATAGTAAACACTAGAAATTACAACTAACTGACTGTAGAAATTTAAATAATATTGAAGAGTTGAAGCCTATAATATCAAGAATGTGGCAGAGGGAAAATAATAATTGAGTTACGTTTTCATTATTTGAAATGCTATCTAATTTCTCCAAATGTATGAGAATCGCCCGATTATTATTTCAAAAGTATTTTTATCAAATACATAACCAGAAATCGGATATTCAAAAATCCAAAGTCGGAAATATTAAGGGACACCACTGATATACCAGGTGTGCTTCAAGAAAATTCATAAAAAAATATACAGAAGAAAAGAATACATAAAACAGGAAAACACATAAAAATACAGGGTGTTACAATTTTTCTCTCAATTTATAATTGTTTACAAAATACAAATGACAAAATAAACAAATAATGTCAAAAGGTTCTTCATTTTTCGCGCAACATAGCAGTTCCTTCACAGTAGCAGTGGTTTCTCCTTCAATGATTGATTAATTTTCAATTCATTAAAACTTTATATATCTTTTTAAAAAAATACTAAATACTAAAAAAAAAAAGTGATCAGTACGAGACTGTCATAAAGTAAGAAATACCATTCCATTTTACAAAGTAAAATATACTATTACACTGGAAAAATCAAGTTCAACACATGAAATCACCATTTCAAATGTTTTTTGAACTATTATAGGTCTATAACAGTTATTCAGAGAAATAATTGCTCATGACATCTCATTGAAACACCCTGCATAAATGTTTTATTTATCCTAAATTGTTTACAATGAAAGCCTTTCCATATATTGTATATACGTTGCACATGAAGCCCCATTTTTCCAAGAATACATACACATATTTCAGAAGAATTATATTTAATGTAATCACATAATAATTATATTTAAATTGTCTACATTTTTTCTTTCAAATATTTTCAAAATCTATTAAAAATGGTACCATTAGTTTTTTTTTCTTATATACACATATTTTTTTTATTTATTTTTTTATTCGCATGAATATTATTTAAAATTAATGCTAGTAAATATACATTTTTTATTTTTATTTTTCAAATATATGTATACATATATCATCGCTGCTACTGCATAATCTGCTATGTAAAGTATTTACTGTTTTCAGAAAACCCAAAAGCGTTATTATTTTTTAACCAGATCCATAATAATAAAGCAGTGTAGAAACTTAGGATTTAAAATGGATGGCTAAAATATCTAGTGGCTAGAATCCCAAATAAATATTGCCGAATTTTAAATTAACTTGTAAGTAAATTTTGGACCATGTAGCATATTGTGCAATGGAAACGATGATAAAAATTGTATATATACATATTTTTTTATTATAATCACATCCGATCACAAATGGCTAATTAAAATAAAATAATAAAAACAACTAGTAAATATTATTCTGACTAACAACGCATTGAAGCAATTATTTAATATGTTGTATAAAAACATGACACATAGAATGCATTTCTTATCAAATGTTATAATGGCATAAGTACTTTTTTTGGGGGGAGGGGAGGGGAGAAGTGACTAGGTACAGAACTTCTCTATTAAGAGTTTGTAATCCGGGTCATTTGGTTGCCCACTAGGTATCTGATTTTCTTCAAATTTCATCCTTACACTTCTGAAAAAGAAAAACAATAACAGAACAAACGTTTTTCCCATTTTTTTCTTGTTACCCAAAAGGGGAAAAAATCATTCGTTTTTATAACTTAAATCATAGCGCTATTTCAAATTGATGGAATTAAGTAATCAACTTCGCTTAAAATTGGTATCTTCACTTTTTGAATGTATGTTTTCCTAGAGCCACAATAATTATTAATTCTGGATTTGGGACAAATTAAATAATTAATTTCACAAACTTTTCAATTGGAGAAAATAAATCATATCAAGCAGATCATAAAATGAGGTTTTATTCTGGTGTTGTTCTAAGAAAAAAACATATCTAGGAGATAAAATATTTAAAAATCGGATACCTAATGACAATTACATTCGTTGATTATGCAAGTATATTTCTAAATTAAAAATGATGCCGGGGGATTTTTAAATCTAATTAAACAATCAATTAAAATATATATATATACAGGGCACCCCAATTATGTCAGGTCAAATGTTTGTTGTTTCCTTAATCAAATAAAAAAACAAAAAATGTTTAGTGTTTAGGAGATAAGAGGAACGAGAGACAGACATTTTTCAAAAATCGTTGCCTGTTGCTTGACTGACACTCAGGTGTTAAATCATCAAAAACATGACTGTAATTATACTTAATGTTTTCTGTAAAGATATTGTGAAATAATAAAAAATAAAGAAAAACTTATTTTTTTTAAATATTGTCTATTTCACAGTACACATATATATTTCACAATATACATATATAAGCATATTATATACATGAGAAAATACTTCCATACATTATATATATTTTGTGAAATAGACATAAAAAACAAAAACCCATTTTTCTTTATTTTTTATGATTATAGTTGTTAATATCAACTTTTTTTTCTTATTTTTGACCAAGGAACACGCACTAAAAATGTAGGCAGACTTAACTGAGATATTCTGTATATTAAAAAAAAATATAATAAAATAAAAACACCCAAAAAAAGTTAACTCTACGTAACTAATTAAATAAAGTCTTCTCGTAAACCTCAATAAATGGCGGAGTATGAGAAGATCAAATAAAAAAGTGGGGACGGCTCCTCAGAATTTTATAATAAAAAATTAATTATGTAACTCTTTTAAAGCAATAAAACGAGTACGGAACTGAAAAAAATGTTAACATGGATTTTCTAAAAATTTCTCAAGAACTTCCGTACTACTTTGGGCGTTTTCAATTGTTGAAACAAAAAAAAAAGAATCTCGATTAAATACAAACTGCCTTAAGTTTTTATTAATCTTGATTTTTGCACCGCCCATAACTTTCTTTAATTAGAGATACGACATCGAATGAAAGTGGGTAACAGTATTAGTAGCCGAAGAAAGTACTAGTAGTATCGGAAGGGAGTTAGTATAGTAATAGGTAGTTAGTATAGTAAGACAAATAACATGAACCAAGATATACATGCGTATTGAAGAGAATAACACTTCAATTGAAATGCAAATAGGTTATTGCTATACGAAGTATATGGAAAGTTATATAATCATTCAAAAATTCGAATTTGAGTTTTCCCCAAAATTTCAAGTTTTCCGACACACTGATTCAAAAAATAAATACATTCTGTGTGTCTGTGGTCTGATAAAATGAATGTATATACACATTATTGCAGGTATTATATATAATATTTAAAGCCATATTAGTCTCAACATTTTCAATTTACCTAAGTTAGTTTAGTTACCTAAGATTGTTTTATTGTCCAAATGGGGTTTTCAAAAAAAAAAAAAATTTTTTGGGTATATGTTTTGGATTTTTGAAAAAAATTTCTTAGAAACATAAGATGTACTTTACTAGCTAAAGTTAATTTTTTAATAACAATGATGATAATGTTAGATGTGGAACTTGATAATGTCTTAAGGAATATTGTACTACATATTACGAAAACAAAAAAAAATGAATGAAAGAAAATAAATTGAAAATGTTGAGACTAAAATGGCTTTAAATATTATATTATATATAATACCTGCAATAATTTGAATATAAATGTCTCATATATCGGAAACCGATTTACGATTGTTATGTACAGACACGAAATTGTATGTGTGTATCCAGAACCACCTAAGGAGGACACCAATCGATTTTCAGCCAAATCGGCCAAAGGAACATAAAAACTCGAACAACAGTCGTTGTAATGAATTTGAAATGGAGATGAAGTCAACTATTGATTTTAAACCCAAAACGACTGGTTTTGGAGGGGGAGCGAAAAATTAATTAATTAATTCATACTGGGGAAGTACATTGCCAATGATTCACCGACGTTTTCCTTTCAATTTATAGTTCGGAAGGTTATCTAGTTGAATATAAGCTGCAGCTCCCCCCATCCTCAGCCAGTTGGCTGAATGTAACTTTTCCATCTAATATCGACCCGTACAGCAGCACCTCCGTAATAACATGGCGTGGCATATTTTCTCTTATTTTTTTTTTTTTTTTTTTTTACATAATTATTATCCCAAATTATGTTTTTACATTCTGTAACTTGTCTCTATCTAAATATCAAAAGATGGGATGTTCAAATGAACCGTTTCACAAGTGAACTCAACTGTTTTTGACAAATTCGTTTTGTGAATAACTCAAAGCGAATTCTACAAAATTAGAAATGGTAATACATAATTATAGCATTGTTTTATTCCAATACAATATTTTCTAATTATTATACTTATCGCGTAAATGCCTATGCTACAATGTTGTTAGTTATTTTCAGTCTTTAGACTCCAACTTGAGATGGAATGAACATCCGATTTTTTGATACTGAGATATATCCATTCAAAAATAAACTACCATATTACCAATAAAAAAAAACTTATAGTTCCTATCCGATATTATTCACGAATACTTTCTTGGTTACTAGTTGTCAGGGATGGGCAAACTATGATGAAAATTAACCAGCTTTCTTCAAAAATAGTAATAGAGAGAATAAAGAATCAGTCGGTCGCTGTATACTGTGCCTTTTTCAAAAATGAAACCAGAATACAATAACATTTTGGGCACTCAGCGGCAGTTTCAAGCATCGCAAACTCCAGAATACAAAAATAAGCAAGTTTATTATAACAAAATTGAGACAGTTATCCTGAATCCTAATGAGAAAAATCTTCTTTTTTTTTGAAAACCGTCAAAAATTTTCGGTTATTTTATAATAAATCTTTTGACTCGCTCTGGTCCGCATCTAAAAACGTTTACCCATCTCTGCTCGGAGTACATTATCAAAAGTGAAATACATCAGTATTTTTTCCTAATCCCAACCTATTTTATGTCGTTTTTTTTTTTAAATATATTTTTTTATTTACTTTAAAATGTATGTTAATTCAAATTATAAATTATATAAATGGAGAAACGATATAGTAATACATATAATGAAGTGTGTGTTGTAAGTGGTTACTATTTTAAGAAGGGCGATAGTAGTTCAAGTAGTCTTTGAGAGTGGGAGGGAGCGGAAGGAGGTCTATTTTCTGCCGCATGACATGGCTGTAGAGTGGCGGCCCCTGGTGGCTCTGCGTTGTCCTCTCTACAGTCTCCCCCTCCGAGTCTACATCCATCGTGTCCTCACAGCAACTCTTCACGTCACCCTCTGCTTCCGCCACTTCACAGTTGTCCATCTCTGTACAGATCCCACTGTCCAACTTCTCCCGTTTCCCCACCTTGTTCTTCCTCTCTGAGATAGACATCTCTTCCTCTGCTTCTTCCTCCTCATCCTCCAGTTCTTCTTCCTCCTCCAATTCGTTATGTCCCTCATCTTCCTCTTCTTCTTCGTCATCTTCTTCTTCATCATCATTCTCGTCTTCATCAACTGTTGAATTATCCTCAGATGCCATTCTATTGTCTGTTTCGGAATTATCTCTAGAAGTTCCTCTAGAACTGTCTCTTGAGCGCGGCCTGGAACCTGAAAAAATGTTAGAATTCGAATGAAAGTTAATTTTATATTGTGGCACTGCTACAGTAGCAGTTGCTATTTTAGATTAGGGTTGTACATATTTTAGGTAACAATATCGTACCTGCAAAATATTAAGTAGAGAAGCGCGGGCATATTGTGAAAAAGTATAATAAATAAATAAAACAAACTTAGGTTTTACGCAATATTGTCTATTCTAAGAAATGTATACATAAACGACAGGTTTCTCTTCTTAGTTCATACCTAAACCTGACGATGGTGTAGTGCCGAAACAGGTAGGTATATTTAAATTTCTTATGGAATAGACAATACTTTAAAAAACTAAGTTTTATTTTCTAAAATAAAAAGAAAAGAATAGAAAAAAAGAAGTGCTTATATTTGTGGTCACAGGGAATAAATTGGTAAATCTTAATTCGTAACTTCTCAGGGCAGCACTTTTTTACTTTTCGGTTAATCGTGTAAATCCAGTTTTTGGAATAAATAAATTATGTTTGCACCATTATTAATCATATACTTTCTAAATTATAGGAGTGAATGAAAATAATTATTGTTAACCCTTTCTTGGATTTTCCCTTTGTTACCTAATCATTCCCTATCACTTACCTAATTATTGACCACACTTACCTAATTTTTATACACACTTACCTAATTATTAACCATACTTTTTGAAATACTCCTGAATGATGCCTCTCTAGTTGAGCACGTTGATTTAACCGAAAACACCCTCTTCACTTGGAATAGTTGAATAAATGGATAAATGCAGTTATCTCGTGAATGATTCCTCAAAGAAGTAGATGAAGTTGATTTAACCGAGAACATACACAATTTTACGAGATACCAAGAAACCCACATCTTTATAATTCCGAAAGAATTACAGTTCTGAGCTCCCAACTTCTTTACAGTGCGCAGATGGCTTGGGAGATCACAGTACACATAACTCATTTTGGCCATTTTACGACTAACAACTTATTCCCTGTGACCATATACATTATATAATAAAAACAATACCGTTGTTTTGCGTAAACCGAAACTCTCATTTCACTTTTGAGAAAAAAGTTATCAAATTTTATTTAAACATATTAAAAGGTTGAAGTTTTCCTGCGGACATTTGTCACTAAGACTTGGAGCAGAAACTTTGAGGAAACAAAATTCTATACAAAGGAAGGAACACACACTCGGGAAATAGGTTCTTCCGGTTATTTCAGCCTCCTAAGTGTTTATCTTTCGTAACGAAACCAAGCCAAAAAAAAAGTGAAGGATACTCACGATTGGGCGGGTGGAGGTTGATGGTGGCGATGGTAGGAACCAAATTGAGGTTGTCCCTTCGGCCGGGGGCGGCACCTCCGTGGTGAGAGAGCCGGGAGAGGAGCAGACCAAAGTCTCCATGGCCTGCAGCCCCACCCCCAGCCCGGAGTCCACCTCCACCCTCCTCCTCCGAGCTGTCCAACATCGGAATGATGAAGTTGTGTAGAAGACGCCGACGTTTTGACGGATAATAGGTTTTCCTCTTTTTCAGTACGATATTAGGATATTCATCTTGAGCTTTTCTTCTTAGGATGCTTCGGATAACTGAGCGGCAAAGTTCTTGAAGGTCTAATGGCCTCACCTCCGCTAAAATAATTAAAATAATAATACTCTTTATTTGTATTAGATTAGATTGATCTTACAAGGAAAATGCAAATACTGGCAATGTTTTTACGAGTATCTGACATCGCACCGTCTCGAGACTATCACTTATAATGTCCCATCAGAAGGACGGCGACAACCTGCCGGGTTTTCTCTCAGTTTAATGTAAAACAATTAAATATCTACTCACGTAATTTGACAGGATTACTACATTCATGAGTGGATGGTAACTGCAATGTTGCAAATGAAACTGAAAGAACAGCATTGGATTCCCAGCAAGTTTCAGTCTTGCGGGTGATCTGCATTAACTGATCGTTTAGAGGCATCACCAGCACTCCACCAATCTGAAAAAGGTAGAAAACATCCATTAAATTAGCTGTTTACACTTGGTTTGGTTTAACATATTTTATACTCTTAACTTGGGCAGAAAAACTCTCTATAGGTTACTATCCCATTCTAAATATTTATAAAGTGCGTCCATTCGAGTCAAAATCTGGTTGAAAAATTTGCACATTCACAATTAGACTAGTTCATATCAAAACTATCATTAAAAAAAGTATATATATATTTTTTTTTTTACATTATTAGACCCATGATTTAGATTTCGCAAATATAACAAAAAATTGAATAGGTCGTAACGTCGTAACAGTGTAACTCGTCTTTCCGGACATTACTTTACTGAAATTAGTTCAAAATTACCCTATTTTACTAAACCCCCCTCCTCTGATATGAATTAGACGATTTTGGCGTCAGTCATATAGCGTACCTGGTTTGTATTACACAAAGTTACAGCATATTTGACGATTTTCTTTTAGAGTTTTGTATTTATTTTACACGTTTTGTCAGTTAGTCTACTTTTGTAGCTAGTAACTCTTGATAATGTTGTGACACGGTTAGTGAAATATAATGATGTTGGGTTAAAAATTATATATTTATCCAAAAAGTATCGAACTATCAATCACTATCTGATGAAAAACATTAAGCGGGAAAAATAATGAAAATAGCATAAACATTGTTCACTTATAATGTTATTGTTAATCTATAATCAGTTTTGGTATAACAGAACCTTTATAAGTTTTTTTTTATTTTAATCATCAAAAACATTTTGATAAATATTTTATAAATACTAATAAAAAAAAAAAATGTTATTTACCTTTAAAATCTATCACTGATTAGATATAACAGACAGAACCTTAGAATATTTTTTTTAACATCAAAAAACATTTAATTATTACTACTATTAAGTATTAAAAAAAAGGTTTTTATTTACCTTTAAAAGTTATCACTGATTAGGTATAACAGAACCTTGGAAAGTTTATTTTTTTTAAATCACCAAAAAACATTTTAATTAATACTACTATTAAGTAGTAATAAAATGCTTTTATTTACCTTTAAAAGGTTTTTCATATAATTTTCATGATTTTCAGGACACGCGGCTCCACAATACACCCGGTCATAGAGACGTGTACCGTGTTCGTTAATACACAAACTATTACCTGTTGAAAATATAATTTCATTTTCATTATATATTTATTTTGTAGTATAATCATATACTAATGTATGTTTTCATTGTAATTAAAATCTTCAAGAATTTGAAATATTGGTCAATTTATTTGTCACATATATGATATTAGTCATTCCAAAAGTATGGTTCAAAAATAATAAAATTCCATTATGTAAATACAGAAATTAATGACTAATAATAATATCTTAAATGAGTGGGTCGGCAACCTTTTAGGACTTGCGGGGCATAACTATATAAATAATGTAAGCGCTCAAATATGCATAAGATGCAATGACATGTAATTATGTTCTACATATCAGTCTTTCGACAAAATTAAACTGCATTCCACCAACTTTCTATCATAGATAAATCTAATGGCATGCTTAAATAAATTATTTTACAGTAGCCTCGCAAGTCCTCATACAAAAAAAGCCATGAGAGTCCCGGTTACCAGAACCCTGCCATAAACTATTGAACTCTTAATTGACTGGATATCTAGTTATTTAGTAGTTACAATAGATTGAGTTAATTACCTTTAACAAAAATCGGTTCACAGAATTCATAGCAGTCAAGGGCAGGAGAGTTTCTCTTAAATTCATGCAATTTACTATAGGCGTACTCAATAACGTCTTCGTAGAGCTCAACACCGTGATTTACACCATACGGGCCTAAAACGAGAAAAATAATAACATTAGATAAAACATATATTGACAATGACAAGAGGGCACCGATAGCTCAGGGGTAGCGGTCCTAGCATTCTGAGCTCAAGATCGTGAGTTCGAAAACGAGGCTCTTATGTTTTTTTTTTTATTTGGGAGAAAAAAAAAACCTCGAGCTTGCCGTTCTTCGGATGGGACCTTAAGCTATGACCCCGTGCTTGTGTGATTTCAGGTACTCGTTAAAGACTCCTATTCTAAGTGAATAAACCTAGATAGACAAAATTTAGGACTCCAACAGTAGAGTCGGACTTGAGTGACGAATAAGCGCTCTGGCAGTAGGCGACTGATCTCATAGTTAAAGCCCGCATTGAGCACTATAACTGTCTTAAGATGACAACACCTTAAAAGAGAGATTCTACTTCGAAAAGTCACCAAACTGTATTATATTTTTTTCATATTCTGAATGTATCAGGTCATCCTATAAGTAATGTCGATTTTTGTATTCTGGGATGAAAATTAATAAGTACTGTATTAATTAATTTTTAATAACATATTCCCCACAATTTTTTCATCGTATTTGAAAATATATATATTTGGGTATTGGTTCTATGGTTCTAAAAATAAAACGACTGAATTAATCGGCTAGCCAATTAGAAATAGAAAGTTCAGAAAACTACAGAAAGCTCTTTCGTCGCTCTGGTGGACATGAGTCCTAAAGTTTACCTACCTAGGTTTATTCACTAGGGTAGGGGGTCTTTAAAGAGTACCCCCCCATAGACTTGATCTTGGATGGGGCTGTCGCTTCGTACTTCTGCAGACACAATATGCCCTTAAGAGCAGATATTGATGAGCCTTAACGCCTAGCCCTGGAGGAAGAGATGTGCGGACAGTCCAGACCAGAGCGCTGCAAGGACGTCGTCCAGAATTGGATAGTGGAAAAATGGCAACAACGTTGGTCACGATGCTCGGATGGCCGAACGACGTACGCATACTTCCCGAACGTATGGGTACGCCTTGACTCCACATGGGTACAGCCAAATCACTGGACGTCCCAAATATTATCAGGTCATGGTGATTTGAACTCCAAGCTGTTCTTCTTTCTTAGGAAGAACTCCCCGAACTGTTCGTGCGGCGGTATCGAGACTGCAGAACATGTGGTCCTCGAATGTCCGCTGTACGACCAAGCTAGGGAGGAGTTTATTCATGGGACAAGATCGTATTTGGGACTGGATCTACGGCAGAATACCCGATGTTCTGCCGATTCGTCGGCTCCTGGCGGGAGCAGAAGCAGGTCCTGTAAGATGGACTGGGGACGATCGGCGCAATTGTTTTACCGATTGCCAATCCCCGTCCCTCAGTAACCCCTTGATCCCCGAGCTCTTCTCCCCACGTTTCACAGGCTGATATTGCATCAATGCAAGGCACAGGCCCCATCAAAACTGGATAAAATATTATTATTTTTTTAAATATATATATATATTTACCTAGTAAAAGGCCAACCATAGTGCTGAGATAGCCAGTACCCGAGCCGAGATTGAGGAAACTGAGTCCAGGTCGAAGATGGAGACTCTCCATCACCTCTCCATAGATACAGGGTGCGGAGAGATGGATGTTGCCCTTCTTCCAGGCCAGATCCTTGTAGGCACTCTCCTGACACTCGGGCAGGAAATAGAAACCGCGGTCCACAGCCCGGAACACCAACTCAATGGGGACCGTCTTGATGTAGTCCGCCTCTTTTAGTTTGTCAATCAGATCATCATGGTCGACCCCAGCACTCACTGCTCCCCCCATACTGGCTGAACAACACATCAAAACAACAACAATTTATAAAATAATCTATTCAGACAAAAGCATAAACGAAAGAATAATATAAAGAGACAAATCAATACATTATTATGAAGAGACAGAAGTTCAAATAATATAAAGATACAAAAATACAAGCAGTAAAATAATACGAGATACAAACACAAACAATAGAATGTTATAGAGGAAAAGACCCCCCACCACTACAACCCCCAATCCCTTACATAATTTTGAGCTGCCACATAGCCTTTGTTTAAAGAGGGCTTATAAGGATGTTACATGTGAAATTTACAGAAAATCCGATTAACTGTTAAAGAGTTAATTCTAAGTCCCCCCCCCCAACTCAACATTTGGAGATGCCATAGCCAACTGCTGACTGAACTTCTAAGGACGTAATATGTGAAATGTCATAAATTTCGATCAGCTGTTTAGATGTGATGTTTTTTAAAAAAAAGTAGCACACATAACCAAAAATGTCATTTCAACAGGTTCACTCACATTCCGCAGAGGTTACAGAATAATTCGAAGTCAAAAACACTAAGGGTCCGTTCCATGAGCATCATACAAATTGAGTCATGTTTTTGTGACACCCACTGCATGAAATAATATTGAATGGGACAAACAAAAATATTATATTAAGTCAAAAACACAAACAACAAATATTATGAAGATATCTATTTTCACAATATTTCGTTTGCGTTACGTTCATTTAATTGTCGCATGCAAAAGGAGAGGGACAGAGTATTTTTTTTATGAGAATTTATCTAAAAGATATGCATTGGCCAAGTCAGATATTTAACATATATATATTTTTTTTTTTTTGTAAACTAGGTCGTTTATTGAATAATTTAATTGATATCAAATAACACTTCAAACAATACGAATACACAATATTCAAGAAAATTGAAATTCTTGGGAAGGGTCTATACGTAGCTCATTGATAATCTCCGTGTAGGCAAACAGCGAAACGGTCTGACCTAATTTTTCAATTGTGTTCATATGGCGTTAAGCTGTTCAACTTGTTCAACACACCTCATATACTTCTAACTTTTTTGTTTGACGTTAATATGGAGGAAAATGATACTATCACTCGATTTTTTTTATATATATAATTTGCAACACCTCTTTTGAGTACATTTTGATTACATAAAAAAAGTATGTATGTATATATATTTTTTTTTTTAATTCTAATTTACCCATGCTGGTGGAAATAAAATGTATTGCCTACTAGTGAATTGAATGAGAAAGAATTTGATATCCTAGGCTACAATGGGAGATTAACATGATTCTTTTTAAATTGGGGGCCAAGCAGATTCCCACCGCCACTATAAACGGAGGGAAGGGAGGACATATTATAAGAATAGACAAAAAGTAGATTTAAATGTTGAAAAATGTTGTACTAACGCTAACGTTGTTGTCACCTCTTCAACATGTTCATCTTACGAAATATGAAGATTAAAACGTATTAAACTATTGGGTTCACCTTATCTACAGACAATTTGTTATATTTTATCAATTTACTCTAGTTGTGCATTTAAGCCTATTATACATGCAAGAAGAAAGAAGAGATGCACTAAATATATTCAAGTCTTACTGTGAACTCCAAATAAAGCATATACAAAACATCAATAAAAATATTTGCCCAAAAGTATCAAAACATAAGACATCACAAATGAAACTTTTGTACACTAAATTACATATATAAACAACAATCTATTCAAATGAAACCAATATACATGTCAACAAAGAATGATGAGTTCTTAAGTAAAACAAAACGGTATCAATATTGAACAAAGAAAAAAAAAAACAAAGATGCAACCAGAGCAAAATATAAATTCTTAATTATTCTTTAATAATTGTATTAGCCCATGAAACTTTTGTACACGCATTAAGTAGTATTGATATGTTGAGCTTTAAATCATACCCAACTTCACTAACAATGTAACATGTCAACAAAATTGTTTTTTTCAAAGCAGAAAAAATTAATTTTACTAGCACTTTACTGAATAACCATAAATTAAAGAAGTTAATATCTCTTGTTTGTGTTCACATATTTATTTATTTTTTAATAGATAAATAAATGATACTAAAAAGAGAAAAGAAACAATTTAATAAAATTAATTTAATTTCGGAAAAACACAAAACGAAACTGAAAGTTTGACATAATTTTTCAAACCAAGGCAACACCATAACATACTAATTAACTTCACAGAATGTCATAACCATAAAATAAGTGAAATTGTATACTTGTCTTACATTATAAAAGAAGTGAGCCTAATTTGGCAACAGAACAAAATGATTCGGTCCTAAAATGAGATACAAAAGTGAAAGACAGACCATTCACAATAAAAACAATTCCCTGATTATCATGAAGTCTGTCTCCCCAAGTCCATCTCGAAATGTCGCAGTTCTACTATTGAGGGCGATAACTCAGCTGACCCTGATAATCAGCTGATTTGACATCAACCCAAGGCCTTCTTCAATCGAACACCTTTGTTCATTGAAATGAAATATTTAAAAAACTTTCTTTTCTTATAAATAAGGTAATTATTTTTTTAATTTTACTATTGACCTATTAAATATTGGAAAAAAACAAGCTATACGTCAATTTTGAAAAACAAATGTATCTGGCGTTTAGTCCACTAGAATCTAATATTCGTCTGTAAATATTTGTATTTTATTTTTGTTTTCAGTTTAGTATTTTTATGTTTATTTTGTTTACATATAAGCTAAACGCTGGTGAACATAAAATATCTCATACAGTAATGACCAGAACAATGTAAAATGAGATTCAAATCTAAATTATAATTTTAAGATTCATTACTTACAAATTATTGCGGTATATTATCGTTCTTTTCACTATAAACTGTTTTGTTTAAAATTAACTTATTAGTTATTCGTTAGCCTGGCAACAATATATAAAAACTGAATTTAAAAAAAATTAATATCCAGCGATGGTTGTAATAATGGTGAAAGTTTTGTTATTTGTTTTTAATTGTTTTCAAGGTTAAATTTATAAAATAAACACGATTTCATTTTTAAAATACTGCAATATACATCACATACATTATGAAGAGATCCAGATTTTGTTAATCGTTGTATAGATACCGAATTTTCAAGTGACTAGCTTCAACTTTTGAAGTGCCAATATACGCGTGTATCTCAATTATTAACTTTTAGTTTAATATATATTTATTTGGCATATTTACAATCGTTACAAGATTAAATTAGAAGCATTATACTTCCTGGAATTTCTGGTTTCTTTTTTTTTTTCATACATATACGCTAAGTATGTATGTTTTCAGTTTGATTTTTTTGTATAGGTATCGATTTCAAATTTTAATGGAAAATGTCGAATTTTACTTATTAAAGATTCTATGTTTAAGTATTTCCTTGAACAATGTATGGTTGCATATGTAACAATGAAATGTTTTTTTTTTTTAGGTTTTTCAAAAAAGAAAATATTCCTTCTTGAAAGAGTATTGTAAAAGATTAGGGGAACGCTTTTCCTCCTTTTTATGCTATGATTACATTACGTTCTAGAATATTATATACATCCGCTCGAAAAAAAAATTAATAAAAACATTTTCGGCATGATAGTTCTAGAAATAATTAATAATCGTACAGTTGTGAAATTGATAAAAGGTAGCACTGCATTCTCGAATCAATTTAAAGTAATTTAGTAGGTGTAATAATGTTTTTATTGAATGTGAATGGGACATATACCTATTCCAAAAATACATTAAATAATATATATTCTTTTTTTTTTTTTTAAAGAAATTTAAAAAGTTGTTGATGGTTGGGGAATTTTATGAAGTTTTTTCCCTTTGTTTGATACACCTGCTAAGCTAAGATTTGATATTGATACTTATTCGAATTAAAGATTCAATTTTTTATCATTGTGCTTGTTTAGAAAAATATTTTTTTCATCAATTGTGGCTGAAAATTTTGAAATTTAATACATAGGGGTGTTTATATAGTAAACATTTTGGTAGTATCAGACATTGGAATGTGTCGTCACAAAGGTTAATAGGAAAAGGGATATTTTGACCGGTTGTATGATGTTACAACTTGAACCTGATTGGGTCTAGTTGATGAGAAGTTTGGTTTATGGTTTCGTATTTTCAAATATATTTTATTTTGAGTGAATTTTAGGATAAGAAGAAGGAGTGTACAGAATACTACATTATATTTACTACAAATTATGACTTTATAGGTAAATGCGTTTTTCATATTGAATACATTTTTATAAAAGAGAAAATATGATGTGTGGAGGGGGAAACTTTCAAATAAAGATTTTAATAAACATTTATTTTAACGTGTCATATCATTTCTCGGCAGAAACGTGTTGTTAGAGTAAATTTTATCCCTATTCAATTATTATGTTTATTTACACATTGTCATTCAAAGGGCTTTGCTTCATTTATGAAAAGTAATACATTTTATTACTCTTAGAAGTTTATTGTTCTAAGATCTTACAATTCTATTTAATGTGTAAAATAAAATTAGAAACTATTCGATTCGGTAACTTCCTTATTTATTATTATGTTATTTAAGTGTAAATATCCTTTGTTGATGAAATATTGTTATTATCAATGTCGACAGTTAAGATATCTCTTTTATTTGTGTCTTATTTTATTCCTTTGTTCCAGACTTTTTCGCTCGAAAAAAAAAAAAAAAAAATGAATGGCGACGATAAAAAACATACTGTATCCGAAAGCGATGGAACTGGTATGGGAGGAACTATGGCCGGAATTCCAGCTACTTCTGTGACTTGCAATGCAGAGAAAAGGACATTACCTTTATTATATGTGCAATCACCTGTTTCCAAAAGTAGTATTTCAGTTACGAATTCCTCTGATACAGTTTCTTACTGTACTGCTAAAATGTCAGGAACAACCAGCGTTTCACCTGTAAGTTAATATTCCTATATTTCAGTAAATTGGTAAAGATGATCTTATTTTGGTTCATATGCGACAAATTTTGATAATATTCAAATATTCCATAGAATAAGTTATTTTTATTATTCGAGCTGGATCTTAAGTACATGAATTAACCTACGGATTTGTAAGTTCTTATTTATTTTTATAGCTCTGGAAATGCTTTCCATATTCATTAATAATTTTAATAATTGTGTTTAAAGTTATTTGTACTTTTCGTAATGAATTTTTACAAACATTTACTGAAAAAATAAATTTCAACCTTTTTTTTCTCTTTCGTCTCACTTATTCACACTCTTTTATAAGCATACTTTAAAAAAATGCATATGTATCAATTGTTTGACATTTTCACCATGTTGGCTAATCTATCGATTTCTATCATTATGAAATCTTTTAAAATATTTCTAGAATTAGCGACGAAAAGCTATGTTGAGTGTTGTATTTTTTACTTCTCACCTCAGTTATTTTTTGAATTAATTTTATATTTTTGTACTAGGATACTCTGATGCGAAAACCATGAATTCAAAATGTTTAAATTGGTTTAAAGGATATTTGATTATTTACTACATCTTTGGTTGTATATAGCTCGTTAAGTCAATCATTAAGAAACTAGCTCGTATTTTTGAGAAGACAAGTTTTAAGTTGTACCTTGTTGGCTTTCCTTAAGCACATCGCCTCCGGAAGGGACGTTAAGCGATGGTCTCGAGCCTATGCGATGTCAAGTACTCGTTTAGGACGCTTACCCTAATGAATAAACGTTGGCAGGCACAATTTAAGACTTCCATAGTAATGTCGGGCTCATGTCCACCAGAATATGAAAGAGCGCTCTGGTAAAAGACGATATAACCTCGTACTTGAATCCCGGGTATGAGTCGCAATAACTAACTAATTAATTAACTAATCTAGGCTATGCTCCGAATTTTGTGAATATGCTCTGTTGAGTCTGGAGCGTTTTTGCGTTGAGTCAGAACAAACATACAAACCTACAACTTATAGAAATATATATATATATTATTTAGGTATTATTAATTGAATATATGTTTATTTATTTTTAAATTATTATTTTCAGGTAAGTAACGGTTCATCACCCAATCCGAAATTGATTCAGGTGAAGAATTCAGGGCAGAATATTGCCTATGTGGGAACGCTGTTCAAGCCGCCACTGAAGGGAGGTAAGGAGTGCCTGCCTCAGAAGGTGCTTCTGACGCCTATCAAAGGGAAAAAGGGACCAGTGGCGCGGCTCATCCTGCCAAGACCTAACTCAAACGCTAACGGCTCCAACAGCGTTCTCATCCCATCCCAGAATAAGCTATGTCGGAGTTTTGTTGTCAGCTCCATGCCCCAGGTATGAATATTTTTGATTTTTACTTCCCTAGTTGTATGCATGAAATGGTTCAAAATGTTGATGTTGAGTTTTCAGCGGAATTTCATGTTCCACGTCCTCCTGGATCCAGAACTCATAAAAAGTCCTGAGTATTTGTGGACAAGATAACTGCAGATAGAATGAAAACTTCGACACGAAACTTAATAGTTGGATCCCTAAGCACGACACATATTCATTTGCAACCAAATCGCCCCTAATTAATTAACTTTTGTTCTCGAAGTAAAACTGAGCAGAGTTATCAATTCACTATATGATATTTAACATTTTCTGCAGGATATTGTAAAACAAATAATAAAGAGAAACGTATGGTTTTTAAAATATTGTCTATTTCACAAAATATATTGTAAACGTTTCCCTTCTTGCGTGGGAGTTCAAATTACTTAATTAGTAAATACAATTTAATATCGGAAAATTATTAAAATTGAAAATGATTAAAATTGCGACTTTAAATGAAAAATTGCCTCGGATAGCTGAGTACAATCCTCACGGGAAGAACTGTTACAAGTTCCTAATGTGTAGTTGTCACCAGTAATTAATAATAATTAATTCCGCATGAAGAAGGAGTTGATTTACTCACATATTTAAAACTCAACTGTAAAATCTAAAAGAAAGATCTAATTGACGTGGTCTGTCTGGCCCCAACTCTCAACGTTGACTGAAATCAACTGAAAACTGCACTGCCAAACATAAAACAAAAATGAAAACTGACATTATTGCAGAGATATTGTGAAATAATTCAAATGAACTTGAAATAAATAAAACTTGTTTATTTATGATATTGTCTAATTTCACTTACTATATTTACATGGGAGTACAGTCTTATCTCTTATGCTTTTGGCTGAGGATGGTAGAAATACCGAAAGTACTCCCATGTAAATATAGTTAGTGAAATTAGACAATATCATAAATAAACAAGTTTTATTTCTTTCAAGTTCATGAAACAGAAAGACATAAATGAGTCGACCTAAGCTTCCCAACTCTCAACGTAGACTGAAGACTGAAAATGGTGGGTTCTTTATTTTCGTGGTGGTGGGGGACGGATCCCTACCTCCCATTGGTTGTTTGTTCCCGCCTAATTAACTTCCAGCCAATCACCGATCACTGGTTGCATCAGCTTCTTCTAAGAATAGGGGAGCTCAGCCCTCCCTGGTCGTTCATACAACTCCGGAAATAAACAATTATCTTGCTTCCTTTCTTTCCTCTATATCCTTTGTTCTTGTTTTCGCTCCTAGCGTTCGCAGTTTTTCCTCCACCGTAAAGGTTTTTCGTTTTTTTTTCACTCATTGCATAGTCCTGTTTGAACAACTGCAGAGAATGTCTAGTCAGAAAATAATGTAAACAACGACGGAAACATTCCATGAAAATAATTGATTACTATTTTCGTAGAATATTTTATGTCTGAACTCCTCTTTCGAGGGATTTGTTTTCTCATGAAGTTCTTATAAAAGGTTTGTTTTCTCATGAAGTTCTTATAAAAGGTTTGTTTTCTCAGAAATCCATTAACTTTAGGTCACTAAAAGCGATATGTTCTTACTAACGATGTTTTTATAACCAGATATTTTTTACATTAAGTTGCATTAAAGCTGGCCGGGAACTAGAAATTTCGTTCTTATAATCGATATGTTTTTACAACCGGTGTTCTTTTAAACGATTTTTACATATAGTATATTTATATTATATTTAGTCTTCTACATCTTTTATTTATGCGGTTTATCGTTAGATGAACTCTAATCGAGATAAATTACAAAACAAATATATGTACGACTATATATGAGGGGGTTAGAAGCAAAGGGATGTAAGTGACAAATCGGCTGAAATTGAGATATGTGTGTTAACATCTTCCTTGACACCTATCCTGACTACTGGCTAATGATCAGAACGATTGTTAGTACCAGTAATGCTGTTACTAGTGGAAAATACCTGGGTAATACCTGAATTTACGATGTTACTATAACTTTGAAGGTAATTAATTATCTCGAAATTACATTTTTGTCACTTATTATTATACACTTTTTTATCTTTTTGTCTGAATTACCTGCTCTCGTGCTGGAGTTCCCTTAAAAATGAGTCACTGAGAGAAGAATGTAACTCTGCAAAGTTGTCTTTAAACTGAGTGGTGTTATCTTCTTGATAGACTTATTTTATCCTTTGTACTAGAAAGTTTTGAAAGAGATTTGATATTATTTATGGTACTCTTAACACGATTGTAACAAATCCCTAGATTTCACTTTTCCCTTGTGTTTTTAAATAATCTAAATCAGGGTTTATGCAATTGCAGACTGCATTGTGCTTTAGATTTTCAAATGCGAGACCACTCCAGGATAAAAAAGGTCATCAGTGAATCACCGGCAATATACTTCCCCAGAACGAATTGTTCAATTAATTTTTCGCTCCCCGTCCAAAACCAGTCGACTATTTGCGCTAATATTCGATAGTTGACTTACCTAGTGGTTCCTAAATCCTCAAACTAAATTTTGTGTCGTTAAATTCATTACACCAGAAGTTATTAGGATTTTTGAGTTAAGCATTTCTCTAAGCCCCCCTTCCCTTTGGCCGATTTGGCTGAAAATAATTAGTTGTCGTTGTTAGAGGGTTCTGGATTCATATATAAAATTTCGTGTCGATTTATTCATTCTATCGAGAGTTATCGTGTTTACAGACACAGACATTTTATTTTTTCATATTTGGAATCTAGAACTCGGAAAACATGAAATTCCGTTGAAAACTTCGCATCGAATTTTTGTCCGATTACGTAATTTCTCCTATACTTCGTATAGATAGAGAAGTAAAAATCATTGGTAAGTCTCCCGTGTCTCCCCTTCCCGCTTTGGTTAATAATCAACAGATGTTTTACTTACAGGGTTGTTGCGCACCTGGAAAACATGGAAAACCTGGAAAAGGCAGGGAATTTTGTTGTACCTGGAAATATCAGGGAAAAGTCAGGGAATTTCACAAAACTGCCTGGAATTTTTTGAATTAACAAAAAATTGTTTCGATGATTACTAAAATTAACCGTTTAAACAATAATTTCTCACTTTTAACCCGGGAGTGGCTATCTTTGTTGGTCTGTCGAAATGACCATGTGTGCGCCCATTCCCGGGTTAAACTGAATCAACGCCATCTGTATAATTAGTGTGAACTGTGTGGCGAAATTTTTATACCGACTCCGTGCTAGCCTAAACTGAAATCGAGAGGCCAATCGAATCGTCCACCCGTTTCGTGTCATTTAAGTTTTCATTTAAAAAGCGAGCGATATAAAGATATAATCATTAAGTGACTGCAAGTAAGTATTCAAATGTATGCATTTCACATTAAAATATCAGAAAAATTTATCTTATACAAACGATTTCCTTGAATTAACGACTTTTTTGCATCACGGTTTTCTTAGAAATACATTGTTTTGTTTACAGTTTCATGTTCCATTTTTATTTTGTTAATGTAATGTTTATTCATTTTAACAAATAGGTTTCACATAGATTTTCATTACCAAATAATAAATTCTTGACCATTTGTTTGCATTTCACGGAGAGAGATGTTGTGGAATTCAGACGAACTTGTTTGAAAGCTTTTCAAACATTCTGTCAGAAACTGCAATCGAAATCTCCATTGGTTCATGAGGCAGCTAGAATGATGACTTTCTGCGATCCACATGTTGTTAACGACGACAAAGAACTTGCCATGCGACGTTTGTCATCATACATTCAACATTTGATGTCAAGCGGATGGATAAGTGGAATTTCATGTGACAAGGTGGAACAAGAATTCGCAGCCCTTTGTAATAAACCAGGGATGGATGAAGTTTTACAAGGGTACTCAAGAGACGAAAAACTGGACAACTTCTGGATGCGCTTGCTGTTGAAACACAAATGTTCTTCTGATCTGACGAAATTTCTTAGGTTGACGTTTGTCTTCTCTCACGGCCACGGAGATGTTGAGCGTGGATTTTCCGTGAATAAGGAGTGCCTCGTCGATAACATGTCGGAAAAATCGTTGGTGGCTCAACGTCATTTCTGGGAAGGAGTTCAGCACCAAGGAGGAATCGACAAAATTGAAATAACAAAAAGCTTGATTCATTATGTGAGAAGTGCTCGTAGCCGATATACAGAAGAAGAAAGAGTTGGAAAAAAGAAAAGCTAAAGAAAAACTTTGCGAACTGAACGAGAAAAGAAAACGAATCGCTAATGAAGACGCAGTCCTAGAAGAAGAAATTCGCAAGACGATGAGTGTTTTAAAGACGTAATTTTGAGTCATCATAGATCACTAATTATAGATTGTGACTTTGATTTAAATCGGTTGTATTATTAATGTTCGAACTGTGATTTGAAAAATGATAACACTATGTGTATCATTTGTGATTTGAAAAACGATTATATTCTTTATATAATTTGTGAATTGACAAGTGATTATATGATTTTAATCAAAATGTCCATATATCTGTAAATTTTACTATAATATATGTCTACCAACAGTTTCACAATATGTTCTTCATTATTTAAATGACCTGGAAAAATTAAAATTGGGTCTGGAAAACCTGGAAAAGGCAGGGAATTTGAATATTTCCAAAGCGCAACAACATTGACTTAAAGATTTCTGATTGCATATAATTTCTTGTCGATAAATCATTACTTCAGCAGTTATTGGCTCGTACTCATTATCCCTCTTGTCTCCCCTTCTCTTTGGCCGATTTGGCTGAAAATCAGTATGAAATTTTGGATACACATAAATTTCCGTGATCTGGGGAAGTAATAGGTAAAGTCGGCAGCATTGACGACCCCTAAACATTATATTTTTCTTTTGTGGGGCCGTTAACGGGTTTTCTGCATATAATAGAAATACATTTATGTTATTGATAATAAGAGTTGAAATATTTATCAAAAGGATCTTAAATGTATTATACATTGGTATAATTTCGACTGTAATTAAACATCAAGAAGAAGGAATTAAGGCTCCAGGATAATGGTTGTTTACTTAGTTATTAAGACTCATGCCAGGGCTTCAACTACGAGGTCAAATCGCCTACTGCCAGAGCTTCTTTCCTCACTCTGATGAGCATCTCCATCTCTACAGTGGGAGTCCTAAATTTTGGTTACCCAGGTTTTTTTTACCTCCCAGATAAAATAAACTAAGGGCCTCGGCCGGTTTTCGTAGCCGCGATTTTGAGCTCAGTAAGCACCGGGGCCCTTGAAAGGTTGTTTAGAATCACTCCTCTTATTTCTTAAATGTTACACAAATAGTATTAATCTTTTATACTTAGAAGAGCTCCCACTCATAATTTGATTAAAATAATTCCAAGATATAACATTTTTTTATTTTTAATTAGTGAAATTCTAGACCTGTTTCATTAGATAAGGGCTGCCTGTGGTTATCGTACAGTTACTAGTTACTGATAAACATTTTAGTATGTAATATCTTCTCTTCTGTGTGTGTTTGTTTTGAAAACTCCATCCTTAAAATAAAAAATAATCAAAAATAAGTGTATAAACCCATTTTTACATTAATGGGTTTATACGTTGAATAAACCTATAAAATATGTTCTTTTGTGTTTGTGGTAGACGTCGATAGTGAAGTCAGCTTTGGCCAAAGCCGGTACAGAGATGACCAAGATCACAGGCCATCCGAGCATCATCCGACACCGGGCCACTGGGAGTACTCCATCGGAGGGGAGCAGGGTGCTGGCCAACAGTCCTCTAATGAAAGCGGCCACCTGCACCTCTCCCCAGGCCTTGTCCTCCTCAGACAAACCTGTCAAACTGATCATCCTGGATATGAAACCGGAGGACTGTAACCAGCTGAGTCCAGAACAGAATAAACCACCACCTTCCTCACCCAAGAAGGAGTCTTCTGATCATGGTGAGTATTGCAATTTGATCCTATGTCTTAGTCTTAGGTAGACAGTTGGAAAGTCGCGCACATACAACCGTTCAGATCGTCTGGTTGTTCTAGTGTGTACATGTATCACTATTTGTAGGAACAATAAGAAAAACGTTTAAACTATTGTGTATTTCACATAATATATATTGTGATATATTGCATATCAGAGACCGATTGGTAATTATAGTTATGAGAGCGACCACGAGAAGCGCACTAGTTGGAAGATACATAAAGTGGAGGGGATGGAAATTCAAGTTGGTTCCTGTGCGGTAGGAGACATTGCTCGTTCAGCTGCGAGAGGAGACAGTCATTCCGGGTTGAGTGGCCGGAGAAGTGATTGCTCGTTCAGCTACCAGAGGAGACAGTCACTCCTGTTTGAGTGGCCGGAGGAGGTAGTCATTCCGAGTTCAGCTGTTGAGCTGGGCAGTTATTCAGAGTTGAGCTGTTGAAGGAGAAGACATTCCTGGCTGAGCTGCAGGAGAAAGGAGACTCCTGTTTGAGCTGACGTAGGAGACAGAAGACTCTCATTTTGTTGCTGGAAGGAGATTATCCCTGCTGCCTACTTCGAAGGGACTGGAAGTTCCTCAATCTTCGTGAATCCTGGAGGAGAAACCACAGGCTTGAGTGTGGTTAGGAAAAAGAAGACTTTCAAGGTAACGGAATCATTTATTTTACATTTTTCTCCGACATCGAGACGAATGGCTGGCTGAACATCAATAGACACCTTCATGTTGCGGGAGTTACAAGAACATTTAAGTTCATGTAAATTGTTTCATGTTTTATAGATATTTTATTCCAGATGTGCGATTATGGAGGGACGCCTCACTAATATATGGTCAATAATTGTGTTAATAAATGTATGTTGTCTTATAAATTGTTCTCTAAACTCTCTATAGCCTAGTTCACCTTCTGAGTACGCATGTTAACCCCAAAAGTAAAATCATTTTCATAGTAAATAATAAAAGTTTAAAGACCCCAAGCAAGGTCACTTCAATTAATGGTGAATTGCGCCGGGTATAGCTTCAATTTAAAGATATGAGGTAAGGGCACTTCAATATAAATGGCTACATTTTCTGCTGTGTTCCATGGTCAAAAATGAGAAAAAATTCATATTAACAATTAAAATCATAAAAAATAAAGGAAAACGTATGTTTTTTTTTGTTTATTTCACAAAATATATTAGTATAACATATGGGAGTACTTTCGGTGTATCTCTGCAAAAAAAAGTATCAAATATTAAGAGTCTCGGTATTTGTTAAGTCGTGGCTGAAAATGCTACACCGAAAATACTCCTATATTTTATACAAATTTTGTGAAATAGTCAATATTTTTAAAAAACGTACGTTTTTTTAAATTTTCTTAATTTGCAGAAAATGTTGAGTATCATTATTTGTAGAGTTCATTGTCGAATAAACCGGGCAATAATGGTTCACAGACCATCAATTGTTCCTAAAATTAAATTTTATCAGATCTCTTTGGTAGTGTATAATGAAGTCCCAATCCTAACAAATGAATATCTTGAGAATAGTTGTCAACTTTATGTTATGTCAATTAGTAGGTACACTATTATGACAACAACTGACCACTTTTGTAGAAAAACTATTTTAAAACCTTCCATAGATGTGTCTAAATATCTAGGATATAATAGCTTAAAATTGTGAAAATTCCTTTACGAGGAGGGAGATGTGATAGACTTGCAAATTACAGCTGGTATTAAAAAATAATTATTTTTTCATGTACATTTTGGTGGTCACCCCAACCCATTTTAAGGATACATATTTACTGGAACGTTTCCCCTTATTTTGTTCTCTAGAATACATTCACGAAATATTCCACAACATGTTGGTTACACCTTATACATAGATATTTATTAATTTTTCGAATCCTTTTAATTTTTTTTTTTTTTTTTTTTTTTTTTTTTTTTTTTTTTTTTGTACAGAAAATGAAGACTGTCAAGTTGTTCCTGTGACGTCAACCTCGGAGAATACTGAAGATTTCAAGATGGACCATCTCAAAAATGGACGGTTAGGTTCACCAACGCCATCAGTGGAATCCAGAACTGAAGAGAGTTCTTCCCAGTCGGATGGGACAGGTAGCACGACCCCATCCTCCGTAGCTGGTGTCTCTTCACAACCCGAAGGAGCCAGGAAACGAAAAGGATCATTGCTCTCCTGCGAACCCGTCAAAAAAGCACCTTTCCTCTATAAACAGCAAGAAAACATTAAACTATTACCTGGAGCAGAGGAATTTAATCCGTTTGAATTTATAGAATGGGATAGCAGTGGGGTTGGAAAAATTCCCTGTAGTTCTATAAAGGTATGTATTTTATATAGATTCTTTTCTAATATATTATTACAGCATCAATTCTCCAATTTATTTTTTGTCCTATCAAAAAATTAGCTATTACAAACGTTTCGGGAACCACACCCATCATCAATAGTTAGTTATTATGACTCATGCCCGGGCTTGAACTATGAGATAATATCGTTTACTATTAGAACATTCTTTCATCGCTCTAGTGAGCGTGAGCCCGACTGGGTTTATTCACCTAGGGTAGGGTCTTTAACGAGTACCTGACATCGCACAGGGTCTGGACCATCGCTTAACGTCCCATTCTGAAGGACGGCATGCTAAAGTTTCTTTTTTTTTTCAATATTTAATTCACATTTGTTCTTCAGGTTAACTAATTCCTTCTGTCAATCGGAGTCTTCCTACGAACAATAGAACATATTTTATGAGTCAACTTCTATATTTAAACACCTAGACAAAAAGTTTAAATATAGAAGTCGATTCAATAAATATGTTCTATAAAAGGAAGATTCTGATTGACGCAAGGAATAGTTAACATAAAAAACACATGAATTATAGATACGATGGGAGTGCTCCCGAAACGTTTATAATTGCTACTTTTTTGTGAAGGCAAATAATAAATGGGAGAAGTGATGCTGTGATAATATATTGTATATGAATTGAGAATCTCCTTACATGACCCAAAAAGATAAGTACGGAAAAGTATGGAAAACGTAATACTTTTCTACTGAAGTACTGTTATTATCAGAATAATTTTAATGCGATTAATAGGTTCATATGTACTTGGTGTCATAAGGTGGGTTCATAAGTTCTTGGTCAAAAGTCAGAAATAAATTTAATTTAAAAAAGTGGGTCAGAATATACTCTGTTTTGAGTTTTACATTCTTTTGTTTTTAGTTTAATATTAAATTTACATTTATAAGTTCAATTAACTACGTCTCTAAAGAGCCTTGTTTTGAAATTCTGCCTTTTTTTAAAAGGGAAATTCACTTTCAGTTGAAAAACTGGAAAGGTGAAGTTAAGGAGATTCATGTAGTGTATAATTCAATTTGGTTTTGGAAAATATATCCAAAAATAAAATACCCTTACAAAAAGAAACTGCTCGATATGAAATGTGTAGAATCATTTTCTAGAAGAAAAAATAGGAAGTTTCCATTGGTTAAATAAGTTGATGTCACTGTGCTAGAATTTTCAATTGATGTGTTTGAATTATACCAATTTGAAAAAAATTATTCAAGAAATGATTAAATTTTTGGTGTTGCATGTAAAAAAACTGAAAAAATTTAAATTTCCTTTGCATTTATAACAAATAGACATAGGTAGGAAAACAAACGGAAAGAAGCGGTTCTGGTTTGTTGATGACAAACACTCCTTAATTTTTTTAAAGTTATCATTATTGTTGTATAATGTTTTATTGTACAATATGTTCTTTGGTTTTTCAGGTTACTATTAATGAATTTGGTATGTTCGAAGTGTACGAAGGGAGCCACTCTTCAGTCGAAAGTAAAATGTCACTCAAGGAGTCTGCCGTGGAAAGTAAGTTTTTATATGTAATAAGATAATATGAAAAAGTCGTCGAGTCACCGGCAATCTACTTCCCCAGCACAATTTATCAATTAAGTGTTTGCTCTCCCTCCAAAAAAAATCGACCGTTTGGACTAAAAATCGATAGTTGACTTACATAGGGACTTCTGAATCCTCACTAAATTTTGTGTAAATCGGCAATTATTAGGGTTTTTGAGACGAACCCTCCGATTTGGCTGAAAATCTATCGGCATTGTCTTCATGGGGTTCTGGATACAATATAAAAGTTCGTGTCGAATCATTCTATCGGAAGTTATCGTGTTAACAAAATACTCAGAAAGTATTATTTTTGGAATCAGGGGGTCGGTCAACATGCAATTCATTGCAAACTCATCATTGAATTTATGACCGACTATATAACTTCCCCTAAATTTCGCCTTTATCTAAATTAAAAAAAAAAAAAAAATCCTGCAACTGCTGATTTTAGATATTAAGGAAAATGTTAGTTAAAGAATGTAGGAAGAGAAAAATTTCGGTTTTAAGGTTAGAAATGCTGGTCGAAAATGAATTAGGGCGCCAGTACTTCATAGGTAGCATGCTTGCCTGCTGAGCTCAAGATCGCAGGTTCGAAACTCGTGTTTTTTTCTCTCTGAAGATGCAAAAATCCTTGCGATGGTCCTGAACTTGTTGAGTACTCATTAAAGACCTCTATCCTAAATAACTAAACCAGGGAAGGCAACATTTATTACTCCAATAGTAGAATCAGGCTCATGTCCACCAGAGCGACAGTTATAAGCTTGGGGGCATGAATTCACAATGGCTAACTACCTCAAAAATTATTGTACTTCTACTTCTGTTTTATTTCTCTTAAGACTTATTACCAACCTCATCTGATTTTGTACATACATTGTAAATAAACATGAGTACTAAATGTTATTGTTATTATTTCTTTCAGGTGCCAAGAAAGACGAGATCTTCTGCTGTGTGGCCTGTGGATGTTACGGTTTACTTACTGAATTTTATAATGAGAATTATTGTAGTGTTGGTTGTCGGGACAACTTGATTGCCAGACAACATGCAATAGTACGTAAAAATGATAAAGTTTCTCTGGAAAAGTCCCCCGCCATGATCAAGCAAAAACAAAAACCTTCCACAGAATGTAACAATACCACCAGTAAAAAATGTGGTAGTGGGATAATCCAGAAGACAATTAATAAACATTTTGAAGCTGTGGATGATATGATGGGCTTGGATGATGACGTTGAAATGGTCAATATGGAAGAAGACACAACAACTTCCGAACAACAACCGGAAAAAACTGTTACAAATAAAAATATCAATAACCTTAATAGTAATAGTGCTAATAATGAAACCAAATTTATCAAGGTTAAAAAAATAATTACGAAAGGATATAAAATTAATGGCAGCAAGACCAATATACGGACGCCCATTAGTGGCAATAACAGCAGTCAAATGATTATCAATAACAATAATAAAGCAGCAAACCTTAAAGTACTGAATGAAACCTTGGATTGCAAAGTCTCTCTAAGACCTAAATCCATGAAAACTGTCAAAAGTTTTACTCTGTCTGACTCGGTCATTCATGATTTGGATATGGGTCTTAATATTAGAGGCGAAAAGGTATTTTCTCTTTTATTATTACTATTTTTAGGTTGCTGTACTTAAAAATGAAACCCTTGTCGGAAATTCACGTTGTATTTGAAGCGTTTAGCCATGAAAGCTATAATATGACATCAAAATTGTTTCTTCATTCTAGAGATTTGATAAATGCAACATTTTATGGAAATTGGCCTAGTTAAAATTGGTATAAACAAAACTTGAAAAATATGAGCAAAAAAAATAACGTTACTTTAGAAGTGTCACTTCAAAAACACCTTTTTCCAGTGCATAAGTATTTTTATTTTATTTTTATTCATATTTTTTGATATTTAATGTTCTACGCAATTATCTCAGTATATTTTTTAATCAGAGGAGCTGGGTTCGAGTTATTAGCCAAAAATATATGATAAAAAAAGTATTTTTCTTGGGAATTAGTTTTTAAGGAAGTATTTGTGAAGCTTTCTTCTCATTGGGATTTTTTCCTCATAAGTTCGAAATGTAACCTTAGATTTGGTTACACTGCTCATTGTTTCATTATAGGTATAGGGATTATTCCTATTAAATAAATATTCTCTATTGCTATTATTTAATAGGAATATGAGAAGAAATATTGAGCTCTTGCATCTTTTTCAAAACCTACATTAACCCTATGCATTACTCATTTATTTCTGATTATCTTAATTAATGTTGTACTTACACTGAAATAAATGGAAGAGGGAAATGTTCTTTTTATATATATATATATATATTTTTTTTTTCAGGAAAGTCCTAAGAAGAAGACATTAGGATTCCAGTGGAGTAGTTACTTGAACGAGACGAAATCAAACCCAGCCTGGGTGAAACTGTTCACAAACCCCTTCCCAGCGAGGCCCAACAGATTCCGATGCGGCTACAAACTAGAAGCCATTGACCCAGAACATCAGAAGTATATATGCCCCGTCACTGTCTCTGAAATCAAAGGTAAACATTGCTAAATTGTTATTATAGAAATTTGGGAAAGTAAAGCTCAAAATTAAACTAATAATATCAAACACATTGGCAAAACAATACCCTCTCTTCGCTTTCAGCATTCGGGTAAGACTTCTATATAAGTTCGAATTCTATTTAAGAAAAATGGACTCATTTTCAAAAGTAAGTAAGTAAAGGACTCATTTATCTTCTGAACATTTAATATAAACTGTTCCACAAAAAAAGTGGCGCACTTGGAAATTGTAGTTATTTTTTGTTTAACGTTTTTTCCTGAAAACAACTTCTTTATGAATTTTTAGATAGATTAAGAAAATGAAGAAAGTTATGTATAAAAGTAAATAAATTAGAAAACAATTTAATAAGTAAAAACAAAGAACTTATTTCTTTTGGTGCTCTGTCTTCGCCTCTAAAGACGGGTTCTCCGTTGTTCTATGGTGGGCATTGGTCCTATCTCTGGACAGCCCTCAGTGTGGTCCTCTCGGGCAACCCTATTGTCCGGGTCACATAACGCTCACTTCTCCAATCTTCCACTAAAGCCATTGCTTTACCTTGCTAACAAACAAGCATTAATTAATTACACTTTTTGTTATCACTCACAAAGAATGCTGTAATGTTTTTGCTTACTGTAGATGAATTTAATTCCGGTGTTGTTCACTTAATCAGTAAGCAAAGAGAAGATTGTACGAATATAATCTACAATACTAACAAATAAGGTTATGGGGAGCCTGGGTGGGTTGTGCGGGCTAGAGCGTAGGGCTTTGGTCGCATGTTCTCCCATGGTTTGCGGGTTCGAATCCCGTCCGAGAGTGAGTTTTATTTCGTAGATAGAACTCCCTAATATGCATCTTACATAAGGCCAAAAAATATAAATAAAAAAGTAAATAAGGTTATGAACAGTAAAGTTTCTTGCTGATATGTAGTTTTAAAAAGTAAAATATAGAGATTTGCTCCCAAAAGATAGAATAATAATAATATTTATTTCCGTTAAACCATAACATGGTAAAATGATACGTCATAAGAATGCATACATTAAGATAGCTTATAAATTAGATACATAAACAGACATTAACTCTTAGAGTCTGATGCACGTTTGATTAGAATTAACAATAATAAAAATAAATAAAATGAAATTAATAAATAAATGCTTGAAAATATGAGTACAAAAATAATAATATTAATAAATACAGTAGATACATTTAATAATTTAATTGAAATTAGGATAATTTTTGATAACATTTCCGAAAGTGTCTTTATGACGGCATTTCGGGACGTATTTACATCCCTTCATCAGGTCACAATGTGCGAAATATAGAAAAGAGAAATAAATTAAAATAACGATAACATAATATACAAATAATATGTACAAATTTCCGTGTGCGCAACTTTTTTTGTTGGGCAGTTTATTTGCGTTAACTTAAGTGCGTTTTTTCGCACTATTCCCCTACCATCCTTCTTTATTGATGCAACATATCTTATATTAATAGACGCTTCAACAATCAGTCCAAGTAGGTGTGTTCAACCTGCCTTGTCTCTTAAAATCGATCCAGCCTCATATGATATATCCGTGTTTTCATTTCTTTTTTTAAATTTGTTTCAGGTTATCGGATAAAATTAAGTTTTGATGGTTATCCGAAGGATTACGATTTTTGGGCCAATGTAGACAGCCCAGGACTTTTCCCTTGCAATTTCAGTAAAAAACACAAGATAAAACTTCAACTTCCGCCAACTTGGAATAGCAGAAATTTCGACTGGATTTCTCATTTGGTTCGACATAACTTCAAACCAGCACCACCCCATTGCTTTGAGAATCTATCCGGCAAGGTAATATATTTTATTATTCGTACTAATATATAGATTAGTTAGTGCGATTCTTGTCCGATGATTTAACTGCGGGTCATATCGCCTACTACCAGAGCGCTCTTTCCTCCTTCTGGTGGTCATGAGACCGACTGTACTGTGGGAGTCCTAAATTTTGCCTCTCCAGGTTTGTTTACCTAGGGTAAGGGCCTTTAACGAGAACCTGACATTGTACAGGCTCGGGACTATCGCTTAACGTCCCATCCGAAGAAGGGTGTGCTCAAAGTTTTCTCACCTACCAAATAAAAAACCTAAGAGCCTCGACCGGGTTCCGAACCCGCGATCTTGAGATCATTTGGCAAGCACGCTACATCTGAGCAACCGGTGCCCTCACTGATAGATATGACGTTGCTCGGGAATGTCTGTATAAAGTCATAAGGCCACAAAATTATAAAGCCCTGGTTTAATAACCGGTCTTAATAACCTCTTAACTTCCTAAACCGCCTCAGGTTAATATATAATGTTATTATGCCAACTCGGGTAAAGGGAAGAGGAACTTCAAAACCTTGAGTAACTCCCGATGGATTGCATTTCGATACGAAATTGTATAAGTGGATGCAGGAGTTCATGAGTAAGAGAAAGGTGTAAAGGGAGGGCAGAAACTTAGTTTATTACAAGTAACTCGAACTGGGCAAGTACATTTTCCGGTGATTCACAGACTTTTTTGTTGTTGTTTAGATGCGGGTGAATCTCTTCAAAGTGGACATGAAACTGGAAGCAGTGGACCGTAAGAACACATACCTGGTGTGTGTGGGTACTGTGGCTGCGGTGATGGAAGATCGGGTTCTGGTCCACTTCGACTCATGGGGAGACATGTACGACTACTGGACAGACATTGGGAGTCCTTACATCCGACCTGTCGGCTGGTGCGAAGCCAACAATCACGAACTCACTCCTCCCAACGACAGAGCCTCACCTGATATAGGTATGAAGTCACTATTTTTTATTTTTTGTTATTAGGGTCGTTATTCAATTCATTAAAACTATGGGATCAATTTTTATTTCGAAATACTTGTTTAAATATTTTCATGATTTCATGTGGTTACAGTTCCTGGAGTCGGCTCCAGACACAGATCCACTAAGACATAAAGTTGGTCATCCTTATTCTTATTTATCTCAGTGATATTGCCAACTACTTAAAGGACATTTTGGAAAAGAGTGGACGACACTGTCTTAGTTCAGTTAATATAATAAAATAATTAATTGATGGGAAGGAGCATCGAAATTCAGAAGAAATAAGAAAATAACGCAATCTTGGGAATTATTTTATTTTAATTTTATGGGATATACATATATGGAGCATATTAAAAAAAAAAAAAGTATTTTTGAGTTTTTTTACTAATTGTAAGATTTTTTTAAGAAAGGGTTTTTGAATTTACATTCATCAAATCTTTAATTTTTGCAATATTTAATTCCACAAAAATATATGCATGAAGTGTACCGGTTTCGGCTGCATAAATTACACTTCATGCATATATTTTTAAGTTCAAAACATGGTAGAAATCTTAATGAATATTTAATCTTTATTTTGGTAGGTTTATTATTCTATTTTAAAGTTATTTTTGTACATTCCTGGTCGGAGTTTAGTAAACAAAAGAAATTAACTAAGGCTTTAAATGTTTTAAAGCCACATTTTTAGAAAAAACTAAATTAATGACTTGAGAATTGACAGTTTTATGTGGTGCAGGTACGGTGAATGGTGCGTTTTGCTGGAAGCAGTACCTGAAAGACACCAAGTCCCTGGCGGCTCCGGAGAAGGCCTTCGCACTGCGGCCCCCACTCGACTTCCGGCGGGGTATGAAGCTGGAGGCGGTGGATCGGCGGGCTCCTCACCTCCTCAGGGTGGCCACTGTCATTGAGGTGCTCCCCTACCAGTTGAAGATCTCTTATGATGGCTTCCCCCTCCACTTTGCCTACTGGGTGGATGATGACTCTCCAGACATCCATCCTGTCGGGTGGGCCCTCAGGACTGGTCATCCTCTCCAACCTCCTCCTGGTAATGTGTTAGCTTTATTTGGCAACATTGGAGGCTATTGATCAACCAGTTCTGATTTTTTTTTACTTCCTCAGCTAAACTATGTACAGTGTACTCGTTCAAAAAATGTATGTTAAATTTTGAACGGAATTTCGTGGTTTTCGACACCCCTAAACAGATTTTTTTTTTTTTATTTATGGACATAATATTCTGTTACTCTTAGATAATTCACGTTTTGTATCTTTCGCTTGCCACGACCTTTGCGTTTTTTAGGCATGTTTTTGATATTGAACGAAACTGTTCAGCTAGATGATCACGACAAAGTTCGTTAAAATTAAATTGGTGAAGTATAACCTAAATTATACCAGTTTTAAAATTGTAGTAGAGCTTCATGGATAACTATTTGCGTTACCCTCTTTGAGTTACTCGGTTCGAACTCAAGGCCAGTCTGATCAGTGATCAGTTATTTTAAATATTACATATATATATATATATATATATATATATATCAATATATTTTATGTGGTGTTATATGTTGGTCCACTGAGGCTCGGCATGTTCCTGAATAACGCAAATAATCAAACATAACTCTCTATTGTTTCATTATCTTTTAAAACTGTTATAATTTCGTTTTACTTGACCATTTGAGAAACACAACAACTGTCTTGTTGAACAGTTTCGTTTATTTATCTCGAATCGCTCGTTTTATCTCAAACCCTCAAAGTTCTTGTTCAGCAAAAGATGCATAGCACTATGTACAGACCAGGGAACTCTCTTTTTTTTTGTATTTATGAAAATTTGTGTACAATGTACGCAATTAATTCGTAATACGAACAAATAAAAAAACAGAAAACAAGACATTTGAATAAGGTGGAACAGACCGTGGTTAAGATCGCTATGTTGCTTCTTCCTCTTCAGTCGTTCGGTTGTCATGTCCCGCAGCCATAATGCCACAAGGCAACGATTTATATTGTAACTAGTGGTATCGGCGTAACATATGCCATCAGCATCATACCTATCATGAAGGTTATTACTATTAAGTCAAGATGTCAGCGATCGCGGCGCCCGTTCATTCAATGGTTCTAATCGGAACTCACCTACTCAAAGTTAGTTCTAAAACATACTCCAACGGCTACAGAAGACGCTTTTGTCTCTTCATTTGTTGTAATTTCCAAGCGGACATTCAACCTCCTCCTACCCCTTGAGGGGCTACGCCTCCGACCCAACTTTTTTTTTTCGATGATACACTACGTTCTCTCAAGGGGAAGGAGGGAATTGAATTGCCGATTTAAGATTACAATAAATTATGAGAAATTGTAGTTAGTTGTTATGACTCATGCCCGGGCTTTACCTACGAGGTCATATCGCCTACTACCAGAGCGCTCTTTCGTCACTCTGGTGGACATGAGCCCGACTCTACTGTGGGAGTCCTAAATTTTTATTCACCTAGGGCAGGGATCTTTAACGAGTATCTGACATCGTACAGGCTCGGGACAATCGCTTAACGTCCCATCCGAAGGACGGCGTGCTTAAGTTTATAAAGTTTTACCTCCGAGATAAAATAAACTAAGGGCCTCCCTCGGCCGGGTTTTAAACCCACGATCTTGACCTCAGAAGGCAAGCACGCATACCACTGAGCTACCGGCGCCCTCTGAAAAATGGTCTGTAATCGTAAGATCCAGGAGAAAAATGAATGTCGTATTGTAATTTTGGTTCCCATAAATAACTCTGGGAATAATTATCCCATTATGTTATTTTTGTACCATGTTTCAGAATATGAAAGGAAAAACTTAGCATATCATTGGAAAAAAAAGGTGTGGTTTGGGGCATATCCCTCCAAGGGGTAGGAGGAGGTTCATTGATGGATTTCGTCAGGGTAAAAAATAGTGAAAAATTATGTTTGTTCCATTTTGTAACTGCAACCGTCTGGGTGACAATAGGGTGTCGCATTGAACTTCTACCTAGAGATTGATTAATGAATCTTTTGTTTGAGTAGTTACTATGTAAAGGTATTAACTGGTTGTTATTGGTCTTCCAGAAGCGGCGGATCTGCTGGCCTCGGCATGTCCTACGCCAGGATGTCTGGGCCAAGGCTTCTTTGGAGGTCTCAAGGCTCAAAACCACCTCGATGTCAAACATTGTCCCTACACCACTGACAACCTGGCCAAGGAGGTATCTCTCACCGACCGCATCAAGTGGCTCACTTCCAAGAACAAGTAAATATTTCTTATTTATTTATGAGTTGTGTGCCTGGCGCTGCCGGGGAGTGTCAATATTTCTCATGTAATTTGGGGTCTTATCATAGTGAATTGACTAGACAACACCAGGCAACACAGCTGATATTTCATAATTTAATTTGAATCCACCCTACTAGTGCCTCCCTAATTTACCATTTTCCAATGTTACATAGTATATATTTTAAGTTGGGTAATTATTAAATATGGCGTCATGAATTAGCCATTTCCGAGTAAAGCCTGGTCCATCAAACACAGTGACGAAATTACAGACTCTGAGCTTAATGTATATGTCGTAGTCACTTATTGTTAGTGAAATCCTTCATTCCATGAAAAAACAAGACCGATTAACATTTATTGCAGAGATATTGTGAAACAATTAATAAAAGATAAAGAAAAAACGTATGTTTTTAAAAATATATATAATATGGTAGCAGTACCTAAAGTACTCCCATATTATATATATATTTTGTGAAATAGACAGTATTTTTTAAATACATACGTTTTTTCTTTATTTTGTATTTCATGAACTTTCGGCCTATTGTGAAATTACATTAAATGCCTAGGCTGATTGAAAAATAGCTCTTTACCTTTATATATCGCGAAACACAATTTGTTTAACTATTTTAGCTTTGAACTTAACACTGAAGTGAGTTAAAAAATAGCTTATAACCTCAACAAGTGTTACATCATGAAAAGCCTAGGCATTTAAAGTAATTTCACAATATGGCGGCAGTTCATGAAACGCCTTGCTTTTTCATGAAATGACTGATTTCACTGTGTGACTACGACATATATACTGTCTGTATACTATCCCTATGAACATGAGCTAAAGAATGCTAATTATTATTTAAATATTATGTTATTTTTGTGAATATTTCGAATACAGCACATGATTAAAACGTGAATAAATGATTAAATGATCAACAATGTACCTTCTCAGCATGAATTGTCAACTATGTTTTCGCTTCCCATCAAACCAATCGGTAGTTTCAGCTAAAAATCTCGAGTTTTGACTTAAGCCCTCCCTCTCATCAGCCTACCGTTTGCCCGATTTCGCTAAAAGTTAATAGGTGTCCCTATAGGGTAACACTATGGCAAAACCCAAAGCATCAAATCGAAAATAAATAAAGATTAATTTAATAAATAAAATGCCTTTGAAAAATAATAAAGTATAAATATACGAGGGGTGAAAAAACATAAATATATGCGGTTCTATAACGTTACTGATAACTGAAGAATAATAAGTAACAAGAAATAAAATAGAAAATAACATGGGATATAATTCATATAAGAAAAAAAAAATAATGAATTTTATTTATTTAAAATATAAGCTGTTAGTTTCGTAACATTAATTTTGATGTTTCAGACCTGAATGTGCTAGCGAATCAGAAGTTTCCGAAAATGAATCTGAACTTGAATCACAAAAATGGTAAGTACATTTAGCTTTTGGAATGAATTAACCTTAACAAAATTACATAATAAATTGGTGATAATCAGTGTTGGCAAAAATTTAGTTTGATTGACGATTAAAAACTAAAACAAACGTAATTAGTTTAACTGACGATTGAATTAGTTTTAGTCGTATAAAAAATTGAAATAATGATTGAATCAATTTTAGTTTTCAGTGTTGATTAATAATTTGATTGCAATACTAATGTCGAGGAAATTGTAAAGTAAACGAATTATTAAATTAGACAAATGGTTTATTCTTTTATTAGTCATTCATACATGGTATGCAAATAACAATATTGTCATATTTTTTATTTATTTATTCTTTTACTAGTACAGCACATATAATCAAACCGTCAATGTTTTCGATTCATTATATTTAAATTTCTTTTCATGACGACTCTTTTCTCAAACATCTCATCAGATAGTTTGTATGATTTCGGTGAGTTGGTCATAGTAGCATAGGAGAACTTATTTTGAATTGAAAGAACTTGAGTAATTTTTAAGAGTTTAAAATTTTATTGCGTTGTGTCAGCAGTTACTAGAAGGTACAAGGTCGGTTCATTTTCTGGATAATATTTTATTGCCTCGTTTTCAAATACGAAAAATATCTTTTTAGTTAAAAAATTAATCCAAACTAAAACTAATGATTACTCGATTTTAGTAGTGACTAAAACTAAATTATCAATCGTGATTGATTTAGTCATAACTAAAATAATCACTAACTTTTTAGTTTGATTCGCCAATCGATTGAAAATATTAATGACTTAGCCCAACTCTGGTGATAATACGATCAACTTTAATGGAAATTTGAAATTAAAAACACAAACCTCGTAAGTGTAATATGGACTCTGAAGATTTTTTCCTTTTTAAATTTTTTTAAAAGATGATTGTAAGGTACGTGATAGAAGAGGGGGGGGGGGGGGGGGGGAGTGTGTACTTAGTGGCTCTGTGGGCCCTCTCAAATTATTATGTAAGGAGATTCTGACAATTTATATATTTATCATAGCTACATTTCTCTCATTTTTTTTTTTATAAAATTTTTCTTATTTGCCAGATCAACATGAATTTGTTTTGCATGGTACAATTACATAATGAAAATGTATGCGTTAGTAACATTTGTCAAATGAAATGTAACTTTTGGGATACATTTACCCCTTAAAGTTTGTTTAAGCAAACAATCGTATAGAAACAGAAAAAGTAGAAAATTTAGAACGTACAGATGTTTGGAGTAGTAGTAACTAATAAAAAATTTAAGGGGGAAAAACTGTTATTAATATATGTCCTGAATCAGACCCGGTTTTAAACGAAGTGTTTCGGTACGCACCCCTAACTTAAACCTTCTAGCACTTTTAACTGATTAACAGTTATCGTGATATTTCCTGTATTCCTCCTGATGAAGTCGTCTATGGTCTCAAGTTGTAGTTCCCTGTGTAACTGGGAGTTTCGAACGAACCAGGGGGCGTCCACCGCCATCCTTGGTACCCTAAATTTTTGATTTTTATAACCTAGTAATTGTTTCGGTAAGATCCCCCATTATTAGTATCTATAATTTATTTTTTTCTTGTCAATCAAAATCTTCTTTTTACAGAATGTATTTATTGAGTCGACCTCTATATTTTTCTTGTCTTGTAGTTTAAATATAGAATTCGACTCAATAAATATGTTCTATAAAAAGAAGAGTATTATGACTCATGCCCGGGCTTTAACTACAATATATCAACTACCAGCCCAACTCTACTGTGGGCGTTCTAAATTTTGCCTACCCTAAATTTTTTATTCACTTACGGTAGGGGTCTTTAACGAGTACCTGACATCGTACAAGCTCGGGACCATCGCTTAACGTCCCATCCAAAGGACGGCGTACTTAAGTTTATTTTACCTCCCAGAAAAAATAAACTAAGGGCCTAGGTCGGGTTACGATCTTGAGCTCAGAAGGCAAGCACGCATACCATTTAATTTTGATTGACATGAAAAAAAAATTATAATGAACAAATAATTTATAGATCCTGAAGATAGAAGTACCTCCCGAAAAGTTTGTAATTGCTAAAAACCAAAAACTAACTGGGAGAATGGTGGCTGTGAATATATTATATAATATTTGTTGTTGTTTGGTATTGGGAGAATTCATTGATTTTCTTTTGCTTCCACATATAAAGTAATTAATACATATGATTTTATCTTCTTTAAATAGGTCATGGATTAAAGTCCGACAAGATCTTATGAAAGATGCCAAAAGAGTTCCAGATCAGTTGAATTACGACATTTCTAAAGATGAAGAAAATACTAGACAAACTGTTCTAAAAACCGATCCGGAACGAGTATCGAAAATAAATGAGATACCTGAAGAAAATAAAGTTGTTATAAAGAAAGAAAATGAAACGGCAATGGATATAGGTCCGGAAAATAGTTCTGTTGATGCTGTCATGGCTATAGGTGAAGAGAAAGAAAGAACTGTTGGGGATATTGGTCAAGAGAAAGAAAATACTATTGGAGATGTTGATCAAAATAAAGAAAGCACTGTTGGGGATATTGGTCAAGAGAAAGAAAGCACTATTGGAGATATTGGTCAAGAGAAAGAAATCACTGTTTGGGTTATTGGTCCAGAAAATCAAAATAGTTTTATGAGTATTGGTACAAAGAAAATTAATACTGTTACGCATATTGATCATGAGAAAGTTGCTGAAATTGAAAAAGAGACTTCTGTTGTGAAAATTAAAAAAGAGATAGAAGAATACCCAGAAGAACTATCGGAAGATTCACTCAAAGAAATTGATATTATAGAGACTGATACAGATATTAGTGCCAATGAAAAAGTAACGGAAGGAGAAAAGAAATCTCCAGAAACAGTTAGAATAAAGCCAGAAATAGAAGAGGTGGAAGAAGAAGTTAGTCGGAGGAGTACTACATCAGAAGAAGAGGCAATTGACAATTCTCTGATAGAAGAAGAAGAAGAAGAGGATATAGAGTCTGATGAAGTTATTGAAGTAGTTTCAAGGGAAAGCGCTCCTCCAGAAAGAGACAATGGAGGTACGCCAATTTCAATAAGTGAGGAGTCTGACAGGAGCGGTAGAGGGAGTGGTTCTGAGAGCAATCTGGGAGAAGGAGACACCCAACTAGAGCTGGAAGAGGAGAAGGCCGTATTCTGGGACATCCATCAGGTGTGTCGGTTCGCCAAACCTCTCATCAGCTCTTCCTCGGACTGCTTCTTGGAACAGGTGAGTTGGTTTTATATTATTATTATTTTGCATCCTCGCATATCAGGATAGAACAAGAAGCTTTTTCATAGTCTCTGAGACAAAAATGTTTTGACTTCAAAACTTCCTTCATGACTTGGCATTTCTGTCACCCCTCATTTTTTTTGGTGTGCCGACCTCATACACCCGGTTTTTCTTCTTTCTCCGCCAGGAGGCGACAAATCGACTGAAGACTGGGTAGCCACTTTCCGCCTCCCAGGTACCATCTTGTCCCGCATATCAACTCCACCCTAGGCCCGTCGTACAGTGGACGTTCGGGGACCACATGCTCTGCAGTCTCGACTCCGCCGCACGAACAGATCGGGTTGTTCTTCCTCTTTAAGAAGATGAAGAGCTTGGAGTTGAAACCTCCGTGACCTGATAGTATCTGGGACATCCAGTGGTCAGGCAGGACCCTCGTAGAGTCCAGGCATACCCATATTTATCTCCCTAAATCCTTGATACATGGCTAACTTGATAACGATTGAATAGATTTTTATGAAAATTGGTATAAGTTCAATTTGACGCCCCATTTAAAATTTTGCGAAGTCGGATAATAATTAAGGATAGTTAACCTGCGACGATTTTCGAAAAACTCTAAAACTAATGCTACCGTTCTGCGGCTTGTTTTGGGTTCTGTCTACCTTTTGAATAATTCCTGTATTGTTTTCGACTAATTTTGGCCACAACTTATTTCCGATTCAATACCGTTAAAAATCGAGAACGCCGGGAGCTGAGAGATAGCATGCTTGCCACGGGTTCGAAACTCAGCTGAGGCCTTTTTTTTTTTTTTTATCTGAGAATCAAAAAATACTTGAGCATTAAGCGATGGTCCCGAGCCTGTACGACATCAGGTACTCGTCAAAGACCCCAACCCTAGTTGAATAAAAATTTAGGACTCCCATAGTAGAGTCGGGCTCATGTCCACCAGAGTGACAATAGAGTGCTTTGTTCATTTATACATTGATAATATCATATGCGGACGTATAGAAACAAATTATACAAATAATCGTCAATAAATGCATAAAGACAGTTTTACCATCACTTCTTATTGATTATTCCTATTTACAAAAAATAAAACATGAAACTCATGTTCTCTAGTATAAATTTCTGAATTACTTCGTCGAATTTTTTTAGTTTAATAAAAGTAGAAAAAAAAAAGTTTGTTTGAAGTGTAGATTTTTTTTTCTATTTCTGATTGCTTCAACGCTCTTGAAGAAATATATGCATTTCCTTTGTCATTTATTCATTTATGTATTATCTATCACTTCATGTAATGTCTTGATATTGGGATGCTTATGGTTGTGTGATTGTTATAAATGTTAACAATTTCATATAATTGCATACATATCCTTAATATGTTGGATTACATATTAAGTAAATGTATGCGATTGGTAATTATTATTATTATTATTATTATTGATGACAACGTTTATTAGTTATTGAAAGAAAGTATAAATAGATTTTAGAATACATTTCTGGTATCTGTTAGTTATTATGACTCGCCTTTTATTCTCTAAACCTAAAGAGGAAAAATAATTGCCACGTTATTCCAACATTCATTTAATACGTTTATACATTTCTTATTATTTAATTTGTTTTGTCCATCCCTATATTTTATTATTTATTATGAACTATCAAAGAATAATATTAATAAATAAAATAAACTCTAAACTCTTGGAGTATTATTATATTATGATGTTTGTTTTTAGGAGATCGATGGATCGAGCCTTCTCATGATGACCAAAAATGACCTTTTACAAAATTTAGGACTCAACGATAATGACGCCGATAGGGTTTTTAATGGGATACGAACTCTTAGGCAAAAGATTACTTAAGTAAAAACGATTTTAAGTATTTCTTACTGTATATATATATTTTTTTTTTGTAAATATATTGGTCTGTTATTTTCTCAACTCAGTCTTTTCCAGACAATGAGTGGGTTTCACGTTTCTTTGTATATATTTCTATAGATAGATTACATTATATATAATTTTTTATATATAAATGTATCGATGTATGTACTTGTATAAAAATAATGATATTTAATCACAAATTTTGATTATGTAGTGATATATTTTTTTCTTTATCTGTGATTTGAATTCTAATTGAAAAATAAATAAATAAAAAGAAATCAAATTGTATCTTTGAGATTTAATATTATTGTCGCTCGTTGCAGCAGATATTTGTTTCTTAGAAAAAATCATTGCTGACAAAATTGTTTTTTTTTTAGAGAAATTGTTAGAAATGTCGGAGGGGGTGCTAAGAACTTGTCCTAAATGGCTACGCGACTTTTTCGTATTTCTGTACGTCTCGAAGAAAAAAAGTTGTATTTCTTCTTATTTTTAACTAAATTTGACCTCTTCCTTTTTTTTGTTTAGGTTTTTGTAGGTCATAGTCCCTTGTGGTTTAGGTCGTGTGTTTAAAATGTCTTTGGGCAGTCTCTACCTTCTTCTTCTTCTTCATCGGCGCAACAACTCATCTCTGAGTCAAGGCCTCCTGGATCAGCCTTCGCCAGTCGTCTCGGTCCTGTGCAGCTGCTCTCCAGTTCCTGACTCCAAGTAGGGTCCTCGCATCATGCGCAACACCGTCCCTCCAACGCAGCTTCGGCATCCCAACACGTCTGGTACCGTGGATTTCCTCCAGGAATGTCATCTTTGGCACATCATGGTCCCCCATTCTTGCCAAGTGTCCTGCCCATCTTAGTCTGTGAAGTCTTACAAACCTTACTACGTCCGGTTCTTGCGACAAAGCGTATAGCTCCTGATTCGTTCTTCTCCTCCAGTCCTGTCCGTCGTAGACACCTCTATAGATGCAACGTAGGACCTTCCTTTCGTGAATCAGGAGTGCTTGTTCGTCAGTCTTTGCTATTGTCCATGTTTCAGAACCGTAAGTTAACACTGGACGGATCAGGGTTTTGTAGAGTTTTAAATCTTCCTTTAATGCGGATGATGCAGATTCTTGGACTGACTGGTTTGAAGTCTATGACCAATCGGCGGAATTGTTTGCTCACCACGAAACCAGTTCCGTATTGGTGGAGCTTTTCATGGCAGCTGTAGTAGACTGTGTGTTTCCAAGGATCCTGACCCGGTCCACCGGATTTCCTGGATAGCAGCTAAGTCGATTGCATATTGGTCAAGTTGTGCTAAGAGCACATTAAGCGCTCCGGGTCTGTGAAGGCTTAGAACATTCCAAAGCCCGATGTTAAAATCAGTTCTATGACGCTTGCTGATCGGCTTCATCTTTGTGATTGTGGAGTTACCACTAGGTGCTGACTGGGGCCCCCCCGAATCTGAATGGGCCCCTACGGGAATGTTATTATTAGTCCTCACCATCATGTTAACATAAACCAAAGAAAATAGGAAAAGCTGATTGCGGCTTCCCCACGAAATTAGTTTGCTGGGTGGAGGCTCGTGACACCTCCGACTCACCCCCAACCTGGGGGGCCAGAAGAATTGATTTCGGGGTTCTCTACCCCTAGGAAGTCGCCTTCACCTCGGCTGAGGGGTTTTTCCTACCCCGTCGCAGTAGGTCTACTGACTCAACCCATGGACGCTGCCATTGACCTGCCATTGGCATGATTCCTCCGCCACCGCCCTAGATGTATGTCCTGCTGCCGACATACAACATCCTGACAGGCCTAGATCTGGGTTACCCCCTGATAGCCCCGTCAGGGCCCCCATCTCTCGTCGGCTCGCCTACCCAGACCTCCGAAGGGATTGGTTACCACAACCTTGTCCTGGGTTGCTAGGTTTAACAGGGCCCACCAAGCTGGTAGGTGAGAGTGGAGTTGAGGAGGAGAGGCTAAGTGGTCCTTTCTGACCATATGATCGCATCACTCCCCCTTGGGCCCCGGGCAGTCTCTACCTCCCTCATAAAAAATATTGTCAACGGGAAATTCTGGTTGTATTTGTGTCTTAGTGTTCAGTGTCCACTACAAACAAAACAGTGTCAACTATTATAGAAAAATGACTAATTTTTGTTTTCTTATTATTATCCAAGTACTCACCATTTTCGACTGAGTTCTTCGAGTAAATTACAATGTTACTGTCATCGCTACAATTGTGTGATATACGAAAATTTCGAATTTACTTTTTTTTTTCGGTGAATAGTTCCGTTATGTTATAACACAAAAAAAATAAAAATATATTCGTTTTCATGCCTTGTACAAAGGAGTTATTTATTTTTCACTCCGTCTTTATTTCATTTATTTTTTTTTTTTTTGTAGCCCCAATGAGCGGTTCGAACAGCAATGATTTCACTAATAACGATAAAAAAAACATTTGTCTTAATTTTCTCACCTGGAACAATGATAAATTCTGTTAATTATTTTTTTTTTGTAAAATTTAGGCGATAAGTTCGATGTATGCCATTCCAAAAAGGAATTTGTAAAATATACTCATTAAAGTTGTTATATTCAAAAAAGTTACATTATTGAGGATTATTTCTAAAATTATTGTTATTTAATTTTCTTTTTATCTTATTCTAAAGACTGACTGATTTCTATATTATATTTTACTCAAAGTCCTCTATATTTTCTTAGCTATTATTTTTCCAATATTACTGAAAGAAGTTTTGTCCGTTGATTGGTCAATATTTTGTATTTTTTAAATAATGATCATCGGGAAAAACATTAAACATTTTTGTGTAATATGTTCTATAATAATTCTACTATAAATTGATTTAAATACAAATTATAATTGTAATAAATTACCACTTGTTTACAATATAATAAGAAGGAAAACATTTAAAAAAAAAAAGTATAATTGATGGTTTCCAGATTTACTTTGTGAAGCTCCATTCTAGGAATAGATAATTAAAATACACAATTTCTTTGTCAAACTTCACTATATATTCTCAAATACTCAACTAGTTTCGCCGTGTTAATGCATTATCAAGAGTCACTTATAAACTCCGTACCAGTGTATAAGTGACTGTTGATAATGCCTAATAATTGTGTATTTTAATTATCTATTCCTAAAAAAAAGTATAATCAAATCACTGAAAAGTACATAACAGTAACGTCGTTTCCTGTATGGTTACCCCAATTAATTGTATTGGTTAGTTTTTATTTATGTAAATATGTTGAATTGTTTCGACTATGTAAATAAAAAAATAAAATGTTAAAAAGCTCCTTACTTATATTATGTGTTCTTTAATTATACCCAATTTTAATAAGAAAGAAAGGTTGGTGAATGAACCATATCTCGAGCACACATTAATCGACTCTGTATCCGCTCCTCCTCTTAAAACATCGACTGTTTTGGCTAATAGTCAATAGTTTATTTAAATAGGGATTTCTGAATCGTCATACTAAATATTTGTTGACAAATTTTACATTGGCGTTACAGTTATTAGGGTTTTTCAGTTGAGCCCTCCATCTGCCTTTCGTTCTGATGGGGTTTTGAATTTAAATATAAAATGCCTTGTCAATACATTCATTCTATTAAAAGTTATCGTGTTTAGTCTTTTTTTTTTTTTTAATTTTGAAATCAAGGCAGGGAATCAAAAAACGTGAAGTTCCGGCGAAAACAAAGCATTGAATTTCTGACCGATTATATCACAGGGAATTAGTTGTTAAGTCGTAAAATGGCCAAAATGAGTCAAGTGTACTGTGATCATCTCCCAAGCCATCTGCGTACTGTGAAGAAGTTGGGAGTTCAGGACTCTAATACTTTCGGAATTATAAAGATGTGGGTTTCTTGGTATCTCGTAAAATTGTGTATGTTCTCGGTTAAATCAACTTAATCTACTTCTTTGAAGAATCATTCACGAGATAACTGCATTTAATTATTCACTACGCCAGACTATTCCAAGTGAAGAGGGTGTTTTCGGTTTAAATCAACATGTTCAACTTTAGAGAGGCATCATTCACGAGTATTTCAAAAAGTATGGTTAATAATTTGGTATGTGTGTATAAAAATTAGGTAAGTGTGGTCAATAATTCTGTGATGTTTGGGTAAAGGGGTATATGTCAATTTTTTGTGAAAATGGGTAACACCTATCTAAAGCAAGTCATAACTTGCTTTAGATAGGTGATCTCTATGTTGGGGTAAAGAGAAATAAGTCAGAATCTTATGACATCATTGAAAAAAAAGGAAGTGAAAAGGGGGACAACTGAGAAACATGGGAGTTCTCTGAAAACTGAAAACAGAAAAACTGACATATACCCCTTTACTCCAACACCACAGAATTAGGTAAGTGATGGGGAATGATTAAGTAACTAAGGGAAAATCCAAGAAAGGATTAACAATATTTATTTTCATTCACTCCTATAGATTTAGAAGGTATATGATTATTAATGATGCAAACATAATTTATTATTCCAAAAACTGGATTTACACGATTAATGCAAAACATTCCTTTGATTGCCGAATAACTACATAACTTTCATCTTCGCTTAGCTGGGGATGAAATTCAGCCTAAATTTTATTTAACCGCATATTAGGTAATAGTTGGTGTTATAAGTTAGTTATTGTGACTTTGACCCGGGCTTTTAACTATGAGGTCATAACGCCTACTACCAGAGCGCACTTTCTTCGCTCTGGTGGTCATGAGCCCGACTCTACTACGGGAGTCCTCAATTTTGCCTATCCTAAATTTTCAATCACCTGGGGTAGGGGTCTTTAACGAGAACCTGACATCCGAAGGACAGCGTGCTCAAGGTTTTTTCAGCTCTCAGATAAGAAACCTATCTCTGAGCTATCGGCAAGAAACGAATGATCTTTTATTGTCATTATTATTATTTAAACAGTTGACAAAACGACATGAACTGAGTGTTAACCGAATTGGATGGACTTAGATAGAGAATTCATGTAAGCGCTAATATTAAATTCAACGGATTGTTCTTTTTTTTCTTATCTGAAAACTTGTGAACTTCGCATTCAAGTGGTAATGTCGACGATTTCTGTAAAATTTATATAAATTAATAATATTCTTACAAGTTATTGACATTTTTTATTATTATATTCTATCCACTCATGTCTTCAGAAGTGCCTTCTTTTAAGTAAAAATCATTTATTTGGGTGGCAACATTGAACTTCTCTATGGTTTTCGTATGTGCCAATTGGTTCTTCAGTTGGCAATTGTTAAACATTAGCTGTCTATTTTGTTTTATTTGTTCTTGAAGCGCGATTTGAAGATTATGTTCTGTGTATTTTTGCCTTTCTATTATTGTCTCTTCTTCAATTTTTTTAATCTGCAAATAAATTATAAATTAATTTCAGTTGAGCCGGGGGAATTGGAAGGCAATGCTTTGATCAACGACAATAGCGCAATACACCAGTACTATTAATTCAAATGAAAATTACATAAATAGGAATAAATATAATAATATATATTTATCAACTTTTTTAAGTTGAGGAAAGCGGACAAATTGTGGAACTTGTAATAAATTAAACAAACTTATTGTTGAAATATTGTCTATTCCACCAAAGATATTTATAAAACTACTGGTTTCGCCCTTACACCATCGTCAGGTCTAGTTATGAACTAAGTTCACAACTTAGTAGGGCCGAAACCGGTAGTTTTATAAATATCTTTGGTGGCATAGACAATATTTCAAAAATAATTTTGTTTTATTTATATATATTTATACCTTATCGTTCATTTGCTTCAACGAATCTTCATACATAATCGACATTTCTTTTATTTTCAAATCCTTTTCTTTTAATCTCTTTTTCAAAAGTGTATTTTCATTTTTTAAATCCTTAATTTGAACCAGGGCTTTATATATTTGATTGCTTCTTTTTCTTATTACCATTATAAGCGCATGATATTTGTCACGCCAATATTTCACTTCACAACGAGCCTTCTGATTCGAATTTGAATAAATATTGTGCTCAAAATTCATTCCTGCAATTAAAACATATATATTTTATGGAGTATTAGTTCGTATAACTCAGATTTGGGCCCTAAGGTTTTTTATTTATTTGGTAGGTCTGATTTCTTATATCTTCGGAAAAGCACATTAAATGTAGCAATATCGGTAAACCGGCTCCAACCAGATATGTTCGTCAACCATATATAAAAATAAAAAAATATTGAAACAAAGATTCTGGTTTGTTTTAAGTAAGCCGAAGAATGTATAATATAGGTGGTCTTTATGGCGCCGATTCCTTATATTTTCTGAAAAACACATTAATATAGCAATATCGGTAGAGGTTTCAACCTGATTAGGGCTGTCTAAAACCGAAAACCTTCGGTTCCAGGGTACCTTTTCTCTTAAGAACCGATATCCGATGAACCCAGTTCCGGATCTAGAACCGTGGACCAGGGTCTTCTGTTTTTCCTCTTTTCAGTGTACTTCGATATCTAAATTTGAGTCTGTACCCCGACTCGCAAATAAGTTTCCGCTCCCATCCCTCTAAACCTTCCAACTCTTTATTTGTTGACCCTTTACTCTGTTTTTACTTCTTTGATTTCCGAATTTGATACTACACCCCTACTCTCACGTAAGTTAACGCTCTCCCTCGAAACCTTTGATCTCTTTATTTGATGGATTCTTACCTTCTTTTTTTGCTGTTTTAAGAATCATCAATTTTTGAATTTGAGGCTAGTGTCCACTCTCCCTCTTAATCTTTGGAATCTCTATTTAGTGGACCTTAACCATCTGTTTTTGTTCTTTGGGAGTCCTTCGATCTTTGAATTTGAGGCTACATCCTGTCTCCGACGTTAGTTTCCGCTCTCTCTGAATTCCTTCTCTTTTTGATCATTTGAGGCTTCAACAGTCACCACTATGGACCCGGATCCAGGTCTGGGCCTGGAACCAGGTTTACAGAGAGAGAGAGAGGGAAGTTACGTGTATTTCGGGATATAGCATCAAATTCAGAGACCAAAGGAGAGCAAACCTAGAAGAAAAAAGTCCAACTAAGAAGAGAGTGAGGTTTAGGGAAAGCGCGAAAACGTACGTGTGTCGGTGTTTAATTTCAAATTCGGAGATCGAAGGACCCTCAAAAGACCAAAAAAAACTGAAGGAAGGGTGATAAAATAAAGAGGTGGAAGGTTTAGAGAGAGCGCGGAAACTGGATTATTGACTTTAGCCTCCTCTGAACCTCCCTTCGACTGATTCCGCTGAAAATCTGTAGGTGTCGCCTTAGAGGGTTTTGGATGTAGGTATAAAATTTCTTGTCACACTCACTCTATCGACTAGTTTTGGAAAGTTAATTAATTGGTTTTGGGGAAACACATTGATGGTGATTCACCGACGATTTTATTTATTTTGCCTTCAAAATATACTTTTTAAGAGGTCTTCTTGTCTTTCCTGAGAAATTATGTTTTTCAACGCCATTGACATAAGATGTCTCTGGTTTGGGTTTTTAAGAGGCTCGACGAAAACGACAGGAGCTGAAGTCCTGGCTGATCAGCAGACAAACCAAACTTTCTATTGTAAACAAACTGTCCATTTACAAGACCTATATGGACATTGGGACTCGAATTACGAGCTTAGCTTGTGCTAAGCCAACACATCAAGCGTATCCACTCTTTCCAATCCAAGACCCTAAGAGCAATTGTCGATACACCCATTTATGTGTCCAACCTTACCCTCCACATTTTTTTTTTAAATTTATTTATTTATTTCCAGGTGCTCCAGTAAATCACCCGCCCCGCAACTTCGTCGGGGAAGAGAATGTACAATATACATAACAATACAAATATAACTGTATACAATTATGGTATGGGGGGGGGGGGGGGGGGGGGGGGGGTCTGGGGGCGACAGTCTCTGGTCCCTAACGGGACAGGCTGACACTCCCAGACCTCCTAGTGTTGCGGCTACCTGGTGGCGCCGAGAGAGCTCGAGATTAGTGGGATGGGGCTGCCTCTACATCGCGGTCGCCGGGGGGTAAAACTCGGGCCTGGCCCGTCAATCGCCCCCGGCGCTGGGTCAAAAGGCCTTTTTTTGTTCCCGTCAGGAGGTGACAAACCGGCCGAACGCCGGGTAGTTCGACTCCGTCATCAACTCCGGCAGGGTCAATCCCAGATACGATCCTATCGCGCGGATCAACTCCACCCGAGCCCTGTCGTACAGCGGACAATCAAGAACCACATGTTCTGCAGTCTCGATGCCGCCACACGAACAGTTCGGGCTATCCTTCCTCTTGAAGAAGAAGAGTTTGGAGTTGAAGTCGCCGTGACCTGAAAGTACCTGAGATGTCCAGTGATCGGGCTGTACCCAAGTGGAGCGCAGGCGGACCTGGACGTCGGGAAAATACGCGAATGTTGTTCGACCATCGGAGGAGCGTGACCATCGCTGTTGCCCCTTTTGCAATATCCAGTCTTGGACAATGTCCTTGCAACGCTCTGGTCTGCTCTGTCCACGTAGTTTACCCTCCACATTGACCTTAAAATTCCTTTTGATACAGAACATCGAACATTTCCTTCCATGCTGGACTCTTGTCCTCCCGCTCGTCTCCAGATAATCCCACTCGAATGCTGAAGCGGTGCTGGCCAGGAGATCTGCTAGTATAAGACAGCAAATATATCTGGGAGTGCTGGTGGCTAGCAGCTATAAGTTGGGAAGAATGGGGATGGTAGAAAACCGAGGATATTACGAACGTCTCGAACTATGAAAGCCATAAGGCACTTTTCTGAAGTATTTATTTTTATGTATTATTTTATTTTTTATTTATTAAAACAATTATATTTTCTTTCACTTATTTTGTACATATGTTATTTATTGTTTTGTACAGAGTTGATTTATTTTGTTATCATTCATTTTGCATTACTATTGTCTTTTGCTGCCATCACATAAATTACGGTGATTTAACGACTGTAAATATTCAAAATAAAAAAAAGTTTTACACTGTCTTAGAATATGAAAAATAAATGAATAATGTTAAAGATCATACTTTTGAGTCTCTCATTTTTACATTTTTCTCTCTCAAGTTCAAAATCTAGTCGATGTTTATCAATCATTAGCTGCAGTTCATTTTGAAATATCATCCGTTCAGCACTGTGTGATTCTTGAACACTTTGATCTAATTCATTGATTGTTCCCGCAATTTCATTGAGCAAGAAGTGTATATCGCTTGATTTTTTCTTTTCTGCACTGCCATTTTCCTGTTAAATAAACAGAATATCATTTTTTAAAGTAACCTAAGAATGATCACATGCGTTTAAATTTCCAAGTGCATACCCTGCTTGCAAGGGACAGCATATTGCACTTATGATCTTTGTGTTGTGTTTAGTTAATAAGAAAAAATAAAAGAACTTACATTGTCAAATGGTATTTTCTGTAAAGGTTTTGAGCTTAAATCTTCCAAGTAGCCATCTACAATATTAATGAAGGATTGACTCTCATCGCTGTTACTTGACATTGGTGGAAATAAATATCTTAAAGAATTACAATGTTGATAAATCCTTCATTTGGGGAAAAAATATAAAACTTTTCATATACTGATGAAACCTTTCATCCCTTTTTACTATTACTTTCATTTCATATGAGATTGCCAAGGAAACAGAAAAAAGTATTTTGTAATTGAAATTTAATATAGTTTTCACGAAAAGCTTTAACCGCTAAAGGCAGTAACTTAATGGAAACATTAGATAGTATGAAATTATTGAAGTTTCAATATTTTAATTAACTGGTTATTGTGACTCACGGCTCGAGCTTTGACTACAAAGTCATATTGTAGAGCGCCCATTCGTCACTCTGGTGGACATGAGCCCGACTCTACTATGGGAGGCCTAAATATTGCGTACTCATGTTTTGTTGTCTAGGGTAGAGTAAAGTACCTAACATTTCACAGGTTCTCAGGCTGTAGAGAAGTGGTATTATCGATATGCGTGATGTTTCCACCGCCGTATTGCTAACAGAGGCCGGGATCCATAGTATTTCGCGCATCTCAGAGTGAAATGGCAACGGGAGGGGAGGATTGATAGAAAAGCAGACTCTGGGGTTTCACGGAAGACCACTGAGATGGGAGATCATCGTTTAGGAAGAGCGGCCAAGTACGTACTAAATCATAGAGGTCAGAGGTAAGTATCACTAAGATTTCTGAAGGTCAAAACGATGATTTCGTGGGAACAATGATCCCTCTCATGTGACTCATACCTACTACGAGGTCATATCGCCTGCTACCAGAGCGCTTATTTGTCGCTTTGGTGAACATGAGCCCGACTCTAGTTCCAAGGTCCAAATTTCGCCTGCGCATGTACAGTTACTTACCTCAGGTAGGGGTCTTTACCTGACATCGCACAGGCTCGGGACCATAGATCGTGAGCGCAATAGGTAAGCACGCTACCTCGGCGCTCTCATAATAAGTATATAATAATAAAACTTAAAAATTATTTGTATAGCATTGCAAAACATTTTGATGAAGTTTGAACCCAAACGATTTTCTTCTTGGTGTTCCCTTTTCAATTTCCACCAATGTATAATAGAGGCGCTATCCTTGCTCGCCAACCAGGGGCGTAGCCAGGATAATGAGCAGGGGGGGGGGGGGGGGGGAAGAAAGTTAGGCTACAGGGGTGCGGGTATAGACTCACGGGGACACAGCCCGCTCCGTGGTTAGCGCTGCAGACTTTTTGTTATTAATTTGGGAGACTCAGACCCCTAGAAGCCTCCCCTGAGGTAACCACTGACTGTAATACTTGAGCTGACTTTACATGAGCAGCATAAATCCAAAGCTCAGCAGCAGCAAATGCACGCTGTAGTTTCTGTGCTTTTAGAATTAAATGACTCACAGCCAATAGCTACATTTGCTGTTGCTATGCTTCGCATTTTTACTGCGCTTGTAAAATCAGCTTTAAGAGTATAAAGTATAACATAAATGAAGATTTTGAGCGAGGAAATGAAATGATTGAATTCATGTATATTTAAATAAATGTAATATGACTTGTTTTGTTCATGTACATTTAAGTAAAGCACAACTTTCGTTTATCCTTCGAAAATCGTGATATAACTTCCTCTTTGAAGTGTTCTCGATCGTTTTCCAGCAACTTTCTGTGCACGCTTAGCCTGCCGAGAGCATTGAGACGGTCTTGTACCATGGTAGATCTCAGCCATGTCTTCACACGCCTCAGGATGCTGAATGTCCTTTGCATCGTAGCTGTTGTGCACGGCTGTGCCAAGCAAATCATCTGTCAGTCTTGTCTGAGATCCTGTTGGTAACTTGCAAGCAATCCATTTTGAATAAAAACTATTTTTTTAGTTTATTTAATTTTTATCGTGGTGTTTTGCTCTGTTCAGGGGGGGGGGGCGTGCCTCTCCTGGCTATTCCCCTGTCGCCAACCCCATCTGACGCTTTGGTTGACGATGTTTTCGGCATCTGCAGTCTTTGTTTGATTGCTTAAGTAGAATTTATTTGAAGATTCCCAGATAGATTATCGGTTATTCTTTCGTTAATTTTAATTAACAATAATTTCAATAAATGTACAAAAAAACTGACATTGCAGTAGAGTCTATTTTTGTGATGAAAAAAGTAGCAATCTGTAGAGAGCTCTTTCTTTCTATACAAGGAGTAGTCTGCCACCACTGATGGTCAGTGGTTAGATGGGATAAACAAAAACCACAAAACAGCCGATCTTATGAATTTATCTACACGAAATTCAGTATTATAATTCAGAAATCCCTGAGGCCTATGCTTTTCGTAGATTGCCACCAGAGGAAGACCAAAAACTCAGTTGCTAATCCATATTGGGGAATTCAGAGCCTTTTTTTTTTTTTTTTTTTTGCTTGGATATTATCTACTTATAGTAATTACATTTTGACAGAAAAGATTTTGAAAGAAAAAAAAAATTAAGGGGGTTAGGAAATATTTCGTTTGAATAAATTAAGATATTTGACACATTTTTTCCTCTACTTCGTATTGATAAAAGAAAAAAATGGTGTCAACATGAAGCTTATATAAGGCCCCAACTATGAAGAAATAATTGAGTTTATATTCTCAACTGGTCTGGCCTGAACTAATGTGTAGGTTAGTTAGTTATTGTGACTCATGCCCGGACTTTAACTAGGAAACATGAATGTTTTTTATATTGTCTATTTCACAAGATATATAAAATATATGGGAGTACTTTCGGTATTGCTAACATCTTCAGCCACGACTTAACAAATACTGTAGGATGTGTGGCTGAAGATAGTAGCAGTACACTCCCATTTATTTTATATATCTTATGAAATAGACAATATAAAAAACATTCGTGTTTTCTTCATAATTTATTAAATGTTTCACAATCTCTCTGCAAAAATGTTAAATATCACTTTAACTAGGAGATTATATCGCCTACTACCCGAGCGCTCTTTCATCACTCTGGTGGACATGAGCCCGACTCTACAGTGAGAGTACTAAATTTTGACTATCTAGGTTTTTTCACATAGGGCAGGGGTCTTTAACGAGTACATAACATCGCACAGGCTCGGACCATCGCTTAGCATCTCATCAAGGAAAGGACAGCATTTTTTTTTTTATGTTTTTTTTTTACCTTCCATATAAAAAACTTAAACGCCTCGGCCCGGTTTTGAACCCGCGATCATGAGCTACCGACACCCTCAACTTACTCTTTTTTGGCTACTGTTCCAAGGAAAAACCATTCTTTTGTGAATAAGCACCGTACATAGGCTCGGGGGTCAGAGCGCTCTGTTAGTAACTCGCTAAATATCCTCAGGAGAGCCTCTTTGTAAACTTTTTGTAGATGTAGATTTCGAAAGATACTTTCAAGCCAAAAATAAAAATAATTTCATACATTAAAACATTTAAATTTTTTGTTAGTAGGTCTGAATGGCTAAAAGCTCAGAGATGGAAAGTGCTACAGTTCTCGATCTAAAGGAGGAGTGGATAATCAGAATATTTCAGCCAAGTTCGAGGAAAGGTCTTCTCATCTGAGACAACCATCGAATTACAATTCAGGTAGATTTATTAAATATTATAACTAAATTATAATACTTCATATTTATCTAGGTTAGGTTAGGTTTTATGACTCATGCCCGGGCTTTAACTACGAGGTCATATCGCCTACTACCAGAGCGCTCTTTCGTCACTCTGCATATTTATCTATAATTATTTATAAAATATAATAAAAAATAAGTCTTGTTTATTTAGTGTTTGAAAAACACTACCAGTTATAAATTGATTCTTTGTGTTTTTTTTACTTTCATTAGTCAAAAATTAGTGACTGAGTTTTTATAACTTTGAAAATTTTGTAGATCTACTGACTCCGAAAAAGAAGCAATTTTTAAAATTAGACTCAACACGATACTAAAAAAACGGCAAAGTAATAACAAGATACTTTTTTTTTTTAATTTTATAATTATTGTTTCAGGTTTATTAAAAAGTTTTACTCGATGTCTTTAATAGTTTAAATAAATAATTGTATGATGCGAGTCAAAACCCATCCTGCGCATCGAAACTTTACAGATTTAAACATTTTTTGTGGGTCGTCAAGGTATGCAATTAATGCTGATACAAACCATCATAGTAATTATATAGATTTAGTAATTAGGATAAGAGGGCACCAGTAGCTCAGTGGTAGGCTAACCTATTGAACCCAAGATCGCGGTTTCGAAACCCGGTTCAGAGAGCATGCCGTCCTTCGGATGGGACGTTACCCAATGGTCCCGAGCCTGTACAATGTCAGGTACTCGTTAAAGACCCCATACCCTAGGTGAATAAAAGTTTAAGATAGGCAAAATTTAGGACTCCCATAGTAGAGTCGGGCTCATGTCCACCAGAGTAGCGATAGAGGGCTCTGGTAGTAGGCGATATGACCTAGAAGTTAAAGCCCGGTCATGAATCATAATAACTAACAAAATTTGTTAGTCCAATCACCCACAGATTAAAGATTGTATCAATATTGTCATTATATTCTGATGTTATTTAATGTATTTCTCAGAACAATTTTTATATTTATTACGGACGAGCTTATTCGTTTTAATCCAAGATTAATAATATATATATATATATATATATATATATATATATATATATATATATATATATATATAATGCAGAAACCTGTAGTTTATCTATAAATTTCTTCTTGAATCGAGAATATTTTTAAAAAATGTAGTTTGTTTTTTTTAATTAGTTTATTACTTACAATTATTAAGTATAATAATTATTATTCTCCACGTAATAGTTCAAATTTACTCTTTTTTTTTTGAGAGACATTAGTTTTAATAGTTTTTTAGGAAGCGGACTCCAATACGAACCTTATCATAACTTTTCCCTAGTCTGCAAGTGGAGCGCTGATAGCCACCGAACATGTTGCCCTAGGAATTGAATGTTGGACAAGGAAAATAAAAAAAAAAGCTATCTCTTATTATGTATTTGCATATTATACTATCAATGAACAAGAAAAATACATTTTTTATTCAATTTGTTTATCATAATATTATATTTTCTTGTTTATACAGGATGTCTGAATACTATGGGTCACCCACCTTTTTTCTCAGCTTAACTGATTAAAAAAAAAAAAAATCTTTTTTCCTTCCTGTCTTCTACTTTTTAATGAAACAAATATCATTTCGAATCTTTCATAAATAAATAAATAAATTTCAAAAACTTGCCATTTTAAGACTACTTTTTTATAAAACTAAAATCATCTCCAGGACTTGAGAGGAATTCTGATATAAAATTCTCCTAGGTTTTTTGATGGTTTCAGTTGGTATTTTGCAAAAAAATTAGAATCCTGCCTGCATACTAAAAAGGTAGAACAAATAAATTTCACATAATTTCTCGTTCACGTTTCAACACCATCTCACTCACATTGAAAACTGGTGCCTCACTTGGAAAATCAAACACAATTTATAATATTTACACTAAGACGAGATACATGTGCTGCCTTTGTCTACAACAAGTCCTCAGACTAATACCGCGAGATATTTAAGACTTTAACTTAACTCAAGACTGACACGGAACCCTCAAATACGATTCACCCATGATAGTCTAAACAAACGACTTGAAATGTTTTATTTCCCTTCTGCACAGACATTCAAAATTATCCTTAACACAAAATCATAACTGCTACACATTTTTACTCAAACCACTCTGGATATACGACTCAAAAATTTACAATACATTTTCGTATATCGAGAGTGGTTTGAGTAAGAATGTGTAGCAGTTATGCTTTTGTGTTAAGGATAATTTTGAATGTCTGTGCAGAAGGGAAATAAAACATTTCAAGTCGTTTGTTTGAAATTTACGGTTCGGCTAAAACTTCTATTCTGAAACATATCCAGGTTTTCCAGTCAAAGGGACTTAGACTCATACCATACCCACCAACATGACACTCCACTACGACCTAATGATAAACACAGAAAACGACAAAATTCAGGACCTTTACAGGCGTTTCCATAGCGAATATCATTCACACTCAAATCCATACATCCATTCACTTTCTTCACCACACTTGTCACACAATCCTCCCAGGAGACTGAAGAGGAGATGAATCAAAAAAATTAAACAGCAATAAATTGAAAAAAGGAAAAAAAACAACAAAAAAACAAGGATTTAACAAATTACAGAATTGTTAACATTTATTTAAAAGTCAATAGTTTAGATGTCTATACAACAGAAGATGCACATGATGATGTAGACATTGTTTTTATTTTTATTTTTTACATGAATGAAATCATCAATAATTTTATCAAAATTTAAATTATTCAAAACGTTATGCTCAATCGAAAGTAATGCGAATGCATTCAACTTTTCTCGTCCATCGAACTTCTTAGACAATTTTTTATATATTTTAATTTTGAAAAAAATCTCTCATCGTTCACATTCTGTAAAACAATGATAAATAAATTCTGAGAAGAATTTCGAGATTTGGCATAATACAAAATAAGCCATCCCTTATAATTGGAGAGTACAGTAATTGGTTTTTCTGAAAAGTTCTATAGCTTTTTATGAGTTTCTAGAAAGTTCTATTCGAATTGTAGATGAGTTACTGGATTTTTATGTAGATTCTAGATTTTTCGATGGTTTCTATGAGGAACATCAAAAAGTTGAGACTAATATTGAAAAAATAATTTAAGGGCCCCCGGATGAAGTCTGCCTCAGACCCCCCGAAAGTCTTAAAACGACACTGATATATATATATATATTTACATTAAATTATATGTAACCTAATCGTTATTTCTTTATAGGCAGATGTAATTGTACAAAACTTGAGGGGATATTCTCCAAAAAGAAGTTGCAAGAAGACCAGTGACTCCCGTATCGCTTCCTGGGCGAATGAGATGGTTACTCACACCTCCCTTGGAGAATCTTCTTGTCTGTAAGACCTCTCAATTTCTTACAGTATTATAAGTATTATGTAAGTATTTAAATTATATTTTGTAAATTTGGCGCTGAGTCACAGTAAAGGAGCACAAATCAGTCCTGCTTTACAATAATCAACGTTTAATGAATTAAAAAAAAAAAAGTTCTTATGAAGGGGAATATCAGCTACATTATTTTGCAGCATAATTTTTTTTTACTATTTTAAATAAAACATTGTCACCAACAAAGCCCTACACAGAGATCTCTGTATTCCCACTGTCAATGAATAAATCACATCTCGATTCCAATCATTCCACAAAAAATCTTTCTTCCCATTCAAATCCTCTCGCACAAGACCTTTCCTCGCATTCCCATCCTGACAATCCTTCCCGCCGCTTGAACAGGAGGTAGCCTCGCGATCTTCTCTCTGAGGATAGTGAATAATGATAATTAACTTTCGAGGGAGTGTCAGCGCTGGCTGGATTCTCCCATCAAGTGACATTGTTATATTTTTTTCTTTTTTGACCACATATTTGCTTATTATGTATAATACAATATATTATATGAAGACTACAGGGGAAAAAGGGGGAAGGTCACATTTTTAAAAAAAATGAGTTAGAGTTGGCAACAACTTCCACGGTAAGTCTACTTTCATTTAACAAGTGCAAATAAGGGGAGAAGATGATGGGTGCTAAGATAAAGCAGTTCACCTTCGAAAAATTACCGCGCAAGAAGGGGGAAGCTCTGTGCTACCAGACAAAAAGGGGGACTAGCGGTCGCAGAGTGTCCTTGATATCTCACACATCTTCGCCACATCAAAGAGAAGAGAAGTAAAAAGAAACCCACAAGAAGAATAAAGTAATAACAGCATTTATTATTCTGGAGTTCCCCCTTCTTCCTCAGTTTTTTTGTGACGTTCCCCCTTCTTCCTCAGTATTTTTTTGGAAATTTTGTGTTTTTTATTAAATAAACTGATTATTTAGAGTGATTTATTGCACATACTTTCCCACATTTATATATATCACAAATGATGAGTAATTGAACTTGAGGGATTAAAGTATACATACAGATGGGAAGGAAAAAGGACTATAACAATGGGTCAAACTTTAAAATTCGAATTACCAAAAATAATAATTTACCACATTCCCCCTTTTTCCCCTGTAGTCTTCATATTGTATATAGATTAATTATATATACATATATTTCTTCTTGGTTAGGGAAACAAATAAAATAAAGGTATGTCATCAAAAAATTAAATTAATTACTTGATTGTAAAATGAGTTTTTACAGAAACCACAAGGAAAATAATTTCATAACAGATCTTTCTTTAACAAGATGATTAAAGATTTTTTTGAGGGCGCCGGTAGCTCAGTGGTAAGCGTGCTTGACTTTTGAGCTCAAGGTCGTGGGTTCGTAGCCCGACCGAGGCCCTTAGTTTATTTTATCTGGGAGGTAAAATAAACTTGAGCACGCCGTCCTTCGGATGGGACGTTAAGCGATGGTCCCGAGCCTGTACGATGTCAGGTACTCGTTAAAGACCCCTACCCTAGATGAATAAAAATTTAGGGTAGGCAAAATTTAGGACTCCCACAGTAGAGTCGGGCTCATGTCCACCAGAGTGACGAAAGAGCGCTCTGGTAGTAGGCGATATGACCTCGTAGTTAAAGCCCGGGCATGAGTCATAAAACCTAACCTAACCTGAAACATTTTTTGTTTTGATGAATTTTGTAAGAGGTAACATAAACAATGACTCAGCCCTCCCCTCACCCCTTCCAACATGCTTATTTTGAAGTGTATTTCGATAAAATAAGTATTTTGAGATTTAGTCACCAAAATGTTTTTTAAGGTATTCCCTAAATCAATTTTAAAGAAGCATTTCCGGATCCATTATTATATTAACTTTTCTTATTTTCGAACCAACAAACCAGTTCAGAGATTATGGAGTATATTTTATTTATTGTTGTGCACTTGTATGGTTTATGATTTTACACTTTTTTTTTCTTCAAGTCATTAGAATTTTTATATGTTCATACAAATTAACACTGTCAATTCTTTATTGAATGTTATCAATGACTGCAATAATTAATTTCCTCCCTCATTGTTCTTTCACGATAACCTAGTTGGAAAATTATAGTCGAATGAGTTTTTTCATACGTAAAATAAACGGATAAGATAAAAACAAAATGTGGGAGGTACGTATATATAAGGGTGAACTTGCGATTTGTCCGTAGTTGTAAATGTGCATACAGGTTTGTTTGTTATCATCATATTATTTATTTTTACTAGCTGCGTTTTGAGTAATTGATGCAAGGGAGCAAATTCTTGTCTTATTTGACATATCTGTAAAATTAATATTTGCGATCAAATATTGGCGAAAAATGAGATTTGACACCAGATTTATAATGAAAAATAAAAATGAACAATCCCCTTGAGAATTAGAGATAAAATTACTGAAGAAAAAAATTGGTTGTCTGTAAAGTCGGTTTACGGCCGGTAGGTTGACGTGACTACGTCATAACATCACAGTAGTATAATACACAAAAGAAGTGGAAGGAAAATAAAATGGAAACAAGTTCATTGATAATTAACGGCGCCAATCGCCGCCTTCGGTTGTAGGCAGGTGAAGATAAATATTTTTTCGCACATATTACTCCAATCGGACAACATACTCAATATGACGAGCTTTGAATTATATTTTTAAATGCAATACCATTCAAGGCACCGAAGGACGGCATGCTCGGAATTGAAGATAAATATTTTTTCGCACATATTACTCCAATCGGACAACATACTCAATATGACGAGCTTTGAATTATATTTTTAAATGCAATACTATTCAAGGCACCGAAGGACGGCATGCTCGGAATTGAAGATAAATATTTTTTCGCACATATTACTCCAATCGGACAACATACTCAATATGACGAGCTTTGAATTATATTTTTAAATGCAATACTATTCAAGGCACCGAAGGACGGCATGCTCAAAAGTGTAGGTAGGCGATTTTTCCATCATAATACTCCAGTTTTAAATAATACTGAATACAATGATGATGATAGGACATGATAAGGTAGGCTACACGAATGCAGGGTTCGACATGCTTGAACACGCAAGTGCCTGTTCAAGGTCACAAAATCAGACTGAATTGGAGGGAGAACGGAAACTTATTGAGGTTTAGAGGGAGAGCGGAAACTTATTAAGGTTTAGGGAGAGAGCTGAAACTTATTGAGGTTTAGAGGGAGAGAGGAAACTTATTGATGTTTAGAGGGAGAGCGGAAACTTATTGAGGTTTAGAGGGAGAGCGGAAACGTAATGAGGTTTAGAGGGAGAGTGGAAACGTATTGGGGTTTAGAGGGAGAGCGGAAACTTATTGATCTGGGGATGTACGATGGTGGGTGATTCCCAGCTGTGGAGGGGGGGGGGGGGGGGGGTGATGGTCACGTGGGGTCAAAGGTCATGAGGAGTAATTAATTAGTAATTTAATAATTTTAGTCACATGACGTCTCCCTCGCTCTCTTGGGGAACGTGACATGACGTCACACTTTTTCGAACATGCGGCCCGTCGCATCGATTTATTAGACGTAGTCACGTCAAAACATTCTTCAGTCATTGTTACAACAATGGTCCATAGCGTGCTGTCATATAAGTTTATGAAGATGGCCAACAGATAGAAGCAGTTGGCATCATAAGAGGCCGTCGCGACATATTGCAATCAAAATGCAAATTGTTTATTACCTTTGAGAGATAATCTACTCGAGAAACGTTTCTCTGTTATCGTGGATAACAAACAGTCGATTTGTGAATTATCGATGCACTCATTATGTATTATCGATATGATGCATATTTGGGTGTCTTTTAAGCATCAAGATAATGTATAAACTGTGCTGAAGATGTGTTAGAAGAAAAAAAGTATTTCGTTATTATGAACCACATTTTTTTACTTTCATAGCTACATGAAGAACAGGGAAAGTTATGTATTTGTCAAAAATTCGATAGTTTTCAACAGAATTTCAAGTTTTCCGACCTCTAGATTCCAAATTTGAAAAAAAAGTATGTCTGTGTGTCTGTGAAGACGATAACTCCCGATGGAATGGAAGTATCGATACGAAATTTTATATGTGTCACCGAAAACCCATAAGGATAACATCTATTGATTTTCAGCCAAATTGACCAAAGAGGGGGGGGGGGGGGTGATTAGGGGAGAGGCTTAACTCAAAAACCTAATAACTGCCGTTATATCGTCACAATTTCATATAGGAATTCAAAACTCTATCAGTGAAATCGGCTGGAGGGAAGGGGGTCGGAGGGGCGGCTCAACCCAAAAACCGCCTATGTAATGAACGTATCGCTGGTGCTATTTTCGTCGAGTTTCTTGTTTTTTTTTGCCCTTTTATTATCTGTTTTATTTTAATATATTTTTATTCATTTACCACTATTATTATTCACATTGGACATACTTCTTCTTATTTTTTTAATTTATATATATAGCTTATATATATATATATATGTAGCTCAGTGGTATGCGTGCTTGACTTCTGTTGAACTCAAGGTCGTGGGTTCGTAACCCGACCGAGGTCCTTAGTTTATTTTATCTTGGAGGTAAAATAAACTTCAGCACGCCGTCCTTCGGATGGGACGTTAAGCGATGGTCCCGAGCCTGTACGATGTCAGGTACTCGTTAAAGACCCCTACCCTAGATGAATAAAAATTTAGGGTAGGCAAAATTTAAGACTCCCACAGTAGAGTCGGGCTCATGTCCACCAGAGTGACGAAAGAGCGCTCTGGTAGTAGGCGATATGACCTCGTAGTTAAAGCCCGGGCATGAGTCATAAAACCTAACCTAACCTATATATTTTTTGTTTATATTTTATTTTATTTTGTACTTATTCCTTTCTTTATTGTTTTTCTCTTCTTATTAGTGTTTTAAATATTATGTATTATTTATTATTTTATCATTTATTCTCATGTCAACCTTTCTACTTATTGTTTTTGTATAGGTTGTAAAATAACATTAAAAAAAAAATATATTAGATTATATTTTTTATAATTTTTTCAAAAGTGTATTTTTTACTAGATCACAAAGACCGAAATATTCTATAAAAAGAATGTACATAGTAGCTTTGCTATGTATGTAGGTAGAAAAGTATCGGTCGCGTTCAACACAGCTTCATTAGTAAAATTAAAAACTACCTACTTTTGAACTTACATAAATATTTTAAATAATGATGAGATTCAGATTATCATATTAACGGGACTAAATTATATGTTCGTATTTAAGGATAATAATTTATAACTTGAGTTCATGAATCGAAACATGCATACATCAAACATTGTTTATTTTATGAGGTTAATAAATTCAATGGAAGATAATTCAGTTTGGCAGATTCATTTTTTTTATTCCCCATAAAAGGGTATATTTTTTTTATGGACACGCCTAAGGACGTAGGTAGTCAAGGGGGGGGGGGGGGGCGAGGGGGGCACGAGCCCCCCCCCCCCCCCCCTGCTCAGAGCAAAAAACCAAGATAAAAATTAAATAAACTAAAAAAAAATTGTTTTTATTTAAAATGGATTGGTTGCAAGTTACCAATAGGATCTTCAAATTTTCTGTGCGTCTGATTCCTAAATCAGCAATCAGCTGTTACATAAATGTACATGTACAAAACAAGTCATATGACATTTATTTAAATATATATGAATTCGATCGTTTCATTTCCTCGCTCAAAATCTTCATTTATGTTATACTTTATACTCTTAAAGCTGATTTTACATGCGCAGTAAAAATGCAAAGCGCAGCAGCAGCAAATTGGATGGGAGTCATTTAATTCTAAAAGCACTGAAAACAGAGCGTGCATTTTTGCTTCAAGTCAACTTAAGTATTAGTCAGTGGTTAGCTCAGGGGGAGCTTCTAGAGGTCCGAGTCTCCCAAATTAATAACAAAAAGTCTGCAACTCTAACCACGGAAACTGCGGGCTGTGCCCCAGGAGTCTATACCCCCCACCCTCGTAGCCTAACTTTGCCCCCCCCCCCCCCCCCTGCTCAAAATCCTTGCTACGCCATTGGTTGGTATTGTTTAGCTTAATAGGTGTTTTGTACACCTGTATGACGATTTATTTTTTTAAATACACTTTATGTCAAGGTCATCGAACTTTTTTGCCCATTCTCAATCAGGAGGGCTTATCAGAAACAGACGTGTATAAAATAATAAAAAAAAACATGCTAGTTTTAAGTGCATCAAAATTCCAAGATTTTTTTTTTTTTTCATAATATTCTATTGAAAAAATGAATAAAGATGGTTCCGAAGGTAACGAATTACACAATGTCGTCAGGGTGTATGATCTAACTTTTTCAATACATTCTCAAGTATTAATGGACACAACCAGCTTTCGAAGTGCTTGCTTTTCCAAGGTTCCATGTTTTTTTTCACAAGCAGTTTGCTTAGTTGGATTCAAAATTTATATTTGTAGAATAATCTATGTACAAAAACAAGGAAGTGAAATATCAGCTTCTGTTCGATGTGATATGCATCGATTAGTCCCAGTCCTTATTCTATTCAGGCAATATGTAAAAGTCTCTGGTGAATCCCCTGCAATCTACTTCGAATTAGAACGAATTAATCAATTAATTTTTGCTCTCCATCTAAAACCAATCAACCGTTTGGGATAAAAGTCAATCCTTTTTCTGGATCTTTTTCCAAATTTCTGGTACACTTCCTTTCTTTAGCCGATTTCACTGAAAATTAATAGGTGTCATCCTTATGATATTTAGTTTACATATGAATTTTGTGTCGATATGTTCATTGAGTTAAGCCTACCCTGGGGTTGAAAAACTCAACATTGCATTTCTGAACGACTATATAACTTTCCCTAGACTTCGTATATTCAGAGGAAGTAAAAGTCATTGGGAAAGTACACATTTCTTGAGAATATTCTTGACTATTATCTCAATAATACGCAAATATGTAAAGTTGCTGAGCAGCATATTCCCGGAATTTCATTACCGAATTTAAAAGCAATGAGAGCGCTCCAAAGCATTAAATGAGTGTTGGCTCTTCATTGACATACCTGCTTAGAGTAACCAGCTAGTGTTTAATAAATTCTCAATCGATATTATACATGGGCGTAGCCAGGGGGGGGGGCACGTGCCCCCCCCCCCCCCCCCCTGGCCAGAGAAATAAAAATATAAAAATTAAATAAACTAAAAAAATAGTTTTTATTAAAAATGCATTGCTTGCAAGTTACCATAGGATCATCAAATTTCCCGTTCTTCTGACTCCTAAATCAGCAACCTTATCAGCTGTTGTAAGTGCAGGCCGCAGGCCATGTGCTGTAACTGTTCACTGTGTTTGTGTTCACGTGACAGTTTGTTTTGAGGTTTTGACGATGTTTTCGTCTAACAGTTCCGTTCCGTTTTGACTGTTTTCCATATCTGCAATAAAATTATTAAAATTAGCATGAATATTAGGAAGTTTTTTAGTAAGTATCTTGAATTATTTTATAATTGAATTGAAGAGCCTAGAGATTCAGACAGATAACCTAATAGTCCAAGCTCCCATGGCACAAAAAGAAGATACCCTATCAAACATCTCAAATTTTAAAGGTGAAAATGCTTGGAAAACATGTAAGAAAACATTTTACCCCCGCCAGACTAGAAAAAATTTATTAAAATTGATATGTTAAATGAATTTTTGAAATTAGCTAAAAAAAATGAATTTACTTTTTAACCCCCCGCCCCCCCCCCCCTTGTAACCTAACTTTGCCCCCCCCCCCCCTGTAACCTAACTTTGCCCCCCCCCCCCCCCCTGTAACCTAACTTTGCCCCCCCCCCCCCCCCTGTAACCTAACTTTGCCCCCCCCCCCCCCCCCGTAACCTAACTTTGCCCCCCCCCCCCCCCCCCCCCCTGTAACCTAACTTTGCCCCCCCCCCTGCTCAAAATACTGGCTACGCCCCTGATATTATATAAAATTTATTGAATTGAATTTATGAATTATTATATATATATATATATATATATATATATATATATATAAATTATTTGCAAGGACAGCTAATTTTAATTATTATATATAATTGAAATTACATTATTATTACAGTATGAAGAATTTGTTATTAACTTTTGTTTTATTTTCTTATCAGACAGTCTGGGAAGCTATGGATCGGTTACTTGTTCTTGGAATAGTTATCATATTTTTCACCAGTTATGGTAAGTGATTAATATATTACTATTGAACTATAGTTAGTTAGTAGTTATGACAAAGTGTTCAGGCTTTAACTACGAAGTCATATCGCCTATTACCAGAGCGCTCTTTCGTCACTCTGGTGGTGATGAGCCCGACTCTAGTACGGCTTATAAATTTTTATTCACCTAGGGGAGGGGTCTTTAACGAGTACCTGACATCGTACAGACTCCGGACCCATCCGAAGGACGGCGTGCTTAAGTTTATTTTACCTCCCAGATAAAATAAACTAAAGGCCTCGGCCGGGTTTCGAACTCACGATCTTGAGCTCAGAAGGCAAGCATTGTACTATATATTTTATGTAAAAATTAATTGATATATTTTTACAGAAGTTTGTAAAATACATATTTATTCATAACTTATTTTTCGAAATATTGTCTATTTCAAGAGAAATGTATACACAGACTAGCGGTTTCTTCACAACACCATTATCAAGTTTAGTTATAAATAGTTTATAACTAAACCTGACGATGGTGTAATGCTCAAACCGATACCTAGTTATTGTATACATTATTTTGTGGAATAAACAATATTTCAAAAAATATTTTTGTTTTATTTATATTTATTCAGTTAGTTAACTAACTAACTATATTTATTCATATTGTTGTTGGTGACTCAAGCACTAGTTTCAACTATGATGTCATTTCGCCTACTATCCGAGCACTTTTTCGTCGCTCCGTTGGACATATCTCCACCTCTACTCCTTAACTTTTTTCTACCTTGGTTTAACGGCCATTTAGCGCCTCCTTCGAAGGAAGGCGTGCTCAAGGATTGTTTACTTTCCAGGTGAAAAATGAAGGGTATGAGCTGGGTTTGAGCCCTTGATTTTAAGTACTGTTGCCATGCCACCTCTGCGTTGTTCATCTTGTTTGGTTTTCTAGAACAATCATTTTTAATGCCTTGAGGTGTTGTAATCATGAAACATTATGAGATCGAGGTTTTAAAGAAACTACTTACATATTTTATATTCACATAAAAATGTATAAATATATTATTTATATGTAAAGTATAAGTACATTATTATATTATATCATCAAACTTAGTTGATAAATACTAAATTATTATATAAATAATACTAAATAATACTTAATTATTTTATGTAAATTTTTTGATAAGCATACATTAATACGGAAAATTATTATAAAAAATATTATTTATCTCTTTAATTATGGATTATTATATTATTATTCAAATAATCAAAATGATATAAGCAATTATGCACATCAACAAATTTTGCAGGTAAGCATAATTGTTTTATATCATTTTGATTCATTGAAGAATAATATAATAATTCATTATTAAAGAGATAAATAATTTTAAATCGTATGCTTATCATAAAATTTACAGAAAAATAATTAAGTATTACTAGCATTTAGTTTTATTTATTTAGTAATAATTTTTATCAATAATTGATGTTTTGTATAGGAACCAAAATGAACAATACAGTTATGCCTAGTTCATGAATAGACAAAAATAACATGATGATTTCACAGAATCCGTGAAATTGCCGAATTCAAAAATTGCATATTTTGACCAAAAATTAATAATTGTAAAAATTTGTATCATATGAAAGATAATATACCTCGGATCAAAAGAACATTAGTCCCGACCAAATAAATATATATTTTTCTTTTAATACCTATTTGAAAGTTACAACCAGCTACCGAGAGGACATGGTAGATAAATGTCTGGGCGACCTTTCTAAAAATGCGGGTCACAAATGTGATGTGGGGCCTCTAAGTCTCTCTTCGGCGACTTCCATGTATTGCAAAGAAATGGATAACGTCATAGATCCCTGAGTGATGCCCAACATCCTCCGAAACACAGTATCCTAAAAACGACTGCATCACTCATTAACTATTCTAACTAAAATTTTAGGAACTGAACAATGATTTTTTAATAACAGGAATAGTTTAATGCCGAAGAGTATGAGAAAATGTTGTTACTGTCTACAATAGGGTACTTGGATCGTACTTAGGTTTGGATTTAGTCTGGGCGCAAGAACAAAAACATTTTTCTTGGACCCTTTGCGCAGTGTTATTATTTCTTTTAAATGAATTTATTAGACATTTACAAACTGTATGCTAAATTTTTGATATTTTAACTTTTAACCCGGTTCCAGGCGCGACATGCATATTTGTTAGCATGCCACTTTAAAATTATTCTGACCGTATTGCTCAAGCTTTGCGACACCAAAATAAATTTGTATGAGAAAGTAAAGTAGATTTCTACTAATTTTAATCAAACTACTCTCGTTATACGGCTCACAAATTCACTGTTCAAAAAAGCATCTAATCTAAATCGTATTCAGGTTTTCCAGTCAAAGACATTACACAATGCCCACCATACGTAAGCAACAGAACACTCCACAATGACTTCATGATAAACACAGTACACGACATTATCGATGTTCCTATAGCAAATATAGCGTTCTCACAAAAATCCATTCATCCACTCATTTCTTCACTTTTTGAAACTAAAACATCATAAAACTACCCACAACACATAAGTAAAAAAATAAAGGGTAATTTTTGTCTTCTCCGGGGCACGCATGCCAATTAGGAGATTTTTTGTTTTCGGTCGGATATTAGTTATTTAGATGCTTCTTACACTTACCGCATAATCCCTCCAGGAGACTGAAGAGGAGAAGGAATCGTAATTTATAGCCTCATGTATAAACTTTCCCTTTTTGAAGAAATTCTGATGCCCCAAAGTAAAAAAATTTGAAAAACTTATTAATTGTAGAGTTTAACTGCCAATTTTTCGACTACACAGCATCCGCATTAGAGCGAAAAATGTACGCTGCCGGGGCATTCCTGGATATATCACAGGCCGTTGCCTGGAACGTGGGGCTTTTTCATAAGCTTAAACCCCTCCTATCTTTTTTTTTTTTTTTGGGGGGGGGGGGGGGGTTTCCCAGCTTACCTAAATTTCCTTGGTGCCCCGAGAGAGCTCGGGGTAAATGTGAGGCACTCACAGGCTGTAGTACGGGGGGCGCTGGGATCGACCACCTGCAGTCGTCCCCGGCGCAGGGTCCCAATGCTTTCTTCTTTCTCCACCAGGAGGCGACGAAACGACTGAAGACTGGGTAGCCAGTTTCCGTCACCAGCTGCCGTAGGTCGAGTCCCAGGTACGATCCTGTACCGCACATCAACTCTACCTTAAACCCGTCGTACAGGGAACATTCGAGTACCACATGTCCTGTGGTGTCGACTCCGACACACGAACAGTTCGGGTTCTCTTAAAGAAGAAATTGCGGTTGAAATCTCCGTGACCTGATAGTATCTGGGATATCCAGTGGTCAGGCAGTACTCACGTATAGTCCAGACTTCCGGGAAACATGCATAGGTCGTTCGGCCATCCGATGATCGTGACCACCGCTGTTGCCATTTTTCCACAGTCCATTCCTGGACATCGTATGTATATAGTTATTGTAACTCATGCCCGGGCTTTAGCTTCGAGGTCATAACGCTTACTACCAAAGCGCGCTTTCGTCGCTCTGGTGAACATGAGCCCGACTCTAATGTGGGAGTCCGAAATTTTGCCTTCCCAGGTTGATTCACTTCAGGATAGGAGTTGTCAACGAGTATCGAACGTAGTACTCTAAACAAACAATACTCAATCCACCAAAAAGGCTTTTATTTAAACTTCTTAAAACGCATAAAATACTAACCTTCATAGAATATTATGAATTGAGTGGCTGGGAATGAGAGTTGTTTGAAGTGAATTAAGCTTACAATCTGATTCTATTTTGAAAAGTAAAATATCATTGACAGTTGATTTTCTTAAAACTTCACCATATGAACCTCGTACAAACATTAGGCATGCGAAATAATAATATACTATTTACTTACTGTTACTAACTAGGCAACGGCGGGAAACCGGCTAGTATATGAAGGGTACAGGGAAAAAAGGGGGTAAGTCAAACTTTTACGAAATGGAGAAAATTTAATTTACTTGACTTACCTCGTTCTTTCCCTGCATGGCAAAAGTTTAAACAGTTGTAGATCCCTGACTTGTCCCCTTTTGTCCCTGTTTCGTCTCACCACAATGTTCTACTTGTTATTCTGAATCGATTGAGTACCCGCGCGCCATTTTTCAAAAAAATTGACTTACCCCCTTTTTTCCCCTTCATATATTAACATATTTTTTTCTGAGTTTAAAATGTTCAAATAATGAGTTAAGACCCTCTAAATTGATTTAAACCATTTTTAATCATCGTATACTTACTTAATTCGTCAAATTTACACATTTTAAACTGCGGTTTACATTGTTGTTCAAAAATAAAATATGTATGTCTATGTTTTGCCTTTTTTTAAAAAATCATATAGTAGAGCGGTCTCTAGGAATAACATGATTTGTCGGTTTTAATTGTTCAAAAACTTAGAAATATAAAAGTACTAAGAAAATAATTTAATCTTCAAAATAGCATCCTGTATTATATACTTTACACTTCTCCCAACATTTATTTAGGTCATCAGTTTTAAAATAACATAACTCCTCATAAAACATATAAAGATATATAAATATACTAACCTGTTACACCCAAAAAAGTTGGTCTAGATCCGCCCCTGCTCATTAACAAACCAACCCAAGATTGTGGTAACTTTAAGAGCTGAGTTTGAACTCTAAAGAAAACTGATGAGATTAAGAAGATGTTCGTTTTAGGATTGAAAATGCAGTTTCTTTAAATGCTTTCTAGAAGAGAAATGAGACATCTAGAATCTACGTTACGATCTATTCAGTATTTATTTGCTTCTCTTGAGTTATGTGTATTTACATTGACGACGAGTGGAACTTGCGAAGGATGTACATAATATAACTAATTCAAATAACTTATTTATTATAATTATTGTGTTAAGGTGATCCAGCAGAAGTACGAGAAATTGACGGAGTGAGAAATATGCTTAGAGATGAGGGTGAGGGAAAGTCATCTAAAGTGTTCATCTCGTGGTCTCCACCGCCGCCTCCGGGGTACGGCGCTCCACCACCACCACCGGGGTACGGCGCTCCACCACCACCACCGGGCGATGGGCTTCCACCACCACCGGGCAATGGGCTTCCACCACCACCGGGGTACGGCGCTCCACCACCACCACCGGGGTACGGCGCTCCACCACCACCACCGGGCGATGGGCTTCCACCACCACCGGGCAATGGGCTTCCACCACCACCGGGGTACGGCGCTCCACCACCACCACCGGGGTACGGCGCTCCACCAATGTACTATCCACCAATGTACTATCCACCAATGTACTACCCCCCAGGATTCCCATATCCGCCACCAGCCCCTATGGAACCAACACCAGGAGCTCCACCAGCACCGGGGTACGGCGCTCCACCAGCCCCTATGGAACCAACACCATCCCCTGCGCTACCAACACCAGCCCCTATGGAACCAACACCAGGGGCTCCACCAGCACCGGGGTACGGCGCTCCACCAGCCCCTATGGAACCAACACCAGCCCCTATGAAACCAACACCAGGGGCTCCACCAGCACCGGGGTACGGCGCTCCACCAGCCCCTATGGAACCAACACCCGCCCCTATGGAACCAACATCAGCCCCTATGCCACCAACACCAGCCCCTGGCCAAACACCATCCTATCCACCATCCGATAATGATAACTATTCGTTTGCAGAGTCCTGCATGGCCTCCATGAATATTTTAATTTCTTCTACTTATCCTCAGAGCCCATACCAAAAGAAGAAGATGATCGATAACTTGGAAAGATGTTTCGCTGCTACCAGCCAATATGAAGATAACTATCCTCAGTTATAGTAGGCACCTATATGTACTTCTAAACAGCGGCGTAGCGTGACGAAAATGTTGAGTAAACAGTTTCAGGGAGAAGATGGTACAAATCGACGCACATACGGGTATGTTTCGTTATAACTTACGATTATATTTTTTTTTTGTCTTCATTGTGAATTATTAATTGCACTGATTTAAAATTATGAAATTACATCCCTGCTTTATCAGTTTTCATTTTATCAAGCTCAACGGAGATTTAATGAATTTGAAAATATAACGAAACGTTTCGTAAGGGTGGGCGCCACAGGAACAGGATTTGAGTAGGGTTGAACGTATCAAGAAAAGAAATCATTCAATGGTTCTCTATAAACCGTATTGGTACATGGCCGGACAGTGGACTGAGACCTGAGACCTTTCTCCACTCGTCAGTCATGTTCAGTCAGTGGCGCAGGGCACATAGATAACTATTGAATCGTATCTATTTCCCGACTTGCACCCAGTCAGCTCACAAGACTATGCATAAAATACATTGTACTTAAAAAAAAAAAATTCAATTAAAGCTCCAACCATTTGAAATTTCATCCATCTTTAACTGTTAAAGTTTTTAAAGTAGGAATAATATTGTCTTTGAGAAGTGAGGTAGGATGTTGAAAGCAGATGTTGGGTTCGCCGACATCAGTACCAATAGCAGTCCAAAATAATTTCTAAATCTGCTTCCTGTTCGTTATGAGCTCTTTTAGGAGATTGCCGCTTTAAAATTGTTTTCTCTTTCAATTTTTTTAAATATTTTAAATTTAACGTAAACCTGCAATGAAATTAATCTTATTAAAAACCTATATTCTCAGAGGCTAATACTCACGCTACGCCCACATCTATTTTATATATTTCCCCTTACCTCAAGCAGGTTAATTTAATAAATGTAAAATAGCTCCACTAATGTTGTAAAGTTTTTGTAAATGGATTACATTTCATGAAAGTGTAAATAAAAAAAATTAAAAAAGTTATAACCTATTTGATTACTAATTTTTAAACTATTTATCAGAATTCTTGTAACTGCAACATTTAACAGTTTTCATTTATTTAGTTTGAATGCTCATCCGATTTGGGAACGAAGGAATAATTATTTGAAAACTTATATCGATCCAAAAAATAAAAAAAATAAAACATTTGCGTTGTTTAAGAAGATTCTGAATTTATAATAACATACATTTTCCGCAGCTTTATTCTGCTCCCAATTTATTTTCTGGTCTATACAAACTAGCAAATAGATGTTTTGGAAGAACTCCCATCTTCAGTTTCTATAATTTATTTGCTGATCTATACAATAAACAATTTTTTTCTTATATTGATCACAATATTCTTTATGCAGAATATATTTTACGAGTCGACCTCTAGTCTAGAGTAAGGGTTTTAATACAAAGGTTGATCGTATAATATGTTCTGAATAAAGACTATTATGTCAGTAAAAGAAAAAATTGTTTGCAATAAAGATCAGGAAACGAATGATAGATACTGAGGGATGAGAGTTCTTTCCAAAATGTCGAAAAAATAGAAAAAATATATTGGAAGAAGAATAAAGTTTTGGAAAATATATATATATATTATTATAAATTCAGGTATTTCACTAAGAACATATTATTCGTTATTATAACGAATAATAATTATATGGAACGACTTACTTTATGGTGATGCCAATAAAAAAGTTGTAATTATGGCAACTTGTGACTGCCATATGGTTCTGCACTAGGCACACCAACATAACAAGATTACAGACATTCCAAAACAAAGTCCTCCGGATAGCGGTGTATGCACCCTGGTTTTCCAGGAACTCCAAAGTCCATCGGGAACTGGGAATTGCTCCGTTTGCAGCCCACATCGAAAAACTCATCCGAAGCTTCCATGAAGGTCTGCCAACCTGCTCTGGAGCGGTCCACTACAGTCTCGGCCAGGCTGTAGGTCGCAGGTTGCAGCCGAGACTGTACAAAGACTTTTTATTATAATTATATTTTCATGTTTATTTCCTCAATTTGTGTAAAGTACATGTTTAGTACTGGTTCAAATAAAAATGTTTTTTTTTTCTTGGTAACTTGTGATATCGCCATTTTTGATAAGTATTTCGTTGGTTTTGCGATCTGAAAAACAAAAAAAATAAAAACTGTCAAGTACAAAGCTATGTAAGCCGAGGTTCCGTACGATACGTTTCTTGACGTAGCTCTCGTTTCAGGAAAAACTTCCATCCTGATTATCTATAATTTATTTGCTGAGCTTTCTTATAAACATATTTTTCCTTATACTGAGCATAATAGCCTTTATGCAGAACATATTGTACGAGCCGACCTCTGTATTAAAACCCTTAGTTCAGACTAGAGATCGACTCGTAAAATAAGTTCTGCGAAAAGAATACTATAAATAAATATTATGATCAATATAAGGAAAAAAATGTTTAAAATAAAGATCAGCAAATAAATTAAAGATAAAATTGGAGTTCTTACCGAAACGTCTATTTAAAGATCCCAAAAAAGAAATTGGGAGAAGAAAAAGACTAAGAAAATATATATTTATTATTAAAATAAAAATAGTAATAAAAGTGGGCGCCGATTGCTCAGAGATAGCGTGCTTGCTTACTGAGCTCAAGATCGCGGGATCGAAACCTGGCTGAGGCCCTTACGTAAGTTAGTTAGTTATTATGACTCATGCCTGGATTTCAACTACAAGGTCATACCGCTTACTACCTGAGCGCTGTTTCCGCGTCACTCTGGTGGACATGAGCCCATTTCTACAATGGGAGTCCTAAATTTTGCTCTACCCTAAATTTTTATATACCTATGGTAGGGGTCTTTAACGAGTACCAGTCATCGTACAGGCTTGAGTCCATTGTATAACGTCCCTTCCGAAGGGCGGCGTGCTTAAGTTTATTTTACCTTCCAGATAAAATAAACTAAGGGCCTCGGCGGGGACTCGAATATGCGATGTTGTGCTCAGTAAGCAAGAACGCATACCACTGAGCTACCGGCGCCCTCGCCTAATTGGGTTTTTTATTTGGGAGGGGAAGAAACCATGAGCACGCCGTCCTTCAGATGGGACGTTAAGCGATGGTCCCGAGCCTATTCGATGTCCGGTAGTTGTTAAAGACCCCTACCCTCAAGCCCGGGCATGAATCACAATACGTTACTAACGGGCCGGTTTGACGGTCCGGGGGCGACCAACGTGTGGCGATCGATGGTCGCCCCAGCCCGTCACACCGTTTTTTTCTGCTTCCGCCAGGAGCCGACAAACCGGCTGAACACTGGGTAACCGGTCTCCGTCACCAGTTGCCGCAGAACCAGTCCCATATATGATCCGGTCCCGCGAATCCACCCCACCCTGGCCTGGTTATACAGTGGGCAATTGAGGCCCACATGAACAGTTTGTCGTCCTAAAGAAAAAGAGTTTGGAATTAAAGTTTCCGTGACCTGATAATATCTGGGACATCCAGTGGTCAGGCTGTACCCACGAATAAGTTGAGAAAATAAAGAAAATTGCAGTTCATTCATTTTCATGAGCAAGACTATGAATAAAAGTTTTTTTTTTTTTTTTTACTTTTATTACATTTATTTATTTAAGCACTCAAGACAAGGGTTACTTATTTTCGAATATAGAAAACCAATACAAGTCTTAGGTTCCAAAAAGATTAATTAAGAAGTAGAAAAAGAGAATTTTATTGGTTGATATGTGTAGCAATGAATGACAACTGGCACAAGTACCAACTCAAAGTTGAGACTTCCTGTAAAATAAGAGCACAAAACTGTTCCATCCTACCATTATGTATATCAGTTGTGATAATGGAGTGTATAATGTACGTTAGTTGTGAATTGTAACAAAGTTGTTAGAACTCTACCCGCTGTATGATACCAAGACATACGGCTGTAAACTACCTACCTCCAGCGCTGTAAGTTACCTGTTATGATTATTAGGGGCATAGTGGATAGTCAGAGGGGAGGACAAGCCCCAACGTACATTTTTTTCTTCTTTTTTTTCACCCAATGGCCCCAATGTCAATTTTATTTCAGACTTAGGAACTTAATTCCAAATCCTTTGGATTGGATGTTTAACGGTGGTCCCGAGCTTGTACAATGTCAGGTACTACTCGTTAAAGACCTTTACCCTAGGTAAATAAACCTAGATGGGCAAAATTAGGACTTCCACAGGAGAATCGGGTTCATGTCCAGTAGGCGACATAAAGGCATGAGTCACAATAATAAACCCTCCAGTTCCTAAATAAAATGATTTTTTTAAACGAATTTTGTTTATTTATTAGGTACCTAAATAATGTAAATGTATAAATTTGGTGTTTTTTTCTACAACCTTGTAATGGCTACGGCCCTGCACCCTGCGGGATGCATTAGGAATGTGGGCAACAAAATAATCGAAAACTTTAATTTTTATTAATGTTTTTTGAGTGTTACAAACAATGTTTTATTTATACATGTAAGGTAAAGATAACTACATCATTCTATCTACAATGTACGTGTAACCCCACTCCACATGCTTTGCACATAAATCTCGTATCCTTGTGACACTTTTTGCATCTTCTTTGACCGAAAGCTACTTTTCATGTGCTCATGGTTTTACAAGTTTTTTTTTACCTTGGATATTGGAATATTCGATATTGATCTGGGCTTCTTTGCTGGGATTCCATACTTGAAAAAAAGGTATGCACCCTGGAGGGTGCATTAGGAACTGAAGGGTTAAATAACTAACTACGAACTTAAGACAACCTTGAAATTAGAAAAATAGGAATTCCAGTCCATTATGTTTAACATAACTCTGCCATCTTGAGCGCTTCTCAGTATCTTATTCGATATGGCGTTATCAGATAATAGTACGGACAGCGGACATTTACCGCTTGAGCTCTATCAGCTGTGAGTCTACATAACATTCTTCTTCTATACTTTCAAGCAAATACAATAAGTTGGTACATGAGAACATTATTCATTTTTAGTGTTCTTGACATTCAACATGATCAGGGTTCAGTTTTAGAAGACGGAAGTTCCAAATGAATGATCCATAAATTTTAATATGCAGTTAAAGTTAGTTAACAAAAGTAGGTACGGTTACTACGTTCAGTTCACCCGAAGAAGTAGTTGAACGTTAAACCCACCTGTCAAATAGGCAAGTTTACTTTTTATACACACGAGAGTATATAAACGTCGGTGCGGGTGCGCGCGCACGTTCTGATGTGTGGGACCCAACAATATTTTTTCACACCCGGGTCCCCCAATTTCTCACTACGCCACTGATGATTATTATCATCACTACACATATGTGGCAGGCTTAGAATATGCTTAAACAATGCAAAGCAAAGATTGTAACGGTTTCTCCCCGAAGAGCAAGTAAGTATTCAAAAACTGAAAGAGTGGAGTTGAGAATACATTTCTAAATGAAAGTAAACGTCATACTCCAGGGTTTTCAGTCTTGTACACTGGAGTAATTAGTGGCGAAATTTGGATCAATGGCTGAGCCTCTTTGTCGCAGGCAACATGCGACAATATTATGTCAACAGTGAAGGAACAATTTGCTCAAGGTAGCACACCTGGAGCAATACAGCACGTATGGCAAAAAAAAAAAAATCATTCATCAAAGTCATCAGCAACCACAATTTACAGGCGGATTGTTTAAATGTTTTCCACTCTAGACAGGAACGTGTATATTGTAACGTATGTTTTTTTTGGTTGGTAATGATAAGCCTAAAAATCTCTAACCACGCTAACAACATGAAAGAATATTGTGGGGTTATAGAACCTAGATTTTATAAATAAATTGAAAAATAAATAATTATATTAATAAATAAATGTTTAAATAAACATAAATAAATGCGATAACAATAAAGGCATTGGATCTTTGAGGTCATTTTTGCGAGTTTTGCATTCTCATTGAGTAACAAGTGGTAACCCGGATAAGGAGCAAATATAGAACTGTGGTGTACAATGTGATACTAAATTAATACAAATTACGTAAATGATAATAAATAAACTAAGTGGTGTTATTTAAATAAACTAAAGATTATTGTTGTGTATGTGGTCTTATTTTTGTGTTTCCCTTACATTAACCTTTTTTGTTGTTTTTAATCATAAACAGACAATGAACAATTAGTGAATTATTAACAAATATCAGTTGATATGTAGGAACAATTTGTACAACATAAGAGTACACACATACATGTGACATTTTGAGTACAAAAGGTTTGAACGCCAGCCTACTACTGAACCCATCAGCAAGTCAAGAAAATTTGAATATGTTATCATTTACGGAAGCTACCAATGAAATAAGGAATGAAATGGATACCCCAATTAAGAAGTATGTCGTGATAGGGATTGTGCAGAACGGAAAAGTGTGCCACCGGAAGAGGACCAGCTATCTTCTCAATATAATGGGACGTCCCAGTGATCTCATTGTGTACAATTGATCAGACAATGCGAGACCCAAAGAGGCATTGTTAAATGTAAGCACTTTGTGTCCCATCCACAAGAAAGGAGTTTGAATTCATTCATTTCTGTCAGAAATATACAGAATTATAAACAGTTTTTAGGTAAGTCAATTTCATGACCCAATTAGGTATGATCCTTTTAATTGAACACAATGGGATACCTAAATTTTAATGGAATGGCTGCAAGTGTAAACAGGAAACGCGTCATCATTGTTCAGAAGGGAATAATGAAAAATGAATACAAGTCAAGGAATACTTCCGATTGTAAACAATGTTTGGTTACTTAATGTTTGAAAAGTTTGAGTTATAAACCTACGTCGAATAAATTATAATGGAAGTTGAATAGCTATCATGTTATTTCTTTGTGTTTATATTTTTTTGTTTTACATTCTATTTAATAATAGAAGCTAAACGTGAATTTAAATGAACGGAAATGCGATAAATACTTATCGTAAACTGTATTTTTACCATACCACGAACTAAAAGAAATATACAGGTTATTCAATTGATCATGAAAAACGAAAATATAGTAACGTTTGCCCATATTGAAGGAAAATTATTAGAAAATTTATCTATTGAGCCTACATACAGATTTTCTGTATAGTTTTAGTAAAGAGCGTAATGATCGAAGGAAAATTCGGAATAACCTTTTTGTTATGTATACGCCGTTTTAGTAATTTAAACTTATACTCGAGTTTTAACTACGAGGTCAAATCGCCTGCTACTAGAGTGTGCTTTCGTCGCTCGACTGAGCCCGACTTTACAGTTGGAGCCCTAAATTTTGCTTACCTTCCCTTTTCTTCCAGATAAAAAAGGCAGGGTTTCAAACTCGCGATCTTGATACACATCTAGGTATATATAAAACGATATTGATTTAATTATTTATTTTGAAAAAAAGTTAAATACATTCTAACAAAATTATAGAATCTTAGTGACCCTCTTGAGTGGGTTATCATGTGAAAAAATTATTGACTGTAGACTACAGGAATGTTTTACCATAAAAGTTTAAGAAAGTTTTTAAGTATAAAATTACAGGAAGAGCGTTGTTTTTGTTATGTTCCCCTCTGTTTCGGAAGTTATGAACTGAAAACATTTCGAGGGTTGAAAAATAACAGGAACCTCGAGGATGTAAGGTTTTCAGCGTCTGATAGTATATTTCGTTTCGTTTACGACATAGCCTCATGTCATGAATAGAACGTAATGTATGCAACCTCGGCTTATAAAGCCTATTAATTGACAATCTTTTTTTCTTTTTTTTTCAGATCGCAAAACCAACAAAAGACTGATCAAAAATGGCGATATCGCAAGTTACCATAATTACAACCATTTTATTCGCATCAGCGTATAGTAAGTCGTTCCATATAATTATTATTCTTTTAATAATATATAATATGTAATTAATAATGATATATATTTAACCCAGCTTTATGTCCCCAAAATTATTTTTTGGTTAGACGTTTTAGAAAGAACTGCCCTCCTCAGTATTTATAATTTATTTCCTGATATTTATTGTAAATAATTTTTGCTTATACTGTGCATAATAGTCTTTATGCAGAACATATTTTACGATCGACCTTTTTGTTAAAACCCTTACTCTAGACTTGAGGTCGACTCGCAAAATATATGTTCTGCATAAAGAATATTATGATTAACATAAAAAAGGAATTGTTTATTATATAAATCAGCAAATTAATACTGAGGATGGAAGTTCTTTCCAAAATTTCTATTTGCTAGCTTGTAATAAAGACCAAAAAATAAATGGGAGAAGAATAAAGCTGTAGGAAATATATATTATTATTAGGAAGAAGTAGAAAAAATATGTGAACAAATGATTTCCATAAAATCCAGGACCTACATTTCTTATTTTTGTTATATTCAGTTCCTCTGGAACTCTCTCCCTCTCCAGATTCGCCATGCTCCTACTCTTCTTTCATTTAAGTCCCTACTTTTCCATTATCTCTTAACTCAGCAAACCTCATATGTATTTATTCTTAGGGGACCTCGGTCCCAGAATAAAATTTATTTTCATTTTCATTTTTTCATTTACCTCTGATTCCTAAGGCTGGCTCCTATGAGATAGTTCTCGTCTTCCTATACTGGACAGATTGTTATTCAACTGTTTCATCAGCCCAGTTGGAACATAACTTGGTTATCACTTGTTATATATACATATTTTTTTTTTTTCGGACCTCTGAGTCTTTTATAATTTAGATATAACTCATTATTCTTATTATTGTTTACATTATTATTCTTACTTTTTTTCTTCATAATTTCCTGTCATTAACATTTAATATTTCTTTAATTAATTCTTAGAGACCTATTTTCTGTTTTTATTTGTTCTGTCTCAATTGAGTATTATTTTGTTTGTTTTTAAAGTTATTATTCCTAGGGGACGTATGTCTCAGAATAATAATTATTTTTCATTTCATTACCTTGTTTTCCAGGATCAAATAGAATATTTAGTGTAGCTTATGCTGACAATTGCATTGGTTTTATTGCATAACCTAAACGTAGAATATTAGTCCATTGTAGCCAAAAAGTTCTTGGGGAAATAATTACTACAAAAAATTGGCGGGAAGGAAATCAACCTCTTGGTGCCTCTAAGAAACAAAGGGTTAGTGGTTAACCCTTCCTTAGTTCCAGGATATCCACGTTGTAAAAATAATTGTCCTATATAAAACTGTGGCTACTACGGTTCCAAAGTGTGCGTGGTCTGCACAACACTAAGTCTCTTCTCCCGATGTATGTCTTCACTCCCCTCAAGGGTTCATGTATACACTGGAGTTGTTACCTTCAGTGGCTTTGGAATAAATGTGGAAATGTACTTATAAGTAAGCTGGGAACTAGCCAGTTAACGCTCATATATCTTGAAGGAGAGAGAGGCTAGTTCAATAATTAATAAATTTAATTTTAATTAAAAAATTTCAGTATTTTGTATTGTTTTTGCTTATAGGTGTGCCACGACAAACAGGGGCATCTGGTGGTGAGTTGAGTAATGATGCCACTGCATCTATAAGGCACTACTCATGGTGGCCTCCTATGTCACCATTGGCAGACGTCCCGCCAGTATTTGAGATTATCACAACACCAGCGCCATCTGTGCTCCTCGTCGGTTCATCAGACGGAGGCAGTTCGTCAAACTTTTTTCCATCAGGGACATATTTTATAATGCCAGCAAAACCACCGTCAGGCACCTTGGCAATGCCACCAGCACAAATATCATCAAGGCCAGAATCAGACAGGCCAGTAACGCCGCCATCATCAGAGAAGCCAGTATTGCCAGTACTATCAGACAATCCAGTAACGCCATCATTCACAATGCCAGCCAAGCCACCATCAGACAAGCCAGTAACGCCATCATTTACAATGCCAGCCAAGCCACCATCAGACATGCCAGTAACGCCATCATTCACAATGCCAGCCAAGCCATCATCAGACAAGCCAGTAACGCCATCATTCACAATGCCAGCCAAGCCACCATCAGACACGCCAGTAACGCCATCATTCACAATGCCAGCCAAGCCACCATCAGAACCTGTCACCATGACTGTCACCCCAACAGGACCGCCCGGTTTCAGCCTCGTCGAAGAATGCCTCAGTCAGTTAAGTATTACTTTTGACGGGGTCAACAATCCTTGGCAAATTTATTACAATAAACCTAGGTCATCATTGAGTATAGAAGAAAGAAAAATAAAAGATCAGGTAGAAAGGTGCATAGCCAGTGGCTATTAGCCACGAGAAAGAAGGACTTTTATAGATTCAAAAAATAAATACCATTTCTCTTTTAGGTTTATTTATCAAAATGTTAATTGTTTCTCAATGAAATATGAAAAATAGCGCAGCTCATTGTTATTTAATATAATAAATGTAATATATTACATTGTTATTTAATATAATAAATGTAATATATTACATTGTTATTTAATATAATAAATGTAATATATTACATTGTTATTTAATATAATAAATGTAATATATTACATTGTTATTTAATATAATAAATGTAATATATTACATTGTTATTTAATATAATAAATGTAATATATTACATTGTTATTTAATATAATAAATGTAATATATTACATTGTTATTTAATATAATAAATGTAATATATTACATTCTGTTAAATATGTTCGAGTAATAGCAAATTTTCTTAAAAGGGAAGTTTATTTTTTAATTTAGATTTTAAAATTTGCTTTTAGTTTCTACTTCTGTAAATTAAATGTAATAAATAAATATTTTTACTTAAATATAACAAATGTATTGTTTATATTCTCTGTTCCAATTTAGTAAGTATTACTAAGAATCAATACTGATCCTGAGGCATAATACAGCACCGTAGAAATAGAAAATAGTTCACAACAGAAGAAACTTTCATTAGTCTGGAATTACAAAGTACGGAACACTTTGCAACACCATAGACTATACAAACACAAAAAGTACGAGGGCGCTGCTAGCTCAGTGGTATGCGTGCTGGCTTACTGAGCTCAAGATCACGGGTCGAAACCCGGCCAAGGCCCTTTGTTTATTTTATCTGAGAAGAAAAACATCTTAAGCACACCGTCCTCGAGCCTGAACGATGTCAGGTTAAAAAACCCTACCCTAGAAGAATAAAAAATTTAGAGTAGGCAAATTTTAATAATCATAATAATAATTATTATTATTATTATAATTATCTATATAGTAATTCAATCTAGCATGCTCCACTTTTAAGGAACTAGTCGTGTAACCAGAAAGCATATATATAGTTTCTGTGCTTTTAGAATTAAATTACTCACATCCAATAGCGTGCATTTGCTCCTGCTGCGCTTTGCATTTTTACTGCGCATGTAAAATCAGCTTTAAGAGTATAAAGTATAACATAAATGACAATTTTGAGCGACGAAATGAAATGATCGAATTCATGTATATTTAAAAAAATGTAATATGACTTGTTTTGTACATGTACATTTATGTAACAGCTGATTGCTGATTTAGGAATCAGACGCACGGGTAATTTGAAGATCCTATTGGAAACTTGTAAGCAATCCATTTTTAATAAAAACTATTTTTTTTAGTTTATTAAATTTTTATCTTGGTTTTTTGCTCTGGCCAGGGGGGGACACGTGCCCCTCCCGCCCCCCCCCCCCCCCCTGGGTACGCCCATGGGTAGATATCTACATATTAAGACTGTTCCTACAAATGGTCAGCTAACCTTAATTATTTCTTAATATAGTTACAAATGAATTGATCATAAATAATTATTTATCTGCATTCATATAATATGATGATAGATAAATAATTATTTATGATCAATTCATTTGTAACTATATTAAGAAATAATTAAGGTTAGCTGACCATTTGTAGGAACAGTCTTAATATGTAGATATCTACCCATGGGCGTACCCAGGGGGGGGGGCGGGAGGGGCACGTGTCCCCCCCTGGCCAGAGCAAAAAACCAAGATAAAAATTTAATAAACTAAAAAAAATAGTTTTTATTAAAAATGGATTGCTTACAAGTTTCCAATAGGATCTTCAAATTACCCGTGCGTCTGATTCCTAAATCAGCAATCAGCTGTTACATAAATGTACATGTACAAAACAAGTCATATTACATTTTTTTAAATATACATGAATTCGATCATTTCATTTCGTCGCTCAAAATTGTCATTTATGTTATACTTTATACTCTTAAAGCTGATTTTACATGCGCAGTAAAAATGCAAAGCGCAGCAGGAGCAAATGCACGCTATTGGATGTGAGTAATTTAATTCTAAAAGCACAGAAACTACAGCGTGCATTTGCTGCTCATGTAAAGTCAGCTTAAGTATTACAGTCATTGGCTACCTCAGGGTGAGCTTCTAGGGATCCGAGCCTCCGAAATTAATAACAAAAAGTCTGCAGCGCTAACCACGGAAATGGGGACTGTGCCCCTCGGGAGTCTATACCCCCCCCCCCCCCCCCCCCCCCTCCCCAACACCACCCCTGTAATCTAACTTTGCCCCCCCTGCTCAAAATCCTGGCTACGCCCCAGGTCGTAGCCAGGATTTTGAGCAGAGGGGGGGGGGGGGGGGGTCGCCCCCACTCTTCGCCCGGTTTGCGGGCTGAGATCTCTATGAATCCACTCCCAATTGATTTTATACAAAACGCAACTTTCAAAGACCAATATCTCGAAAACTATTGCTCGTACAAGAAAACTAAAAAACCGGAAAACCTACTTTTTTTGTGAAGTACCTGAAAATCCTAATTAAAAATTTGTAAAAATTAAATTTTTTTACGATTTAATTTTACTGAGGTGTGTGTTGTGTCAATGTTTAAGCTTATTTCTGATCCGTGTTCTTTTACCCTATATTTAAATTGTCTCCCAGTTTGACTTACATAAACAAAATTACAAAAACTACATTTTAGATAGTAAACCCCACTTTTTTCTTCTGATTTTATTTTTTCTTTAGTGTTGTTGAGATGTTTGTAGATGTAGTGCTGAGTTGGCCAAAAATCAGCTATAACTAATAGCTAAATTAGTTGTAGTTGTAATGGACTAAGAGCTAAAGATCAGTTGTTATCTGTTTGCCCATAGTTGTAAAAATTAGCTGCGTGTCAACAGTTAATAGCTAAATTAACTGCATTTTTATCGCAACTAATTATGTTTAAACTATTAGCTGTAGTTACACCTTAGCTAGCTAATGCCCAACTTTGATGTAGTGTATTTAAGAATATCTATATTGGTGTATTTGTCTCGAGCGTGACGTCACACACAAAACATTAGGAGAACCTATAGTACTTATACTGTTACATACATGTAATATATATATCAATTAATAACTAATACGAGGATTCGTAAATAGTAAACATTACAATGGCGATGAGGATTAATTAATTCTTATTTAAGGACTTACATCAGTTTAAGCCTAAATAGAAGTACCTACTTCAAATTTATCAGTAACTGTGAAATTGACCAACATTCGGTCCCAGGTCGATAATGTATTACCTTATGTAATATTTTCTTCGAAGAAAACAATATTTAATGTTTTTCAAATGTTTAATTTTCATTTTATTATTTATGTATCGATTTGTCGATTTGTATGCTTCTCAAGTTTTTTTGTGAACTTTTATTTTCAACCAGATGGTTAAAACTGTTATGGCTAAGATGCATCGACCATTAAAAAAAAAATAGATAAATAAACATTTTTTAAAAAAAAAAACATTAAATTTATCTTTAATAACAGGTTTAATTTATATAACAGGTTATTGGATTCCTGATCATTGAATTGATGAACGAAGATGTTATCAAACTTTTATTGACACTGTCAGGTAGCAAATTATTATATCAGATAATGATATAAGACCATTAAATTGATTTAGCGGATTATTGTCCGATCATTAAATTGATAAACACAGATAATTGAATTCCTGATCATTAAATTGATTTGTTTCAGGTAGGACAAATTTGAAATAATGTCACTGACACTTGAGAAATTTGAGTGTGAGGGGGACCCTTGTTCCGTGGGAGCAAGATTTGAACGTTGGAAAAGAGCACTCTCAGTATACCTGGAGGCAGCGGGTGTTGACAAAGACACGACAAAGAGGGCAAGCCTGCTGCACTTTGGGGATCTAGAGTTGCAAGACAGCAGTTGAGTAGCGGGGAGGAGGGGGAGGGTCGTCCACACTCTTCGCCCGGTTTGCGGGCTGAGATCTGTATGAATCCACTCCCAATTGATTTTACATAAAACGCAACTTTCAAAGACCAATATCTCGAAAACTATTGCTCGTACAAGAAAACTAAAAATACCGGAAAACCTAGTTTTTTTGTAAAGAATCTGAAAATCTTTATTCAAAATTTGTAAAAATTAAATTTTTTACGATTTAATTTTACTGAGGTGTGTGTGTGTCAATGTTTGAGCCTATTTCTGAAGCGTGTTCTTCTACCCTATTTTTAAATTGTCTTCCAGTTTGACTTACATAAACAAAATGACAAAAACTACATTTTAGATAGTAAACCCCACTTTTTTCATCTGTTTTTATTTTTTCTTTATGCTGTTGAGATGTTTGTATAATGTATTATTTGTTCTGGAACCTACCCAACAGTCCTCTTTTTTAAGTATATCGCCTCTGAAGATGGTAGCAATACCGAAAATACTCCCATATTATATATATTTTGTGAAATAGAGAATATATTTTTTTTTTAAACATACGTTTTTCTTTATTTTTTATTAAGTGTTTCAAAATATCTCGGCTGAAAATGTTAAGTTCCCTTAGAAAGTTAAATTATTGATTATAACTGGGGAAGTATAAAAGTACATAATTGGTTCAATATGAAAAGATACATGTGAAATTGACAGGGGCGTAGCCAGGGGGGGGGGGGGGGCGTTACCCCCCCTGGCCAGAGCAAAAAATCAAGATAAAAATTAAATAAACTAAAAAAAATTGTTTTTATTAAAAATGGATTGCTTACAAGTTTTCAATAGGATCTTCAAATTACCCGTGCGTCTGATTCCTAAATCAGCAATCAGCTGTTACATAAATGTACATGTACAAAACAAGTCATATTACATTTTTTTTTAATATACATGAATTCTATCATTTCATTTCCTCGCTCAAATTCTTCATTTATGTTATACTTTATACTCTTAAAGCAGATTTTACATGCGCAGTAAAAATGCAAAGCGCAGCAGGAGCAAATGCACGCTATTGGATGTGAGTAATTTAATTCTAAAAGCACAGAAACCACACCGTGCATTTGCTGCTGCTGTGCTTCGCATTTTTGCTGCTCATGTAAGTCAGCCTAAGTATTACAGTCAATGGTAACCTCAGAGGTCTCCAAAATTAATAACAAGTCTGCAACGCTAACTACGGAAACTGGGGGCTAACCCCCCCCCCCCCCCCCCCCCCCCCCCCAACACCACCCCTGTAACTCCCCCCCCCCCCCCCCCTGCTCAAAATCCTGGCTACGTCCCTATATCTACCTATGTCCCACAACAGTCAGTATTCCTGCTCCAGGTGTAGAGTAAGGCAAAACTGTAAGTCTCCCGGAGGTGTGGGAAACTTTCTGGTAACGAAATGAGAAACCTTTTGCGGAAATAAGATTTTATTAGATTACTGCTTATTATGTTAGTTTATATATTTAAAGTTAAAATGAATATTAATAAAACATTTGTGTCTTATGTTTGCAAAAATAGTGATGTTTACATTGTGTAATGTCTCACCTATACGAATAAGAGATCTCTTATATAAAGAGAGAAAGTTTGTTTGTATATTTAAGACAATCTTGAAAACTTCTTAACTCATTTGTATAATTCTTTCATCGTTGGGAACTTATTTCTTTCCGATGGACATAGACGAAACGTCTTCACGCTTTGCCAAAAAGAAGCAAGACTGAGAAGAAACGGCGGAAAGTCACCAACCAACGGTCTCAAAATCATTAAAAATTTCAACTTATTTCTAAAATCATGTAATTTAGTTATTCCGCATGCCGCTAGTATAAAATACACAGAGATCAAGCCAACAGTTGTTTGAAATGTCACAAAAGAAATATTTACAATTACTTTTTTTTATGGATTTTCATTATAAAAACATAATAAAAACTTACAATATTATCAAAAATTATCTCAATGTATATTTTTTTGATGGCCTCCAAAATTGAAAACGAAAGAAAAATTCGGTGTGAAGATAATGTATCAAGTAAAATCATTTTAGTTGGACACAAAACAAAATGCAGTATTTTATAAAGTGGTTTTTGTCTTCTGTTCAAACATTCGGTGTTTCAGTTCTGGATATCTAATACTAAGCTGAATGAGGGTCAGATCCCAAATCTAGCTGGACAAAAGTCCGAAAATTAAGTGAGAGATTTCGGGAAAAAAACAACCTGGTTCAACAATTAGTATGTGAGAGAGAAATAAAAAAAGGGAATTAGAGAGGACGAAGTCAATACAGCGCAGCGACGAAATAAACAAACCATGCAAACAGCCGTATTATCTAGGAGGCCAGGTAGTTTGACTACATCACTTACCTGTGAGTGTCGCTTCCGAACATTACTGATCTTTTCTTCATTATTCTTCCATGGAAGGCATTCAAAAAGGTAAGTCTTAGCAATTTTTGTTTTGTCTTAAGTCAATCACAAAGTGTTGGAAGGGCCACAAGAATAGTGCACGTTTGAAAAAAAAAAGTTCATTCTAGTTCATAAGGGCGTAAATTTTTTCGTACCTCTCAGTACCTCGTAAACGTTCATTATTCTTGTTCGTTGACTAATAGATAATAGGATGGCACTAAATTTAACGACCCGTTTTGCCCCGTTTTTTTTTTTTTTTTTTTTTTTTTTCACTAATGTTATTTGTAACTGCAGGTGTGAAAATGTCTACATGCAGAAGGGAGTTGTACGATGTGTTGAGAGCCAGCAATCGTCCTATTGGAAATACCCTCGAACAAATTACATTCCTTTTTGACTATACGAAGAAAAAATGTGGACTCAGCAGCTATTGATACGCCAAAGCAAGGAGGTGGCAATACAAATGATGGCAATGCAGCTCGAAGGTTTTTCCAAAATCCGTCCTTAACAGCTGAAATTACTGGCATGGATGAAGAACTAATGGAAAGGTTTAGCATACTCCTACAGGCTTTGTCATCAGGGTATGATATTTATTTGGAAGCCTTTGAAACTTTCGCTGCTGAAACTGCTCGTATGATGAACGTCTTGCTGCATGATTGGTACACCTTGCCTGTCAGGGTTCATAAAATACTTATATATGGGAGTGCTCTTATCAAACATTTTCTAATACCTATCGGAAAGCTGGCCGAAGACGTTCAAAAAAGCCAACATAAGGAGATAAAAAGGTTCAGGAAACACATTTCTAGAAAAATGGATCGATTTTCTACTAACTGACATTTTAAACAACCTGCTCATTTTGTCTGATCCTTTTATTGGCTCCCTCAGACCACTGGCTTCCAAAAAAACTGGTATAAGTGAAAAAGTAAGACAGTTACTCTTAATTTCAACAACGACTTCGGCAGAAATTAGCAGTGAAGACAACAATTCCGTTAGTGATTTTGGTTTGAGCGACCTGTTACTCTAATTATAATAATTAAAAATGTAATTGACAAACCATAGTGTTATTTGTTATTTTTCTGTCTTTTTATGCCCTTCTGAATGATTGAAAAATAATAATTTATCAGTAACCTAATCACAGGACTTTTGACCCGCTAGATTCGGGATCTGGCCCACTGTGCGCCGGTCCCCAGGCTAGAGCTCTGTCAGCCCCGACCTTGTGTGGGTCATGGCAACAGTACAGGTTATCCTGTTTCAAGTTATATATCAGAAATAATGAAATGTTAACCCTATCATCGGTCATTTTAGAGAACAGTACAGGTTCTCAATGGCAGCTGTTTGGCAGCCAAGGCTGTACTCGCGGGATACTAATACAGGAGTGTCTAAAATTATGTCATATAATTAATATAAATCATCTTATTTTTCACCACTAGAGTTTTTATTATTTTATTCCCTATTTGGATTCCTGTTAGCCTGGCGGAAGCCTGGTTGCATATTGCTCCTTCAGCGTCTCGCCTCACTCGCCCTCCCCTGTCGTCCTCATCTTCCTCATCTGGGGGAGTTCCCAGTGTTGAATTTAGTTATACTTGGGGGGGAGGGGGGGGGGGGGGGGGGGGGGGGGGGGGCATCGCCCAGGGGGAGGCCATAGTTTGTTACCTGTAATTAAAAACTAGAGGCAAGGAAGCGCTCCTAGTGTCAATAAATGTAAGCCGAATTGAACTTAGAACTGATGACATGGCCCGTTCTAACCTTCTAACAATAACAAACTGTATTTTCAAAATATATTACTCATTTAAGTTGAAGTTTTAGTTGTGTTGTAAAATGCCCAAACGAACTATCAGAGATTTTTTCATATCCAACCAAAAAAATTAAAACTCCAGAATCCAACACTCGAGAATCAAGATATCATGGCTAATTCATCAAAAAAAGGTAAAGAAAAACTATTTTAGAACCAAAAGTGGGAAACTTTTTTTTTTGTCTTTTATTTATAAAGACACAACTGTTGCTAGGGTGCAACAACCAGCATCTGTGATGGTATTGATATGTTGGCGTGAAGGGCATGTGAGAGGAAGGCCATCCAGTGGTAGGTCCTCGGAACGAAAATTTATCTTAATTATTAGGACAAGAACAGAAAAAAATAAAATAAAATAAATAAATAAAAAGTAATTGAAAGACAATTTTGATGGATGGGTAAGAGAGATGATAAAAGTAAAGGAAAATGATGAAAATAAAAAATTTAAGAACGAATAGGATTTAAGATGGCAGTGAGTCGCGGTTCCATCTTCTCTTCAACCTTCGTGGGGGGTTTTGTGTTAAATGTTGTGAAGATAAAGTACGTATTTCTGGGTTTGTATGTGTGTAAAGTTTTCTAAAAAACCGTATTTAAGTAGTTTGTATTGTGTCGGATACTGTGTGTATCATAAGATCGTTATGAAGTGTTCTGTTTATGTATGGGCGGCAATGTGCTATCAGTCTGAGGGTGGGAAATTGTGTACTTCTTTAAACAACTGGCTACTTTATATTGTTATTGTCCCCAATAAAATGCCCCCTCCCTTGGAAAAAAATGTCTGAATTCAACCCTGGGAGTTCCTCCATCCTTTCGGTTAGAAAAGAACGGATTTCCTTCAGTAAGTTTAGTTTCTTCCACTACTGTCATATTTGCTATCTTCAACATGCCTTTGTGCAAGAACAAGCTGAAGAGAAACTAAATAAATGGTTTACACAATCTCTGTTGTACCTTCATGTTTGAACATGGTTTTGTGTGGAGTTGACTTGGTGGTAGCTGTGCAGATGAGGGAGCTTATGGACTCCGGAGACAGCTTCCCATTTCATCACAACTAGTCCTTGTGTATTCTACCAAGAGTCACTGCTGCCACATCAACCTATAAGCAAACTAAGCAATTGTTTAGGGCATCACGTCTCGGGGGCACCAAGTCCACAATGCTGTTTTTAAAATAGTTAATTATTTCTCGATTTTTATTTTTATTTTTTCGTAAATCTGCTATCATTTTAAATAAAAAATGGAACTAATATATTAAATATAAAAACATTAATAGATCGCATAATTTTTTTCATATCCTGCCGTAAACTTCGAATGGAAGACCAAATATCAAATCCTGATTATGATGATACTGAGGAAGAAGTATCTGACGAAGAAGTGCACGTATATGAGGAACGAATGGCGTATTTGGACGAAAGAAAAATTTAATGTTTTAATAAAATAATTTTGAAAAAATTGATTTTCTTATTTTCTCGCTTAGCTAATTTTGTCTTCGTTTTGTTCAATGGAGCTTTAGTATTGAACTTGCCAACATAAGTAAGATGTTAATCGTATCAATAGTAAGGCGGGGGCACCATAAGCTCAGAGTGCTTAGGGCATGGAATAGTCATTATCCGGCACTGCTGGTATGGCTGCCAGATTTGATTTGACAAGATCGAAATTTAGGTTTAAAAATATCGGAACAAACCGCTATAAACCGGGTTATCATATAAACTGCAAAATAATACTTTAAAGCAATTTAACATTTAATGACCACATACGATATCAGGCAAATAAAAGTAATGACGATAAATAATGGGTAGTTAATGCTTCACTAAGAGAACAATTAAAACTGTGAAGTACAATCAACAATTAAACCTATGAACAGAGGAACAAAATAGCTAGGTATATTTCCATTATCTTTAACACAGACTAATTTTAGTGTTATCTAAACTAATGACATATAATCTATGCATATAATAAAACAATTATAGATAAACTACCGGTTTCGGAATTACATCATCGTTAGGTTTAGTTTATTTATAACCGAAATTGTTAGTTTATGTAATGATATATTACATTAGTAATATATATATATATATATATATATATGTAGGTTTAGGTTAGGTTTTATGACTCATGCCCGGGCTTTAACAACGAGCTCATATCGCCTACTACCAAAGCGCTCTTTCGTCACTCTGGTGGACATGAGCCCGACTCCACTGTGGGAGTCCTAAATTTTGCCTACCCTAAATTTTTATTCACCTAGGGTAAGGGTCTTTAACGAGTACCTGACATCGTACAGGCTCGGGACCATTGCTTAACGTCCCATCCGAAGGACGGCGTGCTTAAGTTTATTTTACCTCTCAGATAAAATAAACTAAGGGCCTCGGTCGGGTTACGAACCCACGTTCTTTAGCTCAGAAGTCAAGCACGCATACCACTGAGCTACCGGCGCCCTCTCTCTCTCTCTCTCTCTCTCTCTCTCTATATATATATATATATATATATATATATATATATATATATATATATAGTAAAGTTAGTTATTTTGACTCATACCCGGGCTTGTACTACGAGGTCATGTCACCTACTACCAGAGCGCTTTTTCGTCGCTTCAGTAGTTACCTAAGGTAGAGGTGCCTTTAACGAGTCTCTGACATAGCACAAGCTCGTGAACACCGTCCCACTAGAAGGACGGCGTGCTCAAAGTTTTAACGTTCTAGATTAAAAAAAAAAAACTAAGGGTTTCGAACCCGGGATCTTGAGCTCAGTAGACTAGCGCGCCGCTTTCTTTACCAAATCATAACTTCCCAAAAGCCTTCCAAATGCTCCAATTTAAATCCCAATATCCGGCAGAAAGTCCCTCTGATCTTCTTCTCTTCCCATAGGAAAACTCCTGAAACTCTCTCCCTCTCCAGATTCACCATGCTCCTACTCTTCTTTCATACAAGTCCCTACTTTTACAATATCTCCTAATTCAGCTAACCTCTGATTCCTAAGGCCGGTTCCTATGAGATAGTTCTCATCTTCCTATAAGTCTCTCTCTCCACTGGACAGATTGTTACTCTACTGTTTCATCAACCCAGTAACTTGCTTATCACTAGTTAACACATATTCCTTACATATATATATATTCTCTCGGCCCTCCGATTTTCTTTATAATTTAGATGTAACTCATTAATGTTGTTATTTTTTATATTATTATTCCTACTCTGTTTTTTCTTCATTTCTTTTCCACTAGTTTATATTACAGTTTTAATAATTGCCTGACATTGACATTTAATATTTATTTCTACAGGCCTCTTTTCTTTTATTTTTATTCTGTTTCAATTAGTAGATACCTGTATTTTTTTCTTTTATTTCTTATGTACATAATAATGTACTCTTCAAATAAAACCTATGTCTTAAATTCTCTTCTTATTGTTATTTACTCTTGACTTCGTCACTTTCTTCCTAAACAGGAGTCCTATTTTCATTTTTTCTGTTCTCCTGATAGTTTGAAACATTATTATGTTCATTTGAATCCTATAGGAAGTACAGGGGAAGTTATATAATCGGTCAGAAGAAGGAATTTCATATTTTACGACCTTCTAATTCCGAATATGAAAAACCAAAAAAAGGCTCTCTCTAACGGTACGTTTAGATCTAATCATCTGACAGTTATTGCGTGAAATTTGTGTCAGACAGAAATCGTGGCTAATGTAAACAGTGATGAATTTATGTCTGAGATATATTTTTCTACTACTGACCATAAGTGTCGACACATCTATACCAACAGGTGTAAACACTTATTATTTGCATGTTCAAACCTGTCCGCTCAAAATCCACTCTCGAACCCATACAGAACGTTTTTTCTTTCTTATTGACATCAGAATTATCACACACGCCGCGATTTTGCGTTTCGATGCTTTCATCATGAAGCAGACGACCACAACAACAACAGGGCACATCTGTATCTCGCGATTTCTGTCTGACATCATGCAACATCAGATGTAAACGTACATTCAAAGGTCGTACATTTATTCCAAATTTTAGCATTTCGGGAACTGTTATACACTTATATCCATGACATAAATTTCTAGTAATTTTTATCAGATGTAAACAGTAAAGCGATTTTCTGTCCGACATGTGACATATATTTCCGGAGAGAAGTGTCAGATGTAAACGTACCTTAAGGACAACACCTATCGACAATCAGCCAAAAAGGAGGAGGGTTTAACACAAAAAGACGTTGGGATGAATGACGTGAAATATATTAAAAATCAAAACCATATAAGGAACACAACTCTTAATTTTCCACGAAATCGACCGAAGGGTAGTGAGGCATCAGAGGAAAAAGACAAAAACTATAGTAATGCCAAGGTAATGAACGTATCAACACAAAATTTAATAACAGGATTCAGAACACTATATGTAAGTCAATAATTTAACAAACAGTCGACTGGTTTTAGAGGAAGAGCGACAACTTCTCATTCTGGGGAACTGACCCATCGACCACTTGTTTTTTTTCTTTTTCCCCTTCTTATGATTTTGTACATGACTTTAAATAAAGGTGATGCAATTCATGATATGTTATTCATTTTATTTCTTGTAATACATTTCATTAATGATACCAATAACAGGGAATAAATTCAATGGATATTACTCAAGAGGTAAATAAGACAGGTTATCACTATTTGGCTATTGTGTTCCGGTAAGATAACACTTAGCAATTCTAACCTACCCACCTCTGAATAATGTCTTCACATAATGAACTAAATGATAAATATATTTTATAAACTAGGCGACAAGAAACAAACTCTCATTCCTTCTTACAAAAGTGATCAGGTTAGCTCTCATTTTTAATTATATGAATTATTTATAATAATAATATTAATTTCAGTTGGTATTTAGAAAAAAATAAATAAAAAATAGTGATTCACCAATGTACTTCCCCAGAACGAATTAATCAATTAACTGTTCACTTCCCCTCCAAAATCAGTCGACTGTTTGCGCTAATATTGAATAGTTACATACGTAGGGGCTCCTATTAGGGTTTTTGTATTGAGCCCTCTCCCCTGAACCCCCCCTCCTTTCCTTCGGGCGATATTGCTGAAATTTTACAGGTTATGTCCTCAGTGGGTTTTAACTTCAAATATGAAATTTCATGTCGATATATTCATTAGATCGGCAGTTAACTTGTTCACAGATACACTCAGAAAAAAAAAAAAAAAAGTTGGTTTTTTTAATATTTGGAATCTGGAGTTCGAAAACACGAAATATCGTTGAAAACATAGAATTTTGACCGATTTCATAATTTCCCGCCTTACTTCGTGTAGCTGGGGAAGAAATAGAATTTTCTCGACGACGGATCTGAAAGTATTAGCTGGTTATATAGAGCCATATATAACATATGAAAGTTCTGAGTGACTTTCTTATACCCAGTGAAATTAATTTGAGAGGGGGAAGGAGGGTGATTTGTACAAAAGTGGTTGCCTACTACCAGAGCGCTCTTTCGTCACTCTGGTGGACATGAGCCCGACTCTACTGGGGGAGTACTAAATTTTGCCTACCCTGAATTTTTATTCATCTAGGGCAGGGGTGTTTAACGAGTACCTGACATCATACAGGCTCGGGACCGTCTCTTAAGGTGTCATCTGAAGGACGGCGTGCTTAAGTTTATTACAGATAAAATAAACTAAGGGCCTCGGTCGGGTTTCGAACTCACGTTCTTGAGCTCAGAAGGCAAGCACGCATACCACTGAGTTACCGGCGCCCTCACGATGAATAATAAAAAGATATGTTATAATTCGTTGCTAAGCGATACGGGGCGCCGGTAGCTCAGTGGTATGCGTGCATGGCTTCTGAGCTCAAGAACGTGGGTTCTAAAGCCAGCCGAGGCCCTTAGTTTATTTCATCTGGGAGGTTAAATAAACTTAAGCACGCCGTCCTTCAGATGACACTTTAAGAGACGGTCTCGAGCCGTACGATGTCAGGTACTCGTTAAAGTCGGGCTCATGTCCACCAGAGTGACGAAAGAGCGCTCTGGTAGTAGGCGATATGACCTCGTAGTTAAAGCCTGGGCATGAGTCATAATAACTAACTTTGAAATATTGCCTATTGAAATTTATTTTACATTGTTTGAGGCGCTATAAGTTTGGTCGTGTTTGTCCTATCTCAAATCTAAAGGCATGTTAGTGATTGGACATTCAATAAGAAAAATTTTTGATATGAACCATTTTTTCGGTGAACTAAATCTAGCAAATGTCTAAAAAAAAGGAGTTTCAAAGCAACAATTTGTGGCAGTTTAAGGTTATATGTATCTCGCAAACCGAGCAACCTGCAACAGCCATATAAAATGTACCTTTTATTTTCTCTATAACATTTATATTAATACATTTTTGATTAGGTCATAAATATAAGCGGTATCTTGTAATGTATACTTAAGCCCCGAATCTAACCAGTTCCAAAGTAGCACCTGTGACTTCTTCATTCCAAACTTCAAGTTCATAACTACAATCGTTTTTGAGAGAAGGCGCTCACAAAGTTCTAATCAGATATACACACAGACAGACACCATCGCAAAAATGGTCAAAACGTATTCTGGAGGCCTTGAAACGTGATGATCTGTCGAAAACTCGATCTCCATCAGGTATAAGAAAGTAACAAAAAACAGAAAAATAGTTTTAATAACGTTGTAAAATATCTTACAGAAAGAAGGAAAGCAGTCGGCGTTGGAAAGAAATATGCCTTGGAAACAGATTATCGCCGTTTTTGTTATACTTGCTTCTATTTACTGTAAGTAACACATCGATTTTATGTAGTATGTATAATAATTTATCTCTTAGTAGAACTCAAGACTGGGGATAGTAGTCCCTTAGTATCCTTACTCCTAAGGAAATCATACTTTAAACATTGAGGCTTACAGAAATTACAGAACTTATATTTCATTGAACTATTATTATCTTTAAAGATAATCATTTTCACCCCCCCAACTTGGGGGCTTGCATTGTCGTGCATCAAAAGAAATCGAGGGCCTACGAACAGGGCGAAGGGTATCACATGTATCTCTCTGATATACCTGGCAGCAGTTGGTGAGCCATGACCAATGACCACTAACTCCGTAGAGGCGTTTAAATTTACGCTTCCCCACACCATCACAGGTCCTCCGCCAAAACTGATTCGGGTTGAAAAATTACAGGGAGTAAATCTTTCGCCCGGGCTCCTCCCCACTAGTTCACGTCCATCTGGAGACATTAGGCAGAATCTGTACTCACCTGAGAATAATACTCGCCCCCAATCATCAGTAGATGCCCGTCTCCTGATGTCGGCTCACCGCTCTTGACACCACGGATTGTGACCGTTGGAGCCGATTTGCGATTTCCCTCTGGCTGAACCCCTCCTCACTCAGAACCACCGCCCTCATTGCTTCCTCTTAACTTAACTCCCTTCTTTGGGCCATGGAATAGTTATTTACTTTCACTTATTCTCAATAAACAGATTTCAAAAAAATATTTAGAGAAACGAAAGTCGCTGAAAGAACTTCAATGATAGAATGGATCATTGGAGTAGAGAAAAGTCCATTTCTTTAATCCATAATGATAAATAAACATTAAAGAAAGATAGAGGATTATAGCAAACATACTCATGAGAGAAATAAACACAACAACCCAATAAAATGGCAAAAATTGAAGTGATCCTTTAATTTTGTCCGGGAGTGTAGATACCTCCATATTAATCCAATTATGTTCCTGTTTCTTCGTTTTTGTTCTTAAAAGACAGTTTCTACATTTGATGTCAAAAGGATGTCAAAAATGTATCAGTTTTATTGAGCAAGGAATATTCAAATAACATGAAATATTTTGAAGTTTACAGCGAGTTTTTTTTATTTTCTACTAATGAAGAATTAAATGTAAACTTCAATAATATTAAACAAACCTTCGTTAAAATCTTTTTACACGTTTTTTATCTGGGAGCCTTGGAGTATGCTTACCTTCGTAAGGGACCCTAAATATACTTAAGATTTAAGACTCAAGTCTTGGTATCACCTCGCAGATAAAGCCCGGGCATGAGTCCCAAACAAAGAAACAGAAGATTTTTAGCTATACATACGCCTTACGTACACAAGCATCATAATGAATAAACAGGAAAAAGTAAATCGACCAACAAATTAAATGTAAGTGGAGGAGTACTTTCAGGAAAGATCACTAGGATCGCCAGTAGTGGTCAGCTGTTACGTGTTGAGTATTTATTTATTTTTTATTAGAATATTTCTGTTTTTATTCTTTTCAGTTTTATTTTTATTTTAAATTGTATTAATGGTTAATTGCAATTTAGTTGTATTATTATTATATTATTGTATCTGTTTTATTTATAAAAGGGGTCTAATTGTTTGCAATTCCCAGGCCTCCCTCCACCTTTTCTGAAAGAAATATTATTTCTTCCGTTTTTTAAGGTAGTTCAAAAACAAAAAAACTTTATGTTCTCGGTTGACTATATGTGGGTAGTTTCTAGCTCACATACGAAAATCGTATTAGTGTCAATTTCAAACCAAACATACGTTGGCGGTTCCAAACAATTTTTAGGGCTTGTAGCTTCAAAATCATCTCAAAATACAGTGCTAGCGTACAGTGTTCAAGATCTCAGATCCTAAGCCCCTTTCATGTGAGAGATAAAGAAAGCTTAAGCACACCATCCATCAGAGGTTGTTAAATGGCAGCCCCAAGCCTGTACGATGTCAGGTTCACGAAGGTCCCTAATTAAACCTAGGTAGGCAAAATCTAGAAATGCCTCAGTAGCGTCGGGCTCATGTGCGCTCTGGTAGTAGGCGATAGTAGTAAGTCACAATAAGACAAACAAAAGGTGTTTAGGGCTATTTACACTCATTCTCTACTTCAACCGTGTATACACAACGCACATCTGTCTACCAAAGAGTTCGAGTGTCTGTGTCCCACTGGCATCGATATAAGTTTTTTTTATATTATTTCTTTCGACTACCAGTCGTTGTTTGAAAACTGAATGAAAAACTGTAGATAGCCCGTCGGTATTAACCAAAGCTGTTTAAGGGATAAAAAATAAAAGAAACAGTAAGATAAGTCCGAAATTGACCTATAAAAATGTAACTTGTGACCATTGATTGTAACTTGTGACCATTGATTGTAACTTGTGACCATTGAGGTAGCGTGCTTGCTTACTAAGCTCAAGATGGAGGCCCTTAAGTTGTTTACCTTCGGATGGGACGTTAAGCGATGGTACAATGTCAGCTACTCGTTAATGACCCGCACCCTAAGTGAATAATCCTGGGTAGGCATGATTTAAGAATCCCACAGTCGTGTCAGACTCATGTCCACCAGAGCAACGAAAGCACACTCTAGTAGTAGACGATAACTAACTGATCAATAGTATAAATAATGTAACATTTTAAACCTATTTCTGTTTTAAGATGTGCCATCTGAATGTCGGGCGCTGGCGAGGAGTGAAGACGACAATGTTGCCAACATCCTAAAACATCCATTCCTTCGAACTTTGGCCGAACTACGATCAGACAGTTCCTGGCCTCATGAGAAAGTGACAACAAGGAATGGGCTGACAGTGACGGAGGAGGAGCCAATCATGTTGGTTCGAGCTGCTCCTATCCCTGACAACCCCCGGTACAACGTCCAAGAGAAGTGCTTCAGTCGACTCTCCATGGCCTTCACACTGCCCGCTCCTGACTCCTGGCACTTGCTCGGCGGAAGAGGCATCTCAGACTCGGATCAGTTCTTTGTTCAGAGTAAGATCCACAATCAGGTACAACGGTGCATTGACAGTATTGACAACTACGATCAGTCGGTACAAACCTTACAAAACATAGTCCCGGAGATTCCAGCTCGACCTCCAGCTCCAGCTACAAAACCAAAACCAAATCCAAATCCAAACACAAAACCAAATACAAACCCAAATCCAAATCCAAACCCAAACCCAAATCCAAACACAAAACCAAATCCAAACCCAAACCCAAATCCAAATCCAAACCCAAAACCAAATCCAAACTCTAAACCAAATCCAAACTCAAAACCAAATCCAAAACCAAAAACCTAATTTTTATTTTCTTGGTTTGGTCACACAAATAATCTTTAAAATAATTGAAACCCAGAATTTTACCCTTTTTTTTTTTTTTTTTTTTTTTTTTAACGTATATTTTTACAATTAACACATAAATGGTATCAGCTGAACCAGAATCGATTAGAGAGATCAATATTAATGATAGTTAAAACCATCTTCATGTGCAAATATTTATTCCATAAATATTGCTATTAAGAGTTAACCAATAACCAGGCAAATTGTTACAATAAAAATTTATTGAAAAATAATTATTTCTTTAATTAAAAAATTACATTTATGTAACCATCATTTTCAGGACGAAAAAAAAAAAATAAGAAAACTCATTATAATGCATCATCAACCTTTGTAATGGGGCCATGGTGGCCGTGCGGGCTAGAGCGTAGGGCATTGGTCGCATGGTCTCACCATTGTTTGCGGGTTCGAATCCCGTCCGGGAGTGAGTTTTATTTCGTAGATAGAACTCCCTCCCGGGGCCATGGATGTCTTAAATAATTATATATAACACATTGACATGGCTAATATGCACCGTACATAAAGCCAAAAAAAAAAAAAAAAAATTATTCAAAAGGCTATTGCAGAAAAAAATATGCCCCTATTCCCCAGAAAAACATGAATGGCAGTTAAGATGGTTCCATGGGCGTAGCCAGGGGGGCCACAGCAAAAAACCAAGATAAAAATTAAATAAACTAAAAAAATTGTTTTTATTAAAAATGGAATGTTTGCAAGTTACCAATAGAATCTTCAAATTTCCCGTGCGTCTGATTCCTAAATCAGCAATCAGCTGTTACATAAATGTACATGTACAAAACAAGTCATATTACATTTATTTAAATATATATGAATTCGATCATTTCATTTCCTCGCTCAAAATCGTCATTTATGTTATACTTTATACTCTTAAAGTTGATTTTACATGCGCAGCAAAAAGTCTGCATCGCTAACCATGGAAATTGCGGGCTGTGCGCCCGGGAGTCTAAACCCCCACCCTCGTAGCCTAACTTTCCCCCCCCCCCCCCCCCCCCCTGCTCAAAAACCTGGCTACGCCCCTGGATGATTCTATAAATTTTTTACGATAAAACACTTTAAAACAATAAAAATTTACATGTGTTGGTTAATTCTTTATTCTGTATTTTGTTTTAATTCTAAAACTTGTATTTAATGGAGAACATTTTAATAAAAAATATTTTCTGAATACAGTTTGTTATATTTTATTAATAACTAATGAAATAAGTATTTGTATTTTTCCATGTATTACAATATGAAGACATCTAATTGTAAATATTTTAAAGCAATAAATAATTTCTTATTTTTTTCTTTTTTCTGAAAGTGATACCGTATAAATTGTTCTGCTTATGATCAATGATAATTCACCATTCCTTTATTTCATGTTCCTTAACAACTGCCCTGATACTAAATATATTTTCTCTGGCATTAGTGGGTATAAGAAAGAGGGGTCTTTAACGAGTACTTGACATCGTACAGACTCGGGACCACTGCTTAACGCCTCATCCGAAGGACGGCGTGCTTAAGTTTAAGTTACGTCCCAGATAAAATAAACTAAACGGTCTCGGCTGGGTTTTGAACCGGTGACCTTGAGCTCAGTAAGCAAGCACGCAATGCGCCCAGTTGTAGTTGCTAATCCTTAATTCTCACACTTACTTAGAGTAATTACTTAGAGTACATTATCAGTAAAATTTACAAAAAAGTCGGAAAGGCAGAAAAAATAACGAAAAAAGTGACGTTTCAGGGATTTTCATTTTATATTATTTCTGAGCTTTCATAAAGGATATCCCTTGAGCAGGCAGGTTTTGTTTACTTTCGTCTGTATACAATTCTTACAATACCTGTATATAGTTATACAGGTACTGTAAGAGTTATATATAAGAGTTATACAGGTACTATAAGATTTACAGGGAAGTCCGAAAAAAAATGAAAGAAAAAAAGGCAATTCTAACGTATTAGTTACCCCCCACCCCCCCCAAAAAAAAAAAAAACAGTTTTATGTCGATACATTCATTATATTTAAGATATACATTTTGTATGTTAAATTAAGTGATGTTAGACGATTCTACTGCATATGAATGACAAAAGAAAATATGTACAAAATATGTAAACTCTATATAGCAACACTTAAGGGACTGCGCATTTTATGGCGTTATTGAGAGTTGTCGTTAAATGAAGAGAAGAAAAATCAATACATATTACATTACATTTAATAGTATTTTACTATTATAATATGAATTTACTAATAAAGTATAAAATTTACAAACAACAAACATTAATATTGATACAAATAACAACTCTTCTTGCGTATAGTCTGTTATCTTCATCTGATGTTTTTTGCTGCTCCAGTATTTTAATTGTATTTTCTTATGTATTTTATTCATATCTTGGGATACTGTTAGATCAACTTGGTTATACAAAAAATATTTTTTCTAATAATTCCGCTGCATCGAGTGCTTGTTTAATGCTTGGTGGAGGCTCAGGATCATCCGTCTCATCTTCTTCATCCCCTTGTTGTGAGGGCGCCGGTAGCTCAGTGGTATGCGTGCTTGTCTTCTGAGCTCAAGATCGTGGGTTCAAAGCCCGACCGAGGCCTTTAGTTTATTTTATCTGGGAGGTAAAATAAACGAGCACACCGTCCTTCGGATGGGAAGTTAAGCGATGGTCCCGAGCCTGTACGATGTCAGGTACTCGTTAAAGACCCCTGCCCTAGATGAAGATTTAGGGTAGGCAAAATTTAGGACTCCCACAGTAGAGTCGGGCTCATGTCCACCAGAGTGACAAAAGAGCGCTCTAGTAGTAGGCGATATGACCTCGTAATTAAAGCCCGGGCATGAGTTATAAAACCTAACCTAACCTCCCCTTGTTCCTCAGTTTTTCTCACCGAACCCAGAATTTCTTCATCTGTAAGTGAAGCTGTTGTAGCCAGGCTGTCGAATGAATTTCTTAGAATCTTCGGTACGTATGATGCTGACAGTCGAGGTAATACGTGCTAGACAATAAAGCAACAAAATAACAAACAAAAGAACGTACACATCTGTAGTTCTCATTCATTTCGGCAACTTGAAAGTACTGTTTATTGCTTAGTAATGACGTGTTGTTGTCGTTATTCAGAGTGTGATGCTACATAGAGTGTATCATTGTATGGACAAGGTAAACCAACCAGATTCAAGTAATTTCGATGTTTTAGGGAGTTTGTCGTTAAATCGAGTGACGTTAAATAGAGTTTACACTGTATATAATTTGACCAAGCCATTAGTAACAACGTCCTCCACTTGAAAAATCAGAGTTTTGACAATTTTTTTTTTTTTTTCTGCATGTACGATGCATATTAGCCCTGACTCTTATAATGGTGTTTATAGTTATTTACAACAATAATCTTGGAAGAATGAATAGATTATATATATATATATATATATATATATAGAATGGATGGATTATATATATAGAACTGCCAGCAACATTGTTTCGTTACATTTTTTTGACAAAGCAACATTTTCAAAGAAAATTTAGAAAAAATATGGCATCGTGAGGGCACAACTGCTCTTTTATTCAACCCTTAAATGGTACTTTAGCAGTTTGGATATTTTTACCTCGTGAAATAGATCTCCGCGCCACGCTGTCTATACGAGGCTGGTATCTCGCGACAGCTGTCTATAATGGCCCCGAGTTCTTCTGCCTTCCTCTATTTTTCAATACAATAAATAAAGGTTAACATTTATGTGGTGTATGAGAAAAAAAAATGTCAATATTACCAATTGTTAATATTCTGTCAATTTAACAAAATATGTTTTTTGAAGTTGAGGGAAAATTGATTTGAGACCATTTTAATGTACACTTGTGTAGTTAATTGTTGGAATGGCAATTATTAGGTCACATGGTGTTTGATTGATCAGATATATTAGTTAGATATTATGAATCATGCCCGGGGTTTAACTACAAGATCATATTGCCTCCTACCAGAGCGTTCTTTCGTCGCTCTGATGGACATGAGCCCGACTCTACTTTGGGAGTCCGAAATTTTAATTAACATAGGGTAGAGGTCTTTAACGAGTACCTGACATCGTACAGACTCGAGTCCATTACAACGTCTCATCCGAAGGACGGTGTGTTGATGGTTTTTTCACCTCTCAGATAAAAACCTAAAGGCCTCGGCCGGGTTTCGATCCCGCGATCTTGAGCTCAGAAGGCTTTTATTACGATATGAAATATAGTGGTTATAAATGTTTTATTTTGTCACAAAGGTTTGTCAGTTTTTACTTATTGTTCCCGATAGATTATGCATAATAATATTTGGGAGCCATGGTAGCCGTGCGGGCTAGAGCGTAAAGCTTTTTGGTTACATGGTCTCACCTTGGTTTGCGGGTTCGAATCTCGTCCGTTTTATTTCCTAGATAGAACTCCCTCCCGGGGGTGTCGTTATTAACTAGATAACACAGTGACATGGCTAATATGCATCGTACATAAGGCCAAAAAAAAAATGAAAATGAATGCATAATAATATTATAAACTATAAAGAACTAAAGTTTCAACTAAAATTTTTTGTTTCAATAGTTTTCAATATTTCTGAATAATGGCGAAGCGTCAATAAAAATATAAATATATTTTGGGGAGACTGAAAGTCAATTTGTTGTTTGTTTCAAACCACCTATATCAAGAAAATATGTCTTTCAAGTTATCAAAATCAGGATACTGTTGAATTATAGTGGGTTTTTTTAGTGCAGCTATTTTTAAATGCATTTTTTTTACAATAATTTAATTTCTTTAATCCCTCCTTCCTTTGGTCGATTTAGTAGATAATGGAGAGGTATCGTCCAAAGAGGGTTCTGGACACACATATGAAATTTCGTGTCGATACATTCATTCTATCGAGAGTTATTAGGATATTTGAGTCAAGTCAGCTCTACTTTGATCCCCTCCTTCCATTCAACCGATTCCACGGAAAATCAATAGATGCCTACCTTATCGGGTTTTGAATTTGAATATAAAATTTCATGTCAATACATTCATTACAACGGCAGTTGGTCTCCCCCCCCCTAAGGTGGCACATATCCGTGACGGTACGGCCCCGGGTGCTTCCCATGTCAGTGGCATCCCTGATGAGTGTCTCACTGACATTCACACAGCACTGCCTGTTTCCGTGTCAGTGCTCACTTCTCAATGGCATATGTGATTACCTTTGAAATTCCGAGAATGTCTTTGTTTTTCAAGTGCATCCTGAAATTTAGCATAGAACATCTTGCTGCAATAGGTAGTGGGTTCATCCTATGTGGACGCTTCGCGATGTGGACGAAGGCAAGTTTTTCTCATTGGTGGACCACGAAACTAAATTTTACGAATATTTTTGAATGATTTATTAATTATCTTAAATTGTCTCTTGAGTCAAGACGAATCAAAGCCAATTTATCATTCTTCTTCAAATTATTAAACAATAAAATGGACTGTCCTCATCTACTTTCATTCGTAAATTTCAATTCGTAAAGTTACAATTTGTCGATTTGACTTTAAGAAAGAAAAAAAAAAAAATAGCAATTGTTCAAACAATCTATTTTTGTAGTTTTTCATTTGGTTGGTGATTGGAGCACCACAAAAACAATGATATTAATCCTAAGACATAATAATAATATTTACTATCGTTAAGCAATATCATAGTAATAAGATACGTCAAAAAAATGTGTACATCAAGATAGCTTTTGAATTAGGAACCTATTTAAACAGTTATTAGATCTTACACTCGGACACTCAAGTGATTAGTAATGACAATAATAGTAAAAATTAAATATGCATAATTAATAGAAAATAATGAGTATAAAAATGACAATGCAATAGCAGTGGCTTAGCGACAGGTGGGCGGGAGAGGCTAAAGCCACGGGCCTCAGGCAAAATGAATTAAAAAAGGGCTTGGAGCCTCCGTTTATTTATTATTATTTTACAAATAGGTAATCCCGGGTTTGAACTTAAAAAAAAAATAATTTATTAGTATTTTATTTTCTTAATAAAATTCTGTAACAACTTCAACTCTGAAACATAATTTTGTGAATCATATTTTGGCTCTCGTCGTTACCGTTAGATGACGTCATGCGAGTATAAACAAACTCACTCTTTAGGTACAATTCATAACAACAACCCTCCGGCTTACCTTAGGCTTCATACACACCTAGCGACATTTGTCTTGGGACAGGTCTCAATGTGTCTCGATACATATTTTATGTGTTCTGAGGGGCTATCGCAATACAAACGTCTCAAGTCACGTGGTCCCCATCCAAACGGGGAATGGAGACAACATTGAAAATAATAGAAGATTTCCAGGCCCTCCCATGTCTTTGGGATGTGACGTCTAGGGATTATAGAATAGGAATAAAATGAGCGATCCTATGGAGCAATTCATAATTTTAAAATCATCATAATTTAAAATATGTTTCGAAACCGGCAGGGCTCATTTTTAAAAAGTTCTGAAACCCATGCCATTTTTCGAGAAGATTCATAGCAACAATAATGCCCTCCGAAAATAGAGTTCTCCACCAGTACCGTTTAGGTTTACGATTTTTTCCTTTTTAATAACATTAAATTAATTATTAGACACAAATTAAACGCACAAAAACAATTTCTCGGAAAATCTCGTTCTAATTTCTGTAGTGCAACTGGCTCCGTAGGTGTGGATGCGCGACATTGTATGGCATCAGTCTAGGGACAATGTATCGCAACTCTCCCGATACAATGTCGCGCGACTTTGTATGGCGACAGTCTAGGGACAATGTGTCGCAACTCTCCCGATACAATAATGTCGCGCGACTTTGTATGGCGACAGTCTAGGGACAATGTGTCGCAACTCTCCCGATACAATGTCGCGCGACTTTGTATGGCGACAGTCTAGGGACAATGTATCGCAACTCTCCCGATACAATGTCGCGCGACTTTGTCCTTAGGTGTGTACTAGGCCTTATAAATTATGATAAATGTTAAGTCGCGAGTTGAGTGTGGGTGAATTCGGGAACACGCCGAGACAATCGATAGGAGTCGGCGGGACTCTTGAACTACATGAGTCAGTAATCAGTGAGTCGTCTCTTAACAACGAGAGGGACCAGTTGGTCGCCACGCGGGGTGGACTGAGAGTCTGGGTCGAGCCAGCACGCGGTGTGCGGAATGGATTCGTCCTTATTACCACGCGGGCATAAGGTGAGTCGTTAGTTACCATGCGGAAGTGAGTTGGTTATTACCACGCGGGTATAAAGTGAGTCGTCTGTTACCAAGCACAGTAAGTGAGTGACTTGTGTAGTTCCCACGCGGTATGGGACTTATTATTGAACAACTGACTTTGTGTTCGTTACCACGCGGTTTTGTAATAAGGGTGTTGACCAAATAAATATATCTGTTGCTCTACTCTAAGTTCTCATTAACCTGTACCCAAATCCAACAATAAATATTTAATAGTTATAATTCTTCCGAAAGTGTCTTCTTTCACGACAATATTTTGGGACATTCTTCTTTTCAAGTCAGATCCCAATGAAATCTAGAGAAGAAAAACATTAAAATAAATAACCTAATAAGAATTGAATAAATAAATAATAATGATATATTAATGAAAATATTAAACAAAAAGTAATTCCGATAGACCTTTTAGGAGGATATCTGTGGAGGAGCTCTGAGGCGGATATCTGTGGAGGAGCTCTGAGGCGGATATCTGTGGAGGAGCTCTGAGGCGGATATCTGTGGAGGAGCTCTGAGGAGGATATCTGTGGAGGAGCTCTGAGGCGGATATCTGTGGAGGAGCTCTGAGGCGGATATCTGTGGAGGAGCTCTGAGGCGGATATCTGTGGAGGAGCTCTGAGGCGGATATCTGTGGAGGAGCTCTGAGGCGGATATCTGTGGAGGAGCTCTGAGGCGGATATCTGTGGAGGAGCTCTGAGGCGGATATCTGTGGAGGAGCTCTGAGGCGGATATCTGTGGAGGAGCTCTGAGGCGGATATCTGTGGAGGAGCTCTGAGGCGGATATCTGTGGAGGAGCTCTGAGGCGGATATCTGTGGAGGAGCTCTGAGGCGGATATCTGTGGAGGAGCTCTGAGGCGGATATCTGTGGAGGAGCTCTGAGGCGGATATCTGTGGAGGAGCTCTGAGGCGGATATCTGTGGAGGAGCTCTGCCAAGGAAATAAAAATGAATGCTTTTGTATATAAAACTCAATTTTATATCACTGTTATTTGATTATTTTTGAACAAACAGAAAAAAATATTTCCAGATTGAGGGTTTCCTTTAAAATAAACATTTTTATTTGCATTTAATTTTTTTTGAATTGTATCAATTATATATGTAAAGTAGCGTATCTTTTGCAGTGAACATTCACTGAAAATTTCTTGCTAAGTCTAAACGCTAGGCGTTCTCTCCATACTGCAATGTGTATATCAACTTACTGAAGCGTTAAAACGGTAAAATATCAATAAAATGTTGATGATGAAATATATACTTAAGTTACTTATATGTAGCTTATAGAAGTAAATATACTTATACCTTAGTCTTGATTTCCTCGTTTTTTCTTGCAGTCCTTTCTGGAAGACCAGGGCTCCAAATTAAAGGGATCATCTGAAAATTAAATCCATGATCCATTTAATGTGGATTTTGCTACGAAATCTTTATTTTTATTCTTTAAATGACGCCACGTTGAACATTCTATTGTCTTCAAGAAGTGGGGAAGGGCATTAAATAAATTAATTCCTTTATAAGTTAGGTATACTTTTTTCAAAAAAAGAGGAGCAATGTTTAATAATTTCAAGATCATATGAAGAGGCGGCGTTGGCCTCGAGATCTACTTTCATTTGTATTTTTTAATGTATTTATTTATTGATTTCTCACACAATTTTTTAAGGGAGTGCTGGTGCTGACCGGATTCTCCCCTCATGCCTCTCAGTCCTTTCGACGCCCCGCCTCCTGGTCTTCCTCCACTGCTGGACAGTGGATGGTTGGGCCGAGCGGTGGGAAGGTCAGCACTGGTCTCCCTCCACCTCCCCCCTCCCCTCTAGTTGGCGAGTGGTGGATGGCAGTGCGGGAGACCTACTGGTCCTTTCGACGCCCCGCCTCCTGGTCTTCCTCCACTGCTGGACAGTGGATGATTGGGCCGAGCGGTGGGAAGGTCAGCACTGGTCTCCCTCCACCTCCCCCCTCCCCTCTAGTTGGCGAGTGGTGGATGGCAGTGCGGGAGACCTACTGGTCCTTTCGACGCCCCGCCTCCTGGTCTTCCTCCACTGCTGGACAGTGGATGGTTGGGCCGAGCGGTGGGAAGGTCAGCACTGGTCTCCCTCCACCTCCCCCCTCCCCTCTAGTTGGCGAGTGGTGGATGGCAGTGCGGGAGACCTACTGGTCCTTTCCTCGTCAGTTTCTTATATATTTTTATTTATTGTATCTATTTTATTTTATCGTTTCTTTTTGTTCATTTACCTACATTTATTTTGTACATATTCTATTTTTTTATGTTACTATTTTGTAAATATTCATTGCTTTCTTGCTTCGTATTGTTTGTTTAAATATTTTTTATTACTTATCATTTATTCTCATGTCAACATTTCTGCTTATTGTTTTTGTAAAAATTATAAAATAAATAAAATATAAAAAATAAATTAAAAAATGTATTATTAGTTAGTTCCGTCTGTTGCTTGGTAATCGGGAAGCATTTACACCATGTCATAGGTCGAGGGAGGAGCTCAGGATCGAGGGGTTACGAGGGGTTGGAATTGGAAGATTTATTTTCTTGTGCATTGACTACTGCTGATCTGTGAGAACTGTGTCCCCGCTGTGACAAGTATCATCAGGATGGTTAGCTATGTGTATTGTATCGTCGCCTATGTAAATTCCTGATTTGGATGTCAAGTGAGTTTTGGAAGTCACTGCTACGTCGAAATATGTCCAATTCGCTCTGTGCTGTAAAAAATCTGATATCGTTCCAGTGGCGTATATATGGGGAGGGGGGGGGGGGGGGGGGGGGGGCTAGGGGCCCGGACCCAAAATATTAATATAAAAGTAAAAAAAAAGTATATAGTAGTTTGATATTCTGGTTACTTTGATATAAAAGTAAAAAAAAGTATATAGTAGTTTGATATTCTGGTTACTTTGATATAAAAGTAAAAAAAAGTATATAGTAGTTTGATATTCTGGTTACTTTGATATAAAAGTAAAAAAAAGTATATAGTAGTTTGATATTCTGGTTACTTTGATATAAAAGTAAAAAAAAGAAATAAAAAGTATATAGTAGTTTTGATATTATTATACAGTAGTTTATGTAGTTTGATATTCTGGACTCTGTTGAAGGTCATTGTTGGTTACAAATAACTACATAACTGATATACTTAGCTAGTTTATTTTTTAAAAAAGCTTCAAATTAAATTAAAAAAGTTAAAAACAAAAACAATAAAATTTAATTTTTCTGGGAGAAGTCCCTCTGGGACCGCCAATCCTGCTACCTCTGGTAATACAAGGTGATACTTTTTTTTTTCCTTATAAAATCGGCCCCCTCCCCCCCCGAAATTTTTTTCTATATACGCCACTGTATCCTTCCACATAAGAACTGACAAGGAACCAGTGTGTATGGGACTGAATAGTCTATGGTAATTATGTTGGGAGAGTTACGAGAAGCTGGATGACACTTACATAGCAGGATATAAAAGAAAATTGTGGAGAACTACCATCAGAAGTGGAGTACCAGTGGGGGTACTCAGCTCCTTTGCCACCAGAGGATCCTGCAGCTTCTGAGTAGACAGGATCATATGGATGTACCGGCGGCTCCTTCGCCACCAGAGGATCCTGCAGCTTCTGAATAGACAGGTTCATATGGATGTACCGGCGGCTCCTTCGCCACCAGAGGATCCTGCAGCTTCTGAATAGACAGGTTCATATGGATGTAACGGCGGCTCCTTCGCCTCCAGAGGATCCTGCAGCTTCTGAATAGACAGGTTCATATGGATGTAACGGCGGCTCCTTCGCCTCCAGAGGATCCTGCAGCTTCTGAGTAGACAGGATCATATGGATGTAACGGCGGCTCCTTCGCCACCAGAGGATCCTGCAGCTTCTGAGTAGTCAGGTTCATATGGATGTACCGGCGGCTCTTTCGCCACCAGAGGATCCTGCAGCTTCTGAATAGATAGGTTCATATGGATGTAACGGCGGCTCCGCCACCAGAGGGTCCTGCAGCTTCTGAATAGACAGGTTCCTATGGATGTAACGGCAGCGAGAGTGTTGAAGTCTTTCCGATGGAGGTGAGTATCTATTGTCGTCATCCTAATGCTGGTGCGTAGGACATCGCTCTTCGGTAATAATAAGGCGAAGTTGACCTTCGCCTGTTGAAAGGATATATTTTATCACAATATTTCTAATGAAGAGAATATTTCCGCTCAACAAAGAACAGATAATGGTAATAATCAGCTGAACAATATTCATCTTTTCAAAGGAGGGTGCGCCTTGCATTATAGCAATATCACCCAGTCAACGTGAGAAGAGCTCGAGGATCAAGGGGTTACTGAGGGACTGGGATTGGCCATCAGCGGAACTATTGCACCGATCGTCCCCAGCCCATCTTACAACGCCATGCTTCTGCTCCCGCCAGGTGCCCAAGAATCGGCAGAACATCGGGTAGTCTGTTTCCGTCACCATTCCGTCATCATCTGCCGTAGATCCAGTCCCATGAATCAACTCCATCCTAGCTTGGTATATATATATATATATATATATATATATATATATATATATATATATATATATATATATATATATATATAACACAGTTAGTAAATACATGAGAATTTGAACGATCCCACCTTAAATTTTGTTCAGGAAGTGTTTCATGAAAATACGGTGTTGGATTCATAGGACTTATCAAGCGGGTGAGCGCACAAGCTGATTTCTATGAGGAACTGCTAAAAAAAAAACAAGCAATACATAATGAAGGGTTGGAGTGACGAAGTAGGCCAGAGGCGGAACGGTTGCTACGCTACGACTAGAACAGAGATTAATTATAAGAATTAATAATTAATATTTATGCAAACTATTATTCTTTACCTACATAAATAGTAATGACCACATTTATCACTCCCTCAGTTCCTGTTTGAATAATCGCACAGTGTTCACCCATTATTTGACGGCGTAAGTTAGCAGAAACCATTTATTATTAATTTATTACTTCCATTTGTCAGAGATTGTAAAATGTATACTAAAAACCGCCGATATTTGAACTTTTTCTATGAAGAACATTATATCGGAAATTAATTGGCAATTTTGTTTTTTCTTTCGTTACAATAATAAAATACCTCAGAACTAGCGCCTATTTGCTAAAGATCGTGGGTTCGTAACCCCGACCAGGCCAGTAGGTTTCTTATCTGGGATAGCAACATTGAGAACGCTGTCCTTCGGAAGGGATGTTAAGTGGTGGTCCCAGTAGGATGTCAGATACTCGTTAAAGACCCCCTACCCTAAAAGTAAGTAAATCTGGGTAAATAAAATTTAGGACTCCCAAAGCAAACTTGGACTCATGCCGTATTGGTAAAGCCCGGGCATGAGTCAAAAAAACAAAAAAAACTATAATAAATATAATATGGTAGGGGATATAGAAGAAACATATTTATTTCTCAAGGCCATTTTAAGCCTAAGTGGGGTTTCACACCAAAGCCGGGCCGAGCCGAGCCGCGCCGGGCGGATAACGCTTGAGCGCTAGATACGCAGGGTTTAGATGGGAGTATTTAAACCAAGGCCGGGCGATGCCGGGCCGGGCCGAGCGGTTCTGAGCAGTACTACCTCCCGCCAATTCGAGCGTTTTCTGCCAAGCCGTTTTTTTCCGTCATTCAGTCTAGTCCGGTGTTTCAGCCCAGTGAGTTACATCATATTGCGCAATATATTGTTTTTTTATTGTTTCAAGTGGTTTTTGTTGTTTAAATTTTTTAATATTATAATGAGTGTAGACATAGAAATATTAATTAGTTAGATTCAAGAAAGAATCGCCTTCTTTCTCCCACACATTCATCATCAAGTGATGAACTATCCAATAACATCATCTTCATCAAAGTTGATGACATTATTTTGCACCACGTTTCAACTGAGACTGAATAGGAAAGAAGCACCTCTCACTACAAGGCTAGAAAACCTACTGAGAGCAAATCGGCTTCGGTGCGAACGCAGGCAGATTCCGCTCGGCTCGGCTTCGCATCGCATCGCCCGGCCCGGCACGGCTCGGCTTTGGTGTGTAAGGGCCCTAAGTGCTGAACTCATTTTTGCGTCTAAGCAAAGAATGTTTTCATGATGGTAAAGAAGAAGACAAAAAATAACACAAAGCTTGTATTTGAGAGATACTAAACTAAATATTAGTGATAACTCACTATAACAATGATTTTTTTTTTTAAACTGCATTATTTATTTTATTTTATTTTTTGTAAACTGAAGCTATCTTTGCACGCTAAGACCAATTTTGAAATGAGGTAATTTGGCAGAAGATCAATTCAACGAACGGCTGTACCACATAATGTATCTTAGTTTAATCATTTTAGAAGCTAAAACACCGATTATTCGAACAGAAGGAGATGAACACCTTTCCGGATAATCAAAAAAAAAACAAGAAATTTTTTAATTTCTCCCGGGCAAACAAGAAGAGTTTTTGGATTACTTTAGTTAGTTATTATAACTCATGTCCGACCTTTAAATACAAGGTCATACCGCCTACTACCAGGTCACTCTGATAAACATGAGCCCGACTCTACTATGGTAGTCCTAAATTTTGCCTATCCAGGTTTAATGGGGTAGGGGTCTTTAACGACTACTTACAATGCGCAGGATAAGATTTAAAGATGTTCTTACCTCGCAGATAAAAAAAACATCAAGACCAATGCCTAAACCCGATATCTAGTCCTCTATAGTAGCGATATCAGATCGACTGGTCTTAGAAAAAAAACGTAAGTTGGTGAATTTCGGAATTCCCTTCAACAATTGCAATAAAGATTCTTTAAATTAATCATAGATTGTTTAACAATCTAAAGTAAAGAATTTACGTTAAGAGCGGAATCCTTCAAAACCATGTCAACATCTCTCAACTCGTCCATTTGGTCACATCCTGTCCATGTTTCCAAGTACTTTTACAAACAGGAAGCTACCTCATCTTGTGTGATTCAAGCAAGAATAATAATGTCCAAAGAAAGTTCACATTTTTTGAATAATCATTTTTCCAAATAATTTCAACATTTTGTATGTTAGATAACACAAAAAAAAAATGTATTTTATGATCATTCTACACCTTTAAAAACTGGCAACGTTTCAGAATGGGATAAAAAAATTTGAATCGTCCAAAAACCCTAATAACTGGCTTAATAATATCGTCACATTCTAAATATTAATTCAAAAACCCGTATTTAAGACACCTAGTTATTTTCAGCTAATTCAGTCAAACGAGAGAGTGGGATTAGGCTTAAGTCAAAAATGTTGATAATGATATCCTTAAGATGATATTAACTTTCAGCCAAATGTGCTGAAGAGGAGAAGGGTTTAGAGGGAGCGCTAACACTTAGTTGACTACAAATATTTCGAATCCTGACCAATGGGGAGTAGCTAAACATTAACTGCATTAGTCAATTTTCAAATGAACCCATTTTTATAACAAACTTGTGCCAAATGCTGGTTTTGAGTTATTCAAAAGACAATGTTTTGAATTTTTTTTTTTTTAACTATTATTCAAGAAACGTTATAGTATCGACGGTTCTAAAGTAAAAGTTGCAAGCCTCATTTTATAATTTCAAAAGGTTTCTTAACGTATTTTACTTCACTGCCCCTGGAAACGGTTATTCCTATCGACCAAAACACTTTTCCTTATTAAATTTCCAATCGTGATTATGCCTCACATTTGAGATATGACCAAAACGGACAATGTTATGTTGATAATTACAATAAATTTCTGTAGTGTAAAGTTAGTTATTATGACTCATGCCCGGGCTTTAACAACGAGGTCATATCGCCTACTATCACAGTGTTCTTTCGTCACTCTGGTGGACATGAGCCCGACTCTACTGTGGGAGTCCTAAATTTTGCCTACCCTAAACTTTTATTCACCTAGGGTAAGAGTCATTAACGAGTACCTGACATTGTACAGGCTCGGGACCATCGCTTAACGTCCCATCCGAAGGACGGCGTGCTTAAGTTTATTTTACTTCCCACATAAAACCCAGGTTTCGAACCCACGAACTTGAGCTCAGACGGCAAGCAAGCATACCACCACTGAGCTACCGGCGGCCTCAATGTAGTGTAAAAAACTGTAGTAATTTAAATCGTAACTCATAGCAACGAATTCAAAAATATTTTTTTATTATTAGCAGTTTTTCACTAAAAAAGATGAAATAAAGAAAAAATGGAAATATATGTGACGTGGATATAACAGGACTGTCTCTTCTACCAACCATTTTTTTTTTTTTTTTCCCCTCCATCGTGCTCAGATTCATTTGATACTGGCATTACTGAGATTATAAAAAACACTGTTAGAATTACTCGGTACAATGAAACAAATAAAACTGCTGATACCAACACAGTACTTTCATATAACCAGTAATGTCAGTATGAAATGAATCTGAGTGGGGGAAGGGGGAGAATGAATGATCTACAAAAAAGCGGTTGATACAAGAAACCCCTATGTATGATTTTTTTTAAAGTGATTTACCCCATAGGCAAACAGCTTATTCTTTACATAATGATTTGTTGGATTGTAATATATTATTACATATATTAAAAAACTAACAGTGAATAATAACATTTATTATATACAATTTAATTTATTACAGACATAGAAGTGATAAAGGGAAAATGATCAGCATAAAAAGAAAAACTAGTGTCAAAATACCATGAATAATTCAATAAGTTTCTCGAAGGAAAGTGTTGGGCGTTAATTGATTAATCAATCAATTCACAAAATGACAATAGACAAATAATATTTAAATTAGTTATATTTAATTTATTTATTTGCAATTGACTATTAACATGTTAATTTCGTCTAGCTATCTCTATGTCTATAACATATTCAATTTATCTCATCTCCGCCAGTTGCCCATGTTTTGATTTACCTGTTGTTACATTAATAATTCATTATAGTTTCTCAAGTAAGAATTACATACTTACACGTTCCGTTTACCCATTCCCAAAACAGGAAATGTGATCATTAATTGCAAATAAAATTAAATAATCTTAATTGATTTTGGTCAATTAAATTGTTTGATTTTTAATTGCAATTAACAACTTAAAAAATAATTTAATTTAAAAAAAAATAAATTGAATTTTTTCCATCTACAGCGTAGACTATAGATTGGTGTTTTCAGCTCTTACTTACTGTTTTACTAAGGTACTTTGTTTTTGTTTAGTTTGCTAGTGTATTTGTTGCTATAACCAGTTCCCTAGTACACAAACTTGTTACCAGCATCTAGGTACATTTCATTACAAACAATATTTATTGCATAAATCAAAAAGAAGAAACACACAACAAATGTATGGTACATGTAAGAAAATATATAGTCTCACAACAAGGAAAAATTAATGACAATAAAGGCATAATATATAAAACAAAACCGTCCTTCGGATGGGACGTTAAGAGGTGGTCCCGAGCCTGTACGATGTCAGGTACTCGTTAAAGACCCCTAGCCTAGATGAATAAAAAATTTAGGGTAGGCAAAATTTAGGACTCCCACAGTAGAGTCGGGCTCATGTCCACCAGAGTGACGAAAGAGCGCTCTGGTAGTAGGCGATATGACCTCGTAGTTAAAGCCCGGGCATGAGTCATAAAACCTAAACCTAACCTATAAAACAAAAGATCATAAACAAAATAAAAAAATTAAATAATTAGAAAAATAATAATAGACAAAAATCATATAATATAAAAACTTAGATCGTTAGCAATACCCGTTTTAAAAATGTCAATATAAAACTTTTTTTTTTTTTTTTTTTTTTTCTGGCTTTATGTACGGTGCATATTAGCCATGTCAATGTGTTATATATAATTATTTAAGACATCCATGGCCCCGGGAGGGAGTTCTATCTATGAAATAAAACTCACTCCCGGACGGGATTCGAACCCGCAAACCATGGTGAAGGTGAAGACCATGCGACCAAAGCCCTACGCTCTAGCCCGCACGGCCACCATGGCCCCATTACAAAGGTTGATGATGCATTATAATGAGTTTTCTTATTTTTTTTTTTTGTCCTGAAAATGATGGTTACATAAATGTAATTTTTTAATTAAAGAAATAATTATTTTTCAATAAATTTTTATTGTAACAATTTGCCTGGTTATTGGTTAACTCTTAATAGCAATATTTATGGAATAAATATTTGCACATGAAGATGGTTTTCACTATCATTAATATTGATCTCTCTAATCGATTCTGGTTCAGCTGATACCATTTATGTGTTAATTGTAAAAATATACATTAAAAAAAAAAAAAAAAAAAAAAAAGGGTAAAATTCTGGGTTTCAATTATTTTTAAGATTATTTGTGTGACCAAACCAAGAAAATAAAAATTAGGTTTTTGGTTTTGGATTTGGTTTTGAGTTTGGATTTGGTTTAGAGTTTGGATTTGGTTTTGGGTTTGGATTTGGATTTGGGTTTGGATTTGGTTTTGTATTTGGGTTTGGGTTTGGATTTGGATTTGGGTTTGTATTTGGTTTTGTGTTTGGATTTGGATTTGGTTTTGGTTTTGTAGCTGGAGCTGGAGGTCGAGCTGGAATCTCCGGGACTAATAAAAAAATTATCATTACATTTTTTAAATTAATTTTTTTTTTACTATTATTTTATTGGTACATCTATATTATACACATGCCATTTAAAGGACCTTTAAGACAGTAAAAGGCTTCAACTCTTTTAAAATAAGTCTTAACTTCTTTAAAACACTTATATTCCTTTAGAACACCTGGATTTAGTGTTAGTTATTATGACTCATGCCCGGGCTTTTACTACAAGGTCATATCGCCTACTACCAGAATGTTCTTTTGTCACTCTGGTGGACATGAACCCGACTCTAAATTTTGCCTACCCTAAAGTTTTATTCCCCTAGGGTAAGGGTCTTTCACCAGTACCTAACATCGTTCAAGATTTAGGATCATTGCTTAAATTCCCAACCGAAGGATGGCGTGCTTAAGTTAAAAGAGAATAGATAAAATAAACTAAGGGCCTCGGCCGAGTGTTGAACCCGCCATCTTGAGCTCAGTATGCAAGCATCCATACCATTGAGCTACCGGCGCCTTTTAGAACACCTGGATATTAACAATGGTTATTAAAGGCCTATAAAGGCATTTTAAGACATAACGAGGCTTAGGCACTAAGTCCCTTTAGGCAGAATGATTATTTGAATGTGCTCAAGTCCTTTAGGCCACGTGGTTATTAATAAAATTTAAAGGGCCCTTAAGGCGCTGAAGTACAAGTGAGAAATCTTATTTTTTGACTGGCGTGTTTATAACAGATAAGTTGTGAAAAATCATGTTTTTTGACTGGCATAAGAATAACAAACAAGTACATTTCTTATTTATTCCCTCTTGAAAGTAATGGAGTAGGTATATAATTGTAATACCTGGGGTCCGGGCAAGCGGTAACAAATGTTTCCTTAGCTGCTAAGTGAAACAAAAAAAAAAAACATCAAAATAACTGACTAATAATTTGTTGAAGGATAATTAGAACAGGAAAGGATGTAATGTCATCGAGTTTCGTATCCTCATCAAACGATAGATCGGGTTATACAGCCCCTGCAAATAACCATAATATATTATCGCATTTGTTCTTCATATTACACCATTAAGTAATTGTCTCTTTTTTCAAAATTTCGCAATAAATAATTGCTACAACTGTTAGATTATCTTTGATCAGTTTCAAGGCTAGTATTGTTTCTAGGTTATCTAACCATAAGTCTTTATTTCAGTTGGTATAATATCAAAAAATTATTTGATAACTTACATTTACTTCAACGAAAAAGCATTGTTTCATGCTAATGTACCGTTATAAACACATATCATATAACCTAATTAAAGGTACAATATTATGAAGAATAATTTTAGATAAATGAATCGGTATATAAAGCTGAAACAAAAGAACTTGTTTCAATTCCATATTTGACAGGTAGGTTATATTTCATGTTTCTAATCTAAATGACAATTTCATCTTTTTCTGATTCTATACTATCTTGAGTTCCGTAGAAGAGCAGACAGTGCTGTCTAAAATAGTTACAAATAAAAATAGATTAAGGCATTGTAATATAAGGAGCTGTGATGTTAAAGGGTGTAAGTGAAGCTTTTTTTGAACATTGAGTGAAATGCACTAAATATGAAGGCAAAGCTTATAAAAATGTTGTTACAAAAAGAAATGTGTAAATTAATTTGTAGTGATTGTTTCTTTACAAAAATAACTGGTAAATAGAACAACATTTACCGAGGGATATAAGTGGCTATAATTGAGGTTTTCTCAATTAAAAATTAAATCTATTTCAAGAAGGCAGATGATATTACGTTTATTATTCAAGAATGGTCTCCTCACGGTTCATTGGAGACGGTGAGTTTCACAACATGAACCAATCAAATCATTCAAAAACGTTACCATCTGTACAGGTTTTGATTACTTTTGAAATAAGCCCCCCTCCCTCTCCCCCAAATGTAATAACGTAAGCGCTTTTGAACTATATTATCCTTTTTTTTTTGTATATCTATGTAATAAATTGCGAATTGAGCATCAATTTTCATACGACCGTGTTAATGATGATAAAAACAGGCACCTTTTTTGAGTGTTACCAAACAAAACCAATCATCTGTAATATTAAAATTAAGATAATATAAGGAGGTCATGGTGGCCGTACGTGCTAGAGCGTAGGGCTTTGGTCTAACAATGGTTTGCGGGTTCGAATCCCGTCCCTAAACCATTATAGCGACATGGCTATTATGCATAAAGCCAATGAAAAATATTCATCATTTCGTAATTTTTTGGGGGGGCCTTATCTACGATACATATTAGTCATGAAGCTTATAATTGTGTTACCTAGATTATTTACGACATCCATGGCCCCGGGAGGTAATTCTATCTACGAAATAAAACTGACTTGAGACCATGCGACCAAAGCCCTACGCTCTACCCCGCACGGTCACCATGGCTCCTTTATATTACCTTAATTTTAATATTGCAAATGTTTGGTATGGTTGAAATATTGCTTCTAAGCTAAAAGAAATACAAGAGAAAAAAATGTATGATCTTTCATAATTATAGGCGTAATCGTTTTTCTTATTTTCTCAATACCTTGTCTAGTGGAAGAAGATAGAATGTTCTTGTCAGCTCCTTATTTCGTGTTGGTGATGGTGTACGAAAAGTACCTACTCACAATGCCTTCAGAAATGGAAATAGCAACACTCACCTAAAATAAAAAAAATAATCTAATCAATATTCATTTTAAAAAATGTAACTAGGAATAATACATTTAAAAAACAGCTGATTTTATATTGGAATATAACATGTTATAGTGACGTCAGAATGTCACTAGCCAATCAGTTTGCCCATAATGTTAGATCTGAAAGCTGATTGGTCTTAATTAATCTTCATTATTTCTTATATGTTTCAGGCAAGCCTTTTCTTCTTTGGCTTTATCAAATATGGCATTCTTACTGTTTATTTCCATTGCAGCGAGTCTCGCTGCAGCTTATGGTGAGTGGTTAATTGTCGATATTGTGTGATTACGTTTGTTAAATGTGAGAAACTTCTTTTAATACGTAGTATGCACTATTCTCCACTAACTAACAATGCACTCAAATGGTGTTGGTAGGATAAGTAGTTGTGAAACTTTTTGCTTTCATATACCTTTGGTATAAGTACGTAATCATGAAATAAATCGAGATCGAGTTTTCAACTAAATTTCACGAGGTTTGCTGGATTTACACGAAAATGGTTAGTCCTTTCGAATAATTAGTTATCATAAAAACATATTATATTATACCTACCACTTCTTTACATATCCCCGCTCTTCCCCTTCTCCCTCGTCATGTTATGGTCAGGTGGTATTTTTTACTCCTAAGGTTGATAGAGCATGAATACGGATCTGATGATGTAAGTATTACATAAACGTATGTGAATTCATAATTTAGAAATAGGTACCTATGTGACGTAGCCATTACAGGGCTCTCTTATAGCAAACACGCTTACATTCAGATCACTCTCTCCCTTCCTCTTCTCAAAATAATTTCATACCAGTATGATTAATGCTATAACATTAATGCCAGTTGGCATTAATGTTTTTCTAACTTCCAATAATAAGTAATATATTTTATAATTTTTGCTATGCGATACAATTTAAACATTATTTTGAAATATTTACCCCGACCGAGGCCCTTAGTTTATTTTACCTGGGAGGTAAAATAAACTTGAGCACGCCGTCCTTCGGATGGGACGTTAAGCGATGGTCTCGAGCCTGTACGATGTCAGGTACTCATTAAAGACCCCTGCCCTAGATGAATAAAAATTTAGGGTAGGCAAAATTTAGCACTCCCACAGTAGAGTCGGGCTCATGTCCACCAGAGTGACGAAAGAGCGCTCTAGTAGTAGGCGATACGACCTCGAGTTAAAGCCCTGTCCTGTGAGTCATTAGGTCCTAATGAGTCATAAAACCTAACCTAACCTTGAAATATTTACCACAGAAATTTATTTTTCATTGTTTTAAACGCTATAAATTTTGTCGTAGTGATCCTATCTCAAATTTCAGACTTAATTGCGATTGGAAATTTAATGAGGAACATTTTTGGTAAGAAATAATTTTTCGATAGGACTAACCATTTCTGGCAAATCAAGGTAACGTCTACATTTCAGGATGATTATCGGCAGGTATCTCGAAAACTGGACGACCAGCGAAAAATTGTTCATCATTTAAAATATGTATTTCAGTTCTCTCTATAATTCTTTTTTGGAAAGCTTTTTGACTAGATCATAAACATAAGTGGTATCTTATAATATGTACTTAAGATCCGGGGTAAAGTGGTCTCAATTTTCGTCCAAAATCAAATCAGATCTAAGTTAGCACTAGTGAACCCTCCATTCCAAATTGCAAGCTCAAAGCTTACGGCAGAATGCTCACAACTTTCCAATCACGTAAACAGTCATCATTGCAGAAAAGGTCAAAACGTATTCAGTTTCTTATACAACACTTCGTTATACTTTAGGTATAAGAAAATAAAAAGGCAGAAATGTACCATAAAATATTTTGTTTAATACAAAAACGCCTTTGACATTCACAATGTACTTTTTATAAATGAAGTTTATTGAATCTAATAAATAATTATGTAGAATATATGACATGGCAACCGAAGTGGTAGCTGATCTTTACGAAACAAATTGGAAGTCCTTAATGGTATGGGTTACAAAAACAGGAGCCAGGTCCCTATAGATTCGCCCAGAAAGAGCTGGATGCGTTAAGAGAAGTTTGTTGAAATACGTTTAAGGGCAAGTTCATGTGTGACATAAAGCAGCGTAGGTAGAAAGTGAGATGTTATGGCCCATTATAATCTACATGTACGTGAATGGTTCAGTGAAATGTTTCTGTTCAAAGGATAATAATAAAACTTTGTACGTTTTCAAATATACTTATAGCTAATAATTAAATGCAAATATGGCATAAAGACATCTTGTCAACGTTCAATTCCTCTTTCGCCCTCAAAATGGTCATGCATTCTCAAACTCAAAAATATATAACTAAAAAAAACCTGCGGTAACATATAGCAGCGAGGCACGGGTCTTAAGAAGCGGAGAAAACAGAACATTCAACGTCTGGGAAGTGAAGATAGCCAGCGGCTTATAAGGACAACAATATTTATTCGAGACGGTTAAGGGCTTTGCCTACCTAGGCTCATATATAGACCGGGCCAATGATGTGGGCGCAGAGGTGAGCCGGCGGATACTGGCGGCCAGCCGGAGTTACTATGACCTCCAGTCACAATTTAAATCGGCTGCTCCCGAGGGACACGAAGATGCTGCTGTACAAGACGCTTGTGAGGCCAATGCTGACATACGGGTCAAAGACGTGGTGGCAAATAGGTGTCTTGACATTTTCGAGAGGAGAATACTCCACAGGATCTTCGGCCCCACCCAGGAGCAGGGTGTCTGGCGCATCCGATACAACCAGGAGTTGTACGCACTCTATACAGAGCCAAAATTGTCGCACTGGATTAGAGTTGCCAGACTCCGTTGGGCTGGACACATAAGACGGATGGACGAGGACCTTATACCCAGGAAACTCGTGAATGTGACACCGGAGGGTAGGAGAAGAGTGGGACGACCCAGAAGAAGATGGTGTGAACAGAGTAGCAAGACGGTTTGGTGCAGTGGGCTGGTGGAGACTGGCCCAGGACAGAGCTGCATGGGGACATTTCCTGGAGGAGGCCAAGGCTCTTGACGGGCTGTAGCGCCTATGATGATGATGATGATGTATAAGGACAAATGATGAGCTCCTTGTGAACTGTGTGGAGGTTCTGATTTGGTCGCCATTGTGAAGAGGAGGTGGCTAGGGTGGTTGAGCCATACGGAGAGGAAGGGGAACCGAAGAGGTTACTGAGTGGCCGACAGAAGATGCCAGGGAGTAAGTTCCATTTCTCAGTAAGATCAATTCTGTGGTTTGGAGTAAAGCAATTCCTACAGATTATTTATAACATTTTGAACATTTTTGAGTCTCCTGTCACAAAGAAAGTGAGCCATGAATCGGAATAAGTGGGAATTGGATGAAATAAGTTGTGTGATAGCAGCTGAGTCCCGTTAACTTGTGCAGACTCCGGGGGGAAGTGTGCCCATAGCCTCATTCTGTTGAACACAACTCCCTTCTTACAGGCCAGTGAAAAACAACCCTCCCCAAAGATTCATACACCCTATCTAACTTTCCACAACAATCTAACGTAACGTCCACCAGTTAGTTCTGTGTTGTATTGTGGATACTGGATTGTGTAATGTGGATGGATCGAGAAAATGTCTGAATTGGCGGAACGTAAACAAACTTGTAAAAATAATATATCTGGGAGACCAAAATGCATGATGATTGTGTTATTATAACCACCATTTTCAATTTGTACCATTGTAATTGTTTTTAATTCTTCATTAAGATGCAGAAATATCGATAATAATAAAAAAAGAGAATATTTGTGATACTTATGTAAATACGTATGTGCTAATTCTTCATTAAGTAAGTCTAGAATTATAGGTCCCGGTTTAGTCGTCCAAATAGACGAGAAAAAAAAAACAGCGAAAGGAATATTGAGTCAAAATTGTTTCAGATTTCACTATCGATAATTGTTTATCGATTGGTCTTATGTACGATGCATATAAGCCATGACTCTTATAATTGTGTTTGGTGTTACCTAGTTATTTACGACATCCATGGCCCCGGGAGGGAGTTCTATCTACGAAATAAAACTCACTCCCGGACGGGATTCGAACCTGCAAACCATGGGAGACCATGCAACCAAAGCCCTACGCTCTAGCCCTCAGGGTCACCATGCCAACATACACATAAATTTAATTATCCCCCAAAATTAAATTGAAAACAAAAAATAACTAATGAAAACTGAATCATATGTAATTAAAGATTAATGTTTAATCTTTGTATTGTAAAAATAATATATCTGGGAGACCAAAATGCATGATGATTGTGTTATTATAACCACCATTTTCAATTTGTACCATTGTAATTGTTTTTAATTCTTCATTAAGATGCAGAAATATCGATAATAATAAAAAAAGAGAATATTTGTGATATTCTTGTGGAACCAAATATTAATAACAGATAATACAAACATATATGTGGAAACAGAACTGGATCAGGGTGTTAGCAAAGGGGAATAGTTGAAATAAATTTGGTCATTCATACAAATGTTCCTTTTGTTAGCTTTATTTATTTCTAATTGTTCTAAGCTATTAAGTAGCCGGTAGGTTCCACATATATATTTAATGTTATCTAAATCTTAATATTATTATTAATTTTATTTCTATTATTTATTTGTATTTGTACTTATTTATTTGTTGTTTTGCCACGATTAGTCTAGTAATATTGTTTTATGCAAATTTAGAACTAGGTTTTGTTAGGAAATATTTCATGAGTTAGCTAACGGTACAGCCGGGGGACTCCCAAGTTTTAATAGCACCCTTTCACCCGAGATGTATTAGAAGGATCGCTCTCTGCAAACTGACTTAGTTCATAACTAGACCTGACGATGGTATAAAGCCGAAACCGGTAGTTATATGTATATATATCTTTAGTGGAATAGACAATATTTCAAAAATAAGTTTGTTTTATTCATTTATTACAAGTTTCCACAATATGTCCGCGTTCCTCAACTTAGAAGTTTAATTTAATTATCTGAATTTGTTAACTTTACTTTCAGATAGTAACAAAGAATAATAAAGAAAATCTCGTATTTGCTTTCTATTGAGAAAGGATTACAGAATGAGTAATGAAAAAAATAGTGAATACTATAATACTATATAGTTGCAATTATATTGAGGAGGGAGAGAACATTTTAAACATGTTAGCATCTGATCTGTGGTTTTGCTGTTCCCTTTTTCAATTTTTCTTTATATAAATATCTATGTTCCTCATCTTGGTATCTTGACTAAAGTAAATAATAATAGAGAAAGAATGGATGCCGCCATAGAGAAAATAGAGCAGGACATTTATATATTCATAATTTAGACTAAGGCAAACTTTCCTTTTTTTTTTTTTGTTCTTCATTATTACTTATTTTTCTTGTATGGTTTATTTGACTTTTTTTTCTTTCTTTTTCCAAAGGTGCCCCAACTGAGTCCGTCACATCGATAAAGGACCACGTACGACTTCTTAAGGACTTCACCAGGTCGGACACTTTCACCGTGTGTATGCTCAACTTCTTCATCCTACCGGAAAATGTGGACATACCCTATCCAAATGGGGGTCATCCCAAACCACAAGGGGGTGGACAACGACCTCCTCAACAACGACCACCACAGTACCAGGGAGGTCCTCCTCCATTCCAGGGTGGACCAAATGGACCCTATGGACGAGGGATCGTCCCTGTTGGATACAATCCATTCTCCAATGTTGACATGAGTGAGGACTCCTATGAGAATAATAGTGGATACTCAAACGAGCACAATCAACATGGTAACGAAGAAGTAGACTTCCTCCAGTGCGCCCAACATGCCTTCCAACTCTACCTGGAGCAGTATGGAAAAGAAGGACACAAAGAAGGACACAAAGGAAGAAAACTGTTTTAGTTACGTAATAAAATAGAAATGTCCACGGTTAATTCGTTTGTTTGAAATTTTTCGATACTTAAACTTTGTCACTAACGAATACCAAAAGAGATTTTTAAAGTGATAACCAACCAAAGTGCAGAGTTAAATAGCGAATAAATAAAATCATCTTTTTTACATTTCATATTCGATGATGGCTTTCTGTCAATCTTCCTATGTTCCAAATTACAGTTCCTATAAACTGACAACTTATAGTATTGATTGATAATAAAATTTTATAATTGATTTTCATTCTTTTTTTTTTTATTTATTATAATTGAGATGTAATTCAAGTGTTTTCTAGCAATGAAGTCGATACATCCAAAAATAAATAAATCTGATGAAGTGTTTTCTGTCTACTTAAGTTTTATTCTCTTGCAATGGGCATGCATCTACAGTCATCCTGGACGATATTTTGTGCCTGGGGTCGAAAATCTTTTTACATATATGAGCATTGTGCATTTGGTTTTTAGTTTTGCCGCACATCTTAAAAAAATAAGTAAATTAAATATTTAAATATACATAAATAATCAGAAAATTCCATTTATTGTTTCAGTCTGTTTATATACAATCTCTAGGATGAACCTAACTGTATAACTATCTTCTTTCGCAGATAACCTATCACTAACTAACATTTTGCTTAGAAGAAAAATTTTACAGGATCCCTTCGCGAACCGCACAAGAGACTATGCCTATTCCTGATTTACGGAATGTCCCAATATCATGGGGCTTAGAAAAAATATTCTTCGAGGAAATTAGGTCCTCATTGGTTTCAATTTATTTAATATTAATTGTAATGAAAAAATAAATGATGTAAATAATAAAAAAAATATATAATACATATTTAAAATATTTGTGTATTAATCCACCTCCTCGTTGTTTTTTGTTCTGTAAATGCAGACATGTAGCGGCGGCAGCAGTGGCCAATGGCGTATTCAGTTTGCCTTCTGATACACAATCAGGTAAAGAAATGGCTCTTTAGGTCTTATCACAATCAAGAAACAATCAGGTAAGTACAAATACACAGGACTTCATAGAAAAAAAATTTGAGTAGATTGAAGCTGCACGAAACTAACCCATACTACAAGAGGGCTTTGAAAAGTTCGACCGGTGCTCTCAATTCGATTAGTTTTTAGTGGCACTGCACTCTCGACTGTTGTCACATCATGTCTTTCGGGTAAAAAAAAAAGGACGTCGTCCTTCCGATGGGACGTTAAAAGATGGACACACAAGTTTGTGCGATCCTAGATATTGTAAAAGCCCTCTGGTAGTGGGCGAAATGATCGTGCAGGGGCAGTGTGGGCTAAAGCGAAGGGCTTTAGTCGCATGGTCTCACCATAGTTGCGGATTCGAATTCCGTCCGGGAGAGAATTTTTTAGATAGAACTCCCTCCCAAGGCCTGGTGTTGTGTAAATAACCAAATAACACCGTTATAGAGACACGGCTAATATGTATCGTACATAAGCCCATCTAAAATATATATATATATTATTATTATTAAATAAAATAGCTTTATTGACATTCTTTTAGAACAAAAGCCTCTCCTTTTGGAGTTTTTGAGTCTACTGCTCTTTCAACAGAAGAAATCAGAAAAGAATTTAACGATTGATCCTAAATTAAACTATTTCTTAAGTAAAACTGTTACTTCTTGATTAAAGATAAAATAAAACAAAATCAAAAAGTAAAAATGAAAGTTATTTCTTCTTATTATTATTATTAAGTCAAAATATACAAATGCAAATAATTCGAAAATCAAAAATCTTATACTAAAGACGACCTCTTGGTCAGAGTGTAGTCGTCATCATTTACAAATAAAGAAGAAATGAGATACCTCTATCACTTAGCGTTCAAGTATAATGCAATAACAACAAAATACAATTACAACTTGTTTAAAAATCAAATTATACCTTCACCTAAGTACATAATACATTTTATCTACTAAAAAGAAAGGATCTTGTCAATATAAATATATATCATTGACCTTTAAAATTCAAATAAAAATAATCATAATCTTATGGTTCGGTATAATAATATTAATTTCAGATATTAATTGTGAATCATAAAATTTGAGCCTAGTTTTAATAAATGTTATAAAATGATTATAAATATAAAATGATAATAAAATTCGTGAATTCGGCAATATCTTGACCGCCATGTCCGGAAGTGAACCTTCTACGGGGTTCAGATTGGGGTCTTCTTTTTAGTATACTCAACATGAATATGAATTTTTATGTTATGTTACTAAAAGTGCGGTGGAGGAGGGGGGGGGGGGGGGCAGATATTACTAATATTCCGAAATTTTGGAATTCCATAATAATGTATGTATTATCAATATATTTGGAATTTAATCCGACCACGAAAATTTTAAAGTGAGTCGTCAAGATATTTCACTTCCTCAGCTGTGAATAGTGTAGGGGAAGTTATGTTGTCGGCCAAATATTCGATGTTGACTTTTCACCGAAATTTCATTCCGTCGGTTCTCCTGAGTTCAAAGAAAAATAATAATAATAATAATGTGGGTCATCTGCATATCTGTTAACAAGATAACCCCCGATAGAATGAATATTTCGACACTAAATTTTACAAGTGGATCCATAACCCTATAAGAACCACTCGTATTCATTTACAAGAAAATTGATCTAACGAAAAGAAGGGCGGTTTACGGTGCTTAACTCAAAAACCTAAACTAACTATGCATTGAATGTGATGACACAAAATTTCATATGTTGACCCAGAACCCCATTAAGACGAAAATCGATAGATGTTGTCCTTACGGGATTCAGGTCACTCATATAAAATTTCTTGTCGATACATTCAATCTATCGTGTTCACAGACAGACATTTTTTTATACCTTGAAATTTTCAATAATTTATTTTTTATTTTTTTATTTAATTATTTGCAATCTATATAAATTTAATACAATGAGCAAAGATGGTAACTGTATGCATGAGTGTCTATGTCACATGTTGGGAGAGGTCAGCCAGCGCTGACACTTCCTAGAAACTAGTACAATGTTTAGATTTCACTTAGAAGATCTCGAGGCCACCTCCTATTCAGACGGCGTGGAGGATTGTCAAGATGGGATTGACTTGTGCAAATGGGTTAGGATGGGATGAAAGTTTATTGTGGAAATTTAAGAATCGGTAGTAGTAACCATCTGTAGAATGCTGAGTTCAAATAATAATAAAGAGAAAAGCTGTGTGGTGAGGCTTCAGCATTTATTTTACTTCCTTTCTAATTGAAAAAATAATAGTGCCGTATCTAAGCCAGCTTTGTCTTGACCGTCTTCCGCGTAATTTCCTAAAGCCGCGTTTATACTATAGCAAAACAGCTATATAGCCGAGCTATATGTAGCTAATGCCGAGTTTACACTATGTAGCAAAACAGCTATATAGCCGAGCTATATGTAGCTGAGCTATATAGCTATTACTAAAAACGTAGCGTTGTGTAGCTGCAGCAGCTATGCAATCGGTACTTTGAGTCACTTCCTACGTAATCGAACGGGGCACCACTGATGGCGCTACTGGTTACACACCGATTGGTAAAGCGTGTGTAACAAAAAAAGTCTTCAGTGAATCAGCTATGTACCTCCCCACCAAGAATTAATCAATTATAATTTTCCCAAATTTCGTTCTTTCTCCAAAGCTTATCGACCGTTTTGGCCAAAACGCAACATTTTAGTTACGTAGTGGTTTCTGAATCCTCTTTAAATTTTCTGTCGATACATTCATTACATCGGCAATAATTAGGGCATTTAAATCGAGTCTCTCTACTCTGCCACCTTTCCTTCGAACGATTTTGCGAAAAATTAATAGGTGTGATTTGAATTTCACTATGAAATTTCATGTCAATTAATTCATTACAATAACAATTATTAAACTTTTTGTGTTAAGCCTTCCACTAATCCTCCTCTTCCCTTTAGCGGATTTGACTGAAAATCTACATTCGTCGTCCTTATAGGGTTCTGGATACACATATAAAATTTCGTGTCGATATATTCATTCTATCGGAGTTATCGAGTTCTTAGATACACACAAGCAGATTTTTTTTGGGAGGGAGGAGGGATTAAGTGGTCGGAAAACATGAAATTCCGCCGAATTTTTGACCGATTATAGCTGGGGAATAAAATCGCATATTCTGAAGTTACTTCAGTATACATTTGAGGTTTTGGGATATTTCTAAGGTGTGCCAACAGTTTCTTTTGTTATAATATAACAAAACTAATATCCCATGTAAATCAGATCTCTACCAGGAGTTGTTTGTTGTGCATTTCTGACAACTCAAATAAACAAAAAAAACTAAAAAACCAAAGTAACGATTTTTACAAAAAAAAATATTTCCACAATATGAACGATTTCTTATATTTCATAATTGTATGCATGCATGGTTTCTCATAGTCTTGTAGCTGATGGCAAAACCGTTATAAAATTAGTAGAAGTTTCGTACATGTACTTCAGATTTATCCATAAGAAACATCATGAAAGTGGAGGTCTGCCAACCCAAAGCCGCTGAAATGAAAAAGGGAATATAATCATAGACTACATTTCAGAATATTTTGCAGTTTCGTAAATAACTCATTACCTAATGCTCAGACGAAATAATATGTCTCTAACAAAAATGAAAAGTATAAAATTCTCTAACAATTCTATTCTATTCACTTTTTAGTGAAAATCCTTTTTCATGTTACTTTCTCAAAAAATAATAAGAACGTGACCGTACAACAAATAGATAATGAGATATTTACGAAAATAAAATAGATAAAAATGATTAAAAGCATATAATTAGTTGACTTTTATCATTCCAGTGGCATTGGGTTGGCAGACTTCCATAATGTCTTTTATAGAAAAAAACAAAAGTTTATCTATGGAAGTTGTCAACTTCGTAGAATCCTTGAACGATTTTACCCTGAGCTCTGCGACTATCAGACAGCTATCTTCTAGCATGTCAGACTATTGTTTCAAAGTAATATCGTACAATACTTATTTATTTTTATTAAGAATTACACTCTATTAGAGATAGAACTATTAATGTGTATTGTTTTAGGTCGATGAACTCTCAATAACTAGTACTTATATATACATTTTATTTTATAGGGATTCAGTCTTGACAACGTCATCATATTTCATATTGTGCAGGTAGCCTTCTGGTTATTATTTTATTATTTCAATGCTATTTTGTATTGGAATGAGAGAAAATATGACAAATTTTTATAGTTATACAGGGTGTCCTAAAAGTATGGAAACGGTCGAATTTCACGAAAATTTCAGGTCCAAATGCAAAAACAAAAAAACACGTGTCCAATATTTTTCTAAAAGCTATCCAATGACACCGATATTGAAAGTACTGTGGGTGGGGCAGGGGGCAACTTGGAAAGTTAAACGGGATTAAATAATGTAGACAAAACATTATGTTATAAAGTAGGATTGGGACACGTCAAGTAGTTGAAGGGCATCAGTTTGAATATCTTATTAATTAAGGAACCCGCCGTTATTACCTACCTGGTGAGAGGCAAGGGGCCTCACCTTAAACAAGCACCCCGACGGTGAGAGGCAAGGAGCCTCACCTTACGAGGTTTTTCCTCTTGAAATCGGGAAAAAACCTTATCATTACGATTACGACATGATCTGATGCAAATCGAGAGAAATGTTTCGAACAAAACTTACGTATTTTGATGCAAGAAACCCGAATCTGCAATAAAAAATAGGGGTTCCCGTTTAAATTTTCAAAGTTGCCCCCTGCCCCACCCACAGGGGGTGGGGTGGGGTGGGGGGGGGGGGGGGGGGTCGATATTGGTGTCGTTAAATAGCTTTTGAAAAAATATTGGAGACGTGTTTTTTGTTTTTGCATTCGGACCTGAAATTTTCGTGAAATTGGACCGTTTGCATACTTTTTGGACACCCTGTATCTACCAGAGAGATAGTTAAAAGTTATTAAAGCCAAAATATCAACAATTACAGCTACAGGCTCACCTAATTTAAATTTTTTTTTATTTTAATTATTATCATATATATTTTCCACGTTCCATGTTTATTTTACCCGGGAGGGAAAAATAACTTGAGCACGCCGTCCTTCGGATGGGACGTTAAGTGATGGTCCCGAGCCTGTACGATGTCAGGTACTTGTTAAAGAGCCCTGCCCTAAATCAATAAAAATTTAGGATAGGCAAAGTTTAGGACTCCCTCCCACAGTAGAGTCGGGCTCATGTCCACCAGAGTGACGAAAGAACGCTCTGGTAGTAGGTGATATGACCTCGTATCTAAAACCCATAGAGTCATAATAACTAACTATATTTCCCACAGTTTTATATTTCTCCCATTCATTATATATTTTTTTTTTTAACCTAGCAATTATAGACGTTTCGAGAAGAACATACAGTCGACCTCTGAGGGCGCCAGTAGCTCAGTGGTATGCGTGCTTCCTTACTGAGCTCAAGATCGCGGGTTCGAAGCCCGGCCGAGGCCCTTAGTTTATTTTATCTAAGAGGTAAAATTAAACTTAAGCATGCCGTCCTTCGGATGGGACGTTAAGCGATGGTCCCAAGCCTGTAGGATATCAGGAGTCTGTATGATAGAAAGTGTTATTTTTTCATTGATAAAACGGAAGTTACGCGTTTAAAGAGAAAAAAAAAGGGGAATTTTTGCGATATACTCATCGAAGGTGTGGGCTCGACTCACTACTCAAATAACTGCCGATGTAATGAATGTATCGATACAAAACTTAATGTGAGTATCCAGAAGCCACTATTTACCGGTGAGACAACTTTTTTTTTTAAATCAAGTTCGATATCATAAGCTACTCGTATCACTCACCTGATCACATTTCTCTGTAATCATTTTCTTAGTATGTTATTTAGTGGTGATTCTTTTTTTCCTGCGCCATTGGCTGTGTCAGAGGAGCTCTCTGATAGTAGGCGATATGACCTTGTACTTAAAGCCCAGTCATGAGTCATAATAACTAACTAACTATAGTCGACCTCTGTGTTAAAACCTTAAGTATAGGCTAAATGCTTTAACACAGAGGTCGACTTATACAATATATTCTGAAAAATGAATATTATGATCAATATAAGAACAACATTTTATTTACAATGAAGATCAGCAAATAAATTATGGATACTGATGATGGGAGTGGATTTTTTGAAACGTATTTATAACTATTTACTACGTTGTAAAAACAAAAAAATAAATGGGAGAATTATAAAACAGCAGAAATATAGAAATATTATTTTATTTACTTTATTATCATATTTACTGTATTATTTTTAATTCAGAATCTCCTTACATAAACCATAAGTTTTTAATTATTAAAAGCAGTTAGTAGGAAGACGTTATCTGAGAATCTCCACCCTGGTTTCAAGCCAAACAATTATTGTCTCAATTAATTTATTTAAAATTTAATAGTAGAATTTAATTTTTTTTTTTTTTTTACAGATATATCTTTACATTGACTTTATTGAGAATGAAATTACTATACTTGGTCATAGTTACACTTATATCCTCGTCAGTTTATTGTAAGTAATTTATACATTGATTCTCGTATGACATAATATGTTGTATACAGTATATTATACTGTCACTTATTAACAATAATTGTTTATGTAAATATCTCATTATAGAAGGCGCCGGTAGCTTAGTGATTAAGATCTTGGGTTCGAAACCCTGCCGAGGCCCTTAGTTTATTTTATCTGGGAGGTAAAATAAATAAAGCCGTCCTTCGGATGGGACGTTGAGCGATGGTCCGGAGCCTGTACGATGTCAGGTACTCGCTAAAGACCCCTGCTCTAGGTGAATAAAAATTTAGGATAGGCAAAATTTAGGACTTCCACAAAAGAGTCGGTCTCATGTTCACCAGAGTGACGAAAGTAGTAGGCTCTGGTAGTAGGCGATATGACCTCGTAGTTAAAAACCCGAGCATGAGTCATAATAACTAACTATCTCATTATATTTTATAATTATTATAATTCGTGCTGAAGCTCACCCTTAAAATGTTGTAGGTATAGCACCATTCATTCATAATTTTGAATAATATACACGTAATCAATAGCAGTTTATAATTCGTACTTAATATTTTTTGTTTCCAAAATATTACAAAATAATTAAACGTTGTATTAAGACCAAAAAAGTTATAAAATCGCACCTCTACAAAATAATTGGATTTCGTTTTCCATATTCTTGAAGTTTTGCCCCCCGAATGTCTATCACGCTCTTTAACATTTCTTTTTGATCGCTAGTTTCTGTGTATGTTTTAAGAAACAATACCGCAATGACATGTACAGACTACAGAACATTTTGCCGTAACATAACCACGATCCGAGCAGAACGCTGTTCGCCTCTCTTTCTGACCTGAGCCGTAACAGGCCTGATCTAAACATACTGACAATCCTCAAGCCGAGGCTAGACATGAGCATTCCTTTGACGTTTCGTCAATAAACCGCCTCTGGAGGGATCGGACTCCGAGACGAGCATCGAGCAGATGTTGCGCGGTCCGTCCAACGTCCACATTCCTGAACCATTAACAATTTAGTGTTTGGCTCATGCGCTATAGTCTGTATAAGGCCTATTGGAATTTCAAAAATTTTGTTTTACGAGGTAATCGATCGCCAAACCTTTTTTCCTGAAAGATCTATTCCTCATGAACATTTTTCTTGAAACTTTAGATAGAATTTAGGCTACACAGGGGACATCTTTTGATCGATTGAGTAGCACTGAAATATTGGCATAGAAGTTATAATCCCTAAAAGTACACACTCAATTACTTACAATATAGTGGCGAGAGCCGGATTTAAAAATAAGAGGCCCCACGCATACTTAAAGTAGAGGCCCATAAGTAATTCTTTGTACTCCAAACGAATAAAGATATGGGATTAATTGAATAAATAATTGTTCGTAATAAAATAAATTTATTTAGAATAGAACATGTTTACAGAGAATACAATGATACATAAAAAAATAATAATATATTTTCACTAAGCTCCACATTATAAAAATATCTTCGTAAATTTTATATACTTACATGTAATCACATAAATAGTAATATTCGCAAATAAAAAAATATTTTTTTCAGATATTTTCCTTTATATTTAACTGCAGTTTAACTTATTCTTGTCTACAAAATTCACTGACGTATATCTTAGAGTGTCAAAAGAAGACTAGGTACTGGTGTACTGGAACATTCTCCTGGAACATTCATGGCGACAAAACAATCAACGTTAGAAAATGTCTTAGTATTTCCTAGTGCACAGTGGGTTCTTCTTAGTATTTGAATTTCTTCGAATAGTGCTCGCCATTTTCTATATTATTGATTCAAAAAAATAGGAATGATGACTAGTAAATACATGTATAAAAAATATAGATATATATATACATGAATGTTCATGCCAAAAATAATTTTGTTATTTTATATTGAAATTTATGTACTGTAAATTCTTACTTGAATCATAATTTCACCGTATCAACGGCAAAATTTTAGACTTTGATTTTTATAAAAACTTAAGTCGAAAAAAAATAAAAATACTTTTTTCTTTTTGAAAAAAATATCAAAAAAATTTGTATTGACCTCACATTGTGGAGGCCCGGGGGCTTCAACCCCTGTTGCCCACCCCTAAACCTGGCGGTGAAATGTGATCCGAAACCCGCGCATTCAGTCTAGTTAATTTTTTTTTTTTTTTCTTTCCCTTTTCTTGGCCTTCATAATATGTATTTTATTCTGCGACCTGTATTCAAATTTCCTTTCCAGAATGAATGTCATATCGTCTCTTTATCTTTTTAAGGTGCACCAGTTGAAACCGAGGAAGTCACATTTGAAACTCAGCTGATTGCTCCTGATCATAAATCGAAAGATGAAGCTCAAATAATTGACATTATAGATGAAACTCAGCTGGTTGTTCCCGATAATGAATCGAAAGATGAAGCTCAAATAATTGACATTATAGATGAAACTCTGCCTATATTCGAAGAAGAATTAGTACCTGCTAAAGTTGATATTTTACAAGATTTTATACAGTCTGAACCATTTACAATTTGCACTACGAATTTCTTCAAGCGTGCTATCAGCCGAAAAACAAAACTTGCAGACAGACGAAGCGATAGCCAAAACGAGGTGGAAGACATTTCTCTAGACGGTAGTGAAGAATCGTCTAGCAATGAAGACGATGACTTTCTGCAATGCGCCCTCGAGGCTTTCCAAGACTTCATAGAGAACACCTACTCTAGCGAGTACACTTCGGACGAGAACTCGGACTATACTGAGTACCCCTCTGATGAAGACTACTCAGCCCTAAACTGGACCTGAGGATCGTAGGAGCAAAAACTAGAGTATTATTCACCCAATTCAGAAAATTGGAACGAAGAGAAGAATGGGTGGAGGGGGGCGAAATTTAAAATCACTATTTCATCATTTGCAGTCAGAAAAATAATAATTTGTATAAATAAAACAAACTTATTTTTGAAATATTGTCTATTCCACCAAAAATATTTACAAAACTACCGGTTTCGACCTTACACCATCGTCAGGTCTAGTTATGAACTAAGTCAGTTTGCAGAGTGCAGAAGCATAGTAGTTCACAACTAGACCTGACGATGGTGTAAGGCCTAAATCGGTAGTTTTGTAAATATTTTTGGTGGAATAGACAATATTTCAAAAATAAGTTTGTTTTATTTATTTATTACAAGTTCCACAATATGTCCGCGTTCCTCAACTTGGAAATCATTTTTATTGTTCAAAGGGATCACTCCTATACAATGGAGTCAGTGATCATTACTTTTACAATATCAACATTAACATTTACAAAATTATTATTCAGGTTGGTTCAAGAACATTATAATTCTGACCAATAGGGGTTCGTGGAATTTTTTACTCTGTGGAAATTCTATACATATCGGATATATACGATTGAGTCAGTAAGTCAGCTATTGTATAAATTGTTAGTGTTAGTTAAGATGTAAGTAGTGGCTTTGTGTATGTTGTTTACTGCTTGGTTGTGAATTGACTTTTTGAAATGTAAATATTGTTGTTTTTTTCAAACTAGAGTGATTTTTTTGAGTAATTGTTTTTTTATTTTTATTATTATGCACATTTACAATCGATACGGACAGACCATAAGTAAGTTTGTTGACAATAGTTAATGGAACAATTTATGTTCAATGATATAAAGACAGTTGTCTGTTGCACCTCAATATGTAAGTATTCTTGTTCTAATTATAGGGGGGCCTGGGTTGTGTCTCTCTGGTTCTTCTTGGCTCTTATCGGCCGGGAAAAAAATAAAATCAAAAATTAATTAAATACATTTTTAATTTTTTATGGCCAATATGCACGGAACATCAGGCCAAGAGGAGAAGAAAGAAAACATTTCCAAAATTATATATTGACCAGCTGAACAATAATGTCATATATAAAGGAACCTTTAACAAACTAAATAAATAACATAAATAAATTTAAAAAAGTATAAATAAAATAAGTAATTACAAATTAATAATAATAATAATAATGTTACAAAGTCAGTAAATATGGAGTGGGGATGTAGGTATTGAATATCAATATAATATAGAAGTTGAAATACATTATTCATTAACTATGAATGATCTAAGTTTCAGAGCGCTGATTAAATAATAGAAAATGTTTGAGATATCATCTCATTATGGACCAGGAGTAATGTATGAAAGTTGGATATGTTTATACAGATACTCTGAGGCAGGAAGTGGCTTCTAATGGGGGAGTAAAAAATATATTATATAGTATTTTCTTTCATTTTAGCCAAATAACAATCATCTGCCGGCCGAGATATGCCTTTCAGAATAGTAGCGCTTTATCTCAAAACTAACAGCTTCAGTTAATTAGTAAAAGCTCAGTCTTGCATTTCCTGTCTTTAGCCAATGCGACTTATTCCAAATTGTGATTGGTAATTCGCCAAATATACGCAGCTTCTGCATGTAACCAAATATATGTATGTATTGTGCCAGCTGTGAGTAAATCATTTTGCAAATTGATTTTTAATTTGGGTTTCAGGAAGACACAATTAGTGGGAACCAAAGGTCATTATTCGCAATATTAGAGTGCACATTTCGCAGAGAGGAGTAATTAATAAAATAAAATTGTATTTTATAACCTTAAAAGTATTTTAAAATATTGGATATCTCGCAATACTGATGATCATTCATTCTACATAACCCACTCATAAAGATACTGATTCCAAATATGTTTTGTGAAAATTCATGTTGTCAGAAGGATATTCTAAAAAGAACGATATATTGAACAATTTGTTACATATCTAATTCGTAACCCTGTTTGTGGTTCCCTCGCTTTTGAAGAATCCTGTTCAGTACACCAGATAATGATGGTCATGAGGTGAAACTTTTGACCAATGTAGTGAAAGTATTGACAATTATTTGAGTGTGTATTGTTTTCTTTTTAGAATATCCTTCAAATAAAAACATATAATTTTTAATGTCCGTTACAAAACTTGTTACGTCAAATTGTAATGTTTTCTGAAGGTAGGCAGATGTAGTAGACTTATTTTAGAAGAATGATTAATTTAATAAATTAATAATTTTTTTTAAGCAAATAGTTTAAATTAATTAGTCATTTTCATAAGAGATGTAAATCTTCCTGAGAAGACTTCCACCTTACGATCTTACTAATTTACAAATCTGAATGTGTTTTAATTTTAAACCTATTTTACTTCTTAATATAATATTTCCAGGTTGGAGCTTTTATGGAGAGTACATACATCAAGAAAATGATAATATTGAGGAAAACAGCAGCCAAGTTTAAATAGCGAACTTTAGTGGGGTATAGCTTTGGTCAGCTCGACATACACTTGTGTAAGGGCTCTTTTCTGAGAGCTTATATAATGTACTTTATTATGATGTTCAGAAATTATTATTAAACTCAATGATCAAAAGACCCACAAAAAAGCAAAAACAGTAGTTAAGGGTCAACCAAATAAAGAGGCTTAAGGTTTAGAGGAAATGCGGAAACTTACCTATGACTAGGAGTGTAGCCTTAAATTCAGAGATCGAAAGACCATTAAAAAAGCAAAAAACTGAAGGTAAGTTCCAGCAAATAAAGATTTCGAAGATTTAGAAGAAGAGCAGACACTTACTAGTGTACTACTCAAAGTTTGGGTGTAGCCAGTCTCTTTAGTCTATATTAACGCATGAATGCTGTAATGTCAGAGAGAGGCTTCAACCAGATACGATGATAGTCAACCATGCCGGGCTGGTGTTTTACACCTAGGGATCTAAGCATCCAGTGCTTTTATCTGGGCTTCCACCTTATTTTGTTACCTGTATGTTTATTAGGGTGGTCCTTAAAGTGAAAAAGTTGAAATTTTAAAACGTGCTCCCCCTAGGTCGAAAGTAGTTCCCAAAAGAAAATGTTTGGCGCCGAAAAAACGAGAAAACATATTGAATAACCCGTCCCCCATCGAGGTTGAATTTTAAATGGGATTTAACATGGGTTTCAAAGTTTTCTTCAGTCGATCGATTATTGAGCCGTTGATTTCCATCGCTTTAAATTAGAAAATGGTACTCAGGGGTTTTCGGGGTCGCTGAAACAGAATATGATGTTAAAAACTCATTTTAATACATGCCAGCTGTCAAAAAACCTGTCATTATCATTTACTTTTTTCATAATCACGGTTTTTTAGTATTATCAGTTTCTAAAAAAAATATCTACTAGTTTCGATTAAAAAAATGTAACGAAAACATTTTTCGATATTTAATCAATTTCTAAAAATAATTTTCACACTTGACAGCTGTTGACAATGAGCTGTCAACAGATTTTGTATTTTAAAGAATTTTTATTGTATATTACAATATTTGGTTATATGATGAATAGCATTGTATATCAGTAATAACTGGTATAGAAATTTTATAATAAAACAACATCACGTGTTTATTTTCTTTATTGAAAAAAGGCAGGCTTTTCTTTTTGTTTTTGTTCTATACAAAAATATGATCAGCGAATATAAAACCTGTGCACCTTTCACAAGTTTTGAAAAAAAAAATCATTATTTAAGATTTTCTTGACTGCTCATAGTCGACAGCTGTCAAGTGTGAAAATTATTTTTAGAAATTGATTAAATATCGAAAAATGTTTTCGTTACATTTTTTTAATCGAAACTAGTAGACATTTTTGTTTAGAAACTGATAATACTCAAAAAACCGTGATTATGAAAAAAGTAAATGATAATGACAGGTTTTTTGACAGCTGGCATGTATTAAAATGAGTTTTTAACATCATATTCTATTTCAGCGACCCCGAAAACCCCTGAGTACCATTATCTACCTTAAAGCGATGGAAATCAACGGCTCAGTAATCGATCGACTGAAGAAAACTTTGAAACCCATGTTAAATCCCATTTAAAATTCAACCTCGATGGGGAACGGGTTATTTAATATGTTTTCTCGTTTTTTCGGCGCCAACAATTTTCTTTTGGAAACTACTTTCGACCTAGGGGGAGCACGTTTTAAAATTTCAACTTTTTCACTTTAAGGACCACCCTAATGTTTATACTACCTAAACCAAGTCATTCATGAAGTACTCAGTCTCTCAGTTTCCTTAATGAACCTGAGAATGCCAATCTTCAAACCAATCTTCTAAAATCCTCCTCTGTGATTACATCTTCGCGCATATCCCGAGCAAATGCCCAGGAAGTGTGCCACCGTCTCGTCTTCTTCCCCACATCTATCACAGGTAGGACTGTCCTTGACTTCCACAGTGTGTAGGTCTCTATTGAACAGATCTTTTGAGGTTCAGGATCCCATCCTTCAACACCTTGGACTCCCCTCCCAGGAACATCTTCGACTGTCTGCATGTCGTCTTTTCTCTCCATGTACGCTCCAAAAGATCCTTGATCCACTCTATTAAGGGCTTATTTGAACCTTCCTTGCCTAGTCGGTCTGCCTCCTCGTTTCCCTGAATTCCGAGTGTCCGGGAACCCAATAGAGTCCAACATTCTTGCAGTTTCCTAGGGTATTAAGCTGATTTGCGCACTTCCTTACCAGCTTTGATCTGATTTCCGCGCTGGCAAGTGCTTGGAGTGCTGCTTGACTATCGGAGAAGATTTTCACCTCCTCCATGTCACCGTTCATTACCTCTCTTCTAGACGCGCATTCCATAGTCAACCATAAGTAAAGATCAAATTTTTTTTTATTAGTTTCAACCAATAAAAAGTCGAACTAGAAGAACCAATAAGAAGCGATAAACAATTTAGGATTCTAATCTGAGCATGATGTTATTATAATTTTTTTTTTTTTTAACTCAATTTATCTACATATAATAACAAAACAGAGGGAAGCCATTAAAGGTATATTTTAGAAATGATAGGAAAACATAAAATAAAATAAAATTGAGAATAAAAGAATTTGCTCCAAATGGAAGTACAGACTACAACACTGATGATCACTCATTTTTGAATTTGTTAAGAGGAGGTTGCAAGCATGGTTGTTTTGCTGGTCAAAGTGGTGGTGTTTTTTTATTTTTAAAAATATTTATTTATTCATTAGCTTATTTTTACTATATTTATATTATGGCTTATGGTCGAAAGATTTTATTCAAATATGGTTGGAAAGAAGGTATTTAGAAATTTAATTAACTTAACTTTTTGTTTCCTCTGTCAGTTATTTGTTGCTACATTTCTTTATAGGAATTATTATTTACTTTTATGATAAATTAATGTTTGAACACAAGATTATTATATTTTGATGTTAGGAGCAACAAGATGCAGTAAGCACACGCATCTCTTCATTTTATTTGTTGTTATTTTTCTGTGCTTGCAATCTGTGAATATGATTTTCGTAAAGGTCGCAGTCTGATTTATCAATTGTCCTACTCCAGTGACTTGTTATTGTTTTTAGGCCGTTTCTAAATTTCCAAGCAGTAATTTCTCGGTTTAATAAGCAGTTTTGCGTGATGTATCGCATCCCAAAAACATTTTCATTTAATGTTCTATACGTTTTTCGCTAAAGCTAGGAATAACAGAGATAATTTTCGAGCAACGAAGGAGGTGAGGTGTAAGAGAAGGGACGTTCTTCCTCACCTGATCGGTCAAACCTCCGCGTTCTCAACGAATCATTCTCTCTCTCTCTGACTACTCTTTATCTCCATTATTTACTGGTAATAGTCAGTTAATTTTGAATTAAAGTATGTAATATTAACGTGTATCTCAACAATGTTGGGAAACACAGTTTGTAATAAATTAATTGACTATACCTTTTATTATATGTCAGAGTTGGTTCAAAGTTACTTACTGTCAACTTACTTTGCTAACTATGTATCTTCTCCAGACATTTCCTGATATTCGTGGCTATTTACTTTATATCCAAATTTCAATGGAATCTAACTCCTCTTTTAATGAGATATAATAACTTATCATGAAACCGCTTCAACTTGAAATTTCCAAAATTAGAAATGTGTGGCAGACTGTAGAGAGCCTGAAATGGGAAGTTTTTCTTTAAAACCTTCCCTTCCTACCATAAACTCGAGTACACAGGAAGATTAACTCACAAAAAAAATTAATGTCTTCTTATATTTCAATAGAAAAGTCAAATCAATGAAAGTGGAAAATAGTCAAGTTTACCAAATAATCGCTAACAATGATTAAATACACACAATTTTGGATATTCTAAAAACTGAAGGCGATGCTGAGTAAACTTTCGGTATAGCGGGGAAAAACTGTCGTATCTGATATCGTATGTTTGTAAAATGTATTATTTTCTTAATGATGTAAGAATTTTTCTAGGCGAGGGCCTTGGATCTGAAGGTCAAGGTATTAAGAATCCTATAAAAACGAGAATTAAGGACAACAATCAAGGGATCGGATATAATGTTGGCAAAGAAATGACTAAAAACTGGTGGGATGATTTGTACAATAAGGCTTTGTCAAATATTGCCATTGAAGAGGAATCTGTAAGCCGAAATCAAATATCTGGTCATCCCATAAGTAATGTCAATGTTTGTATTCTCTAAGGAAAAACTTACTGTGTTAATTTTTAATCAGTACTCTTTTTTTTTTTAATTTTAAATCTTACGTTATTGATCCGAAAAAAAAAACTGCCCTTTCTACATGTTCCGATGAATCCATCGACTTCGGAACAGATGGTTATCACAAGGGGCTGTGTCTGGTAAATACTGTTCCTTAATTATAATTTCTCAATCCAAGTGGTGTCGTTTTTGTAAGTTCTCTTTTGCAACGTGGCATTGTCCTGGTTGAATAAAATTCCTCGCCTATTGACCATAGAAGGACTTTTTTCTCCGGAGGCTAACTTCAGACGTTCAAATAATTCGCATTAGGCCTCTTCCGTAATTGTCTGATTACATTTTAAAAATGTATAATGGATAATTCCTTATATATCCCAAACAGACAATTACACACCTTTCATAGATAAAGGTCTCTTCTAGCCTATGGCATTGGCGTTTTGTGAAGGTTGAATCAATACCGAGGTCTAAAATGCCCTTCTCCATAAATTTCCATCACTTTTGTGGATGCTCTCCCATTTCAGGATCTAAAATATAACAACAATAAAATATAATTTCGAAAAACCTACATTACTTATGGGATCTTGACACAAATTACGTTTATTTTTATTATATCTTTGAAAGTACATACCAAGATAATTCCTTTTTTTTTTTTTTAGGATGGAAAATCGTGTAAGATAAAACAAATTGATGTGAACGCTGTCGAAATTACCACTTTTGGAAAAAAGAATTTGAGTAATGCTATAAAAGAATATAGTCTTTTTCAAAAAGTAAGTCTATTCAAATTTTAAAATACCTATTGATATATTATTTTCAATTATTGATTTATTTATATATTTCAGGAATTAAATGTCAGTACTGAGGATATGGAACCAGCGAAAGTAATAACCGATGAATATTTATTCAAAAAGTGTAAAGGGCGGACTGGACATAAGTGAGTATTGTATGAATTCATTTTGGTGGTAAGATGATACCATTATTTTGTAAAAACCTAAGTTGTCTGTGCAAAAGCGTCCATACAAAAAAGGTCTTATAGTAGGTACTTAAAAATATAGTAAAATTTATTTGGTCTGGCTATAATTTCCTCCTTTATTTAAAAAGGGCATTGTTGGATGTAAGAAGAATCATAAGAATGTTTTGGCAACTTATCTTAGGTTAGTTATTATGACTCACGCCCGGGCTTTAACTATAAAGTTATATCGCCTGCTACCAGAGCGCTCTTTCGTAACTCTGGTGGACATGAGCCCGACTCCACTGTGGTTGGCCTAAATGTTGCCTACCCTAAATTTTTATTCATCTAGAGCAGGGCTCTTTAACAAGTACCTGACATCGTACAGGCTCGGGACCATCGCTTAACGTCCCATCCGGAGGGCGAGATGCTTAGATTTATTGTATGGGAGCTACAATTTTACCTGGGAGAGATAAAATAAACTAAGGGACCTCGGCCGGGTTTCGAACCCGCGACCTTGAACTCAGTAAGCAAGTACGCATACCACTGAGCTACTGGCGCCCTCGGGCAACTTAGGTTCATTTAGCCCATTGTCTCCTATACTTGTATTCCGCATTTATCTCGCAAACCGCCTTCCAAAAATCATATTTCATATGAAATTTTTTCTATTAGTATTCTCCACAACTATTATTTGAAGAGATTTTCGATTAGGTCATAAGGCTCCTGAGTAAAGTGGTCTTAGATTTTCGTCTGATTTCGGCCGAAATCCAATCAGATTTAAGTTAACACAGCATCTTCATCTCAAATTTCAAGTTCAATGCTAAAATCGTTACTGAGTTAGAGCCCTCACAGTTCCAAACACATACACACAGACATCATCGCAAAAAGAGAGAACGACCTCGAATTTTCTCACAAGAACAATACTTATACGAGACTAAAAATATAGAAAAGTAAAAACAATTAATTAAGGTTTGCTTTTAATATCTAGTAGTTTTTGACCCCTTGGTCGGATGAGAAGTTACCATCCTTTATCCTTTAGATACCCTTATTATATTACTCAAATAACATTAATTTTTATTATTTTTCAGAGGAGCAAGACATGGGTTGTATCTGACCGGCAAGCTGGAGAGAGTGAGGAAGCAAGAAGAAGAGTTTCTACAGTCAAAGAAAAGGAAACAACGGAATTCTGAAATTCTTCCTAGGAAGAAAAAAAAGAAAAATATTCCTTCTTAATAACTTAATTATAATTTACGTTGTAAATAAAATATTTATTTGGCATCATTATTAATCTGACTTCTCCATATTCTCTATAGTTATTTTATTATTTTTTCAAAGTTGAGATATCAAATCTGGAAGTAAATTGGAAGCTCTACTAGGATAATAGCGTTTTGAATTCAAATATAAAATTTCATGCTGATGTTACAAAGACAGTTATTGGTGTTTTTGTCGAACCTCCCCCTTGATTCCCTCTTTTGTTCGAAAAACAATAGGTGTCGTCCATAGAAGGGTTCTGGATACACGTAAAATTTCGTGTCGATACATGCATTCTATCGGGAGTTATCATGTTCACAGACAGCATTTTGCTCTCTGATTTTTTTGAAATTCCGGTAAAATTTAATATCAAATTTCCGACAGATAACTGAGATAACTATTACTTAGGTACGTCTACTTTCAGTATGTTTTTTTTTTTTTTTAAGAATAAGGAAAACAACATGATAAAACGTTGCGCTAATGATAACAGTGTCGATAAAGGTATTTTGATTGGTTAACTTTATTAGAATATATAACATACTCACAGACCTCAAAAGACGATTTGGACGACTGAAATCAATCATCGGACGACGATCGACATTATCGCTTGAAAACAAACTTCACATTTACAACACTATACTAAAACCCATCTGGACTTACGGAATCGAGATATGGGGATCAGCCAAAAAATCAAACATACAACGCCTTCAGTCATTACAATCCATCATACTACGCCACATTGCCAATGCCCCATTTTACGTTTCCAACCTCACATTACATAATGACCTCAACATCCCATTTATACCTTCTGTTATCAAGACACGATATCAAAATTTTCACGACAAACTCCATCATCACGCCAATCCACTTATTCTCCAATTATCCACGAACACTCTCCCCACAAACCCACCAACCAAGACGTCTAAAGTGGGCATGGCAGAGGGACCTGCTCCAGGACTAGCCTGGACTCCTCTTCGGTCACGTACCTCAGCAGTACAGCGACACACTTGCCACAGCACATCATCACGATCACTAGTGACAAATGTTGTCGTTGTGAATATGTAAATAAATATAACATACTAGCTGTGTTACCCAGCGTCCGTCGTGAAATCCACTACTTTGCCGTTTTGAAGATATTAGCAAAATTGATTTTCTGGAGAGGATTTGATTGATAAATTAGGTCACACGACCTTGCCTGAGAGTCACTTTGAATTATATTACTTTACCTGAAGCTGACTACAGGCGATGCTCGAACAAAGAAGAAAAAGCTTTTCCCCCACCCTGAAAGAAAAACTTGTACATTTTCTAACTTTCCCCGTCGAACCCTTCAATTCATGCCACACACATCGTTATTGTAAAACGAAATTTGAGCTCCCCACCATCAGAGCCCCCCCTTCCCCACCCAATATAATTTAACCATATATTATATATTTTCGAAATAACCTCCATTTTGCATGAATAAGAGGTCCGAATAAAACCTTTGTATTAGCCCCATATTTATCAGTTCGATATTGTGAGATTGGTATAACTTCCCCTATACTTCGTGTATCTCGGGAAGTAAAATAAACTTTGGAAATAGTCTCAAGCCAGAAAAGCCAAACATTCATCAAAATTTACATCGGGAATCAAGGACTGAGTCACTTTATAAACGACCAAAAAAAACATCAAAATGTATTTTCAATAAGGAAAAATAATATGAAACACAGCGAGGTTTAAAATTATTTTAAACTAAATAAACAAAAAAAACATTTTTGGTTAGTTTAAAAAAAAATTGATTTTTTTTTCTTATTTTTATTATATTTTACTTGTCAAAACAACCTCAAAGACAAATATTCTAAAATCATCAAATTAATAATATACATCATAATAAAGGCACTTGAACTAATTTAAAAATACATACATTTTTAAATTAACTTTAATCAAAATATTATTATTGTATTATTACAAATCCTTAAGCTGATAGATATTAAAAATGGCCCTATGTTCCTCTTTGTCTTTTTTTCTTATTTTATATTTTTATTTTCTTAATACTAGTTAAAACATTGAAATTCTGACAAGAAATGAAATGAATAATTAGAATAAGCGTGAATTTGGTCGCAAATTCCCACTTGGAAACATACATTGGAAATGAGAACTACGGCCAGGATTAAAATAGCGAAATCACTGCAGTGCAGAGCAAGTGGTAACTTGAACAACTTCTAACCAACACTAAATCATTTTAATAAATTCAATAAAGATCGTATGACACCTTTGAAAGATGTTATTCAAAGATACATAGCCGAAGCCGAAAGTTTTGTATTTCCAGAAAATTCGCAGTCAAATCCAATAAAAAAACTGAAATTTTCGTAGGTAGATGCAGAGACCCCCATTCTTTTTTGGACTATAAAACCATAGTTGAAAACTTGAAAATATAAAGTCAAAGATTGATGTCCGTAACCGCAGGACCGTGCTAGCTGAAGAGCCCGGTCGTTGCCTGACATAGTGTGGATTACTGAAAATTACTTAAAATACCTTTAGATTTATACAAATTAGGCCATGAGACTAGCAATTTTTTTATTTATAGCCAAGGAGAGTGGTTATGTGACAAGTCACTCTTCAAGGGTCCCTGAATTTATGGAATTATCTGACTCGAAAATTCTAAAAAATCCTCACATTGCGCCGTTCATTCGGGCATTGTCCAACACATACATCAAAAAGCAGCTGAAGACCTACCCGCCAAATTACTGCGGAATTTTTTTTTTCGGACACAAACCTCAATATATATCATATATATTTATATAATAATAGAAAATTTTTGTTGAGGGGGAGGCTGGAGAAGTGACCAATGACTGTAATAAGATTAAGATTCTTATTCTTCGTTCCGGTCTGGCCTCACCGATACACAACACCTGCATGCTAAATTTCAGTTTTCCAGCTTATTTGCCAGTGGCTGAGAATTTTCTGGACACACCCTCTGCTATATATATATATATATATATATATATATATATATATATATTACTAGAAGGTTACCTGGCGTTATTAACCGAGTAACATGTAATAAAATATAACTGAATGAATGGTCAACTTTCATGAATCGATGGGTGAGTCTATAATTGCATTATTATGCAGAAGTTACCAACCTCCATGTTATTAAGGGTGCATCAAAGTAAGTTATGTAACACACCTGGGAAGAAGCATTTGAAAATGTTACATAACGCAAAAAAGTTAATTATTATAATTTCACTCGTCATTTAGAAAAAATAAATGAATGATACGGGAAGGGGTTCGATGAAAAATGTTCAAAATCGCGTTACGTAACTTATGGACGACACAAAGTTTCTAATTTAAATTTGACATTTATTGAAATGTATTAATTATTACTGCACAATTTCAATATCTAGAATTCAACGTTCATTTTTTTTTTTTTTTAAGCGTTTTCTAGATCTCTCTGAAGCATCTTTCTAAGCAAAAAAATATTCAAAAGCAACAAATATTCCTTAAAAAAAAATAAATAAAATAGGGAGGTAAGAATTTTATATGTACTGCAGATGTCTGCCCATTTCGTTTTGCTGTTAAGCGGATATTTTATACATTTTTTTTTAAATTTCATGATCTCTGAACAGTGAAGAGAGGCGCGTATAAATTAATCGTTGGGCGACACGTACACTAAAAGAAACTAGAAATATGATTTTGCACAATTCTTATAATACTAAATAAGAAGCATATTGGACAAAGACTGATATACACTTAGAGAAAGTTTTGTTATGTGCTACGAGATCAGGTCAACAATATTTACGAAAATACAAAATGAGCTTAGATAGACCATTCGTAGGAAGTTCAATGAAAAAACTTCAAATTACTAAACAAATAAATGGCGGGAGCGAGAAATAAACCGAAACATGCTAACACCAGCGATAAAATGTTTAGTAAAATGAGTAATGATGTAGAAATTGGGAATTTTATGTCTGTCCGCTTCTTAGGCAAACATGCCCGAACATACTTCCATAATTTCAAGATTTATTGTTCTAATCCACAATTTCGAAGTATTTTACAGACACATAAGATGGCAAAAAAATGTGACAATGTCTTTTTACGTCTGAGCAAAAATAGGACCCCAACGTTGCACTTTCCTCAAAATGTGCGACCCTCTTGGAAGAAATCCTGAGTGGCTCATAGTGAGATTCTAAACAATAGTTAACATTTACTTATTGACTTTCTCAGATTATATACGACCCATTGATGCATTTGTTAAGGCCATTCATTCAGAATACATGCAAAAAAATGCATTTGAACATTAATGAGATACACACAATTCAATATTATAAAAATATATAAAATTACAGGAATGATTACACATTGAGTATTACTGGAATGAATACAATTAAGTGAAGACGAGAACGTTCAAATAAAACACAAAAACCAATGTAAATATGATTTAGAGTTAGAAATGATATGTCAACCATAGACTTCCTTTTTTTTTAGTTGTTTCCATGAAAATTGGTCCAAAAGTTATTGCCAAAAAAACATATTTTTATATACATTTTATGAATTATCTGTTTTGATATGCACGTCCAATTCAAAGTTGCAGAAAATTACATTTCCAACGAAAAGAAGATGAACATATTAGATCATCACTAGCTCCAGACCCTAGAAATCGTATAATTTTTTTTTTTAATCAAAAATGAAATACTGGCTTCAACTGAAAAAGTTTCATTTAATAGGCTCTGGATTTAAACAATTTTCCGAGTCGAATTTTATGTCGGAAACACACAATAACAACTTTAATACAATTCTGATCAGACACAAGACGGAATATTGTACAAAATGTGTCTTTAAAGTACATTTTTTTAAATGCAATAACTTTTGCACAAACTTACAAATGTGATCCGCGATATAGGAACATATATCCTGGGCTATGTGACAGATTGAACGTTTTACAGTTAAAGATATTAAATCTCATTAAAATCACTCCTAATTTATATCAAAAATATATTTCCAAGTTACAAAATTAAAAATATCTAATGTAGAAAAATATTTTCACCAAGAAATTTAAAGCTTATCTGAAGGAATGATAGTACAGTTATGAAATGGAAGCCCTGCAATATTACTAAGTTTCGAATGCATTTTAAAATGTATACTGAATAATAACATTTTACATTCACATTTACAAATTCAAATGTACAATATGATGATCATCTGCTTCAACAATGACTCAATGAGACAAGTCACTTCGGAGAAGAATCATTCTGAGAATATTCATAAAATAAATAGTAACACATTTGTGATAACATCTTTAAAGCGTATTAAATTAGTTTTCTTGAGGACAAATTTAAAACAACCAAATTCAGTAAGAAAGTTTAATAAATTTTGTCTATAAGGCCAATATGTGAACATGAGTTGTACCAGTTTCGAAGCGGATGATCAAATTTCTCATAATTTACTTTAAATAAAAACAAAGTACTTGTTTAATTTCTATGTTGTCTAATTCCACAAAAATATATACATAAAATGTACCGGTTTCCACAAAGTTCAAAAGTGACATTTAAGTTCGTTAGGTTGTCATATTTATACAAATCTCATTCTGAAATTAGACAGTACTTATAAAAGTTACAACAAGTTCTTTCATTTCCACTAACTGTATCCACACAGAACCCAGAAATAGGTTCTGACATCATTTATTTATCCTTTTTTTTTCCTCTATCAAAATAACAAAATATAGGTTTTAAATATATAACATAATAATAACATTAAAATTGCAAATAAAAATTCTAAAATTTAATCTTTCAAACACTTATACATTCTCTTATTCAACAGAAACTCTTCAAACATACAAGTAGCAAGTAGGTAGATGAAAATCAAAAATTATCATTATGCGCGTGATGTTTATATTTTTTTGTTTTTAGAAGCAATGTAATGTTTTTTTAAATATATTTCTTAGTTGAAAGCAATGAAACAATAATGTGTTAAATAATGGCATATAAATGATGATTATAAAGGAAAATGTGTACATCTTTCTTTTTGTTATTTTTGTGAGCAGAGGACAACCCTTCATATCGAATTTGAAAAACAAAATTGCATTAATGGGGAGAAGATTGAACCCAATCAAGAAGAATCTATAAACAAATCTGACATTAGTCGCTTAGAATAGTTAAAATCTATGAGGATTATTTTTTGATTATGTTTCCTTTCATTTGTAACAAAAACTAACTGATCTCTCAACATTTTACACTAACGGTGAGATTCAAAAATGTGTAAAAAAACCTCCAAATGTCTACTTCGGTGGTCAACTTCTACAACTTTCATTGTATAAACTAATTTACCAAACAATAAATATTATACCACGTTGTTAAGAGTAAAGTGTTTTATAAAGCTGATTATGAATCTGATAAAAGAACTTTGCTGTCTCCCACAAGTTTATTGAAATTAACTAAAGTTTTTCGTGCAAACGTGTTGAACGGGAAAATCACGTTGCAGATGACTGCTGGAGAAGCACCAGCAAGAGTTTGGGAGTGAAGAAGCACTCAAATATTTACAAACTATCATAACATGTTTCTAATTAAAATTAGTGTAGTTCTCACCACAACCGAACACACTATTGGAAACAATTTAATATCGGTCCTCCTCGTCGACTGAATCGACGTTGGCCGCGTAACCTCCCTGTGGAATCAGTGATAGTTACGTCACCACCCAGCCGCTTCATCAAGTCATATATACTTTGGTATACTTTATTTCTTGTTTTGTATTTATCATAATGGCAAATTTTCTAATAAATTGTGAAAAACACAATTGAAAAATTGTTTTTTTTTTTGAACTGTGGGTGATAGGAATATTTGGAATTTATTTATTTATCAGCGTTTTAAAAAGTGCGGAAAGATGTACCCGACATTAGGAAAAATTTTTAAAATAAATATTTGTTTAAAATTGTCATATACCAATTTATACACACCCATCCCTAGCTATTGATTCAAGGAAGGGTTAGACCTCTGCCAACGAACAAACCATTCTCCCGGCTGGATATTCTTCAACATTTCGAACGATGGAGTGATTGTGATTGTGATTGGGATGACGTGAAGATGCCGTTATAGAGCAGGTTCAACATAGTTGGCGGGTAACATCCCCACCTGTCCGGTCCTTTCCACCAGCCCTGTCATCCAACCCGCATCCACCGCTGTACAGTCCAGGATCAGGTCCCCGTCCAGGAAGGACACCTCGTCCCCGTCCTGGGCCTCGTAGTCGTACATCGCTCGGTACACTCGCTGAAACACAATTTTCTATATTAATTACAGAATATTGTCAGAGATTATATGTGTAATTTTTCCTGTGACTAAATAACAAACAGTGCAGAAGAGTAACTCTTTATTCACTATTGTTGAACAGACACTGAACAGGTTGACCCAGTGCTGGTGTGTACACCTAGGGACCTAAGCATACAATGCTCTTATCCCTTCCCTATTATATATGATTAGGTCCAAAATTTGCCTAACCAGGTTTAGTTACCTAAGATAGGTGACTTTAACAAGTACCTAACATCGCTCAGGCTCAGGACCATCGCTTACAAGGTTTTTACCTGGGAGATATCATATAACGCCTTCGAACCCTCAGTAGGCTGACACGCTACCTCTGAGCTACCGGCGCCTTAGCCTATATAAGTCAAATACTGAGTTTTAGCCCAAACGCCTAAACTATGAAGTCAATAATCGTCGATTGGTCTTCGCGAAGGAAGAGCGAAAAGATAGTTGAATAATTTGTGTTGGGGAAGTTGCCGGTGTATTACCAAGTTTTTTTATGTGATTCCACGAGTCCTTAACTATGACACTAGTTGATATTCAACGAAATCCGGTGGAGGAGAGCTGACTTGGTACGCGCTTACGATATTTATATTATACTGGCCGGTAAAACGTACGTCAAGTACGTTCTTGTACAATGTCTTAAAAGCTCACTGTAGACTTCATAAAAACTTGATCATCGGAATATCTCCCATCCGCTAACTCATTCTTGAGAAAGACCAAAACACTATAGTGAAATGATCACAATTTATGAAGTTTTTTCCCCCAATTTTATACAGTATTTATCAGAGAATGGTCTCATCTGTGGAAAAATTATTACTAATACATTTTTAGAATAAGAATTATTCTGACTCACTTATCCACGGATCTGGATGCGTGACTCATCTGATTCACGACATTTTGACAAAATTTATCATATCTTACAGACAAAAGAAAACTGTAATTTTATCAAGAAATTGGTTTAGTCAATAATCAATTTTATGAATCACTACTATAACCGTTTCCCAAGATGAGTACCGTAACATTTTTGAAAACATTTTTTGAATAACTTCCATTAAGATACATTACTATAATATTAATCGAGAAATGTTCTATTAGAAGTAAACATACAGAATAATAACATCTATGTTTTAATTCAAAGACAATTTTCCTTCTTTATTAACATGATCCCTGTCTAAAACTAAGCATTTAAAAGCACCAAGCACTATTTTGTGCTATTTCACACTAAGCACTATTACAACAATTTGTTTTCTAATCGTACCTACATAAAATACAGAATTAAATTGGTAGGCCTTCGAGGGGGAAAGTTATTTATGAGAACTTGTTTCAAGTAGCTTTATCATCTCTTCTAAGAAAAGTTATGTTTTATTACGCTGACTTTCCGAAAACTCTTTCAAAAAAACGTTGAAAGGTACCAGTACCTCTTAGTCATAAGAATGGTTTTGCACTCAACCCCTGATTGGTCAACCCGATTTTTGGTAGAACTTTTGTTCGATTTGAATACATTTAAGAAACGAGTACCAGGGCATGAACTGAAGAGTAACTCAATGGATATTAAGAGCGGTTCACCAACAGCTGACACAATAAGAAAACCATAGGAAACATTTGTATAAAAATAATATTCCCCTATAAAAAAAAAAAAAACCTACCTATATTTGTTAGTTATTATACCCGGGCTTTAACTAAGTGGTCATATCGCCTACTACCATTTCTTTCGTTTCATTTGAATATATATCTCCCCGACTTTCACTTAAATGACCTTGTTTTACTTACCGAAACGACAAATGTCGAAACAAAAACTCTAATAACTGCCGTTGCAACGAATGTATTGACACGACATTTCATATGTAAATTCAAAGCCCTATAAGGACGACAATAAGTATAAAAATATAAAGAGTACAATAATTGTGACCTAGTGGATTGTAAACCGACGATATGATACAGCGCTCGTTTATAGTCCACAATGTAACCAAATGTTACTACTAAAAGATGGTATTAAAACCTGCAAATCGACAATTTTGAACTTGGCCGCATTTTTTGTCCCTTCTGTAAAACTAACTTTCCCGATTTAAGGTACTCCTTTTCCTGGAGGGAATCACATATGTAAATAAACTATAATATATATATATATATATATATATATAGAGAGAGAGAGAGTATACCCCAGAAGGAGGATGTGGCTGCGGATGTCCGGTCTGGGCGGAGCTGAGGGAGCCGTAGTAGTTGTTGACTGGGTCCAGATCAGCAATCGAGCCAATATGCCTCCCAGCAGGGCTGTTCACTGAAACACATTCACATACACAACATTAGCAACAAGAAATTACAATATCATAAACAATTGTTTAACATCATATCCGAAGGACGGCTGGCCCAAGGTTTTGTTACTCCCCAGATAAAAAAAAAAAAAAAAATTAGCTATTGGCGCCCTCTGAGATCTCATCACTAAATTACATTTTCTTAAGCTTCGAATTTGTCTTACATCAAAAAATAATCAACAATTAGTTAAATAAATTAACTGGTAGAGTCGATCTTAGAGCGAGATAAGGACAACTTATACGAATCTCGTCCTTTTTGTATTGAATGGATCCCAGAATTACTTTGTGAAAATTCATGTTACCAGAAAGATATTCTAAGAAGAAAGGAATACACTCACAACTATTCATTTTTAATCCATATAAATACGAGTATAACATAACAATATAATATAAACATAAATAAAACACAAATAGTAGTATTCATATAAGCGGTACTCTGGTCCGACTTTACAGTGGGAGTCCTAAATTGTGCCTACCCAGGTTTAGTTACCCAAGGTAGGGTGGGTGTTTAACGAACACCTGACATCGCACAGGCTCGGAACCATCATATAACATCCCACCCGAAGGACGGCGTGCTTAAGTTTATTTTACCTACCGCATAGACTAAGGGCTTCGGGCGGGGTACTAAACTCTTTGAGCTCATTAGGTTAGCACGCAATCTCTGAGCTTCAGTATTGTGTTGTTTGTTAATGTACCACACTTTACTTATGAACTCAGAGGGCGCTAGTAGTCGGGAATAGCATGCATGCCCTTAGGGTTTTTTATCTGGGGAGTAACAAAAGCACGCCGTCTTTTGGTTAGAATTTTGAATTGTCGTCCCGAGCCTGTGCAATGAATGTCAGGGGTACTCCCTCTGCCCTAACTAAACCAGATTAGGCAACATTTAGGACTCCCACAGTAGAGCAATCAGGGAAATTATAGGAGCTTTGGATGCTTAGGTCCCAAGGTGTACCACACCAGCTCACCTAATATATTTCATCTGATTTATAACCTTGTTTGTAAATGTCTCATGCTTTAATTATAACCTTGTTTGTGCTACCTTGGTATTTAGACCATGCATGCAAACTCAAATCAGTGATGGGGCCACTTTGGTGACACAGCAACAATGAGAGGGCCGTTACATTACTAAGTAAGAGTCCAAACACATAACAATAATATGTAAAGAATCATTTTAAGGATCTACCTGATTAAGATTATCTTACCTCTTAACTTTCTGATTCATAGTAACTAAAAACCTTGTGCTTGACATAACGGACTTCTAAATAAAAAGTTAAAATTATAAACTAAGGCTTGAGCACGCCGTCTTTTGGATAGGACATTAACCGATGGTCCTGAGTCTATACGATATCAAGTACTCGTTAAAAACCCCTGCCCTAACTAAACCTGGGTAGGCAAAATATAGGACTCTCACAGTAGCATCGGGCTCATGTTCTGTAAGTCGGCGATAATATCGCCTATGAGGTCATATTATGATCTCATAGTTAAAACCCGGGCATGAGTCATAATAACTAACTCCTAGACCTATTGAAAAGTATACATGACTATTTCCATCTCAGCAGATATTTAATATTTCCAATATTTTCAGCATTTCAAAGGAACAATATAGTCATGTTACGGTTATCGTATACAATTCTTTGAAATAGAAACAAAAATTTCATGACGAAGCGGAGGCCGCGAGTTTTACAAACCTGGTTTATACGTAACACTGTTCAGAACACTTGAGAATGCTTAAAAGGCGGTAGCTATTGTGAAGATATTGACAAGTAGTTGTGTGTATTTAAAATATCCTTGTTATTTGTCCTTTCTGTCCGAAATGGAAGTACATAACAACATTAAGTCAAACAACCTAACAACAAAAAGTACGAAAGATAAGCCAATCGAGTATGTGAAGTTCATTCTGTAAATCTCCAATCGCTATTGAATGAAAGATAAAAATGCATTCCCTTTATCACTGATGACATATTTCATTCTAATTTTGGTAATTAAAACAAAAATGTGAAGATTTAGATTTATCTATACCATTATACTCCTTGATTCATAAGTAAATTCGTGCCAAATTTAGAGTTCATAGCTCCGATAGTTTGGGTTGGGAATCCACAAAAACAAACAATGAATAACCAGAACTGATAACTCAAGTAACCTGGGTCAAGGCAATATTTTATTTGCATTGTAAAATATTTAAAACAAACAACTATTTTTCTTGATGTCCCGCATTTCAAAAACAAACGTGTTGATCGAATGAAGATACACAAATATTATTGTGCAAATAACCCTGGGCGAAATAAACAAATATAATCAAAGAGGGCAGAGACATATTGAATGATAGAATTTAATTTTTCAGGAGACAAGCTTTTTGAGTTGAGCCCCCTCTGATCCCCCCTTCCCTTTAGTCGATTTGGCTGAAAATCAATAGGTGACGTCCTAAATAGAGTTTTGAATTCATATATAAAATTTAACAAACACACAGACAGAATTTGATTTTTTTTTTTAATTTTGTAATCAGGGGTCGGAAAACATGAAATACCGGTGAAAACTCAATGGGACATCGAATTACAGACCGATTAAATACATTTCCCTATACCTTCTAAAGCTGGGGAAGTGAAAAAAAAAAAAACAATGAAAGCCATAAAGATCTTGACAAGCGAAAGATGCATAAGGAAAATTATCAAGAGAGCATCAGGTAGTCTTCATTTTTTAGGAGAAAAGTAAAACAAAATAAAATAGGATACCTGGTCCCCGCTCGGAGGTATATATGACGGTGGATGTCTGTCTGGCCGAGTATGGAGAGTTGTGAAGAGTAGTGGGAGGGACTACCTGGAGGGCCGCAACCTCTCTGGGCGGCTTGGGCTGCGGCACGCTTCCTCCTGTGTACTCCACCTCACGCAAGTTCATGTTCTCTCCATCTGCAACAAGCAAATCAACAGAGTCAAACTGGTGTCCACATTGTTAAGTCGGAAATGCGGGTTCCACTGCCCGGAGGGGTCCTTATACAGGGTGTTTCAGTCGAAGGGTTCCTAACTACGGATTAGGGATTATATAAACATTATAAAAACACAGGGTCTGGAAGTACATATTTAAAAAGTTATTGAGAGAAAAAGGAAATCACGTTTCTTGGAACATTATCATGGTTGACTCACAAGATATTTTAAATATACTACGAAGCATTTTGGGGACGAGTTGAGTCACATCATTAACATTTATTTGAAAAAATTTCTTACAAAGATATCGATTATTTTTCAAAACCATGTTATTAACTGTATAACCTTGACGCTTATGAAATTCATTAAAAATTAACAAAAATGTTTATCCTTGGTAAAGAAAATACTGTTATGAAATGATTTTTTTCTTGTGGGTCCAGTAAACAGCTGATATCACAGTCAAGTTAATTAGTTATTGTGACTCATGTCTGGGTTTTTGATTTCGAGGTCACATCGCCTACTACCCCTGGTGGACGTGACCCCGACTCTACAATGGCAGTGTATTTTTATTCACCTAGTTTAGGGGTCCTTTAAGAAGTACCTGATATCGTACAGGCTCGGCACTATATTTTAACATCCCATCCGAAGGACGGCGTAATCAATGTTTTTTCACCTCCCAGATAAGGAACCTAATGGCCTCGGCAGGGTCAAGTAATAACTTAAGTTTTTTTATTTTTTTTTTAAATAAATTACTTTAACGAATATTTTATTGGTTTTCTTTAGACAGTTAAACTTTTTTTATCTAAAGCAGTAAAAAACATGATTTTGTAAAATGGCAGATAACTTTTGTTCATAAGGACTTTCTTCAAATGAATATTAATTATTGTAATAACTAATTTGAATATTTTTACTGAGACAGCGCTCCCCAAGATTTTTATTTCGAAGTTGCGTGCAGTAGTTTGTGAAATTATAAATCAAAACCTGGTTTTCTCATTCACTCAATAAAATTTTAAAGAAGCATTCCCGAACCCATATTTATATAAACTTTTTCTTCTTATTTTCAACACCGAACTATTCCTGGAGTTATGGACTGAAACATCATGTACATACGTTATAGTTAAAACCATAATTCTCTCTTTTCATTATTAACAATGGTTTTTAAAGACCCTTCAAGAAACTAAAGTGATTTAAATGTCTTAAAGGGTATGAATCCCTTAGTGTTTCAAACGGTTCAAGTGCTTTGAAGGCCTTAGTAATCGTTGTTAATAACCAGGTGACAAAATTAAGGTTTAAACTAGTTAGATAGGATATATGTATGCATATAATATGAAACATGTGGAAACAACTCAATTATCATGCAACACCAACATAAAAAGCCAAGTGAAAGCTCAAGAGAAACGAGCGCTAGTGGAGATTCTCGCTAAGATTGGGATTTACGATCATTCTTCCAATTCATGAAGCCGTTTTTAACTCTTCGGAAACACCTAACATAGAACATTTCATTTTTATTGTTTGTTTTTTTTATTTTTCCCGTGACCTGCAATATGAAAGGTACTCAAATGCAAATTTTCAATTTTATAGGCCAAGTGGAATTTCTTCAGAATTGAATCAGGGAGTCTGTAAATGCATTTTGCCTTTTATATGTTTAAGGATAATCAATATTCCTGTTCATTAATTGTTCACTCTTTCAGTACTGAGGGTATCATATTCTCAAAGTTTTACAACACTACATATTATAGAAATATCATGTCATCATGGTAGCAGCATAAATAAAATCTGTACAAGTAATACAAGGACATAATAAGAACGAACCATTATTGGTGACCTCTTCTGGCTCCCCATTGATGTATCTCTTCTGCTCCATGGCAGCTTTCTTCTGCAGATCTCCATGGTATGCTACGTTACTGTCAAATTAAATTTGATGTAAATAAATAATAACAAAATTAAATTTGATGTAAATAAATAATAACAAACATAATAGTGATAATATATCGCACACCTAATTCAATAACTGTCAGAACTCAAAAATCCTGTTGTCGACAAAACACAATTTCAGAGATTTGGAATGTATATTAATGTCACGTTAAAACATGAGATCAATTATATTTTCATTACAACATTACGTTTTTTCACAAAAAACAATAATAATTGGGAAAAACTATTTTCTTTTTTTTTTTTTGATGTGGCAGTTCAGAATATATTACACCACACCATTAGTTTTTTCGGGGCTCATAGGAAAATACTCCCGTAAAACGAAATAAGACATAAAATTGCGAATGTGGCGCTATTGCAGATAGGTTGCCAGGAAAAAATATAAATCAAAATAGATTTTTTCTGTATTATAATAAAATGAAAATAATTTCTTTAGAGTTATAGCGATGTTACCATTAGGAAAAGTATCATTTTTCTTTTTAAATAATGGCCATTACACAAAAATGTATTTTAGTTGTGGCTGTACTGAATTAGGTCGCAATATAATACAACATTCTGGGAGGATCCTAGAAAAAAAACAGAAACGGCGCGAAGAATAGCAAAAACAGACATTTAGATTCCTGTAAAGTGATCATTTTCCCCTAAACATATCAAAAAATATTTTCGGGTAATTTGAACGAAATTACGGAATAAGACAATTCAACAGTAAATTAAACATTATCAATGCCTTACAGGGTTATCTCAAATGTAAACAAGAGAATGTCATAGTTTTGATCTTGAAATTGCTCTTTCAAGCGTGAAGAAAAAAAATATAAAATAAAAAAATAGCCATCCAAAAGTGGTGAAAATATTGTCTATTTTTTGGGAGCATAAATAACACAGAATTGGTTGAGCGTAACACAGTCTATGGATTAAAAGAGATTATTAATATCCGACCCACGGATTGAAGAATTCCTACATAAACATACAAATTAACTTTTAATAGATAAGTTTCAGTTATAATGGTATTATTATTTATTACTTTTAAGTAAATATAAAAAGTTGAATACCTAATAATTTTTGAGTTTTGTTTAATTCTTAACGTTTCGGGGTCATCGGCAACCTGCGTTAACTTTCCTTTAGTTTTTTCAAATTCAGCATGATAGTTTACCTAAAATGAAACAAAAAATTTTTTTAAATAAAATTAGTGTACATAAAATATATATGTTCACAGAGTATAAATAATGATTATCAGGCTAACTCACATTTGATTGTAACTTTGTGTTTTCGGCTATTCGCTTCAATTCAGGAGTTTCGGCAACTGTGGTCGCTTTTGCTTTTGGAATGTGCCTGAAATAATAATTTGATTATTGCAAAAAATATAATAAAATATAACATAATTCTAGTATCATCTTGAAATTAGGACCAAATAATATTTTTTGTAAACAATTACTTGAATATATCTCTTAAGGCATTTTGGAATTTATTAGAACGACCCATTGCACCCTTAGCAATGCCGCTCCTCCTTGTAGCTGTATGAAACTAGGGCCTGCATTTAGTTTATTTATAACTTTTTTTTAAAATGGATTTACACTTGTCGAGGATTTCCGCCAATATTATAATACAGTAAAACCTCTCCTTACGGACAATTTTGCGATGTCCCGGCCCGAAGTATAGGAAAACAATGTATTTTTACCCCACTCGCAACGAACTCGAACAACCAATTTTTCGTCATTAAGAGATAAATTTACCTCTCCTAAGCGGACACTTACAAAAGAATTCATTTGAAAAATGTAATTTTGAATGCTTTTTATTATTCGTAGAATTCGCTGTTTGTGAAACAGGCATACATACCTACAGTTTGGTTTATTAACTTAAAATCCATAATAACTATTATTATTATGTGTTTTATCTAATTATCTATTGTTCGTTTCCTATGTATGTAGTATTAAACATAAAACTCAATTAAACGTTTTGTATATGTACCTACATACATTTTTTTTAAACCCTCCTCAACGGACAATTTTCTTGGTTCCGTGACTGTCCGTTGCAGATTTTACTGTAGGTTTTACTGTATTACGAAGTATAGAGGAAAATATGCAATCGTCATAAATGCAATATGGAGTTCTCTACAAAATTTCATGTTTTCCCAACCTCCTGATTACGAAAATGAAGAAAACAAAAAATGTGGCAGTCTGTGTTTCTTAACGCGATAAACTGACTAATGTTTACGAAATCGACTAGAGGGTAGGTGCGATTGATTAGAGAAGGGGGTATAACTCCAAAACCACAATAATTGTCGAGGTAACAAAACCTAATTTCATAATTAGAATGAGAAGTGCCTGAGTAGGATATAGATTTTCAGTTTAATCGACTGAAGGGAAAAAGGATCCAGAAAAAGACTTACGTTGATTAGAAATAATTTAGAAGTTCATATGTTTAAATAATAAAACCTTCCAAAAATTCTCCAACCCCCAATTCAGGACAAATAACATGTTATTTTGAAGTCACTCCAGTATCGGTTATAATGCAGCGGTGGGAAACTTGTTATCCCCAGGATAAGTGACACTCTCCAATACTGTCGAAAATTCTTATAGTTTAGTGACATGCTTCATGCCATAGATGAAGAGCAATAAAAATTATTTTTATAGTTATTGTTTGTATACCACTTCTAATTTAAAAAAAGTATTGAGCTATAAATTGAAAATGTTGGTTATAATAACACTCTACCATGGCCCTATGGTATCCAAAATAGGTTACTTTTTTACTAGTTTGTTCGCGTTCCGCCAATTCGGGCATTTTCAAAACTATAAAAAGGTTTTGAATTTTAGATAATAAACAGTTATTAAAATATAAATAAAAAATTGTGTAACAAGAATATATAGATCCACCCACTATAACAGAGTCCGTAAGTTTTAGTTGTAGTTTTAAAGCTATATCAAAAATCCAATATATTATATTTTGTCTTTTAAATAAAACATTATTTCTTGGTTTGCCTTTGTATTCACCTGGTGTTCACTCTTATTTTAGGCCTCAAAACTGCTTAAACGTAACAAAACTATCAAAAAATGAAACTGATCACCAGGTAGATAATTAATACAAAACGCAAGAAATAATGTTTTATTTATTGAGAAAAATATAATATATTGGATTTTCGACAAGGCTTAAACTTTTCAAATAAGAATTACTGTGGAAATTGGATTTTGTTAAGGTGGGGTGGATGTTCTGGTTAAACATATTCTGGAGGCCGTGAGAGTGTGTTATTATAATCACACAAAATTTTCAAAATAAGTTTCTGGTTTCAAACAAAGATATTATTCCTCTTTTGAAAGGCTATAAATAAGAATTTCCTTCGAATACTTCCCCAGCTATACGAAGTAGAGGGGTAGTTATGTAATCAGAAATTCGATGCTCAGTTTTCAACGAAATTTCAAGTATTCCGATTTCCTAATTCCAAAAATGAAAAAAACAAAATTGTCTGTGAACATGGTAAATGGTAACTCTTAATAGAATGAATAAATTTACACGAAATTTTTTATGTGTATTCAGTACATCCCATGTCGACACCTATTGATTTTCAGCCAAACCGGTCAATGGGAAGAGATGGATTAGAGGGAGGCTTAATACAAAAACTGCTGTTGTAATGAATATTTCGACACAAAATTTTATATGTAAATTTGGAACCCTATAGGGGCGATTCTTAACCTATTAATTTTCAGCGGAATTATCAGAAGGGGCCCAACTCACAAATCTGTCGATGTAATGAATGTATCGACACAAAATTTAGATTAATTCGGGCAGAGGAAATACATAGCCGGTGACGACGGTTTTTGTTAAATATTATCCCGATTATCACTTACGAATGCCAATGGTTGAGCCCATACCAACCTGGGCACACGGTACCACGATTCAACATTTGCCTTTTAATTAAAATTATATAAATTTATACAATTGAATCAAAGAGAAGATTAGAATGCATAGATTAATAAAGAGGCATCCTCTTTGTATATTTATAAAAACTTGTTTTTTTACCCCATTCCGTTTGCTGCGGACAGGAAGCGACAAGGTCAGAGGATACAACACTGGCCTAATTGTTATCAAATGTACTAATGTAACTGACTCAACTGAAATCTAAACACCACAAGACATCCTTTGTCACCAGACGAAATGTTCCCATTCACTATCAAACTGAATTTTAGAATCAGTATACAAATTCATAAGGGCTTAGCCAGACTTATATTAACATATTTATTATAAATTTAAAAAATGTATATACAATTTTTTTAGGATATAATAAAAATAAGTTTTCAAAGTAAATAAATGTAACAGAACCTGCACCTATTGATTTTCAGTCAAATCTACCAAAGGAAAAGGGGGATTAAGGCGAGGCTTAACACAAAAAAAATATTTTACTGCACATTAATATATTTGAATATTTTAGCTGTTTTTTTGCATATTTAGAGCATTTTTGCTGTATAATATACGTTTTTTGACTGCATATTTCGTAGTTTTTGACTGCATAAATGTTACTCTGCCTATTATTTATTCAATGCAGAGTTTTCAATGAAATTTTATGTTTCCCGACCTCCTGATTCCAAAAATGAAAAAAAAAATCGGTGTATGTGTCTGCGAACACGATAACTCACGATAGATTGAATGTATCGGCACGAAATTTTACATGTGTATCCAGAACCCTCTAAGGACGATACTTAATGATTTTCAGTCAAATCGACCAAAGGAAAGGGGATATTAGAGGGGAGGTTTGACAAAAAACTTTAATAACTGCTGTTGTAATTAATGTACCAACATAAAATTTTATATGTAAATCTAAACCCCTATAAGGATGACACCTATTAATTTTCCCCGAAATCGGACGAAGGAAGGGGGGGCCAGAGAAGAGCGGCTCGACTTAAATACCCTAATAACTGCCAATGTGATGAATGTATCGACACAAAATTTAGTATGAGAATCCAGAAGCCTCTAAGTAAGTCTTGGAAGGAGAGCGAAAACGTAATTGATTAATTCTTAATGAAGAAGTACATAGCCGGTGATTCACCGACGACTTTTTGACTACGGATTGATAAAATATTTCTCTATTTTTTAAAATAATTTCATAGTTCCTTGGCGTGTTAAACGAGAGTATCTTGGAGATGGCCGAATCACTGGGGTGAGTCAGTGGTGACACAACCAAATGTTTTACACATGGTGGCCATGCGGGCTAGAGCGTAGGGCTTTGGTCGCATGGTCTCACCATGGTTTGCGGGTTCGAATCCTGTCCAGGAGCGAGTTTTATATCGTAGATATAACACCCTCCCGGGAGCATGGATGTTGTAACTAACAAAATATAAAACCATCATAGAGAAATGGCTAAATATGCATCGTACAAAAAGCCAATAGAATATACATATAAATTCCCTCAAAGCCGTTCCGATTTCGTGAGATACAATATAAATGTATATGTAGGCATAGTAACTGAAAGGAATAAAAAGAAAAATATTTATCCCTTTACAAACGGACGTCAAATACGGAAAGCTTATTTGTTTAAATTAATAGTTAATATTTAAACAATAACAAGAAGATATAGAGGGGTATTTCTACTGTATTATGTTAATTAATCAATTCTGATTATTTTGCAACTCAAAGACTATATTGAACTGAATGTTATTCAGATTTGTTTATATAAAATCAGACTTTTTAATGCCACTTCGACCAGCTGGAATGGTAAACAAAACATAGTAAATAGAAAAAAAAATTAATTAATTTTGTTGAAACAGCATTTTTATGCGGCGTTTAAAAAAACAAGTGGAGAAAGCATCTACTGTAATGCAGAAAAATATAAACCAGACAAAATACATAAAAATGTGTATAAACAGAAAATAAAAGTGAGTCATGAGATGAAATGTATGCCCTTATAAGGAAGACATGTATAAAGAAAGTTGCTGGATTATGACCTAATTCGAGACCCTTACACACCCTGGTACAGGGCTGCATAGATCTGAGTCACATCTCAGATATATCATTAATTAAAACTGGAACTCATCAATTATACATGATGCAATGCATATTTTTACAATTACTTAATGTTTTTATTGTGGAGTAAACACTATAAATAGGAAAAGAAAAAACAAAGGAGAAAACTCGAAAAATGACAATCAAACACAATAATCTACACTTCGATAAAATGATAACCTTTTACGTTTTAGTGCCAACTTAATTGCATCCGATAAGAAACATGTACAAGTGTAATAAAATTGTAAACGATAAATTTCAATGTCGTTACATCAACAGTACCGAAATTGAAGTAAATACTTAAAATGTTTATATCTCATGATCATAATTTTCTATGTTATTAAGGTGAAATTGAAGAAAATAATTGCCCAAATAATAATTAAAGTAAGATTTACTTACGCTTCACAATAAGGATCCTTATTGAAACCTTTATAGTTTCGCATATTTAATGTCATGTTGCATGCTTGACATTTGAAGCATTGTTTATGCCAAATCTGTGAATAAATTTCAAGAAAATTACTTAGAATCAACTCATAAAAATGTATTAATGTTTGACGTAAAAAAATTAAACTTCATTATAATAAGTATCTTTTTAGAACAGGAAAATAACAAAATTCATCGAAAATATGAACGCAATAAATTACAAGTAATGTTAAAAAAAAAAAAAAATCAACTTACTTTATCAAGACATTTAAGTTCTTCTAATGGGTAAACAGTTTTTTCACATCTGGCACACTTTTTATTCATTGTAAGGCACTTTTATCACATACAAACGGTACAATTGAAAATAAAACTTATTATAAAAGACGATATTTAAAATAAACGTAAATAGAAGGAGAGTCCACAGCCATGGATTAAACAGAAATGAAAGCCTGCAATAAAAACTCCATAGACGTTATTAGATGTGAACGTTTTTCAGTCATGGAGGACAACCATTTGTTGCATTCCCATGAACCTCTTTTCTTTGTCTGGCGCCAATTTTGAAAAAATTAATTAATAATTAACTTCTTTAATTATTTTAAAGATGAATCCACTCACTACACTATACGTACAACTTAGATTAATTAGTAGTAAATAATTTAAAAAATTATTTCAAATACAGATTTCCATCGTTACTTTCGAAATAAGGTTTTGCATTATTCTCAGAATCAAAATGAAACCATTTCTGAGAAGTGCCTATAAGTATGTCGTTTCTTATATCTCCAAAACTGAATCTATTTCGACCTATTTTAATAATTATACCAAATTTGTACTACACTGTAAGCATACTATGAGGAAAACATCTGTTGGGACACAAATGTTTCTAAAAAAACTAAAGTTGACTCGAAATTACGCAACATTTTAGGGTGTGGTCATTCCAGTCTTAAAATTATTACAGGGATGACAGTTTGCTTTACATCCGGACAAACATTTTTAAAACCCCCAAAAAATTATTAATTAAATATAATTTTTTTAATTATCAGTTTTTAATTAAGAAATAATCATCAATTATCTGAGTTAATACACCAATACCCTTTTGGTTTGTTGCAGCTTAAGTGTCGGATGCATCTTTCCGTTCCTCTACAATATACAAAAGAATCACAGTTTTTTTACATACATCCACCAATTTTGCCTTGAATCGGCGGCTAGTTGAGACAAGAAAAAAAATAATAATAATTTGGATCAACGCAAGGGGAGACATTCACAATTTAAAAATATACACTACTGTCACGAGATGATGTCCTGAATAAGCCGGGGCTTCAGACGGCGGTGTGACAGAGATGACTGATAGCGGCACCAGAAACATTCGGAATGTTTCGTACCTCCAATACGTAGTCTCGAAAGTCAGGAACACCCAGCTCGCTACTTCTCTGGGTATTCTTTACCATCCAAGGCGCTTTTACGGCTAGATGGAGAACCTTGTTCTCGAATCTGACCACCTTCTGAATGTTGGTTTGTCCTGTGCCGAGCCAAACAGAACAGCCATATGAGTGAGGTGTAGAGTAGTGTGATACATTCATGTTGTAGTGTTCTTGTTGAGAAGTGGGTAGAGTGAGGAGAGTCTGGTGTAGGCATGTGTCAATTTGAAGTTAAAGTACTCGAACTCAGTTTGATGTCAAGGAGCATTTCTAGATACCGCACCGCCTGGTTTATTGGTGTCCAGGGAATTATTACATGGCTCATGTTTAGCTGTCAGTGTATCGTGGTGATTTATGCGTCGGAGTGTCAAAACATTAGTTTCCGTCTTGTTCGCATTTAGCCTCAACTTCCATCTATTAAACCAACTTGCCAAGAGTTCCAGACCGTCCTAAAGAATGCTCATGACCTTATGAAGATCACAGTCCTGAGCTAAAAACATTATATATATATATATATAAATATAGAGGCGTGCCCAGGATTTTATTTGGTGGGTGGGGGATGGGGGAACATATATGTGTGTGTGTGTAAACATAGTTAATTGTTTTATTTTATGTTAATTTTATTAATTCAAGTCTTCTAGCTTTTGATTGTGCAAGCTTCTTTAAAACTGTTTCAGGGTCTAGATGAATGTCTCTGTGTATTGACATCCGTGCTAATCCATTCAATCTGTCTTGGCTAGTACTATTTCTGATATAACTTTTCATACGTCTAAGGATTGAGAAAGACCGTTCACTTGTTGCTACAGAAACTGCAAGTGTAGTTCCAATTTTCAAAAACCTATGAATCGTTGGAAAAATGTCACATTGTTTTAGGCTTGAAATAGAATATTTTCGAACTGCTTTCTCTGCCCAAGGTCAAGCTTCACCAGAATCCGCACGACCTCTTGTAGGGAAATGTTTTATGTCAATAAATTATTCCATTCAAGTAAAAATAGTTTTATTATTTACAAAAAGGACAATTTTTTTTTTTTTATTTCGGGGGGATTGATCTTCAATTTTTGCAATCTTAATGGGTTTGTTGTGTTTATTTCACCCACAGGGAAATCGCAAATCGGCTCCAACTGTCACAGTCTGTGGTGTCAAGAGCGGCGGGCCGACATCAGGAGACGGGCAGATACTATCGTCTCCCGGTGATGTGACCGACCCCCCTCAGGGAGTCAGGAGCACCGTCAAATTTTCTCTACGTACAGTCAGAAGAAGACTCACGAGATCTCATTCCCAGCCACTGGACCCCTGCTGACCAGAGAACACCGTGTCCAGAGGTTGAGATTTGCCCGGGAGCACCTGAATTGGACTACTGATGATTGGGGGCGAGTATTATTCTCAGATGAGTACAGATTCTGCCTAAGGTCTCCAGATGGACGTGAACTAGTGTGGAGGAGCACGGGCGAGATGTTTACTCTCTGTAATTTTTCAACCCGAATCAGTTTTGGCGGAGGTTCTGTGATTGTGTGGGGAGGCGTAAATTTAAACGCATCTACAGAGTTAGTGGTCATGGCTCACCAACTGCTGCCAGGTATATCAGAGAGATCCTAGAACCTAATGTGATGCCCTTCGCCCCGTTTGTCGGCCCTCTCATTTCTTTTGATGCACGACAATGCCCAGACCATCACATTACATTCGCTTCGAAGTGCTTGTTTCGGCCAGGTTTCGAACTCGCGATCTGCCAAACCCGCTACCGGCGACCCTCAATTGTCCTGCTGAGATTCTAACAAATCAAAAAAAAAAAAAAAAATCGCCTTTTAGTTTTCATTTGAAGGGAATTTTTATTGTCTTATTAACATAAATGGTACTAGTTAGACTCTGCAGTAAAGTGATCTCAATTTTCGTGCAATTTAGACAAAAATCCAGTGAAATCCAACATGGGACATCTTCAACTTAAATTTCAAGTTTATTGTTACAAGCGTTTCTCAGTAGAGCGCTCAAGAAATACGTTCACGTACACATATTTCAAATGATCATATCCTGTTCAGGGTATCTTAAACATATAATTTTTTTTTTCTCTGATCGAACAGAGCGTGACAATCTTTAAACTTCAGTAACTTAAAATCACATATATGAATATATATAGATGTGGCCAACACAAAACTTCCTAATGCCAACCACGTTTCAGATCCCTCATCTCCCAAATTCATTTCTCCTTATTTTAGAGTGGTATTGAATGGATGTATACTGATATAGAAAGCCATGTGTTAGGATCAGCGGTTTTATTGGTTTCATTGAACATCAAAATTTTGCGAATGATTTTCTTATATAAAGTAGGGCCAGTATGAAAATAGGGAAAAATAAATTTAAGAAGGGGGAAATTATCGGTAAAAACTTGGTTGGTACCTATGAAAAAAGTGTGTAATGTAGTGTGTGAAAGATGTATATATTTTTTCTTCAAATCTGTTCTGATCTAACACAAAATTGTAATTTGCCACTGCTCTGTTAGATAATTAACATTCAAATTAGGAGAATATATAGGAGAGTAAATAGGGGCTGTTCACAAACTACGTCACACGCCTGGGGGGGGGGGGGGGGGGGGGGGGGGGGGGTTATAACTTATGTGATGATTGTGACGGTGGGGGGGGGACTAAACAAAAAAAAAAAAAAAAAAAATGACGTCACGTTTATTATTACACTTTAAAATAAGGGCGTAGACAATTTTCTAAAAATTAATTTCATGCAAATTTTTTTAACGTTAGTATTTTAATAAATTCATGTTATTAAAGTAAAATAACATATTTAAATAAAATACATTTTATGTATGAGAAATGTTGGCCAACATGTCAAAAAACATCGAGGATCAAGAAGAAGCGGTGGTGGTTCGATGACGACATGATAAATAGTAATAGAGAAATACCTGAACCTTCTGACAGTGATCAATCTGAAATACCAATCATAACCATAGATGAACATTTAAAACCGATTTGGGAGGAATCGTAATATTCCTCAGTCTTTTTTCATGATATGGATTGTCTCGCTTGAATAATCGAAATGTTAAATACTTTATTTTATTTAAACTGATTTTTTTTTTTTTTAAGTACAATTTAGTACTAATATATACACTTTTAAAAAAATTTCAGTTTAAATTGGGGGGGGGGGGGGGGCATGAAAAAATGACGTCATGTTTAGGGGGGTTCAATTAAATGTGACCAATTGCGACAAGGGGGAGGGAGGGGGTTAAAAACACCTCAAAATTGCGTGACGTAGTTTGTGAACGGTCCCATACTATAATAAAATATTTATTCATTTTGAAATATTACGTTAAAAAAAACTTTTTATTGTGGCCATATCAAATAAATTATACTCTTAACCCCGACCAAGACCTTAGGTCTATCTGGGAAGTAAAAAAAAAAAAATAATAATAAAAATTACTTATTATTAATTAAAAATTACCTTATTATATAACTTAATTGCAAATAGTGTTCAAAGTTATAGCATTTCATGATTTTTTCTAGGGTTTTGTATTTAAAATACTTAATTTTTCAGTTCATCTAATTATTTTTGCTCCATAGTTTTATTGCTCGTTCTACATATAAATATAGAATATAATCCAGAAGGTGGGTGGGAGGGATCCAGTCGAATAAGGTAATATTAAATTAATTTCAGAATATGCGAGCGTTACGTGATATGACTTTCCGTCTTAGTGATCCATGTTTTATATCAAATGTTGCACTTATTTTGCTTGAACATGAATTTTTGCTGTTGAAAAATGGATTATGTAAAATTTGAATTTCTCTGCTTTAAATTATGAGAACTTTCCATAAAATGGTAATCATGGAATTTCTTAGTGAAGTAGTGGGATTCAATATAGTTTTCGATATATGTACCTGTAAGAAGGCTCTGCAGTCTCAACAGTTGAAGTTCCAATCGTCTGGGTCTCGCTTTATGTGTTATAATTATTTATTTATTATTTTGAAATACATTCTTATTTTGCTGCCCAATGAAAATATATGAAAACATTTTTATAATCACCATTTTCAATAGTTCAGGCATAACCGGTTAACACTAAATTCCCAAATTGCGGGATGTATTTTTTCGCTTCACGCCTACATATATCGTCTGTCTGTACATTTTGAATTTTCTGCCCATACATGGTGTTTTTTTTTTATCTCGGACACTATCAGTATTATGTACAATGACAACGGCCTTATGCCGAAACTAGTGGAACAAGTGTTATATCACTTGGAATTTAGGAAGAAGCCAATTTGAATGAAAACGAGGCTAAAACTTATTTCTAAATAACTGAGTGGAGGGAGTTTAGAGGAAGCTTCAAATAGTTTTTGCTCATATTTCCATTACAGTTGATTTTATAAAGAAAATGTATAGATATGACAAAAGTTGTAGAAAAAACAGTTGGTAACATTTTTTGTTATGTTAATTTTTCTGATAGGACGAACCGTTGCTCAGTTATCTGTGTTGGCCGAGGAATGCAACCTATCCCCCTTTACAAATACTAGTAGCTGGGGTGCCGGCCGTTGCCCAGAACTTACTAGCTGTGGAGTCGGCCGTTGCTCAGCACATACTAGTTGTGGAGTCGGCCGTTGCTCAGCACATACTAGCTGGAGAGTAGGCCGTTGCTCAGCACATACTAGCTGGAGATTACGCCGTTGCTCAGTACATACTAGCTGGAGAGTAGGCCATTGCTCAGCACATACTAGCCGGAGAGTACGCCATTGCTCAGCACATACTAGCCGGAGAGTACACCGTTGCTCAGTACATACTAGCCGGAGAGTAGGCCATTGCTGCGTACATACTTGCTGCAGAATAGGCCATTGCTCAGCACATACTAGCCGGAGAGTACGCCTTTGCTCAGCACATACTAGCCGGAGAGTACGCCGTTGTTCAGTACATACTAGCTGGAGATTACGCCGTTGCTCAGTACATACTAGCCGGAGAGTACGCCGTTGCTCCGTACATACTTGCTGGAGAGTAGGCCATTGCTCAGCACATACTAGTCGGAGAGTACGCCGTTGCTCAGCACATACTAGCCGGAGAGTACGCCGTTACTCAGCACATACTAGCCGGAGAGTACGCCGTTGCTCAACACATACTAACTGGGGTATCGGCAGTTGCCCAGCACGTAATAGCTGGGGAGAAGACTGTTGCCCAGCATATACAAGCTGGGAGAGTGTGGAAGAGAATAAGATTTTTATTCTTTGTCCAAGCAGTAGTAGTCAGCTTCAGTAAGTAAAACAACAGATCCTGAACCTCAAAAGGAACGAGCTCAGGCAACTGACTGGAGTTCTCACAGGACTTGATCCGTTCAATAGACATCTACACACTGTGGGAGTCAGGGACAGTCCTACCTGCGATAGTTGTGGGGAAGAAGATGAAACGGCGGCACACTTCCTGGGTATCTGCTCGGGATATGCGCGAATAAGATTCCACATCTTTGGTAGAGATGCAATCGCAGAGGAAGACTTTAGAAGATTGGACTATGAGAGCATTCTTAGGTTCATTAAGGAAACTGGGAGACTGAGCACTCCATGAAGGACTTGGGTCAGGTAGTATAAGTTAGTATAAATATAGGCATATAGGTGATATAATAAGGGGGAAGCCAAGCGCTTCCAGGGAAGGGATAAAAGCACTGAGTGCTTAGGTCCCTAGGTGTAATGCACCAGCCCACCATATATATATATAAGTAAAACAACGCAATAATAAGCTTAAGATAATCGGGGTTACACGGATGAGTTACTAGGAAATAAAACATATTATTACAATTTAGAGTGTAGAAGGAAGGTAGATGGAGGCAAGTGTGATATGACAACAAAAATCACTGTTTGAAACACATGACGATCTCAACATGTTTAAAACAACTATCTTGCAGACATACTTGAAAATATATAATATATTATTAAAGCATTTATTTGGTGCCTTCTCAAGAAAAAGCAATTACAAACGTTTCTGGAAACACTCCCATCATCAGTGTCTATAATTCATCTGTCCTTTATGTTAACATTCCTTCTGTCAATCAGAATCTTCCTTTTATAGAACATATTTATTGAGTCCACTTCTATATTTAAACACCAGGTCAAAACCGTTTTGTCTAGTTGGTTGTATAGTTAATAGTAATAGTTAATATTGTTACTAGGAATAGTAAACCTAAAGAACACAATTATTATTCTTTTTGATGATGGTAGTGCTTCCCGAAAAGTTTGTTATTGCTATTTTTGAAAAAGCAAAAAATATATGGGAGAAGTTATGTTGTAATAAGATAATTTTTATGAATTAAGAATCTTCCTTACACAACTCAAAAAGAATAACTTAAAAATATATCATAAAAAAAAGGACAATGGGCATGCTCAGATCGTCAGGCGCCCGTTTTAGAAAAAAATAACGAGTAAATGAAGACATTAAGAGAACAAATGCAGCATAGTAACATTTTACTCGTCTTAACACATTTTTTTAGACAGTTCATGATTTTTTGTATAGTTAATGATTTGACGAACAAAATTCATGATTTTGGGTTTTTAATGGAATGAATATATTTACAGTTATATGCGGTTACATTTGTAGAGTATGTCAGTTATTAATATTCAGTAGTACCACTTCCCTTGTCAAACTTTGTATAGAAAACAATAATAATGACGATATAAAATTTATTGTAGAAAAGTATTTACAAAATAATAATAATAATAATAAGATATACATAGGTTTACTTCATTAAATGAAGAGGCCGTTATTTCTTAGTTTCGGTCCACTAGGGGTCGCGATATGTCCCATGAGACGAAGGAGTAGAGTAGCATATTACTAATTTTCTGTACGTAAATTTCATGCACGTTAACCTTTATTTTGAAAGTGAAACTTCATTTGCAATATCTACACGAAATATAGAACACATAGAAACCTACTTATTGTAGACACTGCCTACATTGAATCAGGGTTTAGTTCCATACGTGCCCCATTTTCAAAATTACCTACAATAATAATAATTCATCATTCATTATATTTTAAAATTGAAAAACTAATGAAAAAAAGTTGGGGACATTTACACAACTATTTTTCAAGTCAATAAGTTTTATATATGTCCCTATGGAATTATTACCCAATTTAAGATTTTCTATTTTCAATCAGGGGTTAGACAATAATTAATTAGTTTAAAATATACTCTATATATAAGTGGGATGCCCACGAAAACGATGTATTTACATGTTATAAAGTTTTTCAGTCGCCTAAGGCCTGTGACTCAATATCCAGCAGTTAACTAAAAACACAGATATAAAAATTAGGTTATTAGTTAATACATAGTCAAGTTTACAGTTATTGCTTCCCGATCTTATAAACAAATGAGAATTAGCCAGTGTATCCCACTTTTCCTTTTGACTAGGGAATCTGTTTTTACATGCTCTCCAATATATTCTAGAATTTTTTAAAGGTACAAATACTGAATTATGAAAGTGCTCATCTATCGTACTTATAATAAACTTGAACTCTCTTCTTCAAAATAATATAAATTGTTTCACAAACATTAAATGAAGAACTTTTATCGATGACTTTAAAAATGGGGGATATACAGGGCTACACCCCAGAATCATCAGTCTCTACTGGTTTGTGTTGGTAGTTCTGGGGACTAGTGGAGTCATCAGGTGATTCTTCCTCAGGATCAGTTTTGATAGACCTATTATATTCCTGTGCCTGTAATGCAAACTCCTCCGTGTGTTTCAACATATGCTTCTTCATACTGGGATTATGACGGCAGCTATAACTACACAATGTACACTGGAGCGGCCTCAGCTCAGTATGCCGTAGCATATGACTCTTGAGATGGGTGCCTTGTCGACAGCTGTAACTACACATCGGACATTGATACGGCCGCTCCTCTGAGTGGGTGTACATATGGTGCTTCAGACTCGTGGAATATCGACAACTGTAGGTACACAGTGTACAATGGTATGGTCTCTCACCTGTGTGAATCAAAAAGTGGCGCTTTAATTTGTCAGATCTTCGACATCTATAGCTACATAGCGAACACTGAAATGATTTCTCCTCTGTATGTGTTAACATATGACGTTTTAAATTATCAGCTTGTCGACAGCTATAGCTACAGACAGTACATAGAAATGGTTTCTCCTCGGTGTGTGTTAATAAGTGACGTTTCAAAGCGCTCGTTTGTCGACAGCTGTAACTGCACAAAGTACAATGGAATGGTTTAAGCTCAGTGTGAGTCAGCATATGATTTTTCAAAGTGACCATTTGTCGGGAGCTGTAACTGCAGACTGGACAAGGGTAAGGCCGGGATCCTGTATGACTCAACATGTGGCTCTTCAGGGTGGTCGGTTTGGTACAACGATAGCTGCACACTGTACACTGAAGAGGCCGATCCTCTGAATGTGTCACCATGTGTCTCCTCAAGTTGCTGCTCGTTCCACAGCTGTAGCTACATACTGAACAGCGGAAAGGCCGCTCCCCGGTGTGTCTGAACATATGGCTCTTCAGTGTGCTTGGTTTTTTACAACTATATTCACACAATGTACACTGGAATGGTCTTTGCTCTGTGTGTGACAGCATATGTCTGTTCAAGTTGCTACTCGTTTGAGAGCTGTAGTTACATACCGTACATTGGAACGGTTTTTTCCCTGCAGACTTTTTTCGAATTTGAGGAAGGGCTAGGCTCTTTCCCACTGCGCCCGTACCATGTACTAGGGGTAGGGTATTTCCTTTTGCGTACGAACCTTGTCCTTGAGGCAATGCATTTCCCATCGCGTTCGTGCCATGACCTAGGGATAGGCCAATTTCCTCTGCGTCTATGCCATGTCCTAACAATGTAGGAATTTCAAACAAGGGGAGGGGTGGAAGATTGGTCACCGTCAACATGGATGGCCAATGTCGAGATGACATATGTTTCCGAAGTTTTCCCAAGCTGTTGGAGATATGTCCGCAGTGGAAACACTCCACATTCAGCGAATCCGTCTGGCCTACAACAAACATAAGTAAAAACATTATCAATAGCGAATGATTTCCAAAAAAAATACCATTTTGAAATGAAACATTTTAAATGCCTCTGTTTGTCTGTTTGTCACTACGTACACTTAAACTAGTTTAGCTAAAATATTAAAATTTGCCTTGAATAAGCAGAATGAAGACCCATTAGAATACCAAGAATAACTGATTACACTGATTCAGAGTTAACATAGAATTAAGGATGTCTGGGAGGGGCAGTTACGAGCCGAAGCCACTTTCCATTATAACTTTTTTATACCTGAAGTATTGTAATCGTGCGAAAATTCGAGATCGAGTTTTCAACGGATTTTCAAGTTTTGTTGGTCCCCTGAATACGTTTTGACCATTTTCGCGATGATGATGACTGTCTGTGTGTGTCTGTCTGTGATTGGAAAGTTGTGAGCGCTCTACCGCTAAAACGATTGTAGCTATGAAATTGAAATTTGGAATGAAAGGAACTCATGTGCTAACTTAGATCTAATTAGTCTTTTGGAAAATTGAGACCCCTTTACTCCGGGACCAAAGTACATTTTAAAAGTTAACGCTTATGTTTATGACCTAATCAAAAATTTTGTAGAGAAAACTAAAATACATATTTTATGTGAAATACGATTTTTTGTAGGTAGTCCGGTTTTTGAGATACTCATACATGCCGAAAACCGAAATGTAAAACGCAAAAAATGAATTATATATATTTTTTAAATTATTGATAATTTTTATAAGAAAATTATAAAAAAGAAGAAACAATAAAATATATATGATGTGGCCATTACAGTCTATCTTCTTATACCAACCACGCTTACACACCACTTCTCTCCTTACCCTTTTTCAAAATAATTTTGAAACTGGCATTACTGGTTATAAGAAAGCCATTCTCAGAATTATTCTGTACAATGAAACAAATCATTATTTTCATATACCCAGTAATGCCAGTATGAAATGATTTTGAGAATGGGGAGGGAGAGAGAGTGATCCGTAAGTGCGATAATGACAGTCCAAGTCCTGTAATGACATTATATTTTTTGTTTTTCTTCCATTGGTATTGTATTAAATTTAATTTTTAAAATACATTTTAATGTTTCTTTTCTTTATTGAAATCCTTCCATGTTTATTAGTACATATACAAAAGACTATTTTTGATTTTATAAACATTTGAGCTCAAACTCCAAGTCTCTAGCTGTAATAGAGACCGAGATCTCTACACAGGCTCTGATGAAACCTGAATATCTTGGAAACGGCATACCCGATTTCCACCAAACATGGCTAAGAACCATCTCGCAAATATCAGCTTTTGAAACAAAAAAAACCGCTTTGAAATTGGTTCAGCCGTCTTGGAGCTACGATGCCACAGACAGACACACACATACAGACAAAGGCTTCAAACTTATAACACCACAGCGGGTTTATACATAATTTATTTTTAATTGTTGAGCATTTCTTACCAGTACTACAAATATAGATAGAAAAGAAGGCAGACCAATTTTATAAAAGAAGGCAGACCCATTTTATAAAAGAAGGCAGACCCATTTTATAAAAGAAGGCAGACCCATTTTATAAAAGAAGGCAGACTCATTTTATAAAAGAAGGCAGACCCATTTTATAAAAGAAGGCAGACCCATTTTATAAAAGAAGGCAGACCCATTTTATAAAAGAAGGCAGACCCATTTTATAAAAGAAGGCAGACCCATTTTATAAAAGAAGGCAGACCCATTTTATAAAAGAAGGCAGACCCATTTTATAAAAGAAGGCAGACCCATTTTATAAAAGAAGGCAGACCCATTCTATAACTAGTTGAAACATTCATAAATTCTTCACACATTTATTTACATATTTACAACTGTATAGTTCGTAATTAGCAGTGAGCTAGCTTCTATTGGGTTTGAGTGTGTTGAGAGAAAGGTTGTTTCGTATGTTTAAGTAGCGAGTAGTGTGTTGTGTTGTACGAAGGGTGATGTGTGGAGAGAGAGGAGTAAGGGACTGAGGGAGCCGCCTTGGGGAACTCCAGCTTTCTCCAAAAAATGCGACGATCTCTCAGATACCCTATAATTTCATAGCACTGAGTTGTATAAACTCCTTAAGTAAATTAGTCCTTTTCTCGGTTGTTGTAGTAATATATCGGCTGATATCAAGTCATAGGAAATTTTTAAGAAGGAAGTTTCAGTTCTACTTCATTTTTGTGTCAGTACTCGGTCTGTATGTTGGTCTTCTGTGGAGTGAATACTTTGGAAAGATAACCACAGCCTTCTCCTGGACATCCTTCGAAGTGGGTGTGATACCCCGAGAACTGCATTGCCTAGGAACTGTTTCTGGTGAGGATTCCCACTAAGAACCAGGATCACATCCCCCGACAACTTGAAATCCTCACATATGAAAATCTTCGACTGTCTTCATCTGGTTCTTTCTCTTCATGGCTTCTCTAAAAGGTCTCTCTCTAGTCCACTTCACTCCTCCCTAATAGTTATTATGAGTAATTACAAGTTTTGACTAATGTGATGTGCCGTAGCCTTTGGTTAAAAAGAAAAATTACTTAAATACAAACTTAATTAAATGTGCAAATGTTCTTTGTTTCCTGTTCTTCAAATTTACAATATGCTATAAATTGAAGTAAAAAAAATGAAATGAAAAATAAGTATAATTGGTGACAGTAAAAAACGAAAACTTTTGTGTTCGAGTAGGTTCGGATCATTACGGAAATAACCGATCTCTTTCTCTTCTTGGCCAAGGTAATGTAAGTCAATGAGTTGTAGAATTGGAAGGTAAAGATCAGCGAGAGGGAAGGTGAAAAGAACTGAAAACAGTTTCATCAGAGAAGAGACCCAGCTTTCTATGTAAGAGAACAATGTTATTTACCTTCTCATCCTTCAAATAGAAAAATTAATGAAGTTTCAAGTTCGATTTTAAAATATTTAGGCCTAACTCGACGTCTAGAAAAAGAAAATACAAAAATCACGATGGCGTTGGTCTGTTCATAAAGCTAACAATTGTAACCACTTGATCTCTCGAGGTACAGAATGATACTTGGATCGGAATACAAGAAAAAGAGAAAATGGGGAGGTAAGATTTGAAGAAAAAATTAATTTCGCACTACTTCCGGATTTGATTGATTATTGTGACTCATGCCCGGGCTTTACCTTTGAGGTCATATCGCCTACTACCTGGGCGCTCTTTTGGTGGAAGTCCTAAATTTTGCCTACCCAAGTTAGGGTCTATAAGTAGCTGACAACGTACAGGCTCGGGACCATCGCTTAATATCCCATCGAAGGACGGCGTGCTCAAGGTTTTTTTACCTCCCAAATAAAAAACCTAAGGGCCTCGGACGGGTTTCTTCAATTCAAACTATAGCGTTTGTCTACGTTCACTGGATACCGAGATATGGCGTTTGAAAAATTTTTTGCCCGCGTGATAAATAACATAGGTAACAGTTTCCGTTTTATGGTTCCCGCAGTTGTCTAGCACATACCATTTTGGTTTCTATAACAGGTATCATTAAATAAGCAACAATAATCAGGTGAACAATAAACACATTCTATAATATAGTGAATTAGTAATTGGAAGATTTTTTTTTTATTCAATGCCTTTAGATCATTACAAAATAAAACAAATGATAAATAGGCTACCTCCTGCCTGAGTGTGGGAGGGAGAGCAGTCAGCTGGCACTGTACATCACTGTTAATAGTTAAACGTATTATAGAGAGAAGAAACACAAAAAAAAAAGAGAAATAAAAAATAGTATCTTTAGTAAAAATAAATAAATGAGAAAAGAAAAAGTTACTAAAATAAGATAATATTCTCGTAATATAGAAGAAAAGTAAAATAAAAATTGATGAATAATGAAGTGCTGATGGAATGAACCTGACAACCCGGAGACCTGGCATTGAATTTTAATTGAGTGAGAGACAAGACAAGTGAACATGAAGTTGGCAGAGTACAAGCATACATGGGGCGGATTGTGACAGGGCAGGGAGAGAAGAGAGCAGAACAGAGCGTCGTGCTAGTCAGAGTAGAGAGAACTTAACAAGGACTCAACCTGATCCGAGCTCAGTCCGGTGACCCACTTCATGACCCTAGTCATATATCTCCTCAGAGAACCTCTCTCGTTTTCAATTCCTAGTTTTATATCTTTGGGCAAATGATTGAAAAGAGTTGCTATGAAAAACAGTGTCTGTCTGGTCGTTCAAGTGGGATAATGAGAAAGTACCGTAGCTCTGCAGGCGCAAATTTTATTTTACACTTGCTATATTAGGGTTTTCCAATTTTCAAATAACTAATCACTTTTTATTTTCAATTAATATAGAACGTTGTAACTTAAATCAGTAAATCAAATGTTTGTCACAATTTGAAATTCAATAAATAAGGAAGAAACGGTGTTATTGTTAGATAACCAACACTTACAATAACTAAATAAAACAAACTTATTTTTGAAATATTGTCTATTCCACTAAAGATATAAATATGTATATATATAACTACCGGTTTCGGCCTTACACCATCGTCAGGTCTAGTTATGAACTAAGTTAGTTTGCAGAGAGCGACCCTTCAAATACATCTCAGGTGAAAGGGTGCTATTAAAACTTGGGAGTCCCCCGGCTGTACCGTTAGCTATCTCATGAAATATTTCCTAACAAAACTTAGTTCTAAATTTACATAAAACAATATTATTAGACTAATACATGGAAAAATAACAAATAAATAAGTAAAAATACAAATAAATAAAATTAATTTATTAATAATAATATTAAGATTTAGATAACATGAAATGATTTAGATAACTTAGTTCATAACTAGACCTGACGACGGTGTAAGGCCGAAACCGGTAGTTATATATATATATATATATTTTTATATCTTTAGTGGAATAGACAATATTTCAAAAATAAGTTTGTTTTATTTATTTATAACGTCCGCGTTCCTCAACTTAGAACTTACAATAACGGTGTTATTGTTAGATAACCAACACTTACAATAACGGTATTATTGTTAGTTAACCAACACTTACAATAACGGTATTATTGTTAGTTAACCAACATACAATAAAAAAAAAAAGGTGGTTGGTGAATCACCGGCAACGTACTTTCCCAGAACGAATCAATCAATTAACTTCTCGTTCCCCCTCCAGAACCAGTCGACCGTGTGGGCTAATAATCAATAGTTGAATTACATAGGGGCTTCTAAATCCTCAAACTAAACTTTGTGTCAATAATTAAATGGGTATTGTCCTCATGAGGTGTTGACTTGAAATATGAAATTTAATATTCAAATACATTCATTACATCGACATTGTTAAGTTGAGCTCATTCTTTCCATAGATTCTGCTGAAAATTAATAAATGTTGTCCTTATGGGATTTTGAATTTACATATAAAATTTTGTGTCGAAACATTCAATACAACAACAGTTATTATTTTTATGTTAAGCTTCCTCCCTCATCCCCCCTTCCCTTTGGCCGGTTTGGCTGAAAATCAATAAGTGTCGTCCTTATGAGTTTCCTGATACACATATATAATTTTCTGTTCACAAACACACACATTTTTTCGAAACCTCCAAAAGGAAAGCCGAATATTGGGCTACTTACTGACCATGAGTCTGAAATAATCATAATTATTACCAATATTCCCAGTGATTTAAATGAGGGAAAAAAAAGTAAAAGCTGGATTAATAATAAAGTAAATTTTCTATTATTCAGAAATTCAGACTACGTCTGTCTGAAATACATTGCTCGTCTATCTACTCTTTTTTGAAAATGATCATTTGAAAATAAATAAATAAAACAAACTTGTTTTTGAAATATTGTCTATTCCACTAAAGATATATATACATATATAACTACCGGTTTCGGCTTTATACCATCGTCAGGTCTAGTTATGAACTAAGTCAGTTTGCAGAGAGCGACCCTTCAAATACATCTCAGGTCAAAGGCTATTAAAACTTGGGAGTCCCCCGGCTGTACCGTTAGCTAACTCATGAAATATTTCTTAACAAAACCTAGTTCTAAATTTACATAAAACAATGTCACTAGACTAATCGTGGAAAAATAACAAATAAATAAGTACAAATACAAGTAAATAATAAAAATAGAAATAAGATTAATAATAATGTTAAGATTTAGATAACTTGAAACATATATGTGGAACCAAATATTAATAACAGATAATACAAACATATAAGTATGTGGAAACAGAACTGGTTTAGGCTGTTAACAAAGGGGAATAGTTGAAATAAATTTGGTCATTCATACAAATGTTCCTTTTGTTAGCTTTATTTATTTCTAATTGTTCTAAGCTATTAAGTAGCCTGCTTTTTGGGCAATAATGGAGATATTTGATGCCTGTAGATGGGTCGAAAGTGTGGCTATTGTCAATTATGTGGGTCGCGAATGTAGAACGGTTTCCTCGGTTCTTTATTTCGGCCGTGTGTTCTTTAATTCTTTCCTTAAAACGACGTCCTGTCTGTCCAATGTATAATTGACTGCACGTCGCACATTCTAGACTATAAACACCGCTTCTATTTTCAATATCTGTTTTGTCCCTACCTCTCTCTAGGCACTGGCTTATGGGATTGATAGTTTTAAACCCGATATTGAAACCTTCTTTTTTCAACTCTTTACCTATTTTTTCTGAAATTTTTCCGTGGTAAGTTAAGCTGACCCATTTATTATACACTTTATTTTGTGTCTGGTTCCAAAAGGTTACAAAGTTCTATTTTTTCAAAAATGGACCTATTTGAGTTGTTTATTAGGCCCCTAACTATGACAATAGCCACACTCGACCCATCTACAGGCATCAAATATCTCCATTATTGCCCAAAAAGCAGGCTACTTAATAGCTTAGAACAATTAGAAATAAATAAAGCTAACAAAAGGAACATTTGTATGAATGACCAAATTTATTTCAACTATTCCCCTTTGTTAACACCCTAAACCAGTTCTGTTTCCACATATATGTTTGTATTATCTGTTATGTTTCAAGTTATCTAAATCTTAACATTATTATTAATTTTATTTCTATTTTTTATTATTTATTTGTATTTGTACTTATTTATTTGTTATTTTTCCACGTATTAGTCTCTGACAATCTTTTATGTAAATTTAGAACTAGGTTTTGTTAAGAAATATTTCATGAGTTAGCTAACGGTACAGCCGGGGGACTCCCAAGTTTTAATAGCACCCTTTGACCTGAGATGTATTTGAAGGGTCGCTCTCTGCAAACTGACTTAGTTCATAACTAGACCTGACGATGGTATAAAGCCGAAACCGGTAGTTATATATGTATATATATATCTTTAGTGGAATAGACAATATTTCAAAAACAAGTTTGTTTTATTTATTTATTACAAGTTTCCACAATATGTCCGCGTTTCTCAACTTAGAAGTCATTTGAAAATAGTCATTAAACATAACTTACAGTACATAGATACATTTTTTCATGATTTATAACATTACTGTACTTTTTGTTATAAGCAGTCACACATAAGCTGCTCTACAAAAACAGTGGGTTAATATGTCCGCCCAATTAGTCAAACTGATGAAGCCCATAGTAAACAAGCAATTTAGATTTTGACATAAAAGTGGCAACAATATTATACAATTATATTTACAACAATATAAAAATACAGAAGTGTATATAAATAGGTTAAATTGCAATAGACATACCCAATGTTTCAGCCAGGGTCTCAACTACTTTCATGACGTCGTCACAACCTTTCTCCTGGACTGAAAATACAAAAAAAATGTATCTACTCACTATAAGCTATATTTAATGACTATTTTCAAATGATCATTTTCAAAAAAGAGTAGATAGACGAGCAATGTATTTCAGACAGACGTAGTCAGAATTTCTGAATAGAAAATTTATTATATTACTGGTCCAGCTTTTACTTTTTTCCCTCATTTAAATCACTGGGAATATTGCTAATAATTATAATGAAATTTATAATGATTATTTCAGACTCGTCATGGTCAATAAGTAGCCCAAACAGTTTCTTTTACAAGGAAAAAAGAAATGTAAATAGCCTATAAGTTTCGAACTATAAGGAGAAAGAAGCCAAACTAAAGTCTTGAATTACCTGCATTTTGCAGCATTTCTTGCATTAACTGCAAGAAACTTGACTGAAAAAAGTCTTTTGACATCATGAAACTCCAAACTAAACGAATAGGTTAAATCTCGTTAAACGGGTCGACTGCGGTAGAATGAGTCATTCTGGATGACGAATAAAGGCGCAGTGTTGCCAACCCCAAAATGAGACAAAAAAAAAAAATTAGGAAGAAAAAGCTGCAGAAATGCAGGGAAACTGATTTAAATGGTTAAATGCTTGTAATTTTGTATGCTTAAAACTAAGTCAAGTAAATAATAAATTTTGTTTTTGCAGGCACTAGGCAGCAACTCACATAGCGTAGTTACTAAACGGTGGACAAAGTAAAAAAAAAAGACTACAGGAACTTGTATCCCCAAAGAGAAAGTATTTTCTTCACCCTTCCTTCCAGACTAAATAAATCCTAACTGTAGTTTATGCACCCAGTTAAAGTTGATGATAGCATTATCTTATCATTGATCTCTATATACATGTATATTAAGGTATAAAAAAAAATACAGATAAGTACGTTTATAAGAGAGGAGAAAAAAATAATGTTTTATTTTTCTCTATCCGGTTATTGCACGTTATTTACTTCAGGTAAAGAAATCTGACGCAAAGTTACTCCTATGCAATCCCGCATTTCCCCCCCCAATTTGTCGGAGCCTCAAAAATCTTAATCACCGTCGACCTATGAAAACGATTGGGGATCTTCAAAATAAAATGATCGATATAAGATTAGTAACTTGTTTGTGTTACCTTCCCAGAGGGACATGTTTATTTGGTCTATTGTATATGTTTATATTTTTCAGTGATCTTATTCTGTAATTTTATGAACAAACATGGTAAATTCTAAATTGGATTATATTGTGATTCAAGCGATGAAGTACTTGTATTTTACTAAAATTTTATATTTATTTGTAGTTCAGTTTGCTTCACCGAAAAGAACATTCACATGAAGATAGTATTTGGTCCTGTGGATGGGGCCGGATTGCACACAAAAAGAATAAAGATGCAAATGGCGAAGAAGATGACTCAAGGTTGGTTTTATCGTGAATCCTGTATTAAAATGTGCATTTCTCTTAATTTGTCATTAATTTTTTTATACGATTTTAGGGAGTCAATGGAAACAGAAGAAGTGGAAGATATTATTGTTACTGGTTCTATGGACAACTGTGTAAAAGTTTGGAATTATGTCGATAATAAATTGTTACAGAAATACAACATGGAAGGACATTGTTTTGGTGTAGTTTCATTGGATATAAATTATGATTCATCAAGTAGGTATCTATGATTTTGCTTAAATGGTATTGTGATATTGTTTGTGAAATAAACTTAGGCACGCCATTCTTTGGATGGGACGTTAAGCGACCGAGCCTGTACTTTGTGAAATACTCGTTAAAGACCTCACCCTAGATGCTTAAAAATTTAGGAGTGTCATAGTAGAGTCGTGCTCTTATCCACCAGACTGACGAAAGAGCGCTCTGGTAGCAGGCGATATGACCTCGTAGTTAAAGCCCGGACGTAAGTCAAAATTACTAACCTATTAGTATTGAACTGGTTCCAGGTCTACTTTGTGAAAATTCATATTGTTAAGTATAAAATAATACACACACACTACTTGTCAATATTTTCACTATATTGGTCAAAATTACACGACTATAGTTTCGCCTCTTACATCATTATCAAGTGAACTAAACCAAGAGTTCTGCTCAACTAAACACTTCACTCCTAAGTCTGCCTTCTTCAAACATGCGATTGAATCCAACCACCTATCTTTCTAAAAATTACGTTAATGTATTTTGCAATGTTACTGTTTTATCACCTGCTCTGTAGTTATCATCTACACTTGTTATTTACAGTTACTCTTGTCACATTGCCTAATTTATGACCTTGTTTGTGCTGCCTTGTGTTTAGTTCAGCAGAACTCTTGGTTTAGTTCACTTGATAATGCCGTAAGAGGCGAAACTATAGTCGTATAATTTTGATCAATATAGTGAAAATATTGACAAGTAGTGTGTGTGTGTATTCTTTTAACCTTCTTAATTATTTTTTTCCGGCGAGGATCTTCCAGAGATGTCACTCCTCCAAGTCTGGAGGAACTTTAAAATAAAATACCATTGAGTATCTTAGAGATGTCTAAGAAACAGAAAATTTTAAAAGAAATATTCTCAAAATCGACTTCAAGGAATTTATCGTGATTTTTTATAAAAAAAAAAAAACAATTAAAATGGAAAGTCTTGTTCTATCGTAGAAAGGGTCGAGAGTCGTTCCATGGCAGCTAGGCCAACTTTAGGAGTACTGCTCGAACTCCCTAATGCCCATGATTAGCCCTATAGGAACGCGTAGTTCCAGCCAGTTCATTCTCCTTCCCTTTCATTGTATTCTTGCACGTACTTGTGTGTATTCAAAATGATCACAGTATACGCCAATGGTCACTTCTGCTGTCCGATTCAGGGTTTAGCGGCTTCATGCAATGTTCCATGCAGCTCAGACCAGTTATTTGTTTCAACAAAGAGCTTATAAATTGTTTTTCTTTGCCCTCAGTGATCGTGACGAGTTCATTAGACTCGACAATTCGACTATGGAACACGGAGGATGGGTGCCTCTCCAGGAAGATAGAGGCCGGGCCTCTGGACATCTGGACAGTCGCCTTCTCTCCAGACTCAAAACACATTGTGACCGGATGTCACTCGGGCAAGATTAACATCTACAGTACCGACTCAGGGACCCTCGAGTCCACCCTAGACACCAGGGGGAAGTTTATACTTAGTGTCGCCTATGTAAGTAACTCACTTTTAAGTAGTTTTTCCTTTTTAGTTGACCACCGATTGTTTGAATGGTGAACTGTTGTATTAGGTCACAAATAGTAGTAATATCGGAGCCCCGTTCAATCATCGGTTCAAAGAAAGTTGTACATATTCTTGAACCATTTCAAAAACTAAAGTTTTGTTGCATGACATTTTCTTCAACAATATTATTGACCACTAATGATAGATTGTATTGAAACTCAAATAATTCTCCTGTAAAACATTTTACAAATTTGCATCTCTTAAGAGAAAATAAATTTGAATAGTGACATCTCCATACAAAGTGTTCCCTTCTGAAGGTCGTAACATATCTATATATTTGTCCACTTTTTAGCAGACTTGTTTCGGACTTGAATGAATTACGGTCTCCATCCCATTTAAAAATTTATATTGAAGATGATTGGGAGATATGAAATTTCAATGTTCAATAGTTCTGTTTCATTAACAAAAAATAGTAGATGCTTTTATATTTATAACTAAGAATCAGACTGGAAATTGATATTAAAAACGTATTTTTGCTGTAAATGCTACGGAGAGGAAGGTCTTTTCATTCTTAAATATGGAAGAAGGAAAACTTAAAATATGTTTTTCTATTTCATTTTATTTGAAATGGCTTCAGATGAATAAGGCAACGTTAGCTCTGGAACATCTCAATCTAAAATAAATAGACTCGACAGTATCTTTACAAGTTGAGGCAAGTCGAGGTTCTATCGTATACTCGTAAATAAAAAATCAGTATTTGGCCAACTTTTCGGAAACTATTCATTTCATTCTTCAGCGTTATAATGACTTGAGGAAGTGTGGTGAAGGTGGCTTATCTTAGTAGACTATCAGAAACAAACATTTACCATTCGAGTCACAATAAGCGATGGTCCCGAGCCTGTGCGTTGTTAGCTACTCGTTATAGACCCCTACCCTAGGTGAATAAACCTGAATCGACAAAATATAGGACTCCCAGAGTAGAGTCGGGCTCAATGTCCACCAAGGCGACAAAAGAGTGCTCTGGTAATAGGTAAAATGATCTTGTAGTTAAAGCCCGGACATGAGTCACAATAACTAACTAATAACTTATGTATTTGTGTGTACAGAGTCCAGACGGGAAGTACATAGCCTCCGGAGCAGTGGATGGTATTATCAACGTATTTGACGTTGCGCAGGGAAAGTTGGTCCACACGCTGGAAGGGCACGCCATGCCAGTCCGTTCTCTAACCTTCTCACCGGACTCAGAGCTCCTTCTCACCGCCTCCGATGACAAACACATGAAACTCTATGACATGTAAGTAATAACAATTATATTTATTTCTGTTAAACCATAGCATGGTAATAGTACATATCCAAGGCGCTCGAACGCTACCTCATTTTTGGAAAAACCTAATGTTTCAGAAAAAAAAAAAATGTTCTGTGAATCATCGGCTATGTGCTTCCCCAGCACGATTTAATCAATTAAGTTTTCGCTCTCCTTCCAAGACTTACGTAGAGGCTTCTGAATTCTCATACTAAATTTTGTATCGATACATTCATTACATCGGCAGTTATTAGATTATTTGGGTCGAAACCTCTTTTCCTTCGGGCGATTTCGCGAAAAATTGATAGGTGCCATCCTTATGGGTTTTGAATTTAAAAAAAAAATATATAGTCGATATATTAACATGGGCAGTTTTTTAATTTTTTAGTTGAGTCCCTACTCTGATTCTCCTCTCCGCTTCGGCTGATTCCGCTGAAAATTCATATGTGTCATCCTTATAGGACTTTGAATTTACATATGAAATTTGGAGTCAATACATTCATTACAATGGCAGTTATTTGAGTTTTGTGTCGAACCTCTCCTTTCCTTTGGTCGATTTGACTGAACATTTTTAAGTGTCGTCCTTAGAGGGTTCTGGATACACCTGTAAAATTTCGTGTCGGTACATTCAATCTATCATGAGTTATCGTGTTCGCAGACATGAAATTTCATTGAAAACTGCGAAATATGCAGTAAAAACTGTATATTATGCAGCAAAAATGCTCTAAATATGCAATAAAAAAGCTAAAACATTCAATTATACTAATGTGCAGTAAAATAATTTCATAAGTTTTGAACTGAAAAAGAAATTGGAGGAGGAAATTCAAAAATTAAACCTAAATGAATTGAAAATGTTGTATTTTTTTTTTTTTTTACATTTCAAAATATGATAATACGATAATTGGACGACCAAAAAACAGCAAAATATGAACGTATATAATTTTAAAAAATGATTAAAACATAATATAGTACCTACCTATAAAAAACTTTATTTTTAAACCAAAATATGAAAATATGTAATACAAACTAAAAAAGAAGAAAAGAAAAAACAATAATTAATACCTAATCGTATTTAAAAAAATAAAAAAGAAACATATCTAAAACCTTAAATAGTCAAAAAAATAATCCTTTCCCCGGTCGCGCTGCGCTGATCAAAAAGCAAGAGAAATGACAAAAGAGCTCACCTGTATTCACAGGTTGGTCAATCTGTGATTTTCTTTCACATGGAACTTGTTTTGAACTATATTTGCAAAAAACAACTTTTCCATCAGTCGTGAAAACTGTTGCATCTTTGCTATTGAATGTCTCGATCCAATGTTTAAATGTACAGGAAAACGTTAAACTAATTTTTGACATTTTTAAGAAAAAAAAAAAAATTTACAATCTTTCGTACAACTTACAACTATCAAACTGAAACTGAGTGTCGTGTGTAAGGGCAAAAAAGGAGTGATTGAAAGCCGAGAAATGACATTACTCATTACTCGAAGAAGTAAATTATTGAGGGCTAGCGTTGTTTTTTTCGGCGAATATTATGTTTATGTACATAAGATTTTAAACTAGAATTTCATTTCCAAGGTTTTATTTTATTTATTTTTAAATCAGAACATCAAAATAAGCAAATGTATGCATTCATCACCAAATACGCTAAAATACATGCAATATATATAATATGCAAAATAAAATTACGCTTAATTGCATCCAAGTGTTCTAATTCGTAAAGATATTTGGTCAACTGTCAAAAAAAAATGACATAAACAAAATATGCAGTTGGATAAAAATCCAGGCTCTGTTAATAAGCTATGAAGATGTGGAAGATATTAAAAACTAGCAGTAATACCCGGCGTTGCCCGGGGAACTTTGACTTTTCTCCCAATATCTCCTATAAGTTATTCGTTTCTTCAACAGTACATTCATGGTGTTATAATTTTCTATTATTCATAAGGAATAAGGCTTATAGTCCTTGAACGTCAGACATCCCAGCTAGTAAGTTTTTAGGACCTCTGGGCACCGCAGCTAGTATGCGCCTTTCAACGGCGGAAACCACAGCTAGTGAATACTAAGCATCGCTGGACATCCGCGTATATTTCAATTTGAGGTCTAACAATACTACATGTAAAATTTCGTGACAATCCGACCATTAGTTAATGACCTAGCACTATATTTATACTTAGGCCTACCCCCACAACCCCCCCTCCCGTTCACAATTTCGTGACGTCACACACTTTGTTTTTATATGCAAGTCGCTCGAAGAGAACGGAAAGATAAGAGCCCCCCAATTCTGGAATCCCAATAACTGCCGATGCAATGAATGTATCAACATCAAATTTCGTATTTAAAATTAACATCTACTGAGGACATAACCAGTCAAATTTCAGCGATATCAACTGAGGAGAGGGAGAGTTCCGGGGTGGAGGTCTTTTTCAAAAATCCCAATAACTGCCGATGTAATGAATGTATCAATATCAAATTTCGTATTTAAGATTAACATCTACTGAGGACATAACCAGTCAAATTTCAGCGATATCAACTGAGGGGAGGGGGGAGTTCCGGGGTGGGGCCCTTTTCAAAAATCCCAATAACTGCCGATGTAATGAATGTATCAACATCAAATTTCGTATTTAAGATTAACATCTACTGAGGACATAACCAGTCAAATTCAGGCGATATCAACTGAGGGGAGGGGGGAGTTTCGGGGTGGGGCCCTTTTCAAAAATCCCAATAACTGCCGATGTAATGAATGTATCAAATTTCGTATTTAAGATTAACATCTACTGAGGACATAACCAGTCAAATTTCAGCGATATCAACTGAGGAGAGGGAGAGTTCCGGGGTGGGGGTCTTTTCAAAAATCCCAATAACTGCCGATGTAATGAATGTATCAACATCAAATTTCGTATTTAAGATTAACATCTACTGAGGACATAACCAGTCAAATTTCAGCGATATCAACTGAGGGGAGGGGGGAGTTCCGGGGTGGGGCCCTTTTCAAAAATCCCAATAACTGCCGATGTAATGAATGTATCAATATCAAATTTCGTATTTAAGATTAACATCTACTGAGGACATAACCAGTCAAATTTCAGCGATATCAACTGAGGGGAGGGGGGAGTTCCGGGGTGGGGCCCTTTTCAAAAATCCCAATAACTGCCGATGTAATGAATGTATCAACATCAAATTTCGTATTTAAGATTAACATCTACTGAGGACATAACCAGTCAAATTCAGGCGATATCAACTGAGGGGAGGGGGGAGTTCCGGGGTGGGGCCCTTTTCAAAAATCCCAATAACTGCCGATGTAATGAATGTATCAACATCAAATTTCGTATTTAAGATTAACATCTACTGAGGACATAATCAGTCAAATTTCAGCGATATCAACATCAAATTTCGTATTTAAAATTAACATCCACTGAGGACATTACCAGACAAATTTCAGCGATATCAACTGAGAGGAGGGGGGAGTTCCGGGATAGTAACTGTTTGGGACTCCTGGGCACACAGGGAAGGGATAAGAGCATTGGATGCTTTGGTCCCTAGGTGCACACAACAACCCTCCGAATATATCTAAATCTGTCTATGGTTGACTATCATCGCTTCTGGTTGCTGCCTATCTGGCGACATTGGTGTCCTAATCTATATTTCTGTCTTGACAATTTTAGTTCAAACCTATTTTATCTTTACACGTGTTGTCTAATCAGCTCAGGATCGCGAATTGGAAATCTAGACGGGACTCTTAGTTTTTTAACCTTCTCCGTTTCAAAAATTTGAGATATCACATAGCGGATTTTTCAATTTGGCTTTTAAGAATTCTATATGGGTAATTCCATACGAACTCAGCATGGCATGCAATGGGCCGATTTTTTATCGAAAAACTGATGTCATTTTCGGATTCCTCGACCAAAAATTAGTCTAAATCCAACTTTTTAGATTTTTTCAACTGTGGTATTGACCTGTACGATTAAAATGACTTTTTCATAGATTTCAAGTTTGTAGAACTACGCGCTTCGATTATTTAATTCTCATAGTAAGGTTTTTGTTCAAAATATATGTATCGCACATGATTCTTATTGGAAATTGAACGTAGAATCTGAAAATGTCACCAAAAACTGCAAAATTATCATCTGGTTCATAAAAAACGCGATTTTTCAATTTTTTTGACTCAGATTTATTAATATAGAATAATTTTGCCTAATAATAGCCTAGAGAAATTGACATATGAATTAACTAATTAATATTGCGGGGTTAACACAGAGGAAATTAAAAAAGATGACATAAAAGAAATTTTAAGTGTTATTGTATTTATTTTTGCAGCCAACATCCGAACACGGTGACGACACTGTCTGGCCACGCCTCCTGGGTACTGTCTGTAGCATTCAGTCCGGACAACACCCACTTCGCCTCCAGCTCCTCGGACGGCACAGTTCGGGTGTGGAACCTCAACAGTAGGTCCTGTCTTCATACCTTCACTGACCACACGGATCAGGTTAGTACTCTCCTCTCTCTGTGTTTTCAGAAAAATTATTTTTTTAGGAAATGCGCGAACAATACTGTACGATTTTAAGTGTTGTAGTTGATTTTAATAATTATTTAGGAAGAGAGAGATCAGGCTTGTGGTTGATAGAACAAACAAAGTATTTTTATCAAGACACTGAGTGTGCCTTCTTCAAGGGCTTATATTAACATTTATACAATAAAAAATAAATAAAAACGTATGTTTTTTTAAAATATTGGCTATTTCACAAAAACTATATAATTTATGGAAGTACTTTCCGTATTGCTACCATCTTCAGCCACGACTTAACAAATACTAAATGGAAGTTCAAAAGTTTACATTCCGAACTGTCCCCACGAGGTTTTTCCCTACCCCTCTCCTCCTGTACTGTAAAGACTTAAAAACATGGAAAACATTAGAAATAATTTCATCTCAATTAGAAATTTTGAAATATCAGTGCTGATTAAAATAGAAATATATATGTATATATGAAATAAATCAAAATTAGACCCAACAAATAATGCAGGGACAACAAAATGGGTGGGATTACCATATTTTGAGAAAATTTCAGAACAGATAGGCAATATAATATATACTTAAAAAAAGAAGACATTCGGGATATTTTTCAGAACAAATAATACACTATACAAATATCTCAACAACAATAAAGACCAAATTAAAACAGAGATAAATGTGGAGTTTAGCAGCTAGAATGTATTTCTTGCAATTTAGTTTATATAAGGAAGTTGAAAAATTATTTAAAACAGGGTAAAAGAACACATATCAGAAATAGGGTTAAACATTGACATTACATACAACTCAGTAAAATCAACTTTCGCACAACACATCAACCAAAACAAACACTATTTTGACATAAATACAGGCGCTGTCTACATTCTTGTGACAAAGGTACATTACTCATCAACTCACTGGAAAAACTGGAAACAAACAGAGCAAAAATGAAATTGTATGAACGATCAGACCAATCTGAAATATTCACCCCTTTTATAGATAATAATATAAGACTCTGCATATACGTACTTACTTTCTCAAAATAAATAAATGGGAGGAGTGGTTCAGTAATAATATATCATATATGAAATAAGAATCTCCTTATACAAACCAAAAAGTACAAAATTTCAAATTTACATTTTTGGAGGGTTAAGACTTTTTATCTTAGAACCCATTTTGTAAAACTTCGCTTTTATACTCTAGTTTTGGTGATATCTTTTTTCGTTGTAGAGCCAACAGATGAATTATTATTATATATAGAGATAATTTAAGAATTATAATAATATATGTAATAGTGACATATGAGGAAATTATTACAATTTCAGAATTACATGTAGTTGGCCACACACACGACTGAAAAGATAAGAACTAAATAGACACTAAACGTTTATAGAGACTACTTGATCAGAGGTCTAAATTATCTCTCAAAACAAAACGAATGGTATATAATAGTTTTCTTAAACCTATGTAGACTTACGGACTTGAATTATGGGGTTCTGCAAAAGCATCCAATCTCTTCAACCCAAAATCGTACGTCTAATAGCCAATGCTCCTTATTATGTCTCCAACAAAACCCGTCATCTACACCTCAAAGTTCCTTTCATCGCCGAAGTACTTAAAATGACATATAAGAGATTCCATTCCTCCCGTAGTTCCCACAATAATCCTCTAATCCGTGCTCTTCACTCCGACACACTTCCCCAAACCCCTGAAAGACGTCTTAAGCAGTGACTGTGATGAGAGTAGCTCCCTCTAGTTAGTAGCAGTGACTGTGATGAGAGTAACTCAGTGTTTAGGAAGTGTCACCTCATGTCATCAACTCATTTTCCCTACAGCCCATTTGCTAGTTGTGTACTTTTCACAGTCGTAAATATCTTATTGTAAATATATTTTTAAAAAACAATGACTTGTAAAAGGAATAGATATATTTTATTAATGTAAATAGAAACTTGCCGCACAGATCGAATTTGAAAAACATTGGAACTAATCATTGTATCGTGTTGTGTATTGTGTTTTACAATCTCTCTCCCCTCACAGCTCATGTCCAGAGAAGTAGCCGGCTCTCCATCTGTCTCTGAAGGCATGTTGTCCCTCTAGAATCTTGTGTTTTACCAGAGGGCTGTACATACCACACCCAATGATCTCGTCTTCCTATAAGTCTCTCCCTCCACTGGACAGATTGTTACTCTACAGTTTCATTAGCCCAGTTGGAACATAACTTGATTTTCACTTGTTACCATATGTATGTAGTATGTTCCCGACAAGGTCACTTAATATTTATCTATATATATTTTCTCTCTGATCTCAGTTTTTCCTTATAATCCATCCTTATTATTATTATTCTTACTTTGTTTTTCTTTAATTTTTCACTTTAGTTTATTTTCATTGTTTTAATTTAATCATTGCTCGTCATTAACACTTATTGTTTCTTTAGTTGATTCCTAGAAGTCTCTTGTCTTTGTTTTCTTTATTCTTTCTCAATTGGCTTATACTTGCATTCTTTTGTTATTATTCTTAGATGACGTATGTCCCAGAATAATGATTATTCTTTATTTCAAAAGCCCTTTCACGACTTACAGCGTAGTTTACGCTGTATAACTTATTTAATAGTTTTAGTATAATTCTCATCTACTCCACCTATACTTCTATTCCTAGCAATAAGATTATATACTTATTAACGATATTTTAACTTAATTTATATTTTTAGGTGTGGCAGGTGAAGTACAACCCCGATTCCAACAAAATTTTGTCAGTGTCAAACGACAATGCTATAAATATATATTCACATATTAAAGAGACAGAGAAAAACACAGACCAAGATGTGGATATGTTGTAAATGTATTTTTTTTATTTATTTAAAAATATATAACTTTAAGTACAATTTGTTCTTCTAAATTCTACCTCACAATTTCCCTGATTTTTACTTCACTTCTTTTGGCTTTATCAATACTAATTATGTCTTAATATCTCTTCCCAAAAGAATCAAGTAATTGATAGTGTAATGTGAAACCATATATCTTATAGAAGTAAAATATGTTCTCTTCCCACTCTGTTTTATGCTCGACGAGTACCGGTTTTCCATAGAAGACCTAGTGTTCGTTTGGTAACCACACTATACGGGTGGGATAGGTTCTGGTCGGAAATATTATAACAAGCGAAATTATACAGATTTCAAAAGATGAACAGTAGAGTATCTGTAACTTTATTCACGTTGGGAGGACAGGACAGGCATCCTAGCTCAGTTGGTAAACGCTAGTTTGACCTTCTCAAGAGAAGATCCCCAGGGTTATTTATTAAAATTATACAAAAATATATTTTAATAACGCAGCTAACCTCTCCCCCTTCCACTTGCTTAGCGCTTTAGGCCTCGATTGCTCTCTCAGCAAATCTAACCATTAAAGCCTACTAGGTTACTAACACTAGCCAGTTAACCACTAAAGTCTCTCTAGGATTGTAAATTTCTCATTTAATATTAACATTTTGTACCCCTTCCTCTGTTTAATGTTTTTGAAATCTTATGTAGCCTAAAGCATATTCCTGAATAGACAAATTCGAAATATGTTTAGCCATTTTCCTGTTATGGTGGTACAAAGAGCCAATAAGCGAACAGACTAGAAGTATGAACTTTGTTTAACCTGAACAGAACACAAACTAAGAAGTTAAAGAAAATACTCAATGGAGGAGAGTCTTCTTACAGTTTAATTTATCAAAAATTGCAGTTAAGGTATAGCAGAAAATGATGACAAACTAACAGTATTAGAACTATAGTGTAGTTCATTGATAACATTTTTGCAGAGATATTGTAAAACACTTGATAACAATATAAAGAAAAACGTATGTTTTTTAAAAATATTTTATATTTCACAATATATATAAAATATTATTTGTTAAGTCGTGGCTGAAGATGGTAGCAATACCGAAAGTACTCCCATATATTTTGTGAAATGGACAATATTTTTTTAAAACAAGTTTTTCTTTATATTTTTTAAATTCTTATTATTAGTAGAATGTGGGTATCAATTGTTATACTTAGTTATTGTGCCTCATGCCCGGGCTTCTACTACGAGGTCATATCGCCTACAACCAGGGTGCTTTTTTGTCGATCTTGTGAACATGAGTCCGACTATTAGGGGGTCCTCAATTTTGCCTATCCAGGTTTATTCACCTAGGATAGATCTTTTTAACGAGTATCTGAGTTCGTACAGGCTCGGGACCGTCGTTTAATGTCCCATCAATTGTTAAAAGAATTGTAATAATTATTATATGGGTTAGCTGAAGTATCTATTGTGTCGGATAAAAATATATTGTCAATCAAATATGAATACAATTCTGTATATAAAATAAAATAAATAATTTATTTACTATGAAAAAGTATTATCTTTAGGTTTAAAAAAAAAATGTAATAATGTTTTGAAGAAGGTTCATGTCTTTAAAATGTAGTTCTTTTAAAATACATATGGGTAAGATCTAGAAGTAATCAAGGTTATTTTTTCAATAATTTCAAATATACAATTCAACATATGAAGGTTTTAGAAATGCATTTTTAGAAATAAGAGAGAAAAATATAAAAAAATGTTAAATTGTTTTTAACGAGGAGGATATTCCCAAGTTATATACATGAGGAAATGGTGTGACACTGATGGCCAAGAAACGAGGTAAGTTGCATTCTCTTATATTATTAAATTGTATTACTTTTTGACGTGCTTAAATAAATATGTTTTATAAAAGGACGATTCTGATTGACAGAACATATAAAGTTATAGATACTAATGATCGGAATACTTTCCAAAACGTCTATAATTCCTAATTTTTAGAATATAATCAAAATATAAATTGGGAGAAGTAATCATGCGATGAGTGTAATAATATATTTTTTGTTATATTCACGAGTAAGAGGGCGCCGGTAGCTCAGTGGTATGCGTGCTTGCCTTCTGAGCTCAAGGTTGTAGGTTCGAAACCCGACCGAGGCCCTTAGTTTATTTTATCTAGGAGGTAAATTAAACTTAAGCATGCCGTCCTTCGGATGGGGCGTTAAGCGATGGTCCCGAGCCTGCATGATGTCAGGTACTCGTTAAAGACCCCTACCCTAGATGAATTAAAATTTAGGGTAGGCAAAATTTAGGTTTCCCACAATAGATTTGGGCTCATGTCCACCTGAGTGACGAAAGAGCGCTCTGGTAGTAGGCGATATGACCTCGTAGTTAAAGCCCGGGCATGAGCCATAATAACTAACTTATATTCACGAGTATACTGATCTATGAGTCTGTTAGTGAATGCCGCGGTTCAAACAACCCTGATATACTAGAAAAGTATTCTGAATCCACTTTTCAATATTTTCAGTTTCAAAGAATATATGCCCTAAATTTGGGCTCCATAAAAAACATTATTATTGTTTATTTATTCCCACTTATTTATTTTTCATTTCCATTCAAGATCAATACTTGTTTTTGATATATTTTTTTCCTTAGATTAATTTTAAAAATTTCAGAATGATTTGTTGAACTTTTCTGAGCATAGTCTGAAAAAAAAAAAATGCAATATTCCTACTTAGGTACTTCCATACTTCTGTCAAATCACACTTAAGAATCAGCATTAATCTTGAGTCTCATTTCGCTTCTTCTCAGTAGAATTTTAAATAAAACAGTCGAATCGAAGAATAGGAATATGTGGAATAAAAAGTGGTCGGTGAGTCACCGGCAATGTACTACCCATAGGAATTCCTCAAGTATGTTTCCGCTCTCCCTCCAAATCCAATCGCGACCGTTTGGGCTACAAATCAATATTTGACTTACATAGCGGCGTCTAAACTCTCATACTAAATTTTGTGTCAATAGGGTTTTTGAGTTGAGCCATTAATAGGTGCCGTCCTTATGGAGTTTTGAATTTACATTCGCACTTATTGGGTTGGGGTTTTTGAGTTGAGCCCCCTTCCTTTGTTTGATCTTTTTTCCCTTAAGTTGATTCCGCTGAAAATTAGTAGGTGTCGTCCTATAGGCTTTTGAATTTACACATGAAATTTCGTGTCAATACATTCATTACAACGGCAGTTATTAGAGACTTGTGTTAAGCCTCCTCCATAATCCATCCTTCCATTTCGCTGATTTGGCTGAAAATCAATAGGAGTCGTCCTTAGAGGGTTCCGGATACACGTATAAAATTTCATGTCGATATACTAATTTTATCGAGAGTTATCGTGTTCACACACAGACACGATTTTTTTTTAAAATTTAAAACTGAATATTGTATTTTTGACCGATTACATAAGTTCCACTATAATTCGTAGTATGGGAAGTAACATATGGAAAATGTCGTATGTTATAGGGAATAAAGGGTAGTAGCAATAGGCGCAGTGACTATCAAAATTGATCTCCACAACTTTGAGCTGCCTTCTGGCTTTGTTACTGTTTTACTAAAAGAATAATATGATGGAAATTCAGATCACATATTTCGCTAGTATCTGTCCCAAGTTAAAAAAAAAAATATTCGAATGAAACGTGAAGGCAGAAGCGTTGGCCGAATTGACATGGAACGATCCAATGGTCGCTATAACATATTATATATTTGTAAAATAAGCCATATTCATACTGATCGTTACATCAGGTTAGATTAAGATGGCAGTGAATATCGAATGTTATATCGTTTGAGTTAACTGGATCGTTCTCTGGAACATTGTACAGACAGGACTAGAGTTGTGTTATGTATGATATTGGTTTGTTGAGGGCCTCGGGAGGCGGTGCGTGAGGCGTTACTGGAGGCGATAGATCTGCCCTGCCCAGTGGATATCAATCTCCAAGCCTCCACTGTGGTTCGCCTTCCACCACTCATCAGGACCAACTTTCGGGAGACACCCTCTCGCATGAAGATCACCAACAATGGATCCACTGGTATCTCACTTACTATTTTCGTTTTTTTTTAAATATTGTCAATAATACATAAAATATTGAAAATAATACATAGACTACCGTTTTCGGGATTACACCATCGTCAGGTTCAGTTATAAACTAAGACCAAACCAGTTTTCGTTCTCGATTTCAGTTCTGTTTCCACACATGCATTTTGTGTGATGGTTATTTTTACTCCATATATCTGTAGCGACCTATGTATCGGAGGATCCAACATGGATTTAGGAACTCACCATACAGCTTCCATTTAAGGCCGACAGGTGCATCCAAGTCAGTCCTCAAGAAACCTTTGTACAAGCTTGTTTCGATTAAAATTGATGTCCCCAAATAAATGTGTTGGGTATTAATATTATTAGAATTAAGCCCCCAACAATTGGTGACCCCAACAATTGGTGACCCCGTATTGAACTGTTCAACATTATTTATAGTGATATTTCAAGTAAGTAGTGTAAAATGTCTACAAGTGAAAGTGGGACCGGTGCAGAAGCACATTTTCCTAACATGGCCGAAGCGAGCCACAACCTCGAAGCAAGTAAGGTTAGCATTAAAATTCCCCCTTTTTGGCAACAAAAACCTGAAATATGGTTTTACCAAATTGAAGCACAATTTAATATTAATAAAATTACATCGGAGGAAACAAAATTTAATTATGTGGTATCACAAATGGATCCGAAGTATATAGAAAACATTTGGGATATCATTCAAGGGACTGCTACAAATAAATATACTAGAGCTAAGGAAACACTTCTTAATATTTTTAAAGAAAGTGAACAATGTAAGATTAAGAAATTAATTACGGGATTAGATCTCGGAGATATGAGGCCTAGTCAATTATTGAGAAAAATGCGGAACCTGGCTGGTACTGATATTTCTGACACAGTTTTAAAAACACTCTGGTTAGAAAAACTCCCAGATTCTATAAAGAATGTTCTCATTGTTAGTGAGGAAACTTTAGACAAAATAGCCATTATAGCTGACAAAATTGTGGAAATGAACCCACATAGAGACATATGTAGTGCTGATAGTAGACCCAGTCAAGATGCTCTAATTCAAGAATTGTTAACTAAAATTTCAAGCCTCGAGTTACAAATAAATGAAATCTCCGGTCGGTCTCGTTCTCACCACCGAGACCACAGTCGCAACCGTGGTACTAGCAAACCCAGAAAACGATTTGACCCACAGGGTAAATATTGTTTTTTTCATTTCCAGTTTGGAAAAAAATGCTACCCTGATAAATGTCGTCAACCATGCGCCTGGAAAAGTCAGGAAAACTCCAACCTGCAGTAGAGATTGCGACGAGCTCTATTGCAGATAATATTGAAAATCGTCGAAATTTCCGCTTATTTGTTAATGACAAAAAAACGGGTGGGCGATTTCTTATTGACAGTGGAGCCGATATTTCTTTAATTCCAGCCAAGGCTACAGATAAAATTACATCTTCTAACTTTAAATTATATGCTGCAAACGGCACGTCCATACCTACCTACGGCGTCACATTACTGACACTGGATCTAGGACTTCGTCGTGAATTTAGGTGGTTATTTATAAAAGCTGACATAACTCGAGGGATAATTGGTGCAGATTTCTTGAATCATTTTAACTTATTGATTGACTTACATAAACATAGATTAATTGATGCAGTCACTAAACTTAGCACTTCAGGTAGTGTACTGGCTGTATCAGGAAACGAAGTCATTAGCACAATAAATAAGTCTCAAGCAAAGTTTGCACATCTGTTCACCTTATACCCTGAATTAACGAAGCCATCATTTTCGCCCAATCACACGAAACATAATATTCAACACTATATCACCACCACAGGATCTCCAGTGCATTGTAAGGCAAGACCTCTCGCTCCTAAACGATTACAACAGGCCAAACGGGAATTTCAATTTATGTTGGATCAAAATATTATCCGACCATCGAGTTCAGAATGGGCAAGTCCGTTACATGTAGTTGATAAAAAAGATGGATCTATCCGTCCTTGTGGTGATTATCGCTTATTAAATGCCAAGACCGTACCAGATAGATATCCTATACCTCGCATAGAAGACTTCCATCACATATTAAATGGAGCTACTATTTTTTCTAAAATAGATTTACATAAAGCATACTACCAAATTCCGATAGCAGAGGAAGACAAAAGCAAAACGGCTATAATTACACCTTTTGGTTTATACGAATTCAACGTTATGAGTTTTGGTCTCAGGAATGCCCCTTCCACCTTCCAACGATTTATTAACACAGTGTTTCATGGTTTGGATTTTGTTTTTCCGTTCATGGATGACATCCTGGTCGCTTCAGCTACGGAAGAAGAACACTGTGAACATCTTCGTCTTATTTTTGAACGACTACAACGTTTTGGTCTCCGCATTAATGCTTCAAAATCAGAGTTAGGTGTTGAAGAATTACAATTTTTGGGCTACTTGATCACGCAAGATGGTTCCAGACCAGTACCTGAGAAGGTAAAGGCAATCAGAGATTTTAAATTACCAGAGACAGTACAACAACTTCGTGCATTTCTAGGTGTCATTAACTTTTATAGACGATATATAAGAAATGCAGCGGAAACTCAGGCTATCCTTCATGACTACTTAAAAGGTTCCAAGAAAAATGATAAAACTAAAATAGTCTGGACTAAGGAGGCTATACAACAATTTGAACGCTGTAAAGATGATTTAGTAGATGCTACACTCCTAACTTTTCCAGATTCACGATTTCCGCTGGCGGTTTTTACTGATGCGTCTGATATAGCAGTGGGAGCTGTATTACAGCAGCACGAACAATCCGGATGGAAACCTATCGCTTTTTATTCCAAAAAATTAAATGATGCTCAAAAAGCCTATAGTGCTTACGACAAGGAATTATTAGCAATTTATTTGGCAATTAAACAATTTAAGCATCTACTGGAGGCACAAACATTTACAATATTTACCGATCATAAGCCTATTACATATGCATTCTTCCAGAAAAATGATAAAGCATCGCCACGTCAAGTACGCCACTTACAATATATTTCGCAGTTTACAACCGACATTCGACATATTAGTGGAAAAGCTAACATAGTGGCCGACACGTTTTCAAGACTTGAAGAAGTTTCAGTAATTGACTATGAAGAAATTGCTCGCAATCAAGAAAATGATCAGGAATTACCAACATTATTACAAGACTCCAGTTTAAATATGAAACAATGCAACATAATGTCAAAAAAGCCTCTCTGGTGCGATGTAGCTACGAACAATATCCGACCCTACATCCCAGAAGCGTTTCGCTACGAAATATTTAAGCAAATCCATAATTTGGCACATCCAGGAGTCAAAACAACAGTGAAACAAATAACGTCAAAATTCATATGGCCAGCCATCAAAAATGATATTAGAAAATGGACTCAAAGTTGCTTGAGTTGTCAACGCAACAAAGTGTCACGCCATACAAGGTCAGAAATAGGGACGTTCGAACCACCGGATGGACGATTTAGTGTCGTTCATGTGGACGTCATTGGGCCATTGCCACCCTCACAAGGAAATATTTACTGCATGACCTGTATCGACCGATTTACGAGTTGGATGGAAGTAATTCCTATGGCTAATAATACTGCAGAAACAATTGCAAAATTATTTTATAGTAATTGGATCGCAAGGTTTGGAGCGCCAGCTTCCATAGTAACTGACCAAGGCCGACAGTTTGTTAGTGAACTTTTTACCAATTTAGCTTCGTTATGTGGAGCAAAAATACAGCATACGACACCTTATCATCCGCAATCGAACGGTAAGGTGGAGCGCTTACACAGGACTTTAAAAGCCGCAATTAGGGCTCAGAATAATCCGACATGGACAGATAGTTTACCTACAGTCTTGTTAGGAATGCGTACAGCATTAAGGGATGGTTCGAAACATTCCATCGCAGAAATGGTTTATGGGACTACGATAAGAATCCCAGGAGAATTTTTTGATCCATCGTCACTTCCTGTGAATACAGACAATTTTGTGTCTGATCTTCAACAATATATGGCACAATTAAGACCAATGGATACACGTAAAGCTTGCAACAAATCACTGTTCAGGCATAAGGCTTTGGAATCGTGCTCACACGTATTTTTACGAGTAGATCGTGTCAAAAAATCTTTGGAACCACCATATGAAGGGCCATTTGAGGTAATCGTTCGACAAGATAAATATTTCACCCTTAGAATTAAAAACAAGAACACCAACATATCTGTGGATAGACTCAAACCTGCACATTTAATGGTAACTGGATTAGATCATAGTGACACGTTCAGTGAGGGTACGGGCACGAAAAAATTACAACCAAAGACGAGCACAACAAAGATACCTCCAACAACCCTTGCCGAGCATCAGCAACAAAAGTCGTCCCGCAGTGGCAGAATTGTTCATTTCCCACGACGTTTTCTTGACGAGCTACAGGCAAGAGAGAAACATACCAGACGATAAGTGAGATAAGTGTTGTGAAAAGTTATACGCATAAGTTTTTCCAATTTCTGAACATTTTATGTTACACAGTATGTTATACATTGTATACTATGTTTTATGTTGTTTACAATATCTATATATTTTTTTTTTTTCTCTCTTTGCCATAAATGGGGCTGTCAGGTTGCCTTGTGTCGTTACTTAGTAACTGAGGAAGGAGTATTGTAGCGACCTATGTATCGGAGGATCCAACATGGATTTAGGAACTCACCATACAGCTTCCATTTAAGGCCGACAGGTGCATCCAAGTCAGTCCTCAAGAAACCTTTGTACAAGCTTGTTTCGATTAAAATTGATGTCCCCAAATAAATGTGTTGGGTATTAATATTATTAGAATTAAGCCCCCAACAATTGGTGACCCCAACATATCTTTAATTGCAGTCATTATATATTATTACTATACATTTTTTATATTTATTTTGTTATAATTTTAGTTTATATCTTCTTTACTTTATTATTTTAAAGATAAGAAAAAAACTTGTTTTTTTTTGTTTAATTTGTTTATTTGATATATTTACAATCAGTTAAAATATATCTATAAGTAAATTTGATGACAGTGAGTATAAAAAAAATAAATAAACAAAAAATAACAGAAAGTATAAAAAATAACAGAAAGTAAAAAATAACAGAAAGAAACTGTTGGTTTTAAGAGGGCGCCGGTAGCACAGAGATAGCGTGCTAGCCTACTAAGATGCCGTTTTACCTTTGTTTTATTTTCATCAATTGAAAAATTCACTTTTTTCACTATTATTTTTACAATTATTTCTAATAAAACGAAGATATTTAACGTTATTTACTGAAAACTATAAACAGTTAGGTAATTCAGAAGTTGCATGTGATAAAGCCAGGATTAAAATGTGACCCGAAGAGGAATGAATATTTTGGTCAATCTTTAAAAATATGGGACATTTAAGTAGGTAATGCAAGGACTGATGAGAACAAAAAGAAAAATAGGTGGGCGGGAGGGGAGTTGGCAACACTTCAGCTCATCCTCACCCCACCACAACGGTCCTTGGGACATGATTCACCATGTTAATTTCTTCTTTGAAGAATATATTTTTCTTAATAGATATAATCATTTGTGTATAATAATTTAACTTATTTCTCCTACTTTTTTTGTATTATTTCTCATGTTATTATAATGTTTACCAAAACGTTTTAATTAATATTAGTTTTTTACAGTAGTAGGCTTAAATTTTTTTTCACTGAAAAATGAATTTTAGTATTCGTGTCTAGTTTTTGTGCTTATTTACAGTTGACGTTTCAATATTTTATTGTTGATGATTATTTGGATGCTTGCTTAGCTGTAGTGAGTGGTAAATGGTCGAAGATTCGTCCGTACATCTCGGGTTCCATCTCCGATGACAAGTATGTCTTCTCCACGCTCCACTTCCATTGGGGAGATACCGACCTGTTGGGAAGCGAGCACTCAGTCAACGGCGAGAGGTGAGTTCCCAGGTGAGTCGTACTCCTTTTTTTTTTAAAAAGTAAATTATTTTTATTATAAATTGCTATCGTATTCATTGAGTAGGAAGAGCCAGAGGTAAATGCACTCTGGGTTTGTCATGTTCTCATTTCTACCCACGAAAATTCAAATTTGGAAAGTAATTTTTTTTTTCATATATTTAATGTTTTTCGATTTTATTTCCTATTACTATAATACTGGATTGTTGAAGGAGTAAATACAGGAAATACTGCATCCTACAAAATGAAATATATTATACAGGGTCACGTTTCCAATTATCGGACAGATCCAATTAACTAACATTTTTAGGTCCCATAGATTATCCTATAAATATTAATAATTTGGATAAACGGGTTTGACACAGGAAAAATTGTACTGCAAAAATTAGCCTTGTTTGTTAATAAATGCGATATTAATGGCATGAAAAGTGTTTTTTTGAAATATACATACACTTTTAATTAATATATTTCTGCTAAATAGGCCTAAAACAGGCTCCTTTGAATTGTATTGAGAACAATTTCATCTTTAATTTATATTTCATTGAATGTTTTGGATATATCTACTACATATAAAAATGAAGACACATTAAAACACCAGTAATTGAATCTAAACTAATTCCGCATAAATAATTTAATATAATATAATTATTTCGCATAAATAATTTAATATAATTGAACACAAACAATTTTTGGAAAGTTACACACGTCGCAATGTTATCAATCGTCACAAAACAATAATGTAACAACTATTTTCCCATTTATATTTTAATTTAATTTAAATTCTTACTTTTAATGTATATTATTCATATAAGAATATTAAAATTTTTAAATCCGATATGCCTTAACGCATATTATGTATATCATAAGATTTGTGAACATTTTAACTAAGTCTGTATACTAACAATGTCCTTTCTCTGAAACCGGAGTACTGGTGAAATTTGATATTTTTGACATGAATTATTGTTTTGCGTTTTTTGACTACCATTGTGCTTCACTAGAAAACCCAGCTGCCAACGTAAGTCCTAATTGGTTAGCATATCCTTAATGGTAATTTAGTAGATATTTTCGAAGTAAACATTTGTACTAGTTTTCATTAACTTGAGGTTTTGGCATTTTTATTTTGAAACAAGTTACGAGAGGAAAACATAAACTGATTCTAAGGCATAGGAGTAAGTTTTGCTTATAATAAATAATCTCTTAGTTCTCATTGATGATATCTTGCTATCTGTTCTTGAGTAAGTAAGATTTTGACCTCGTATTATTTTTTTGTTGTATGCAGATAAGTGAAAGAATGTAGGTTTCATGCTTTTTAGTGCAGATTTTTTTTTTCAAAGGTATTTTTATTAATCTATATAGTTAAAAAAAAAGTATGTAAGTTAACTTCCTCATCCATAGTTAATCCAAAAAAAAAAAAAAAATGAAGCTTGAACTTGTTTTTTTTCAGGTTTCCGCTAGAAATGCATATTGTTTACTTCAAAGCAAAATACCAGACCTATGGGGAAGCTACTAAATACGATGACGGAATTGTATTTGAAGTTTACTTTTTTTATGTAGGTATATTATGTTTTTTATCTTTATATGGTATAATATAAAATGCTTCTGAATCACGAAGTACTTTAATACACCGCCGAAGTGTCAACTAGTCGAAGAGTCAGCTAGTATAAGTTCACACTTGTGAGAACACGGTGTGTTCTGCTGATGCCTGCGTTCATACATACTAAGATTTCGGTTTTCATACATAGTAAGTTATGTATACTAAATACTAATAATGAAAATGTCAAGAAGAAATTACAAATTTTTCTGGTTTCATTCATTTCATTCTAACTTATTATCTTCTATCAGGTTGACCAGTAGTAAATTTGCGTTCTATTACTTTACCTGAATACGGGAGAATAAAAAGTGTATTCATGCGACTCACGCGCCGGCTTTAACAAGGTCATATCGCCTACTACTAGTGCGCTCTTTTGTCGCTCTAGTGGACTTGAGCACGACTCTACTGTGGGGGAGATATTTTGCCTACACTAAATTTTTATTCACATAGAGTAGGGTTCTTCAATGAGTATGTGACATCGAACAGGCTCGGGACCATTGTTTAACGTCCCATCCGAAAGATAGCAAGGTTTCTTTACATCTCAGGTATCTTCAAATGATACATTTTACATATATATTTTATCTTTTCAAATAATCAATTCAATTAAATTTCTTTACATTAACTCAGCTTTATTTGGGGAAGATTATTATATTTGTACAATACATATTTACTTAAAATAATCCTTAATTGATGTTTGCTTCAACGTAGGCTTAATTACGTTTGATACTTAACAATTTCTGCAGAGACACTGTGAAACCCCCATTACAAAATGAAGATCACCTCCCAGATAAAAAACCTAAGGACCTCGGCCGGGTTTGGAACCCGCGATCTTGAGCTCAGTAGGCTAACACGCTACCGGCGCCTCTTTGAATACTGTTAACAGCTACACTATCTGACTGACGCTGAAAAGGCTAATCTGAAATGACAAAAAAAAACTCAGTCAAATAAGATTATATTAATTTCAGTGTATACCAGCTTTACGTGAATCGATACTTAAAATTTTCTGCAGAGATATTGTGAAACACTTCATAAAAAATAAAGAGAAACGTATGTTTTTTTAAATATTGTCTATTTCACAAAATATATTTATAATATATGGGAGTACTTTCAGTATACTACTATCTTCAGCAACAACTTAACAAATACTAAAACTCTTAGTATTTGTTAAGGCGTGGCTGAAGATGGTAGCACTACCGAAAGAACTCCCATATATTATATATATTTTGTGAGACAATATTTAAAAAATCTAACGTTTTTCTTTATTTTTTAATTTGTTTTGTACACTCAAAACTCACTTTCTCAAGACTTTCTACGAAACTTAGCGAGACATTTGAAGTATCTGAGAAACGCTGTCCAATGTGTGTATCTGTGAAACGCTGTGTGTGTATTTGTGAAACGCTGTGTGTGTATCTGTGAAACGCTGTCCAAAGTTTATAACACACAAACTCCTATTCGATATAATATAAGGAAATTTTAATTTAAAAAATTGAATGTATATTTCAGATATGTAGCGAGGGGAATGGATCCCTGATGCCGATCACAGGGAAGCTGGGCTCAGTGAGCAAGGCGGGGACCTCGGTGCAGCTGCAACCGATGGCACTGGAGAGCCTCATCCCAGACATTGAGGGAGACTACTTCATCTACTCAGGACGTCTCATCTCTGAGGAGCAGGACACCAAGGTGATCTGGATCATCAATCGGACAGCAGCACCCGTCTCCAAAATACAGGTATTTGTGTAGCCACATATGGTCCCGGGTGTTGGAGAACTGGGTTTGCGACATTGTCAAATAAAAGTAACACACTATGAAAACAGTATTCACTAAGAGATATTTTCTCCCATTTAAGGTTTTTGGAAAGAATATTAAATTAAAATGTTTAAAAACATGCATAATTGTCTTCACCTATCTACTAAACTAATATTTCGAAAGAAACCAATTTATCGATTTGGTTGCAAGGTGTGTCTTATTCGGAAATTTCTGAATCCTGATATAAAATTTTGTGTCGATACTTTCATTACATCTGCAGTTATTAGTTGAACTCCATTGCTATTTTTATCTCCCCTTCTGCTGAAAATTGATAGATGTCCATCCTTATGGCGTTTCGGATTTATATATAACATTTTTTGTAGACACATTCATTACATCGGCAACTATTACAGTTTTCGTGTACCTTTCTGTTGACCAATCTGGCTGAAAATCATAGGTGTCATACACTACATACACAATGTAAACTTTTTAAACAGTTATGGATCCACGTATAAATTGCACGTCGATAAATTCAGTCGAGGGTCATCGTGTTCACAAACATGAGATTTAAAAAAAAAATTTGTGTTCAGGGTATCGAAAAACATGAAATTTCGATGAAAACGTAACATCGAATTTGTGATCGACTGAGGCACATTATACAAGTGACACTTTCAATTCACCGATCCATTTTTTCGTTGAATTATTTAGAAATGGTCACACCACATCTTTGTTAAAATAATAATATTCTATAATTTTATATTAGTTTACTTCAAAATTTATGATTTCTAGATGGCAGAGTTCAGAACATTGAGGTCGGAGGACGGGCAGCCACTTCTGAGAAATTTCCACCAGTTGTATCCAAGAAGCCAGCGACGGCTATATCATGTGAACCCATCCAACTACAGAGATGGTGTTCTTTATCCATATCCGAAAGAGACTGGGCTAGGTCGGCTTCGGCTCCAGCTGCGGCTGTACCCCAACTCAGAGTCTGAACTGGACGGAAAGAAGCTCAGAGGACCTAGATCCAAACATGCAGCTGAAGGAGTGAGGAAGGGGATCCTGATCGACCAACTAGACATGAGTCCCAATCTGTTGCTACCAAGTAGTTCGGAATCCAATAAAGCTTTTCTTGTGTCCAGCATTGATTTAAGTAATGTAACTTTGTCCCATAGTACAAGTGGAGAGAGTCTCAAAACAGAAATGAACTCTTTCAATCACAGTCCAGGAGATTCAAAAGAAAATACATTAGTACAACTGTTGGAAAGACTTACTCTATCACCACAGAACGTACAATTGCCAACAAATGGACACACGAGCGGTATGAGTAGTCTTAATATAAGAGAAAGTGGTCATTGCAGTATATTGGATGAAGAGAGTTTTCGAAACGTTCTTCATGGACAAAGAACCGAAAGAAAGCAAGGACCTCCACCTCCATCCCTATCGCAATTAATTGTCAAAAAATATCTTCCAAAAATAAAATATAAAGATGAGAAACGTTTAGATATAGAAGGTGAAAAAAATGTTTTAACTACGACCACTGCGCTTGTTGGGGCTAAAGGAAGAACTAAAAGACGTAGAAAGAAAAAAATGTTTGATCGAATGGGAGACGGAATGAAAATAGTTTCAAGAAGAAAGCTTCCCGTGGGGATTGAGAAGAAAAAATTAAACGAACTCAAAAGTGATGCTTCTTTTTTCGTTCTGGCCCCCAGAGACGGCAAGGAGAGTCATTGTAAAAAAGAGGGGGTTTTTTACAATATTTTGACTATGGCAAAAGAAAAATTGACCACTTCGATGAGTAGTGGCCCGAGTCAGTCGCTTTGTGTTTCGGACACAGAAGGAACCCGAGATAGCAGACAGAAAAAGCCCGTTGAAGAAGAGAGGAAAAAAGTTCGATTCAAAAGTGAGTCAGTTGGTAAAACTAAAACAGAAAATGAAAAAATGATTCTAGAAAAATTAAAAGAAGGGGAAAAGAAAAAACTGGTAAATTTATTGAAAGAAAGAAGAAGGAAAGATAAAGAAGAAAAGAAAGAAAGAGACAAAATGATAAGTGAAGAAAGGAAAAAAAATAGAGAAATAAATCCCATAGAGTTGTTAAGAAATATGGAGGTAAATGAGAATATGCAAATGGTCAGTGCGAATGAAGGATTCAAAAGGGATACTGGAGAGGAAGACATAATTAAGAATGATAATAAAGATCAAAGGAGGACAAATGGTGAGAACAGAAGAGAGAGGACGAAGAAAGACAGAGCTAAGCGAAGGTATAGAGAGGACGTGGATATGAACAACGTGGACATCAGAGTGGTGAAGAAAAACGGGGAGAGATATCTGGTACTGAAGCAGAATGGCAAGGATATATTCCTGAGAAAGCTAGGAAAGCCGCGTTATGGGAAGACGTCCATATTTAGTTGAATGGTGGGTCTGTCCGTTCTAAACAGAGATGTCAGTCAGTAGCCCCAGAGTCCTCCTGTTCCGGCTGGACAGGAATATACACCGACCCCAACATTACACCACTCTCCATCCCACCACTCGTTTATATTAAATAAATAGTATGTTTTTTAGTGCATTCATTTTTTTTTTTTTTTTTTTTTTTTTTTTTTTTTTTTTTGACTTTAGCGTTGAGCCATTAGCCACTTCAAAATAAAAACATTCATATATGAATGGTCTCTAAAAACTAAAATCTAAAAATCCACGCCTATCTCCTGAAAAAATGAATATAAATTATCGGCATGGAGATTGGGAAGTCTGAGCAGGTCCATGTAACTTGGGGTATCCTTTGTTATCTTCCGTACCTTATCTATAAATTTGGTCCTTGCATACGAATATTTACTGCAACACATGATAATATGCTCTGGATCCTCGGTCATTGCACAGTCCTCACAGAGAGGAGTCTCACTTCTACCGATCCTATGCAAATATTTACGACACAGTGCATGGTTAGTTCTTATTCTGCAAAGATTCTTAACAAATCTTCGAGATCTGGAAGATTTTCCAAACCATGATGGTATTCCTACACGTGTATTGACTGCCTTATAAAATAACCCCACATCGCTCGTATCATATTCTCTTTGCCAAGCGATTCTGAGTTCTTGGTTAAAGTTCGTATATAGGTCAGTCACGGGGACTTTATACCGAGAGCTTACCTCCTGGTACTCAGTAGCTGACTTTGCCAAACTGTCGACCATCTCATTGTTAACAATTCCCGAGTGAGCCCTCACCATAATGGAGCTCTGGCTGTCTGTTAGGATAAGCACATTTCTATAGATTGTAGTCACTACATAGTCAAGTGCTTCTATGATGGCTACCAACTCTGCAGTATAAATGGAGGCTACACTCGCCAAGCGAACCTTCACATGATTTTGTATAAAGGGGTCATAAACAGCTGCTCCAACACCATGAGCAGATTTTGATCCGTCTGTATATAAGAAGTGAGTATCGGGAAAAAGGTCTAGAAGATACGATTCGAATTTTGAATTTAGATTATAGATAGGATATGAACCAAAATCAGGAATGTTTACTATGGAAATATCAAACAACAGGTCTTTCAAATTTTTCTGAAATATTGTAGGAACAGGCTCTAAATGAATTAACTGTTGGAGCCCGGACGAAGATAAGAAACCATCCACTATGAGAGGGGTCTTCTTAGTCTTCCAGTAGGTCGATGTTAGGACTTTCTGTGCAAGTAGAGATACCTTTCGGCCCAAATCTTCACTTCGCGAGAGTATTCCAAATACAAATCTTTTGGTTAGCATCATTCTTCGCAGGTGCAATGGTGGTTCACAAGCTTCTACCAGAATGTTGTTAGTAGGGGTACTATTTAAGAAACCAATGCTAAGCTTTATAGATTTATTTTGTAGAACATTCAAGGAGTGCAAGCGACTTTTGCAGGCATCGGCATAAAAAAAACAACCGAAGTCCAGGACTGCTCTAATAGTAACTCTGTAAAAGTTAAGACAAACATCTTGCTCGGCTCCCCATTTCAGACTGCAGATGGACCTCAGAATATTTATATACATTTCAGATTTTTTAAGAATATTTTTTATATGGTCATTCCAATTCAGCTTGGTATCTAATATTAGCCCCAAAAAAAGAACTGTTCTTCTATATGGAAAATTTACTCCTCCTAATTCAATCTCAGCCCACTCTGGGAGGTGTCTCTGCCGAGTGAATGGACAGACCACTGTCTTAGTCTTGGATATAGTTAGTCCTTTCCCATCAGCCCATCTCAAGAATTGCCCAATTGATGGATTTGCTTTCACTATGCAATCTTCAATAGTTTTCCCAGATGTATATATACATACATCGTCGGCATATTGCGTTATTTGCATTTGCGGAACAACTTGACTCAAATCCGATACATATATGGCATACAGGAGACAGCTTAATATGCCTCCTTGAGGTAGTCCTTTAGAACATATTCTTGGTCCCAAATATTCGTGATTAATTCTCAAAAATACTCTCCTGTTTCGTAGAATGTTAATCAAACGTACAATAAATGATTTTGGGATTTCTAAACTAATCATAACATTTTCTAATACCGAGAATACAACATTGTCATAGGCCTTGGTTATGTCCAAAAAAATTCCAAGTACAGATTCTCTCTGAGTGAAAGACAGATTGATATCGGTAAGGAGCTGGAGTTGACAATGGTAGACAGACCTTCCCTTCCTGAAACCACACTGGCTCCTGGGAAGTAGGCTGTTGTTCTCCAGATACCACTCAAACCTGAGTTTTATCATTCGTTCTAAAGTCTTAAGAAGGCAGGATGATAAGGAGATGGGTCTAAATGAATCCGCTTTAGAAGGGCTCTTTCCGGGTTTTAAGATGGGCACCACCACGTACTCTTTCCAGGCAAGCGGAAACTCTCCTCTTAACCAAATGTTATTGAAAATTTGTAAGAGTAGCTGTTTAGATCTCTCAGGTAAATTTGCTATCATGGAATAATGGATTTGATCTTTTCCTGGAGCTGTGTTATTTGAGGATTTAATGGCCAATTTTAATTCATGCATTGTGAAATCGTCCAGAAGCCAATGATCTTCTTTATGTCCCAGATCATGTATGACATTTTCTTCTACTGATGGGGGGCATAGATCATTAAAAAACTCGTCAACCCAATCTCCCATGCCGAGAGGTGGTTTGTTGGAAGTTTTCCGGTTTTTTATCTTCTTTAGAGAAGTCCATATTAACGAAGGAGCTGTATTTTTAGACAGGGTGTTACAAAATTCAGACCAGGCTTTCTTTTTACTTAATCTTATTACCCTTTTTGCTTTCGCCGTCATTTCTTTATAACGTAGAAAGTTGTCATACGTACAAGATCTAGCGTAATTCTTGTAGGTATCTTTTCTTGCATTTATTACCTGACGACATTCGTCATTCCACCAAGGGTTAGAACAATCGTGGTGTCTGGGTCGTGTACTCTTCGGAATGCTGAGAAAAGCCGCTTTATTAATATTTTCAACGAAACTCTCATAATCAAGTCTCCTTTCCCTAGATACTTGTTCTAATGTATAACTGGTCATCAGTGATCTGTATAGGTCCCAGTTGGCTCTGTTCAGGTTCCAGCGGCCCTCGAAGGGATGCTGTCTGACAGGATGGGGGTGGTCTTTGGATAGCGGGGTGATGAGGATGGGAAGGTGGTTGGAGCCCATGGGGTCAGTCAGAGTCTCCCAGTTGTAGTCCAACGCGAGCTCAGGAGACACCAGGCTCACATCAACAGCGCTCTCATTTACCTGAGAAACGTTCCTCACCAGAGTTGGTGAACCGTCGTTCAAGAAAACCAAGTTGCTTAATTGGATTGCATCGAAGAGTTTAGTTCCCTTGGAGTCGGTTAGCGTGTTGCCCCAGGCTTGATGATGGACGTTGAAGTCTCCAGCGATGACACATGGCCGAGGGACAGACTTGAACAGTCTAACCCAGTCCTCTCTCGAGATGTTGTTCGAAGGTAAGTTATAAAGTGAAATGATGGTAAGGAAACTGTTTTTATAGGGAACTCTAACTCCGACCACTTGGACATTATCTAACCTGCAAATAGAATCTATGCCCTGGTAGGAAATGTGGTTCCGCAACAGAATGGCGACTCCACCCTTTCCGTCCATCCTATCCTCTCTAATATTGTTGTAACCCCTAAAATTAACATAACGGCCCTCACGGAACCATGTTTCACTCAAGATAGCTATGTCCACCCTCGATTCTCCTAGACAAAATTCTAAACTTCCCTTATTCGCAACAGCCGATCTTGCATTCCATTGTAATATATTGTACATCATAAAATTTAATATAATTATGAAATTAATTAAAGTGGGTTTTTAAAGGGGCAGTTGAATAAATGATAAAGAAAATAATAATAGAGTAAGTAAATAAAATCATAACAATAGATAAAAATTATATAATAAAATTTAAATATATGCATACAAAACCACAGATATATACACACAAACATACATATACATACATACCCACACACATAAACATACATGTACATGCATACATACCCACACAAATACATAAACATGCATAATAATAATAATTGGAGAAAAAAAAAAAAAATTATATATACATATATACAATGAATATATACATATCCACATATATATACACACGAATAAAAAAATAATAATAAAAAATAAAATAATAATAATAATAATAATGATTATGAATTATGGATTAAAGCCAAGGGCCGATGCCCTGTCTTTAATCATGGAGAGAATAGCATCTTTATCAGTATTTTGATTGGCTGCATCTTTTAACTGGTCTATAATTGCAAATATAAGATCACAGAATTTGTCAAAATCGTGCGATTTGGAGCTTTGGACTGTTGCGGTAGCGGGAAGGAGCCTAGCTGTAGCTGTATTGGTTGGGCGAGGCAGGCTAGCCCTATGCGGGTTGACCTGTATCGGTTCAAGTTTGACTATATCAGAATTGAGGTCCCTAAGCAAGTTATTGTACTCCACCATAGTGCTCTCAGTAGGTCTAACAGATGGAGGAGAGGAGGGTTTCTTCCTTTTGGGAGGCACCCTGTTGGACGACTGGAGGGGGGGAAACGAGGCTCCACTTTTTATATCAGGCTTCTTCTCAACTGCTGTCTTAAAAGTTTTACCATAAGCCCTCTCTTTGGCTTCCACAAAGGTGATGTTTTCGTGTACCATCAAGCTTCTGATTGTCTTCTGTTTAATCGATTCAGGACAGTTATCGTAGCCTATACTGGGGTGGTCCCCATTACAATGAACACACTTCATCAGGAAGCTTGTACAATCTTGTTTGTCATGAGCGTCTCCACATTTCGAACATCTGACTGCACTTTTACAATTCCGATTGACATGCCCCCAACGGAGACACTTGTAACATTGTTGGGTTCTTGGTACGTAGGGCATAACTTCACATCTCACATAAAGTATACTAACTACTTCCGGTAAAACCTGTCCTCTAAACGTTAATAAAATCGTCTGGGTGGGAACTAATTGTTTATTTTCCTTCCTAAAAAGTCTACGAGCCCCTACAACACTGCAGTGACGCACAGATCTCTCAATTTTAAGAAGGTTCAATATGTCCTCGTCTGATAGTTCCTGACAAACTCCACGAATAATGCCTTTCTTCTCTAACATAAAATTAGGCGCATAGGCTAGCAAATTATTTACAGTTGTATTGCTATTAACAGTTTTGATAAGTAGATTGGCACTTTCGTAATTACTAAGTTCCACCTTCACTCTGTTTCGACCGATAGATCTTATTTGTTGAATATGTTTTTGTACTCCAGGTACGCCCTTATAAATAAGAGAGCCTAAAGCCATTGGATGTAATTTTCCTATATTTTTATCTGTGGATTTCGATTCAATGAAGACATAAAATGGGCCTTCATCAAAATATTCGTATGATCTGGGGTTAAAATGTTTACTATCATCTTTATTAATCTGTTTTTCATTTCCTTCTGGTTTGCTATTAGAAATATTCAGCTCCGTATCACATCCATTTACTTCGACCAAACATACACTCTCATTTCATCACCCTTGCCAATGTCGGGAGGGATATCCCTCCCATCACTTTCAGAAGACATTCCAAATTAAAAACTACCAGAAACTACAGTAGTAAGTATCGCAAGAAACCAAAAAATTTAAAATTAAATTACGAAATAACTATACGGAAAAAAAAACTATATATATATATAAATACGACTTATAGTGAGTAGGCTTGAGCTTGTAGATCCGCACGGGTCCAAGGTCTGGCATACACTGAGTGCATTCATTATATTGACTTCAAAAAATAACCTTATTTCAAAATTCACCGTTTTTTCGATATAAGTTATAGAATGGTTATAGACAAAACAGTTTTGAGGAGGTTCTCCAAAGTGGAAATGGAACTCTTCTTTCAGCTTGGCCTTTGTGTATAACACAACTTTCCTATATAATTGGAAGCTTATGGAGATTATAGACTAAGGAAATCCTGGTATCAACACACGAAACGGATTTTTTCATTGTTCTCTCTGCGCAAGTCAGTAAGTGTTATTCGGGACTTAATGTTTACCCCGAAAAAAGTTAAATGTGTCTAATCCAATACATATATATACATCACTAATATAATATATATACATCTGACAGTATTGAATTAAATATCTCAAATAAATTTGGTATGATACTCAGGTAGTAGAAAGATATACGATATATATGATTCTGTTCCGAGACTCGCAATTATTGATCTAGCTTACTATACGCAGCTGTCTCAGAAAACAACAGATCGGATTGGGAGCAATGTCACTCCACGGAAAGTCCCGCCAATTCACGTAAAAAATAAAGGAAAACGTAATGTTCTTTAGGTGAAATGGCTGGACTTTCCGTGAAGCAATATTGCTCCCAATCCGACTAAACAAAGTTAGCTTCTCGATTGGTCTAGGTTACAGGTTAGCAGCAGGGCTATTAAACAATGTTAAATCCTTCCCATTCGTTACATATATGTGAAATTAAATATCTAGAAGGGTTTTGTAAATTTCGGTGAAATTCAAATAGCGAGTTTTGTACTATACCGAAATTTACAAGTATTTGACATATATTTTTTAAATGAACAGTTCTTGTGTCAAATTCCTTTTTTTTCCGAGGGCTAATTGTGTCACCGCGGCCAGAGTAGGCCTATTGTGTGCCCTGTGTGTGTTGGTCCCTGCAGCAGCCCTGTATCTTTAATAAAGTCCAGGATTCTTCTGCAGGTTCCTTCCATTATCTGCTTCGGTTCCGTTATGGCAGACCCGAAGCAGTAAAATCTTCTGCTTTCTAGTGCCCCGCACTGGCTTAGAATATGAACCGGAGTCTCATTTTCCTCGCACCATCTTCTAGCGATGCCCATATTGTGTAGGTGTTTGTTCATATGACAGTGTCCTATAATCAGCCCCGTCATACCTCTTAGATCCATTCTGCTCATATTCAGGAGCTCTCGGCTCCTTTTCTCTGAGGGTTCCGCTATAAAGAGTTTTGAATGTCTTTGCTTTGGGACCCCTCTCCAGAACTGGATGTGATTCTTAGAGATCCCGCAGAAGGGTTCCGGCCCTATAGATGTCAAATTCCTTTAGAAACATACTTGAAACAACTACTTTTGATATATATTAATTTACATTTTTTTAAATTACTCAATCTGATTTTTTGCTAAGCCTCCTCCAACGGACTAACCTGTGAATTGAAATTGCAACTACAAGTTTACAACTTCAAAACTAACTGATATCATGAAAATTCGTCAATAATTGAACTTAAGCAGAAAAAATATATATATTTGTTTATCTGCAATTATTTTTAGATGAGTGCAATGTTACCAGAAAAATTATGGTAAAAAATGAATACAACATACACGTTTTTTATTGTATATTCTATTTCAAAATGTATGCATCCAAAGTTGGTAGAAACTTAAAAAATAATAATTTATTATATATGTACAGTAGGAATGGGCAATATTTTCTCTTTTTCAAGTTACAAGTCTTTTTGATGGGGAAAAATGACAATTCTCAATGAACTGAGTGCCCCAAGTCAGCTCAGGACGAATGTAAACTTCCATAGGTCCCTTTCTTCGCCCATCCCTAAGGTACCATATAAAGAAATTTCATATTAAAAGAAAAAAAAGTCCTAACATATATAAATAAATATATACAAAATTCAAATTAAATATTGCAGTCATATTTATCCCAACATCAATAAGTACACAACTTTTACAAGTTAAAAAAAAAAAAAAAAGTAAAATCATTTTCTTCTGGAACTATTTTTTTATTTTTTCTTGTATCTTTGTTTTCTCACAACACATAGCTAATAACCATATAACAAAAATTCAATGTTTATTTCTTTAATTTAATGTGAGGCACAGAGCCAGGATATATTTACATTGCAGCCACGATTATGTACACATATAAGAAAATAATGAAGGTAGATGTATGAGGGAGGAACGTGCCATGTTGAGCATTACTCGCGATGAACAAGAACATACATGCCAAGAGCTGCTAGAACACCACACTGCAACACAAAAACAAAATAACACATCATTAGTAGTATTTTTTATGAAAAATGTAAAGATAAACGATTATAATTATTTTCACAAACAAGCTATTACATACAGAACTATATGTAGTTCAATAGAGAAATAGATATGACTCATGTCCGGGCTTTAACCACAAGATCATATCGCCTACTACCAGAGCGCTTTTTCTGGTTGACATCAGGCCGACTCTACTATGGGAGGCCTAAATTTTTATTCATCTAGGGTGGGGGATTTTAACAGAGTATCTGACATCGTACAGGCTCGGGTCCATCGCTTAACGTCCCATCCGAAGGACGGCGTGCTTAAGTTTATTTTATCTCCCAGACAAAATAAACTAAGGGCGTCAGCCGGGTTTCGAACCTGCGATCTTGAGCTCAGTAAGCTAACACGCTACTGGAGTCCCTAATAGAGGTATAGAAACCGGGGAGAAATTGGCCAGAGAAAAGAGACCCCTAGCCTTGACCACTCTAAATTTACTAAATGAAATTCCTGGCAGCCATTTTTCATATTATTATTCAATGGATGTTATTGCTTTATCTTGAATTAACCTTTTTAAAGTGGAAAAAAAAAAAGAATGATATTATTTTAACAGAGTTAGTATCTATTCAATAGTTTCCAATAGCATACATACAATTAATGACCTTCAAGTCCAAAAGAGATAACAACAAATTAAAAAAGTTGTCTGTGAATCACATACAATTTACTTCCCCAGCACGAATTAATCAATTAAGTGTTCGCTCTTCCTCCAAAACTACTATATACTATGCGTTAACCGTCCCTCCTAGACGCCCTTAAGGGTTTTCGGATACACATATCCAAGGGGGTCGAAAAAGGTAAAATTCCAGTGAAAACATAGAATTTCTGACCCACATACTTTTGGTTACGCTAATTAGTCGACGCTAATCGACTAAACAATAAATAATCAGATCAGCTATCATAGTTGATCGTTGTGATATCATCGTCACAAAACAGCAGCCAAAAAGCCCTTTTTTTCAAAGTGGTGCATTATGCCTAGATTCGTGACTACACAGACAGTACATCTAAACTTACCGAATATGTGAGTTACTGACCCATCCCTGACTATCTCAAAATAAACATAATTTACCTTAAATTTGGGATATTCGTTCATGTATATAGTGACCATGCCGACATAGGGAAGGAAGCCTCTAGCTCGACCGACCACGTCCTTCTTGGTGAGCCACAGCTGTCCTGGGGCATAGAGACCTCGATCATCCACAGAGTTGTTGTCACCCTTCGTTAGGAACTTGACCGTACCATTGTTTCTAAGGAGGACAAATATGATTAGAGGCAGTTTTAAAACACATTCATAGAATACGATGAGACCGAAGTAATGTCAGGGCTCGTTGTGTCACCTCTCATAGTTCCGCATAGATTAATGAAACTTCAGGGATATGTTCGGGGGGAAAACTGTGCTTCTAGCGCTTGGAAAGTAAGTAATGATACAAGCAACAGTTTTGGAGCACCTCTTTGATAGCTACTGAGCTACCAGAATGTACGGTTTCATGATTTTTCGCTATTTTCACAAAAACTACTAAAGATAGAATGAAAAGTCATATTGTTGATCATAAAATTTCATATTGATGGAGTCTATTCTAGCAAACTACATATATGGGGCGGCGCCACTGTCGGGTTCATGGACTTTCTGCCATCGCTTAACTTCTGAAGGAAAGAAAGAATATTTAAGAAATTAAGGGATGAAGATATAGCATTCCAGTTTATTGAAAAGAAAACGAGAATTACTTACATTTTAGACGGAATTATTTAATAATACTATTTGATACAATCCTCTACCTCTGATTAGCTTTTCATTCTGTATCCCCCGTATTTTCCTATTCCTAACAACAATGGGCTAGTTGACAATTTTTGAGAAACTGGTTCATATATTACCTTAACCTCTATTTTACCCAAAATATAAATATTTCAACAAAAAACAAACATTTACATTATGTATTTTGCATTTTTGTATACCCATTTTAATTTTCCTGCCAAAACGCACCATACTGTCATGGTGTCTCGAGTGACGCCACGCCTTGCGAAAGAAACAGCTGTGTGGTTCAGTGTTTAACAAGTGTTTCGAATATTGCTCGATTATAATGAATTCCAAGTTTTACAATTACTGTGTAGTGAGTGCCTCAATGTGAAAGTACAACAATTAAAACACCAAAGAAATGGTTTATTTTCGCTTCAAACAAACTAATACCAATATTTTTCAGATTTGCATATATCCGACTTAAGCAAAATTTCGAAGAAATTATTAACGGAACAAGAGCATTCAGATAGCGATGTTTCTTTATATACAACACCTTTATTCAGAATCCTCAAAATCAACATAGTCTCTCAAGATTAAATCTACATCTGACTGCAGTGAGTTAGCTGAAGAAGAAGAAAAGCAAATGGCAGCAGAAACCATACAAAATACAACTGAGAAAATTATGAAAAACCTCGCTTTTACATTGGTATTCCCAAGAATTGTTTCTACCTTATTGACCTAATAAAGAATGAAATCAATATTCCTGAACATCGTTTATTACTTATGTTTAAAAAAAGTCAGATTGGATAGTAAATTTCAGGAACTAGCAGACAATTTTGCTGACTCCATCCTATGCTAGCAAAATATTTTTGAAACATATACCAACAATAACCAGTGCAATGCCTCCTTTTATTGTAAAGTTAGACAGTCAAATGACTAAAAAGATGCTACCTATGTCTTAATTGTATTAAGACGTCAAAAATCATTGAAAAATAATATTTTAGAGCATGAAATTACCGAACCACAATGAACCGCCTTGCAACAAAATTGGGTTTAGCAAGGCGTGACGACACGCGCTCTGATTGGTGTTTCATGTCACGTGACAATTGGCTTTATTTTAACACATTTATTTCACAAAAATCTTGAATAATCTTATTTTATTTAATAAATAAAATTAATTTTCGATGTCTCCAGACCTTGACCAATTATAAAAAACAAAAATCAATCAGATTTTTTCTTACTGTCATCTACCCCATTATTACCTCTAATTATTTCAATTATTTATTTGTATATAAATGCTTTTTTCCATTTTAAACATTTTTATTCTTTTTTTTTTTATTCTTAGTTTTTCCAAAACTAACTTTATTTCTAACCTCCTCTGTGCATCTTTCCTTCTCTTTTATAGTCAACCATTAATGTATTCTGCTCTGTCTAGTTTTATTTATTTCCTTTTATTCTCTCTCTCTCTATATTTATATATATATATATATATATTATTTTCTGTTTATTTTAATTTAGCTTTTTTTTTGTATAGTTTTTCCCCACTATAGCATTAATAGCACCTCTTTGATAGTATTGATAGTAGAGGTCATACTGCTATTTTAGTTTTGACTCTGTATGTATTTATTCTTAAGGGTCCCAGAATAAGATTTCTTTTCATTTCAATAAAGAAGTGAAGATTTTTAGCCCTTTAAAGTAGACATTTAAATTTCATGCTTTGCTCTCCAAATAAGGAAACAAAGCAAAAAAAATCGGTATAAAGAAGCCATTTCAAATAGAAATTACACAAAAATCCTCCTACAAAGAAATAAGGGACAGCAATCACAGGGACGTCGAATATCCTCAGACAGGAAACCTGGAGCCAACTGACACGAGTCTGGAGACCCATTACTAGTGCAGACACTACCTCTGTTTCCTCCTCGGAAGTATGTAATTGACAGTGACAAATCGGCCATTAAATGAATCTAAAGGAAATAATATAAATATGAAATGTGATACGATATCTTACTTTTCATGTAGTTTGACCACCCTGTGTACTATAGGGATATCTCGGCCTTCAACTTTGAAAACGACGATCTCTCCAACTCGGACAGGGTCTGAATCGAAGTTGGTCAAAAAAAGAAGATCTCCACGATGAAATGCAGGCTCCATGCTCCCACTGTATAAATAATTTCCAAGATGAAGAGATAATCTCCTAATTAGACTAAATACATTTTAGGATAGTCATTTGAAGGTTCCCGAGGAATTGCCCATTATTATCTATAATATAGAAAACTTGTTTTTTTGCCCAAGTTGGGATTACATGAGGACGTTAAAACGAAAACCAAAAACAAAATGTAGTATAGTAAAGTATTAGTAGACAACAGAAAAAATACTTTTTCCTTCAAAACGGTTTCTAGTTATGAAATAGTTATAGTTACACACAACGTTTTTCGTAACAAAAAAAAAAATAATAATATAAATTTTAACAAGAAATTATAATTATTTGAACATAAAAATATAATCTTAACATTTACTGAAGTATCGCTGGCACCATATCGCTCATTTGCTGCAACAATGATATAACTCAAATTGGACGTTTTTGAGTTATGGGCATAGGAAGAACCAGTCTCAAATATACTTTTAGCGGGTAGAACGACACATCTGAGCTTCAACTGCTCGCCGAGAAAATAATTATTGCTGCAAGAATGTCATAATTCAAAGTGAGGTTAGTTATGAGAGAAATCTCAATAAGGCCTATAGCTGTTACTGTACATTTTCTCTTCTTTTATATTGCATTCTTTCAATAAAACATTCTGATAGGTTATTTTCGAATGAATGCATCAAGTTATTACAAGTCAAAAGTTTGAATTGCTCCTCCTGGAAAACAGTTTTTGAGTTATGTCGCTGTTGCAGCAAATGAGTGATATGATGTTTGAATAGTTAGTTATTGTGACTCATACCCTGGTTTATTTACTTAAAGGGCCTTCAACTAGTACTTGACATGCTCGGGACCATCTTTTTACCAAAGTAAGAACCTTGTAATTAACACATGTGGTTGAATGGCTCGTGTCACATTCTCCACTCCCCGCACTTGTTACACAAATAACTATTTAAGAATCCCTGAGGGCACCTGTCACTAGCTCAGAGGTAGCCTGCTTACCTACTGAGCTCACAACCCGGCCAACGCTCTTGGTAGAAAAAAAACTCTCAGATAAAGAACCTTGAGCACGCCGTCCCTCGGATAGGACATTAAGCGATGGTCCCGTTTTCAGATACTCGTTCTCTACAGGTAAAGACCCTAGGCAACTAAACATGAATAGGCAGAATTTAACTTGCACAGTAGTTCCGGACTCATGACCCACCAGAGCGTGTCCCAGCATTTGAACCTAAGATCTCAACGTAACTTCACCGAATAGAGCGTTCTTATTTTAAAGGCCTGTTCAGCAAGTCATTTTAATGAGAGATAATTCATGTTCAAAGTCTTTAAACATCCATTAAACAGGTTAATGGATGTTCGAGAAATCGGGCCTTACGACGCATATTTATACTTTCCAACCGATCTAAACATGCACATTTTTCCCGACCCGACGGGAGCGTGAACAACTCTATGAGAACGTTCAGATTGTCAAGCGCCTGATTTCAGGAATGTAAAAGGAATACGTAATCTCTCTTGCCCGCGTGCTATAAAGTATCGACTACGTCAGTCTTATTATTACTTAATAATTTACATTTCCATGTAGATTTTTCCTGTTTGGAATAGCATTTTGGTAGACATTCAACGTAATAACAATTCATTGAATTAGTTAGAGTCGAATTGTTGATCCGTCGGAATGGTACCGCATATAACAATCACATTTGAATTGTTTTAAATAAATGTTATTATAAAGTGATAATATTCTCATCTTTTGTTAACCATGAAGTGCACTGACTACAAGACGAACTTAACGCAGCAGACTTAAATCGGCCAATATAAAACCGGCATACTGTTGACAATGGTATTCGAGAAGAACCTATTATGTTTGCCTTCAGTGGCATATTTTTTGGCAATATTTTATTCAAGTACACTCGATATTTCGTTGCGCGTGGGATAGGAATTATATTGTACACTGTGTAAGTAATTTTTAAAAGTATTTCTTTGAGATAAGATTTGTAAAATACACATATAAATTAAAACTCACATATAAAATGACGTACCTTAACACGACGACGATAGGGCTTTCGCTGCCTGTCACAACCATCAAACCTTTCCATATCATGAGTGCCGAAGAAACTATCATTCCAAAACTTAGGCATTGGTAAAGGAACTATAAGAGAATAACTGTACTGATCATACAAAGACAACAAAAACACATTTAAAACTAATACATAAATTCAATACTTTTGAAAAACATGTTTAAAAAACAAAACAATTTATCCATGAATAAGCATTGTAACAAAAGATATACAATTACCTGACGTTTGTTCATTCGTCGGAGTTCTTCAATCATCTTGATAAAATGTATATATTTCCTACAAAATATTCAATAAAATAAATCAGTCAACTGCAATAATACAGCTATTTCAAACAGCGGCGAAGTCCACGTCAGTTCCATAAACTCCTTCGAACACCATTGGACACTGCCATAATAATCGTTAAGTCGTTATCAATAAATAATGATATCAGTGATGTATTCATTTTGTTGTCTCTTTTTAATAATAATGAATTAAAATAATTAAGTTATTATAATTACTCTGTTATTTTTTAATAAATACGTACATGTATTATTTTTTTTAACCATCTCTTTCTGAAGGTCTTAGCTTCGCAACTTGCATTGAAAGTAATATTTCTCAAATAATTAATTTTAGTAAATATTTTTACATATACTATAGAATGGAATCGAATTCTCGAAGCACCCGGCGGTATTTATTAAATAAATTACCTATTTCTGATTACCTACATTCACTTTCTAAAGGATGAAAGAGTAAAAAAAGATATGTACTGGTCGGAGTTGCACTGAACTTTCCGTGCTGTTCGTTGGCTTTGGAACATTTGAGAAATGCCCCTAATTAGATTGAATCAGTTTAGTACAGAATAATAGAAGGGCCTATGGGAATGTTCCGTGCAGCTCCTACCTACACATATGTTTGTTTTTATAAAGATTAATAAAAGTATCAGTCCTTAACGGGTGGTTATTCAGATTTGCAATGATGTAGCTCTGAAACGGTTTATCAGATTTTCCTCGGGTTTGTACTAAAATGTCCATGAAAAAATAAATTCTTTAGAGAAATTACGTAATATGCTTCGGTTTCAGATTTTTTTAGTACACCCAAGTTTTATTCACAATTCTGATTCTGCACCTGGTCCAGTGCTCAAAATTTGAGGATATACCCCCATTCACACGTAAGTTTCCGCGCTATCTCTGAACATGTTTCAGGACCCGGACTCGGGTACTCATTTCCAGACCTGGACACGGGACTAAGCAAGGTTCAAGACCTCGATTCGGATCTGGAACCTTCAAATGCGTCCTCCAATAAAGAGATTGAAGATTTAGTGCGAGTGCTGGAACATACGTATAGGCGTGGTGTACCCTTCAATTCAGAGATCAACAAAAAAGCAAAAACAGAAGTTAAGGGTTCACCAAATAAAGAAACTGGAGGTTTAGAGGGAGAGCGGAAACTTGAGGTTAAGTTTAGCCGTAGCCTTGTTAGGCTATAAAAACAAATTAAAAAAGCAATTTCATTATAAGCGTTTCGGTTGAACTTCATAAATTCATTTTATTAATATATAAAGATATGAGAGGGCGCCGGTAGCTCGTATACGTGCTTGCTACTGCGCTAAAGATCGCGGGTTCGCAACCCGGCCGAGGCCCTTAGTTTATGAGGTAAAATTAACTTAAGCACGCCATCCTTCGGAATTGACGTTAAGTGGTCCCCTGTGTGTACGATGTCGTTAAAGATCCCTACCCTAGGTCAATAAAAAATTTAGGGTAGACAAAATGTAGGACTCCGATAGTAGTCGGGCTCATGTCCACCAGATTGACGGAAGAGCGCTCTGGTAGTAGGCGATATAACCTTGAACTTAAAGACCGGGAATGAGTCATAACTATATAACTATAAAGATACGAATTGAATAACTTCTTAAATAAATTCCTTGATCCAACAAACACGTACTGACGACTGTAAATGTTTTAGAAGCTGACATAATTGCGTTCCAAATTTAGCATAAGACTTTTCTCAAAATGGCGTCAAAAGAAATTCTTCAACAACGATGTCTGTTTAAGTTTTTTTTAATTCACTTATGTGTACTTTTTCACTTCTCGGTTTGAATATCATATTTCTACTATCAGAGCTCTCTTTCGTCGCTAGCCGTACAAGATGTCAATCTAAAGGCTTTAGAGGATAAATATTCTTGTGTTTAATATAGCGTTAAAATAATATGAAGGCCATATTGAACACATGATGGTCTTTTAAATAAGAAAAAAGACGTCAGTGATTTATCGGCAGTGTACTTCCCCGCAACGAATTATTCAATTGACTTGTCAAACCCTTCCAAAACCAGTCTTTTTCTTTTCCGGGTGTTCCAGACTCCTGTGGGGCCACACCACCCATCAGCCGAGTAGAGGGGAAATATATCTGATTTCTAATTTTGTATTTATTAAACGATAATCTTGGTGCGGCTCACCACTCGCCGTAGCTACCGGTTGGGTCCTCCATCCTACCTTATTGGCATTTCCCGAGAGAGCTCGGGACCAGGGCTTTTATGTTCCATGGCTGCGTTGCGCCGTGTTACAGCACCCAGCGGTCATCCCCTGAATCTCGTTATACTACTTTCTTTACCCTCCGCCAGGAGGCGACAAATCGACTGAACTCCGGGTAATCAGCGTCACTGATCAGCTTCTGGGCTCGTACTCATACTAAATTTTGTCTCGATAAATTCATTACATTGGCAGTTATTAGGGTTTATGAATTGAGTCCGCACCCCTAAACCCCCCTTCCTTTCCGCTGAAATTTGTCAGGTTATGTCCTCATTGGGTGTTGACTTTAAATATGAAATTTCCTGTCGATATATTTATTAATTCGGTAGTTTTCGGTTTTTTTGACTTGAGGCCTCCTCTGATCCCCCCCCTTCCCCTTCTGGGTTTTTGAGTTTACATAGGAAATTTCGTGTCAATATGCTATCGGGAGTTACCGTGTTCATTGTTTTTTGATGAGGGGGTCGGAAAACATGAAATTCTGGTGAAAATTCACATTGAATTTCTGGCCGATTACATAACTTCCCCTAAGGGGAAGGAAAAAAACGTTAATTGTGCACTACATAGAATTTGAGATGAGACAAATTTTGCGAATTCCGATTGAAAATAAATGTATACTGCATGGACCAAGATTCTAGGAAAGTACTCCCATCTGCTGTGGAAACACAGCTGTCAAAATTTTAGGAAATACGATAAAAGAGACCCATATTTCTCACTCAAATAAAATGTCTAATCTCTTCATCATATTCTGTCAGGTAGCTAATTCCCCCGGGTAAGAAAGAATGGTGAAATATTATTCATATACATGTGTGATGGCATGATAAATAAACTAAGAGAATTTATAGATTTTTAATTCATAATAAGGATACAGATTACAAAATCAGGCTTTCAAATAATTATTTTTATTTTTTAACTAGGCATTCCGAAAAATATAGGTTTTATGATACAATCCTAAAATATACAAGGTAAGTTATAGGGTAAGATGTAAACTACGAGTACGTAATTTTTGAAATTAGCTTCCTATTATATACACAACACAAACATTTTTTAAATACAAACTATGAAATTAATATTTTTTCCAGTTCAAAATAAACTTAATTTATTTACAATATTTTCTCATTTGAACAATTGATATTTCATGAACATTAAATAAAAACCAAGTTAAAATAAGAAGAGACCCTTTTATGCACAAATATTAACAAAAAAAAAATTTAATTATGCACTTCTATAATTATCTACACCTTAAAAAAAATATATATATAACATTAATAAATTTAATTAAACAATTGCAACAGCTTGTGTATAAAGTGGCAACACTTTTTTTTTTTCTGTATAATATACATACAGTATTTAGATAATTTATGAAATTTTAATGTAATTAAATAAAAATGAATTTATAAATTAAACTATACAAAACAAGCAAGTTTTCCTCAGTCATTTAGTTAATCTATTATTATACAAAAATGATTACTTTTCCGAAATCAAATTTTGATATGTTGTACTACTGATACGACATATTCAAAAACATTAAATGATTTTTCATCAACCCCTCCTCCCCTTCAGGATAATTAGAATCATGATGACGAAACACACTAAGCAATACCTATTCGATATTTTGACATCAGAAAATTCAAAATGTTATGAAAAAGTGTGACTTTCCCGGAAAAGGCCGGCTATCATAGCTAGTGGCTATGTAAGGTTGATTTTCAAAAAACTACGAGGTCATATTGCCTACTACCAGAGAGCTTTACGTCCCATCCGAAGGATAGTGTACTCAAGGTTTTTTGTACCTCTCAGATAATAAAAAAACCGAAGAGCCTTTCTTGGCCGGGTTTCAAACCCAGGACATGAGCACAGTAGGCAAGCGTCCTACCTCGTGTGTTACTGGTTGATTCAGAAGAGTCATCCCCGTAACGTTTGGACGAGTTAAATGAATGGAGAATATCTTTCATCAAATTAAATTCATCTTTATCAGAACTACTTTTTTTTCAGATTAGGGTTTGGCAGGGCTTGTAGTAGCTACTTTATAATCCTCGATACGATCATGGTCTCCTATAACTGCTTCAATTGCAAAATACAATGCAATTTTTTCTAAATTATCAATCTTTTTAATTAAATTTAATGTAATAACTAAACTAAAATATTTTCCTTAATAACTTTTAATAGGTGAAATATAATTTTAAAAAAAGAGTCACTACTGTTCTTAGAGTGGAATTTAAAATTAAAGTGACGTATCTGATGACCATGATCAAATTGAAGATTATATAGTTCCTGTAAGTCCTGTTAAGCCCTAATCTGCTGGAAAAGAATAGTTTTGATATATATGAACTTCATTTCACTCTAGTTGAAAGAAAGTTATTACCTTGATTTTATCTCAACTGGTTCAACAATTAGGAGATTGGCGTTTATTTGAATTTCCCTGCATTATTACAAGTTAAATTTTTCAAAGTGAATAAAATTATGTTAAAAAAATAATAATAGCTTCAATGATATTGCAGTGCGCCTGTCAGCTGGGGCAATATAATTATCATGTTTCGGAACCGTGTCTTCTTGGACAGCCAACGCTGTGGAGGCAGTCAGTCAGAGACAGTCCCCCAAAATTCCCCATTCTTTAACTATTGATTCTTGAATAAAAAACATTCTTATTTGACACTTCATATCTAGTTGACTGAAATATTGACTGCAGTAACAGCGGATATATCTCGATCATTACAACATATCAAAATTATATGAAAATACAAATTTTGGTGTAAAATGAACTTAATGAATAGATTAAAAGAAAAAAAAAAAACAAGAACTAAATAAATATAATTTTTTTATTACAATTACAATCAGCACTGTGTCGGTTGGGATTGTTCTTCTATTTAATATTCAATACATATACAATATATATTATTTACAGGGGAAGGTAGGAGTGGCTCAGCTGGACTACTACCTGGTCGAAGGCAGCTGTTGAGGAGCGGCGTAAGCAGAGGCTACCGTAGGAATGGTCCCTGGAAGTGGAGGATAAGATACCACTACTGCCTCATGTTGACCATCTGAAACACGTTCAACATTTTATATTCCCAAATAGATAGAAAAAAATGATAAATATATATTTATACATTGAAGAACGTATAAAAAGTGACAAGTAACCAAATGATTATTCAGAATAATTTCTTAACATTCGCTACTTCAATATTCGAGATTTTGCTTCCCAAGCTATACGAAGTATAGAGGAAGTTAGTTAATCGGTCAGAAATTCGATTTTAAGTTTTGACCGAAATTTCATGTTTTCCGATCCCCTGATCCCAAAAATGAAGAAAAAAAAACTGATAAGTTCCAATAAAATGAACGTATCGACACGAGATTTTATATTTGTCTCCAGAACCCTTTAAGGACGACACCTGTTGATTTTCAGTCAAATTGGCCAAAGGGAAAGGGGGGATTGGGGGAGAGGCTCAACACAAAAGTTCCAACAACTGCTGATGTAATAAATCTATCGACACAAAATTTAGTATAAAGAATCAAAAGCCTAGCCAACCTAGAACAGAAAGTAAGAAAATAAAAGCGAAGAAATGTCTGCATTCATGTATCATAAATGATAAAATTAACCTTAGTGAAATATTCTTAATTTTTTTAACTGAAAATACAAAGAAGATTAAGCAAGTTTTATTTTTAAGGACGGTCCATAAATTACACAATGTAATTTTTGACATTCTCTGACGTCTAAGGAGCCACAGCCTGAAGCAGAAGAGATGAACCGGAGCTACACACCTGGATACGACGCCAGGGGCTGCTGGGGCGGCGGCTGTCCAGGGGTTGGTACTGACGCTGGGTAAATATAGTTGCCTGCTGTGGCCAAATCAAGGTAGGCTTCTGGGGGCGGGGTCCCGGGAGGAGGGGGCGGCGGGGATCTCATCCTCGTCCTCCTCTTCTTCCGGTTCTTTGGCATTCTGATCCACTCGAATGATCCTCACTTTCACCTGAAATAATAGAAGACAATTATTAATGATAAACTTATTTGTTTTTTACTTATTCATTCATAGAGTTAGTTATTAAGACTCATGTTCGGGCTTTAACTAAGAGGTCACATAGAGCGCTCTTTCGTCGCTTTGGGGGACATGAGCCCAACTCCACTATGGGAGTCCTAAATTTTGCTTACCCTAAATTCTTATCCACCTAGGGCAGGGGTCTTTAACGAGTACCTGACATCGTACAAGCTCGTGACCATCGCCTAATTTCCCATCTACAAGACGAATTGCTCAAGGTTCCAGTTTAGAAACCTGCGATCTTGAGCTCAGTAGACAAGTACGCTTCCTCTGAGCTAAATTCTTATGAAAGAGCGGAGTGTAT